>CM053580.1:236147000-236181744 GCA_028627135.1 Pseudochirops cupreus | reverse complement strand
CAATCAAATTGTAATCATCATGTAGAAACCTTGCTGAGAAGTATACACTTCCTATGGATGTATATCATGCCCTTCTCCCTGGCCATAGAGAAGTCCTCTGATTGGTCCCCAGTGAGATGGTTTGCCTCCAAGATGAATGGCAACTAAGATTCTGTGGAGACAGACTCTGATCAGAAGTGTAGCCCTTTCCCCATGGCTTACAAAAGTAATTTGTAGTTAGCATTTACGGTTTTTCCAAAAGTATCTGTAGCTTTTTTAGAAAGCCAGTTTTTAAATCTATGGTTTTGTTTTTTTTCCCGTGAAATCATTTGATCAGTTAGGACATAATCAGTCATAAAATTCTGGCTCATGTTTAAAGCGTTACTGTTTGTCTCCTTGTTCATAGGTAAGGACTTTTGACTCAACCCCAACATAATGCACATGCTCAGGAATATTTTTAATGCTGAGGAAAAAAAGGGCTAAAACTCAGCACTTGAATCAGTGCCTCATCTTGAGCTAGTAGAGTGAGTGCTCTGCACCCACAGAAGATGCTCTCTGAATACTTGGTGAGAGATATCTTGGGCTAATCATTCTTGTATTCATGACAGTTAGATTTGAGCATTTTTAAAATGTTACATGGAAATTAATTCTTTTTAAGATCAAATCAGAAATTGTTTTATTAAGACATAAAAATACACACATATCTATACATACATACAGATGTGTGTGTATATGGGGAAAATATTTTTTCTTCCCATAGTTAAAGGTAAAAAGTCCCACGATGATAATAAAAACCTTAGCATTTACAAAACAGAAAGCTGAGACATAAAATGATAAATAGAACTTAGTGGTGATATTTTTAACACATTTTCTTTACAGATGAAATACACTTGCAAATATTTATTTTTTAGTCAAACATAATCATAAGGATTTATGAAACTTGAATTGGCTAGAACTCTTGTTTTAGTATATAAGCTATTAAGAGGCAAGATAACTGTTACAATGGAGGGGAAGAACAGGAAGGCAAAAGAGAATAGGTCAACCTTACTCTCATTGAATTTGGCTTAGGGAAGGAATGACATAAACTCTAAATTGGGTATCTTGCCCTACAGGAGAGTAAAGGGGAAGGGGATAAGAGGGGAGATAATGGAGGGGAGGCCAGGTGGGAGGGGGGAGGATTGTTAGAAGCACACACTTCTGTAAAGGGACAGGGACAAAGTAGAGAATAGAATAAGTAGGGGGAGGGCGGGATAGGAAGGAGGGAAATATAGTCAGTTTTTCACAATATGTCCATTGTGGAGATGTTCTGCGTAACTATACATGTGCAGCCTGTATTGAATTGCTTGTCTTTCCAGTGGGGGTAGGTGACGAGGGAGGTAGGGAAAGAATCTAGAATTTAAAGTTCTAAGATCAAATGTTTATATCTATATCTATATCTATATCTATATCTATATCTATATCTACGATTATTATTGTTATTATTAATTATTATTATTATTAATGTTGTTGTTGTTGTTTACATGCAACTGGGAAATAAGATATGCAGGCACTGGGGTAGGGATATCCATCTTTCCTACCAGAAAGTCAGAGGGGTGATGGGGGAGGATATAGCAGAGAACAGATTGGGGGAGGGGGTATATAGTGGGATCACTGTTTGGGGGTGGTGAGTAAGGGGAAGACAGGGAGAAAATTTGTAACTCACAATCTCATGGAAATGAATGATGTAAACTAAAAATAAACAGAAGTTAATTTTAAAACAAAGTATAAGCTATTACCTAACAAGACAGAGTAAAGTGTGTGAAAATATACGTACAACAGACCAAAGACTTGTCTTTGATTTCATCAAAGCTTTGGTTTTTCAGCCCCGTTTTATAAGTAAGGAATTTTTTATATTTCTGATTAGACAGTATTTCTAAGCTGAGTGCATCTAATTTTTTTTTCTCAATAATAATGACAAAAGGTTCCCTTTTGAGGATTTTCCTCCTAGGAGCACAGGGCACACTATAATATGATTTTCTAACTTTTTTTTGTGGAAACATGCAAGCCAATTCATTATCATTATTGGAATGCATTTATAGAGTATATTGATTTTGGAGTCATAGGAACTTGGAAGTAGTTGAAGTGAAAGGGACCAAACCATCTTGTTGTTTAAACCATCCAGTGGACAGGTGAGATAGGAGGAGCTCATGAGTTCCTACAGGGTTGACATTTTAACAGACACAATTGTCTCTAGCAGCATTTATCACAGTGCCTGGCACATATTAGGTGCTAAATCAATGTTTATTGATTAATTGCTTGATTCTTTCTCATAGATTGCATTTCTGGCCTCTGCGTATGCAAGTGGGCAGCTGACGGAGGAGAGCTGCTCAGCCCTGGCTGCTCTCATGCATTACCTCTATCTTTGCCAGTTTAACTGGATGCTTGTTCAGGTAGGAACTTCATGCTTTTTTCTCTTTCCCATGAATTTCATGGTTCATCACACCTAGAATTTGACATGTAGTAGTGGTATCTACTGAAATGTCTACAAACGAGGCTCTTTGAAAGCTAATAGAGCAAATAACAGCTCACAAGCAATACCCTGTGTCCCTAAAACATCCCTTTTTGATGGTTTTTTTGATGTATTTTTTGTGGGGGGGGGAACTTACGCGGCAGAATGTTCCATTTAAAGAGTCAGCACCGGGTCTAGCAAGAGAAAGAAGGGAGTTTTGGATATGAATTTGGTGGAAGCAAAAGTCGTATAGGAATTGAGCAAAAGGAATATCCCTGATATCTGTATGTTTGTTTTTGCTATATCTTCAAAATAAATGTCCCCTTATAAGGACCAATGTGAAACTGGGACAGTAGTAACTAGTTCTTTCCTTATGATTTCTTGAAATAGTTTTTATAGCACTGGAAAACCAGGCTTTGATAAAGCCCACTGAGATTCAAATGGAGCTACTTGACCAAGCCTTAAACCCAGTTCACTCTGATTTCATCAGATTGGACAGTAATGGGTACCAGCCTAAACCTTGCTTGCTCTTTGTTTGGGTTTTGATGGCTCAGAGTGAATTTAAATAGCAATTGTTTCTGTTCTAACCAGAAATGTTGAAAGTCTTCCTCTCTCAGATTGATTCTCTTTTTTTTTTCTTTGAGTAGGTAGAGGAGACCATTTTTTCCCCTTATTCCTTACCTAGCCTTAATCACTGAATGGAGGTTGCCTCAGACAAACTGAGACCTGGGAAGGACCTTACCTTAAAAAGGCCAAGGTTTCTCCCACTGAATCCAGGGCCATCTCCAGCCATCCTGATCTATGTCTTGGCCATTGGACCCAGGTGGCTCTGGAGGAGAAAGTGAGGCTGGTGCCTTTACACAGCTTTGCCTCACTTAAATCCAATTAACTTGCAAATCAAGACATCACCCTTCTGATGTCACTGATCCTCTTCCAGAATAAGGACAACCTACAGCCAGGAAAAAGAACAAGAGATGATTTGCACTTACCTTTTGAATACACTCTCAAGCTATGAGCTTCTTTATGAACTCCACAATCCTAGTCACTCATGGCAGGAATAACGTTCATCAAGCCTCCCCATGTCAACTTGAAATTAGGCAGGGAACATTATACACACTCTTAAGTGGGGGAGAGGGAGGAATAGCCCTCCCCAGCACAGACCAGGCCACCCCCAGCCTCTGTGTGCAGTCCTGCGTGGTGCTGGCTCAGCCTGCCCCCTTGGGGGAAAGGGGGAAGTAGAGGAGCAAGGGGGAGTCACATTCAGACTCTCAAATGTCACTGCCTGGTAAGTTGGTTTTACTTAACTTTTTGTTTATTATAAGGAAAGTTCCATCACAGGAGAGATAGTTATTAGTAAGTAACTGGTATAAAAATTTTTTTTCAATTTTTTATAGATTTGTTTATCTTTAATCTATATTGTAGGCAAGAGAAGATTACATTTCTAGATTCAACCCAGAACCTAGATTAGAGACTAGGTCAAAATCTGCAGCAGCTTGGTGGTGTAGGAGATAGAGTGCCAGGCCTGGAGTCACTAAGACTCATCTTCCTGGGTCTAAATCTGTCCTCAGACACCGGGCAAGTGTAGTGCCAATGCAGTATTTACAGTGCCCATGATCATGATAAAGATTGTGACTATAAGTATCGCATGACGTTTTATTGCAAAATATGCAAAACTCTCCAGACAGAGGATAGAACTGAAGCATTTATTTAGACACCAGAAAATCCAATCCCAAAACTAGTGAGCCAATTCCATCATAGCACCAAAGATACTCAGAAGTCATAATAACACTGAGAGCCACAGCATCCTTCAGCCTTCCCACAAACCAATACAAGATCAATATGTACTCACAAACCTCTCTGTCTCCTCACCTGAGCTCCTCTCTCCTCCATCATCTCACTAGCTCTGACCAGTTTCCTGTAGGCTCTGCTTCCCTTCAGCAAACTCCTCCCACCACAGGCTCCTTGTGACCACACTCAGCCTATCAGGGGACATAGTTTACTTTCAAAGCAGGGAAGGTCTTCAAACTCCCCCCAGGTCTATTAAGGGGTAGGGAAGATCTTCAAATTCCCATTCCCACTACAGCAAGTCACTTACACCCTTCCATCTGCGTTTCCTCATCTGTAGAATGAGCTGGAGAAGGAAATGACAAATCCCTCCAGCATCTTTGACAAGAAAACCCCAGATGGGATCATGAAGAATCAGACACAACTGAAGCAGCTGAACAACAACAGAGATCAAAATCTAAGACTTTTCCCCTAATTCATCTTGCAAGTTCACTGGAATTCTTAGGACTTTCAAGAACCTTCTTACTAGTCCTTTCTCCAGTCTGGAGCCCGCCATTTCTGGGGTCCAGATTATACCTGAGTTGCCTCCTTTGCTCCTTTAGAGATCTTGATGGCTCTGGACCCTCAAAGGCCCACTTATCTTGAGCCCATTTTTTCTTTGGTCTCTTCTGTTGGAATCAAATTTCCTTTCTAGGTCTACCTTCATAGTGAAACTCTGAGCCTAGAGTTCTAGAGTTTCCTGGTCCCCCTAGAAGCAGGTGCCTTGATACCAAATGCTATTACTTCTTAGTGCCACTAGATTACAGCAGCTCCTTCCTAAAGCCTGCAGTAGACTGCCTTCTATACCTCTGTCAAAGTCTGTGATCCCATTGGACACCCACTGAATTCTTATTTTGGACCTGAGGATTATATCCAGCTCTCAGATCTTTTACAGAGCAGAAATGACTAATACATCCTGAGCCCAATGAATTATCATGCTTTTTGTAGCCTTTTGCAGATTTTCTTTGATGATTCACCCCGTCAGATGTGTCCCAGAGGAGGGTGCCCTCTACAAATCCTATCATTACAATTGTACCATAGAAAATAATACTTTTTTATATAGCAACCACATGGAGAGTATCATGTGGGCTGAAATCCTACCTCAGACACTTACCAGCTCTTTGACCCTGGACAAATCACTTAACCACTCTCAGCCTAAGTTTCTTTAACCGCTCTCAACTTCAGTTTCATCATCTGTAAAGTGAGATTAATGACAGGACCTGTGTACCTAGCTGTTCTGAGGATTAAATCAGATATGTGTAAAGCATTTCGCAAACCTTAAAGAGCTATATGAATGTTACTTCTTCTTACTGTTACCAATAGCAAGAGAGTTTTTCTTTTATGATATATGCATGGCAACAATTTATGGTTTTTTTAAAAGGAAAAACAGAAAAAAACCCTGAAGTTTTTAGTTTAAACCTGACCTGATATGAGCCTGCAGTGTGACTTAGATGCTGAAAAGCCAATGTATTTTTCAGCTTTGCTATTTCAAGTGTACTGCCCATAATTAAGGAGGCAATAGCACTGTCACTCTCTTTGATGGTCACAACAGTCCTGAAATACTGTGTTCAGTCCTCAGCATCATTTTATGAGGGATACCGACAAACTAGAAAACCTCTGGAGAAGGTTAACTAGGGTGTGGAGAGATCTGGAGATGATATTATATAACAAAAAGCTTCAAGAATTTGAGCATATTTTCCTTGAGAAAAGAGGAATTGGACTGGGTCATGATGGCTCTCTTAAATATTTTGAAGGCTATCATGGGAGAGAGAGAACCTATTCTGAATAGCTCCAAAGGGCAGAAGAAACATCAGTGGGTGGGCAGAAGGGAAGAATTTGGGTTGAAAGGAGGGAAGATTTTTCAGACACTTGGAGCCGCTAAGCGATAGAAGGACTGTATCAAAACACCATGAGTTTCCCGTCACTGGAAACAGTTAAAAATTGGGTAACTGGCTGGCAGGGATAATACAGAAGAGATTCCTACACCATTAATGATGTCAGTCTAGAAGACCTCTCAGGTCCCTTCAAATTACCTGATTCTGTGATGGATGTGTGAGAGAGGACTGGAGGACAGTCACAAAGGAAGGAAATTAATATTAGGATTTGGAAGTGCAATAGAAATTTGTGTGGTTATGGCTAGTTCATACTTGGTAGGCTAAGTACAATTTGCATGGTCTAAAGATTTTTGAGAACTTTAAAATATTGAATAAGTTCAATGTATTTCAGATGGAATGCTACATATGTTTCATGGTTTGTGGTCTGACCACAGGCACAGGAGTCCAGGAGCTTGTGAATTCTAGCTCTTTACTCCCAGTGAGTTAATGTGTGGTCAGGGTTAGGTTACTTACTCAATTTGTATTTTGCCACATGTGAAATAGGAATTTATATTTCCTTTTGATATACTATATGGAAGACATACAAATGAATTTAATGAATTAGAGCGTTTTAAAAGAGAAGCTAACTTTCTTACCTCTGTATTTATTTAATTCAATCCAAAAAGCATTTAGCATCTGCTTCACCCAGAGTTCTGTGTTAGTCACGGAAAAGACAAGCAAACAAGTGAATCAACAAATGGATGGACGAATGAATGAATAAGACCATAAATGTCCCTCCTCTCATGGGGTTTGCAGTCTATTTTATTTTATTTTGGAGGGGGAAGGCAAGACAGTTGGGGTTAAGTGACTTGCCCAAGGTCTCACAGCTAGTAAGTGTTTGAGGGCAGATTTGAACTCATGTCCTCCTGACTCCAGGGCCGGTGCTCTATTCACTGCGCCACTTAGCTGCCCCCAGTTTGCAGTCTAGTAGAAAAATGCAACATGTGCCCAAAAAACTATAATGTAACAGAGCACATTTAAATGCATATAAGAGGTAGAAACAATGTGGTTGAAGAGAAGAAAACTATTTTTTGTGGCATCAGTAAAAGCTTTATGGAGAAATTAACATTTGAACTGAATCTCAAAGCTTGGGAAGGGTTACAGTTGACAAAAAGGCAGCCAAAGAGAGGAAACAGAATGATCAAAGCAGAGACAGGGGAAGCGGGGACATATGAATAGGGGACAAGTTGTCCATTTGATTTGAGAGTTGTATGAGATGAGACTGAGGAGCTAAATTGAAGCCAATCATAGAGGACTTTGAATGGCAAACTAGGGAATCTGGACTTCATTTTATATGTCATCAGGAATGATTAAAAGTTTTTAAGTTGGGGCGGCTAGGTGGTGCAGTAAATAGAGCACGGCCCTGGAGTCAGGAGGACCTGAGTTCAAATCCGGCCTCAGACACTTAACACAAAAAACTAGCTGTGTGACCTTGGTCAAGTCACTTAACCCCAATTGCCCTACCTTCCCCCTCCAGGAAAAAAAGTTTTTAAGTCAAAGAGGGGCATGATCAGATCTGTACATCAATCATTCAGTCAACAAGCATTTATTAAAAACTTTCTATGTACAGGGCACTGTGCTAAGTCCTAGAGATATCCACCACCCCACCGTCCAAAAGAAGAACAGGTCCTGTTTGCAAGAAATTACATTCTCCTGGGGCCACAACATATACAAGAATTAGTTCATGTTAGATAGATGCAGAGTAGATGGAAAAGTCATCCGGCAGGTATATGAAGCATGGGTTGTAGGCAAGGAAGCTACTTACTAAGTGTTGGATTAAATTGAATTCTTTTATCTTTCTGCTTGGTCTTTATGGAAGAGAACCAGTGCTGGTCAGGAAATTCAGAGTGTCTGCCCCACATAGATCCCTGCATTCTCTTCATCGGGGGCCACGTTGGGCCAAAAACAGGGCACCACACATACAGGCCACATCCCTGAAACAGAATGTTTTTGGAAGGAAAGAAGCATACAGATGAACAAAATTACCATATAAAAACACATTTACTGCAAAAGATTTGAGAGGTTTGGGATATTACCTTCTTTTCATATAAAGATATGTAATTAATTTTAATCATTACTGTTCTTTTTTCTAAAACACTTTTGTTGCCACTCTCCCCCCATATTCCCATGATATGTATTAACAAGAGAATTACAGGCCCCACTCAGGTTTCATACAAACCAGATTTGGGGATAATGTGAGGCCTCTATTCAGATCAGGACAGAAAGATGGAGGGGAAGTAGAAAGTAGCGAAACAAGAAGGAGGGTGATTGGCAAATGACCTCCAGAGTAATGACAAAGATCAGATTATCTCCTAAAAGTCAGCTTTTCACACAAAGTGAAATTAGCTCAGTAACTAGCCTCACTCAGAGCTGTAGGAACCTTCTTGCCCATTGCCGCAGGCTCGGAGAAGATTGAAATAAAGCTTGTTCATTTGTTAGGCTTTTATAATACCCTTGCTTGGTAGAGCTTGAGAGACTGGTTTGATGAATTATTCTTAAACTAAATAATTTCCAGATGCCTTGAAGTCTCTTTCCCTATTCCTGGTTAAAATTCTTGGGGAACTGGAGGGGGGAAAAGAATCTTATCATTGTAAACAGGAATACTTATACGTATATTGTAAGCTCTCTGAAAGGACTGGTTTTTTTTTGTCTTTATTATCTCCAACACCTAACAGTGTGTTAGTCAGTCCAGTGAACATTTATAAAGCACCTATGATAGGCCAGACACTATTCTAAGTGGTGCTGATACGAAAAAAAGCAAGACAGAGCTTGCACTCCAGGAGCTAATTACCTAATGCAAATAACTATGTACAAACAAGCTATCTACAAGGTAAAGTGGAAATAATCAATAGAGGGAAGGCACTAGAATTAAGAGCAAGCGGGAAAGGATGTTCGGTAGAAGGTGGAATTTTAGCTGAGATGCACAGATTAGGCGCTTAATAAATGCTTTGTAATTGATTAACTGAAGACACTAAATCTGTCAGGTTAATGTAGTTTCCTTTGGCTATAGAACATGAAGTCTATATAATTAAGTAATCTTTAATTTTTATATAAGTAAAGTTGGATTTTACTACCTCATTTCTATTTTTTTGTGTAATTATGAGTATAAGAAGTGGCTGCATTGAAGTGGCAAGCTTGAAATCACTAGTAGTGAAAAAGTGTATTGATTAGGTTCTTTGTCCATGAACAACTTATCTTCCCAAATCATTGTTGCTACTTTGTAAAATAAATTTAAAACAATAAAAAATCAATTTATAAGTAGCAGGTTGGCATTTTTATGTTGGCAGATATATTGTAGGTATGAAATATTTGCTCACCATCTATGAAATGTACTAGACTCAAAGAATGTTAGAACTGGAAGGGTTCTTGGACATGATCAAAGTCCAATCCGTGTTTTATAGATGAGCAGAATTAAGACAATAGAGTTGATTTTGATGTATTTAAAGTCACAGAGTCAGGTGCTTGGGATACAAAAACAAAACAGAAACAGTCCCTGACTTCAAAGAGCTTACATTCTATTGGGAGAAAACAGCAGGTACCTAGATAAGGGTGTATATGTGGTGTGTGTGTGTGTGTGTGTGTGTGTGTGTGAGAGAGAGTGTGTGTGTGTGTGTGTGTGTGTGTGCGTGATATATACATACATATACAAATATTTATGAAATGTATGTGGAGAGAGAGAGAGAAATGGATGAATGGATAACAGGTAATATGTATGCTAGAGAATACTTGATGGTACAAAACCTGGCTCATTCTCTTCCTTTCTATACCCTACATAACCTAAAGCAACATATCAATAGCTAATTATCCATCTTGGGACTATAGTATAAATTTTGGCTACCAGATGACATTGCCTTCGGAGCACTAGCTCAGTGGCTGTGTCCAAGGGGTAGTCAGTGCATTTGCATACCTGGCATGTTTGGACTTTCCTATCTGCTGCAATTTTCTCTGACTGCTCACCAGAAAGTGCTAAGACTGCACATGAGCAGATCATTTATCCACCCTCTCACCAGCTAGAACTCTCACAAGCTCATAGGCAGTGATGGCCCTCAGTTTTATTTAGATCTAGAAGCATGATTGGGACCTACTCAAAAATCACCAAAAGTAAGAAAATATTGGATTTCTATTATAAGCCTCTACCCATACTTTTGGAGTCTCCCCTTCTCATTCACAACAAATAAAGTCCATCCATCAGACTTAGATGTTTTATACTTTAATGGTCATTGATCAATCAATTAGCAAACACTTACTAAGCATTTACTGTGACTGGGCACTGTGCGAGGTTCTGAGAATAAAGACAAAAAATAAAACAATCTCTTCCACAGCAGTGAGACAACATACCAGAATTTGTGGGATATGGCCAAAGTAGTACTTAGGAAGAAGTTTATATCTTAAATGCTGATATAAAAAAAAAGACAGAAATAGCAGACCAATGAATTAGGCATGCAATTAAAAAAATTAAACTAACAAATTAAAAGCCCCCAATTAAACACCAAAATAGAAATCCTGAAAATCAAAAAGATTAGCAGAATTGAAAGTAAAAATCCATTGAGCTGATAAAAATAGGTGCTATTAAAAACTGTAAAATAGACAAACTATTAGCATTTTATTTTAAAAAAAGAAAGAAAAATTTCCCATATCAAAAATGAAAAAAAGGTGAATTCAGCCAACAAAGATGCAATAAAAGCAATTATTAGGAACTGTTTTTGCCAACTATATGCCATAAAGATAATCTAAATGAAATGAATAGATATTTACAAAAATATAAATTATCCACATTAACAGAACAGGAAATAGAATATTTGAGTAATCCTATTCTAGGAAAGGAATTTGAACAAGAAATGAACTTCATGGGGGAAGAAAAAAGTTCAGCACCAGATGGATTTACAAGTGAATTCAACTAAACATTTTAACAATTCCAGAACTACAGAAACTAAAAAAAGTAAGGAAAGGAGTTCTACCATATTCTTTCTATAACACTAATGTGATCTTGATACCTACTCCGGGGAGAGAAAAAAACAGAAAAAGAAAACTATTGACCACTTTTCCTAATGAATATTGGTGCAAAATATTTTAAATAAAACATTAGCAAGGAGGTTGCCGCAACATATCATAAAAATCATACACTAACTATGACCAGGCCAGATTTATACCAGGAATTTAGGGCTGGTTCAATATTAGGAAAACTATAAGCTAAGCATAATTTACCATATTAATAACAAAACCAACAAAAAAATCATACAGTTATTTCAGTAGATGAAGAAAAAAGCAAAAACACAAGAAACTCCAAGGATAAATAGTTCTTTCCTTAAAATGATAAAAAGTATCTATCTAAAACCAAGAGCCAACACTATTTATAATGGGTATAAGCTAGATGCTTTTCCAGTAAGATCAGGGATAAAGCAAGGATACCCATTTTAACCAATACTATTCACTATTGAACTAGAAATGCTAGCTATAGCAATAAGGTAAGAAAAAGAAACTTGAGGAATAAGCATAGTCTTGGGGAAGCAAAACTACCACTTTTGGCAGATGATGAGATGGTTTTCTTGGAAAGTCCTAGAAAGTCAACTAAAATCTAATCAGAACAATTAACAACTTTAGCAGAGTTGCAGGATATAAAATAAACACATACAAATCATCACAATTTCTGCATATTACCAACAAAATTCAGCAGAAAGAGATAGGAAGAAAGCATTAATTTAAAATAACCATAGTCTAAAATACATGAGAGTCTGTATATCAAGCCACACATAAGAAGTATATGAAGACAATTACAAAACACTTCACACACTATATTTACATAAATATAAATCTAAATAATTGAAGAAATATCAATTGCTTACAACTAGGTCAAGCCAATACAATAAAAATTATAATACCATCTAAATTAGTTTATTTCTTCAGTGTCATTTGAATCAAACTGCAAAAGAATTACTTTATAGAGCTAAAAAAAATTGTAACAAAATTCATATGGAGGAACAAAAGATTGTAATATCAAGGGAATCAAAGAAAAAAAACAATGGGAAAGAATGTGACCTAGTAGTACACTGTTCTACAAAGCTTACCTTAAAGTTACAAACCTGAGAGACTGGACATTGAGATGTTTGGAAGAGGAATGAGTTAGGAACGAAAGATAATAATTCCTCTTTTTGATGTGTTGAATTTGAGAGATCTTTGGGATATCCAATTTGAAATGTCCACTGAGCTGTTGGTGATTTTGGATGGAAGTTGGGGGAAGGTGGGTTTGGATGTAAAGGTCTCTGAGTCATTTGTGTAGAGATGCTAATTAAGCTGAGTTTTCACACTGAGTAAAATCTGGTTCTGCCTCTCAGATTTCTTTGTACCTTCATTGCAGTCTCAAATTGGAATCTGTGGAGTGGGTTTGAGGGTAGAGTGGAGGGTAGTTGTGGGGGACTTTACTACCCCTACTTAGTAAATACGAAATAATTTATGGCAGTGGTGAGGAGAGGGCTCGAGCAACCAGAAGATTGTGATAGGTTTTATTGGTAGTGCAGAAACTTGAAGTTAACCTTAAAGGAAGAAGTCTAAGAAGTAGAATCGAGAATGGATGCAACCTGGGCTAAGGGGCAGGACTATACTGGCAAATGGTTGTTTTGTTTTGTTTTAACAACTGGCTCTCCAGGAAAAAAAAAAAGTAATCAAAGCAAACTTTTAAGCTTAATTTGCATTATTGACATTTTCTCCATTACTTTCTTGAGTTGACAATAAAAATCAAATCCTGATTTGTGAAATTTGCTTATTTCAGAGGTATAAACCTTCCCACTGAAAAATTAACAATCTCTCTGTACAAGCTGGCTCCAGCATGCTTTTCTGCCTGGCACCCAGTGTGGGAACAGAGAGAGAAAGGAGATGGAAAGTTATGGACCAGGAATGGCAAGCAGGCCAATCTGACTTGGACATAAAGTACATCAAAGGGAGTAATTTGTAATGAGTTCGAAAATACAGAATGGAACTTTTAATTGGAGAGGTAATGAAGGTCTTTACATGTGGAGAGAAGATGTTCCTATTTTATCCTGGGGGAAATGAGGACCCACTGAGATTTCTTAAGCAAGGCAGTCAGTCACCTGGTCAGGTGGACTTTAGGAATCTCATTTTGGCACTTGTGAGCAAAATGTGTTGGAGAAGGGAAAAACCAGGCAAGGATACCAATTAATAGGCTCTTTCAGAGTCTAGACTAGGTGATAAGAGCCAGAGCTAGGATGGTGGCTGTGGGATTGGATAGAAAGGGATAGACATGGGAGATGTTGTGGAGATAGAATAAACAGGACTCGGCGAGTGTTTGGATGTCCACGTGGATGTCCCACTATCCCCTTCAGCTGAGCATAAGAACTGGAATAAGAGAGTCAGTAAAAAACAGAAGTGGAATAGTAAGATGAGCATGGGTATATTATTTGTTCTGTGGAGAAATGTTCACCCCAAAGTAGCACTTATTTAAGGGAAAGTCTGTTTAAAATTATAGATAACTGTAAGCAAGCTCATTAACAGGATGCTTCTATTCCACTTGAAGAATAAATATAACAAAATTCAAAATTCTTTTTGAAGGTTCTTCCAAAAGGGTATAGCTTTTAATCTACATTGGTAATTTTATTTAATTTCTTATGTGTAAACCCCCTACTAAAGGGAGCACCTTGCAAATTATAGATACAATTATATGAGGACTTGATTAACAGGAAAAACCCAAGAGATACAAATTAATTCAAGTATGGACAAGTGTACACCATTATGCTCTGTATACGTGTAAATAGATTTACTTATTCTCCAGCAGGCATGCTGATACTACATGCTCTTTGTAACATTTGTTTTGACAACCAAAATCCCTGCCATTGTATATTCATTTAAGTGACTCCATAAAGTCCATAAACATCACCATAACCACGTTTCATATTAAATCGGTTTTCACTAGTTTACACACACACACACACACACACACACACACACACACACACACACACACACACACACACTCACTCTCAAGGCCATTGGTATATTTGTTCATCTGTGGGGGGCACATTTTTTTTGAGAAGTTATAAATGCTTATTTTGGCTCTGGAAATCTTTAGGTTGTGTTAGATGCTGGTTATTTGCAGGCCATGCTTTAATAGTTGACTATAAATGATGTCACTGGAACTTTAGTACTTATTTACATCACCACGTTTAGAGAGGACTGATGCTAGAAATTGCGTTTGTGACTGGGCCTGATCGTAGCCATTCAGCTCAGCTCATCTGAGCTTTGGAGTATCACCATGTGGCCATGGCCTCGCCCTTACTTTCTTAACTTCATCACAGTTTTTTGTTGTTGTTTTGCATGGGGTAATTGTTGATCTTTTCAAAGTTTTTTGAGGCTTTAAGAGTCCAATATTTCTTGTGTGTGTCATTTTTATCAGGATAATTATCATCCCATTGCTCTTAAAACCTTTCATGTTCCTGAATTAAAGCAGTGAAGAAGTTAGAGGGCTAATTTTAGCTGTCCTCCTCCTATTGCTGCACTTCAGCAACAGTTGGCCTTCGGGTCAGGAAAACTTGATTTCCCACATTTTAGGCAAGTGAAGAGACTGAGGGCCAAAACGTGGTGCTGCCACGGGGTATAATCAGAGGGCAGTTTTGATGAGTTTTCTAACTTAATGAAAGATGGAAATTTCAACGAAAACAAGTTAATGCCAATGATGTTTTGTTTCATAATGAAACTCAGTCATAGTTAAGTGGTGCCTGCAGGTAGGATATGAACAGACAGTGGAATGAGGCAGCATGATGTAAGGAATGGGACACTGCCCTGAGAGAGCCTGGCAGTGAGGCTTATCTGTGTGACCATGGTGAAGCAATTTATTCTCTCTGAGATTCAATCTTCTGTGTGTAAAGTGAGAATTATAACATTAGGATAACGTATAGTCCTAGCCTTACATTCAGAAAGAACTGAGTTCAAGTCTTCCCTCTGAGACATACTGGCTGTGCGGCCTTCATTAAGTCACTTCACCTCTGTGTCTCCAGGCAGCTGTTTAAAATGGTAAATTGTAGAGGTGGTGCTCATCGTCACTGGTAGGAAATTCCCTACCAGGGGCATCCTAATCCATTAAAATCATAGGTGTACATTAAAAAAAAAAACAATACCTCAGCATAAACCTACCTACTTCATGGGGTTGCTATGTGGAAAGTGCTTTCCAAATCTTAAAGTACCAGAGGAATACAGATTTTATTAAAATAATCATAATAGCATATAATAAAATATAATAATAACATTATTTTCAAAGCTCTAACGTACCTATATCGTATTTTCCTTAGAGACATCATAGTACATTGAAAGAATTCTGTATTTGGAGTCATGGAACGTTGGCTTCCAATCCAGACTTGCTGCTTACTAGCTGTATTATTTGAGCGAATCACTTTACTTCCCTGGGCCTTAATTACTTCATCTGTAACAATGAGAGAATGAAGGCATTCGGGGGGAAAGCTCTGAGTTTTGACAGTTGGCACCCTCCTTCCCAGAGCTACCTTGTTTTCATGGCACACATATTGTCCATATCCTTATACTTGTGACTCCTCCTTTGGAATGTAATCTCCTTAAGGACAGGAACTGTTTTCTTTTTGGCCTTGTTGATTGATATCAATCTGCAGCTGAACTCAATTTGTGTTAAAAACCAAACAGGCCTCCTTGCTTTACCCTGCCCCTGTACATGGCATTTCCTGTCCTTCCACAACCTGTCTATCCCTGCCTGATGGGCTTTCCCTCCTCACCTCTTCCTCTTGGATTCTCTGGTGCAGTTCAGGTACCACTCTCTCCTCAGGGTCTTTTCTGATCTCCAGCACTGCCTCCCTCCTACACACGCCATTGTTAGTAAGCTAACTTCCTTTTTGAAATTACTTTGTGGTTCTTCTGTGGTTATAGCTTCTAGACCTAGAGAGACCTCAGAGGTCATCTAAGTCCAACCCTGCTCATTTTGCAAATGGAGAGGCTCACCCTTTCAGAGAGTTAGCCACTTGCCCAAGATCACATGGATAGCAAGCATCTGAGGTGGGATTTGAACCCAGGTTCTCGGACTCCAAAGTCATTGATTGTTGCACTCTACCTTGCTACTTACTTACCTGTTTTTCCCTTGTAGAGGAGCTCCTTGAAGGCAAGAAATTTTTAAATTTTGGTTTTTGCATCCCAGTATCTAACAAAAGGCTCATAATATAGTAGACATATGATAAATGTTTATTCAATTTAATTCTGTTAACAGGTGGTCGACTATAACTAAATGTTTCAATAGGCCTGTGACTTTGTCAAGATGTCTTCCACAAGATGTGAAGAGCTAGGGCAGAGTGGAAACTTAGGCCACAGGATCAGTTTGGCTCAGGACAGGGCATAACTAGTCAGCATGAAGCCACTTGGAGGATTTAACTCCATTCTCTCCACTCCCTTTGCCAACAGGAGAATGAGGGTTGGAATTTAAAGACTCCAACTACCCA
This sequence comes from Pseudochirops cupreus, assembly GCA_028627135.1. Taxonomy (NCBI): domain Eukaryota; kingdom Metazoa; phylum Chordata; class Mammalia; order Diprotodontia; family Pseudocheiridae; genus Pseudochirops; species Pseudochirops cupreus. The sequence continues at coordinate 236,165,116 of CM053580.1, read as the reverse complement.
TCAGATTCCTACTGTCTGATCATTGGTGAATAAGGAGACCCAAGGGACATTTGGGTGAAGGATAGGAAGAAACAGTCATTCCCATGTTGGCATGGATTAGGTTAATCAGATCCTTTTTTTCCCATATCTAGTAGAAATCCTGATACTGACGCTTATTGGCTCGATGATGAGCAACCGAGGCTTCCGTTTTGTCTCTGTTAAGTGGGGATAATACTGGCACTGTTTACCTGTTGAAGATGCTATGAAAAAAGTACTCTGTAAAATGTGGTGTTATTTCAGTTTGGGGTGTTCTTAACTGAGAAGACTTGAGTTATTCTTAGGAGATTATAGAGCAAGGGCCAGCAGGATGCAGTCCTGAGGGCCAAATCTGCTGCCTGCTTTTTTGTTTTTGCTTTTTGGAGGGGGGAGGCAGGGCAATTGGGGTTAAGTGACTTGCCCAGTGTCACACAGCTAGTTTGTGTGTGTGTTTTGTCTGAGGCCAGATTTGAACTCAGGTCCTCCTGACTCCAGGGCTGGTACTCTATTCACTGTGTCACCTACCCACCCCTGCTGCCTGCTTTTATACAGCCCTCAAACTAAGAATGATTTTTGCATTTTTAAATCCAATAAAACTGTATTTTAAAATGTAAAAAACAAGCTTAGCAGGACCTGTAGAAGCAGGCAGCAGGCCGGGTTTGGCCCAAGCTCTTACTTTACCAACTTCTGGCAGAACCTAGGGCAAATTATAATTTATCTTTTCCCTAATTTATCCCTTCTCCACCCTCCCAAAAGTGAGTGGAAAAAATAAAGAAATATCTGAGCCCTCTATAGTGCTTCACTATGGCAGGTTACTCTACCAAGGTGTCCTCTACCAAGCTGATCCTGTGGTCCAAATTTCTGTTCTCTTCTAGCTCCTCATACCTTGTCTTTACCATGTGTCTTCACATACTGAAAAGGCAAACCCAACGCTTATATAAAAATTTGAAATCTTTACATTTTTATATAGGTAAAATCAGGATAAAATGACCATTAAGGGTGACCTTAAAGGGAAGAAGGAATCAGAAAGTAATATGAGGGGGCAGCTAGGTGGCGCAGTGAATAGAGCCCCAGCCCTGGAGTCAGGAGGACCTGAGTTCAAATCCAACCTCAGACACTTAACACTTACTAGCTGTGTGACCTTGGGCAAGTCACTTAACCCCAATTTCTCTGCCTCCCCCCCCCAAAAAAAAACAAAAAGAAAAAAAAAGTAATATGAAGTTTTGGGGAATGGGGATGAGAGGGAGCTCTTCCTTGATTCAGTTCAACTCAAGTTAATTCACTTAAGCTGGTGCTTCAGAGGGGTCCAAGCATAAGAGTTTAGCAGACCTAAGATATTTCGTGACATCTGGCTGTGCTCTTGCACAATTTAGGTCTTAGAATAACAATAAGGAGTATTTCTTAGGTATTTAATGTGTACAGAGAATTGTGGAAGGCAAAGGCTCCTGATTTCACGGAACTTAGAGTAACACAACACTAACTGAGTTAGCTGTTTTGTACCCTGTACGTGATAAGCCCATCGGAGAGTCACAGAGCGAAGGGTGCTGCAGTATCTTCCCTATGCCTCTGACCCCAGGCTTTCCTCGCATGCGTGGAACGTCCCTTAAAGCCCTTAGCATGTTAGAGGGGTGTAAAAGTGAGAGCGTGGAGGGACAGGGCATTTTCAGAAAGAGGACGGATACTGTGTCTTGTTTTTGTTTAAATTTTCCTTGTTACTATGAACTTAAATAATCAACAGACATGAAAATTTCAGTATTCAAAGGACAGAAGAAAGGGGGTTACATACGACTAAAACAGTCCTAACAAAGTCACTGTGTTTGTGTCTTTTTCTGACTTTATCTTCTTATATCTTTCTTTCAACCACTCCACCCAGCAAAATACAAAGAAGGTGAATGAAGTTTTACCAGACGTTATCTAGTTAATCAAAGAACCATGAAATGCGTGTTAAAATAGAATTTAGTATACACACTACCCCCTGTTTCTCTAGTGGGCAGCTATCTGCAGCACAGCCGGGCAAGGGTGTGCTCCCTGTCAGTACAAAAACCGATACGCTGTCCATTTCCCTCTCTAGTCTGTGAACTTCTGGTATGTCCTCGTCATGAATGATGAGCACACGGAGCGACGCTATCTCCTGTTTTTCGTTCTGAGTTGGGGCCTTCCAGCTTTTGTGGTGATTTTACTCTTAATTGTCCTGCGAGGAATCTATCACCGGAGCATGTCTCAGATCTACGGCCTCGTCCACGGTGACCTGTAAGTACTTCTTATTGAATCGCTGTTTATGGAAGGGGTGGGCAGGGTGTTTCCTGCATTCTTGACTTGATTGTTCCCTCGATGGTGAAACTGGAGGATGCTCTGTCCTTCCTGCCTCATGACAGTACTCGCCTGCCTACCATGGCATGGCAAAATCTGCTATTTGGAGATTCATTCTTTTCTGCTAAAACATTGCCTCCCTAAGTTTCCATTCAGATATACGAATGGTTGGCGCAGGAGTAGCAAATGCAGTTGTTGTAAGTTATAATTACCTTAGTGTAAATGTATTTATCAGATGGAGGGGAGCTGGGATTGAGATGCTTGAATGAAAAAAATTTGGTGCCAAAAGACAAGAGAATATTTTTGGATCATGGGACAATCTCTAAGTAGGATACCAGCAGGGACATTCATGCAGTGGGTGGGAGAGGCTGGGGAGGTTTTGGGAGGACTGAGCGAGAAAGCAAGGAAAGAAGTTTGGTGAAGGACCAGTCCTGTTTAATGTATACATAGATGCGTATACACACCTATATACAGGCACACATCTTCAGTATGAATACATATGTGGTATGTGCACCAGTGTGTATATGCACATATGTGTGTCTACAATATATATATGTATTTGTTTTACAGATATGCATGTGTAACATATAATACCCATATGTATTACATAATACATACGATATACTATGAATAATACATACTAATAATATATATCATCTATAATACACTGCACACAATATATATTATATATGTGATACATACTAAAAATACTGATATACACACACATATCTATATACAGTCAATCCTCAACGCTCACATGTTTAACTTTTGTGACTTTAAGCATTCATATGATTTTAGTAGTGACCTTATTTTTATTTTTGCATTGGCATCGGCACATATTTGCAGCTGTGGGCAGTAGAGAGAATAATGCACACAGGTCTGTGGAATCCCGGCTATCCTACTGAGCATGTCTTGTCCACCCCACCATGGGAAAGAGCTCCCCATACGTTTGCTCCGTATTTTCATTGTTTGCCTTTAAAACTCTGGTCTTGTGTTGTAATTGTACCCCCAGGGTATATGTGGTGAAAGTCCTTTGGGCCCTTAGCCCTAGGGCACAGAGGTAGTAATGTAGCTTGGTGAGAAAATAAAGGTGTGAGATAAAACTTTTTACCAGAATGTCGACAGCTGCTGTTGGCGATCTCCAATGGCAGGAAGTAGATGTTGCTGACAGATTATTTCAAGCTAGTATATCCTTCATAACTCCAGTGCCATCCATCAGCCATGAGAGACAGAGTGTCAGAGTAAGATAGACACATTGCCAGTCTTGACATCTCACAACAGCAGCCACTAAAGCCCCAGCAGCCTTCTTGGTTTTCAGAGGTCAACCAAGGTAGAGAGAGGTTTACAGCACTATAGTATGCAGTGTAACATCCTCACACCACCATTGATGCAGTGGAAAGCAAGATTCAAGTTAATGCTGTACAGTATTTATGGTGTTGTAGATTTAAGTTGTTATGAAAAGTAAGTATTGTCTGAAATCAATGTGTTTTTGTTTTTTTTACTGAGTTGTTAGCGTCTTAAAGGTCACAGAATTCTAGGGATGCTAAAGAGAGAAAAATGTTTTGTATGTTACCAATTTAATTTTTTTGTACTGCATTTTATGAGTTATTTCATGACTACTGTGCATATTAAAAGAATTAAATATTTTGTTATAAAGATTATATGCAGAAAAGTGTATTTTTGCAATCTTTGGTGAAATATTACATTTTGGGTGGTTGTTGGAACCTAATCTCCTTTTTCCCATAAGTTCAATATATCAACATTTGTAGTTTTTACTTAATACCATTTTCTTGGAACATTACCTCCATGAAAATTGAGGACTGACTATAGTACTTACTAATTTAGACAGATATAGATTCCCCCCTCTTCTCTCTCTCTTTCTCTATCTGTATATACATATGTATGTATATGTATTCACATACATACATACATATATATATGTGTATATATATATATATATATATACACACACATATATATGAATGTGTGTGTGTGATCTCTAATTGACAGATTATTTCAAGATATGACATAGACAGAGACTTTACACAGGAGCTTATTACTGAATCACAGAATCTCCAAGCTACAAAGAACCTCAGAGGCCATCTAGTTCAAACTATACCAGTCTAAGAATCCTTTTTGCGCACCATTGCTAAGTTATCATTGGTTTCTACTTGAAAACCTCTAGTGAAGGGGAACACACTACTTCCTGAAACTTCCTGTTCTACTTTTGGAAAGTTCTGATGGGAAGTTTTTCCTAACATTAAGCCTAAATCCACTTTTGCAGATTTTCCCCTTTAGGTCGAGGCATGACAAGTTTAATCCCTTTCCACTGTGGTGGCCTTTCAGAGACTCCAAGGGAGCTGTGTCACATCAGCCCTCAGTTCTCTAGGCCATAATGTCTTTGGTTCCTTTAGCTCTCCTGTTGTGGTCTCTCCTGGTTTTTAAGCATCCTGAATGCCTTTCTCTCGACACCCAGGCCTTTTCAGTGTTTTTTCCTATCTGCAGAACTGAACAAAATACTCCAGATGTAACCCAGACTGTAGGAACTTTGAAGAAGCCACTAAGTTAAACATGTCTGAATAGATTATCACACCTATGACTTATCCATGACAACTCTACTTTCAAGAGTATTTTTTTTAAGACCCTGGATCTCCTTAATTATAGCTTTGTTAAACTCTACTCACAAAGAAGCCCTTCAGAATCAAAACTCTTAACCACTGGGTTATCATGAGAATAATATCAGTTAAAAGATGTGAAAGAACTCAAACTAAAAGCACTGCATAAATTCAAGGTATTATTATATGCTATTTCTAAACTTTATTGCTTAAAACTTCAGAGACTCTTGAGAACATCCTGTGTAATACATCTAGTCTAGGCTCCAGAAAATGGTAGGTCCTTGATTGCTGTTAAGTAAGCACCAGAGCCCATAACTGGGGTAGAACCATCAGAACTTTAACCCATGGCATAAAATTTAGAGGGTGTGAGTTCTGGTATGCTCAAACTGGCTCAAGCCAGCTGATTGTTAAATTTTCAGTGTGGGCATTTGCTCCCATGGATATTGGCAAATGCTACAAATCAGGGCTTGATTTATTGTTTCTTAATTATTTAGACTTAAGAAAGTGTTAATAATGAAGATTAAACTTAAAAGCATATCCTAGATACATCCCCCGTACAGAAAATCAGTTATTAAACGTTTATAAGCACACCCCATTCCCAAACTGTCTCAGAGTATGTTCCCTCTGCATCTGTGATTCCAAATGTGTGTCTGCCCTCTTTTGCAATCTGTAGATTGCTAGGGTTAGATATTTCTTTCCGTCTACCGTGGCTGTCCCCTGCTATTCAGCCTAGGTACTGAAATAAATGTATGTTGCCCGGATAAAAATATACTCATACACATATATGTATGGGATGGTAGAAATAATAATGGCTTAAGAGTCAGGGAATTCCGCCATTAATGAGCTATGTGACTTTGGATCAGTCATTCAAGCTTCCTCACCTGTAAAATTAGGAGTCTGGAAATTTAGGGTCCACGTCTAAAATTTTCTTCTCTTCTAAATATTGGAGACTTGCTTTGTATAGCATAGTATATTTAGAATCAGGACTTGAATGCAAATCCTAACTCTGTTACCACAGATTACCTTGGGAAAGTCACTGTCCCCTTCTATTTAAGGAGGAGGTTGGACTACACCGGAGGTGTCAAACTCAAATAGAAACAGGGGCCATGAAACCATGCGCTGTGATACCTGTCCACATAGTGACTCAGAAAACCACGCATTAATGTTACCTTTATTCTAGTGTGTTTTTATTTGCTTTGTTAAAATACTTCCATGTTGCATTTTAATCAGGTTTGGGCTTCATTCAGGGAGTGAACTCCTCAGGGCCACTGCAGGCTGCTCACGTGATTCCTCTCAATTGGATGATCCCACAGGTTTCCTCTATCTCTAAATTCTGTGATTCAGTTCAGCACAATAAGCACTTATTAATCAACTATTATTTTTAAAGCATTTTGCAAAGACCTTTTTATATAATGAGAAACAAAATGGTCTCTGCCCACCAGAAGCTCACATTCTGTCGTGATGGGATATAACTTGTAAAAAGATACATATAAATACCCTGTAACTGAGGAGAGGAGTGAAACTCTAGCGACTAGGAAGATCAGCAAAAGCTTCCAGTAAGAGGTGGCACCTGATCTGGACCTTGGAGGAAGCTCAGGTTGGGAAGAAGTAGAAGTGAGCAGGGATGGAATTCTAGGCCTTGGGCTCAACTCATGCAAAGATGGCAGGAAGTGAAATGCCAAGTTCCGGGAGCAGCAGGTAGGCCTATTTGGCTTGATGGGTAGTAATGTAAAATAAGTCTGAAAAGGTAGGCTAGATCCAAGTTGTGGAAAATTTCCAGTGCTGCAAGGAATGTGTGTGTATGTATGTGTGTGTGTGTGTGTGTGTGTGTGTGTGTGTGTGTGTGTGTGTGTTACACATACAATCCTAGAAGCAATCAGGAGCCACTGAAAGTTCTTGAGCAGGAGATTGATTCATTGACATTGTATCCTAGAGGTCATCCATTCATTTTACAGCTGAGGAAACATAGTCCACAAAGGTTAAGGGATTGACCAAAGCTGTAATAGAGCTAAAAATTATAACCCAAGTACTGTCTTTCCAAATCCAGTACCTTTCCACTAGAACATATTGCTACCTTATGGGCACACTATGTGGGGTTAGGGAGATTTGGGTACCCAAGTGGAGGATAAAGTGGAAAGGAGAGAACCTAGAAGCAAGCAGACCAATTAGGAAGAAATATACCTCCCAGATGGTGCTTTTGTCGTTCTAATAGCTACATTTGTTTTGGTGGAGTTCAAGAAGTGACATTATACAGAATTCTGCCCTGTTATGAATACTATTGAGAGGTGGTGTATATTGTGAATAGAGAGCTGGTTTCAGAGCCAGGAGAATCTGGGTTCAAGTTCTGCCACTGACACATACCAGGCAAATCACAATTTCTCAATTCTCTAGGCAACTTTTTAGGAACATAAATTATAGGAAAGCTATTGGTAGAGCGAGTTTCCTTATCTGGGAGTTCCCTGTTTTGGTGCAATAACAGGTACAGCCCCCTATTCTTAATGAATAGTGTTTTAAGATAGTTTTAGTGTATATCTATCATTTGTTATATGCTAATTTCCTAGAATATAATAATCATATTCTTTTAGCATTGCATTCTAAGTTTCTGGGGTGCCAAATGAAATATTAAAAAGTGCCCTCTTTCATTTTCATACATACAAAAACAAACAAACAACAGTACCTGAGAGAAGGGGATTTTTCTCCCTTTTTAGTGTGGGGAGAGTGGAGAGGCAAAAAGGGAGAGAGGAGAAGGAAGCCTTCCCTAAAATTCATAGACTACTTCACTGGTATTTAAGCCCAGGAATGTATTCACTGGCCACTGAATAAGTATGAGTAAATGATGGTGTTACTTGGATTAAATCATGTCTCTACACGATACTAAAAAAGCTTTTTTAAAAAAGCAAAGAAATTTATAGTTCAATTCCTCAGAGTATTTAAATTTCATGTATTAAATAAGGCAAAAAAATGTATTTTAATACCTTACTCTTCAAATACTAACTTTTTTTTATGTTTTTAGCAGGAGAATCTAAGCTTAGGGCAAAATTATAATTGCTAAAGTACCAAATATACATTTACAATCATCTTTGCACAATTTTGATGTCACAGAATCAAATCAAAAGAAGCCAAACTTTTTTGGTCATTTACCTATTCCCCAGCTTCCAGGGACGGAACATCTAAGATATTCCCATGATAATCTCATGAAACTAAGTCTGTAGTGTATAGGGATGCTGATGATGTATGTGCATTTACTTTATTTCATACTACTTTGATAAAATTATTACTTGTTTCAGCTAACTTTATAATGAGTCTTTGAGGTTTTTCAAGTATATCATCATATCTGCAAAAAGAGATAGTTTTATTATCTCATTCCTTATTCTGATTCCTTTTATTTCTTTTTCTTCTCTTATTGCTGTTGTTAGGATTTCTAGTACAGTATGAATACTAGTAGTGACAGTGGATATCCTTGTTTTACACCTAATCTTATTGGGAAGGCTTTATCCCTATTACAGATAATGCTTGCTGATGATAAATGCTTTTTATAAAATTAAGGAAAAATCCATTTATACCTTTACTTTCAATGTTTCTTTTAATAGAAATGAGTGTCATACTTCCTCAAAAGTTTTTTCTGCATCTATTGACATAATATGATTTTTAAAACTTTTATTATTGATATAGTCAATTATGTTACTGGTTTTCTTGCATTCTGGTGTAAATCCTGCTGGATGTGGTAACAGTAATATTGTTTCATGAACAACTCTGACTGACTTAGTCATTTTGTCTATTATAAATACCCAAATTAACTACAAAGGATCTGTGAAGGAAGATGCTCTCGGCATCCAGAAAATGAAACTGATATATAGAAATATGTAGAAAATTATTTTTCATATGTGTGTGTGTGTGTGTGTGTGTGTGTAATGGTCACCATCTCTAGGGTGCAAGGGATAAAAAAGAAAAAAAGAGTTATATGATAACTATGTTATATATTTTAAAGGAATAGCAAGTTATAATAGATTTGCAGTTTCGTGTGAAATCATCTTTTTAATCTATGTTATGGAAATACTTGTTTTATTTCATAAATTAAAAATAAAATCATTAGAATGTAAAAAAAAAAAAGAAAATAAGTCTGGCTTGTAAACAGGCTAAAGGAGCAGATTATATCTTTCAATCAAACCTTAGTTCCAATATTGGGATGGTAATTATCACATTCATGCAGATTTAAATCTAGTATATCTATATGAGGATTGCATTTGAAACATGTCCCTGATAAAAATTCAGACAGCAGGATTTAAAAGGCTTACCATTTCTACAAGCAGGGTCAATCCAGGACTTGCAGTCATTGTAAATGAATGGCCCACCTGCAGTGGCTACTCAGTGGTAATGATTTCTCTTTTAACAAACAGTTTTGTCATAATCGATTTTAAATGGATAAACATACAGTTTGCAGGGCTGGGAGAGGTATTAATAGGCAGCTGTCCTTACTGAGTTTATGATGGCACGTCCTATAAGTACTAGTGATGCCATTTCCTAATTAATGGGTGTTAGGCCTTGTCAAATTATTCAGAGCAACAGATGTAGGATAAAGATAGATGTAAGCCAAGATAAAAAAAAATGCATGGTGGTTTTGGAAAAATGTTTCTATTGACTACCCACTTAATTTCATTTCTCCAAGAAAATTATACAAGTTGGAGGGGGACAGGGTTAAAACCCCAGTAACATCCTTATTTCACAAGATTATTGAATGATGGATTCAGAACCAGAAAGGGTCCTAGAGGTCAGCTTATCTAACCTCTTCGTTTTAAATATGTTTATCAAGACTTGGTAAAATTAAGTGACTTGTCCAAGGTCAAAATATTAAATAATAGGGCTGGAATTTTAACTTGGGTTCTCTGATTTCCAAACCGTGGACTCAGTTGGTTTTTAAAAAAAATATTTTTACCTACTTTTTAATATTTTTACTCATTTATTTTTGCTAATAGTTTCCTCTGCAGAAACTTTTTTTCATTAAAATAGAAAGTGATAGTCTGCATTTATTTCAGCAGTAAAGTTCTAACCAGTATTCAGTCTCCCCCTTGTATACCTCTCCCCACCTTTTCATTCCTACCTATAGGTCCAGGTAACAAAATTATATTTTTGTGTGTATGTATATGCACATGCACATGTATATGTATGGAAGTTACTTAAGAACTATAATATCTATAAACATATAAAGGCTAATCTTAATAGTTGAAGGGGAGAAAATGGAAAATTACCAGTGTAATTCAGAAAAATGTCCATTCCCACCTGAATTTCTGACGGTTCTATTTTGACTCTCCGTTTTCATACAAAAAAAAATTTTGATTGAAAAATAGGTTAAATAACCTTACCAAGATAAGCAACTCTCATGTCCTCTTGTTTCGTTTTTTTAAAACAACCTCATTAGGGCAAAGAAGGCCTCGCTTTTTACTGTCTTCTCTCTCTAGCTCGACTCTTAAATTCTTGCACGTATTCTCCGGTAGCAGGGTTTTCATTTCTTAACATATTTAGATCATAGAATCATAGCTTTAGAGCTGGCAAAGAGGTCATCTAGCCATTCCCCTTATTTTTCAGTTGAGAAACTAATATACAGAGAGGTTAAATGAGTCTCTCTAGGTCACACAGGTGACAGAACTGAGGTTTGAACCCAGGTCCTCTGATTCCAAATCTAGTGCTTTTCCCACTGTACTACATTGACAGGTAGTATGGCTTAGAATGGAGAGAGAACACGTCTTGGAAGCTGAAATGCCTGTTTAAGGGCTACCTCTGACCTGTACTGACTGTATCACCCTGAGCAAATCACTTCACATCTCAGTGCTGCAGGCAATCCTTAAGACTAAATTATAGAACTGGCATTGCATTGGTAGAAAGTGTATACTCTTTAGGAATTCCTCATGTTCATAAAAAGAGACAATAATGCAAACTGTCACTGACCCTTATTTTGATTCTCTGGTAAGCTGAAAGTCAGTTCAGCACTTGCAGAATGGCAGGTTCAATGGCTGCATCGATGTAAACAGAGAGAACAGTACAATGAAACATAGAATTATGTAATTCCAGTGACGAAGATTGGATCCTGAGAAAAACTAAGACAAGAACCTCCCTCCCTTCTTTGCAACAGTAAGGAAATCTTCCATGTGCATGGAGTATTCTATTGACTTTCAGGCACAGTCACTGAACCTGGCTGGTTCTGATGAGCTGAATTTCTTTTTGTTTGGTTTGTTTGTTTGGTTTGGTTTCTTATGTTACAAGAAATGACTGCTTCCAGGATAGGGAATGAGAAAGGGATATATTCAGGAAAGAATGTTACATATATATATGTGTATATATATATATATATACATATATATATATACACATATATATATGTGTATATATATATATATATATATATATATATATATATATATATATATATATATGTATATAGACACAGGAAAAAAGGTCAGTTTCAAATCCTGTGGTTGATTTAGGCAAACTTGATCAGCCTCTGGGAAGTTCCAATCCAGTAACTAGTAGAGAGGAAGAAGGGTGTACCTGTGGAATGCTTCTATCAATATCGATCATACCCCAACATGCCAACTGTTACCTTGTTGCTGTGAAATTGTCCATATACCTCCCAAATTACCACAGCATGAGAAAAGAATTTAGGCCCTAGGAAATTAGTCATTTGAAATATTGTTTTTAAATAATAAATCAGTGGGTTTTCTAAAACAGGCTCCATGTTTTAGAAGTATTTTAAGAACATAAACAAATCCATCTATATTTTTGTAAGTAGTGTTTAAAAAAAAATCGGTTTTAATCTTCATGCTGCCGGGGATGATTTTTAAAAGATACTATGCTTTAAAGGTAAATAATAGTAGTTATAAGTGAAGAAGCAAAATATATTTTGACCGGATCGGTAGTTTTTTTTGCTAGGAGGCATAAACTTCTAAGAATTGCCAATAATTATATATTAAAGAACTGCTGAGTAATAAACATTGCTCCATCCACTGTGGATAATATGCAGAAAGCAGAGACAAGGCCATTAATGTCTAATACAATTTGATAAACATTTGTCACCTTTTGTCAGAGTTGTGATTAGGGTGGGGGGGATGGAGACTTGTTTGGGTAACTGACATCCTGAGCATGTGTTTCCTCCTCCATTTATTAGTTTCTAAGCCAGTTCCCGTAGTCTTCTTGTGTTCCTGCAGAAGGCCATCGGATTGTTCCTGCTTTACTTGCTTCTGCTTTATTATGGCCAGGGTCCCATGGCTGTTGTTCCCAGTACTTGCATTATCTTACTACTGTATTCTCCAATAGCCCCCTATCTCACTGTGCCTCCTCAAAGCGGACTCTGTGGAAAACAATGTGACTATACCTGAACCAAGGGAGTTTATCCTCTGAGTCTCACTTTGTATGTTGGAGCTTGAGCATTGTCCATTCTTTTCATGGTGATACCTAAGATTGGCAGTAGTGATATTGGTATAAGGTAGCTAAGGTGAGATCCCAAGGTCTTCCCACACCTCAGGTGAACATTCTTGCTTTAGCCCAACCTAATTCTCTTCCCAGCAGCTTAGCTTCCTCCCTAAGGGCTGCCTCCATCCATATTACATCCTGAAATCTTATCTCTTTCTCACTAGGCAGTGTCCAAAAGCATCTCCCATGACGTGGCTTGTCTTTCCCTAACCCTGCCTCCCCTACCCCTTAACCCCTTGCTCCAAGCAACAAAATTTCTGGTAATTGGGATGTTACTGATAATTTATAGGGCACTGTACTAGGTGCTAGAACACAAAGGAGAAGATAAGGAGAACAATATGGCTAGAACTTAAAATGTATGAGGGGAAGTAATATAAAATCAGTCAGACATCAATCATCCATCTGGTCTGAGAGTTATTTTCACTTTGTCTTTCTCTTGTTAGTCAAGGGACAATTATTTATTGAGCACCTATTGTGAGCAAAGAGTGTTGTGCTAAGGTCCTCTGAAGGTGCACCATATGCCTCGTATCTGACACTTAGCTTTACCACACAGGCTGATTAGTAATTAGGCCAGTCCTTTCCAAATTCTCAGATACCTCATTCAAATGTCGTTTTGAATTGTTTTTCATAGATAAGATTCTGTTATAGTAAACTGTCCAGTCATGTTCTTGGATTGACATTTGGTTCTAATGTATACATTGCTAGATGAATTCAGATCTAGTGCTGACTCTGTAGTTAATCAGAAAATGAAAGGTGCCCTAAACCCTGGGGAGAGCCCAAAAAGCATGCCTTACTCCATGCTTCCTCGGAGGTCTTGGGTCTTCTGTGCTTTGTGTTTAGGTGGTATGGTGGATGAAGTAGCTTTATGTAGTGGGAGAGGGATGCTTGAAGGGTTTGATATAGGTATAAATAAAAGAGATAAAGATTTATAGATAAAAGATTAATAAAAGTATGGTGAAGATCTTCTCCCTCTAAAGTGTGGCTTGGGTGACAGGAAAAATCATAAGAATGAGTATATAATGAAGTACTAGGTTGTGTGATACAGCTTATGCGTGTTGTTAATTACTGGGAGAAGGTAAAGATTACTTTGGATCATAAGCAAGTTTTCACAGAAGAGCCTAGCCCAGTGTCTTTCACATAGTAAATACCTAATAAATGCTGCTTGATTTACTTGCTAATTGGTAAGAGATACAGTACTTATTTGAGCTTGACTTTAATGGAACGTCAAACTTTAATTGGGAAGGGTAGAACAAACCATTGACTTATACCAGCAGACTTCGCTATATCCATAGTTGTATTTTTGTCCATGTCGGTGCTCCCTTCGGTGGTATAAATCTCTATGAATCCTGCCTTGAGGAACGGTTGACTAGTGGATGAGGCTCTGGATTTGGAGTCAGGAAGACCTGAGTTTTAAGTCCAACACAGATACTTTATAGCTGTGTGAACCTGGGCAAGTCTCTCAGCCTCTTTGGGCCTTGGTTTCCTCATCCATAAAGTGGTAATAGCTCTGCATCTGACATCTTATTCTTTTCCTGAGAAATTCTTGTCCATGGATTTCTATGTCTTCTCCATAGAGGATCTGCTCAGTGCTCTGAAGGCCTTCCACTAGCTCTTCTCACGTTGACCTGTGATAGAAAATTCTAATCACATCCAGGGAAAGAATTATGGAGTCTGAATGTAGATCAAAGCATATTAGTCTCACTTTTTTGTTGTTTACCTTAAACCTGAATCACTCTGGCTGTCGTTGATTGTCCAACAGTAGGTTCCAGGCCAAGCCCCACTTGATCATGGTTTGGTCCCTGGCTGCCTCAGAGTGAAAGTACATAGCAATTGTTTCAGTTTGGACTAGAAACCCTGAGGGTCTTCTCCCGGATTGGTTTTTTTGTTCAAGTAGGTAAAGAGTTGTTCTCCTCCTCATTCTTACCTAACTTTAATCACTAAGTGGGCATTGCCTCAGTCAAACTGAGACCTTTTAAAGACCTTAGCTGAAAAAACCCAAGGTGTCCCATTGCATCCAGGGCCATCTCCAGTTGTCCTGATCTGTATCCCTCCACTGAACCCACATGACCTCCAGAGGAGAAAATGAGACTGGTGACTTTGCACAACCCTCCCCCACTTAAATGCAATTTGCTTTGTGCTGTGGCATCACCTCCCTGATGTCATGATCCTGTCCTAGAACAAAGGATGAACAACAGCAGCAGCAACGACTTTGTGCTGACCAACAAAACTTTGCTGTATTTATTAAATACTTAAGTACCTGCTAAGAAGGAAAGTTCACATCCCTTCTAATAGGAGTTTTTTGAAGGAGAAGCAGGACATGTGATTTTATTGGTATAGAGTATGGTCTTGGGTACAAAGTCATTTATTAATGCACATTGACAAAACTTTCTTATATAGTCTCAGAGAGTTGCCTGAGGTACTGAGAGGGTCACACAGCCATTATGTGTCCAAGACAGGATTTGAACCCAGGTCTTCCTGACACCAAAACCAGCTCTCCACTATACAGTGGCAGCCTCTTAAGTGACTATATGATCCAAATCAAAATTACTACCACCCTAGTGGATTTTAAAATTGAGATTGAAGCTTTTTACTATGATAAGGAAAGAGAATGGCCCCAAGAGCACCTAAAATCGAATCCATTTTTCTTCATTCCGCTATGAAAAGGAAAAAAAACAAGCATGATATAGATTCATTATTGCTTTGTTGTCACTCAGCCAAAGTGACTCAAAGGATCTCTGTGCTGGAACATTAGACCTTAAGTTAGCATGGAAAGGGTTTTAATTCATCAAAAGATAAGAAAAGTGTAGTTCTCATGGGCATTTCATGCTAACATTAGACAGTCTTTCAAAGATTGTGTCTTTTGTCTTGTAAATGGATACCACTCTGCTTCAATACCGGCCAGTCTTGATAAAGTCAGTGGTTTAAATTATTGGCTGTGCTATAAAGTCAAACTTCAAAGTATCAAAATCTGAGACCTGTCGCTGTGAACGCCTCCAATGGGCTGCTGCTAGATACCAAAACTCAGCTATGAAAGTAGAGGAGGCCCACAAGCAGCTGAATTGCTTTCTGAGGAGTTAGACAGGATTAGTTTTCCAGATTGGCTTCTCTATCCTTCCCTGGCACTCTTTGGGCAAAAGTCAGCATCATCTGAGTAGGTTGAGAAAAAAAATGCAAAAAGGGAGCCTAATGGCTTTTTCTCATGTTTGTGCCCCATTGTGACTAAATTGAATGAAGGAATAAAAGAGTCAGAACCTTTGAGATTTACTCAGAAATAGCCTGTCCCTCCTGGGGAAGGTAACAATGTGAGAATAATAGCAGTAGGTGGCACTGGAAGAAGATGGCATTGTAAGAACTATTCCATGTTCTAATACCCTGGTATCTTCTGACTTTTAAAGGGATGGGATTTATATAATGGGTTAGAAGGGGTTAAATATTAACTATGTGGGTAATTGAAACTTCGGTCTCTAATTGCTCTCAAATCAGCCCTCTGAGCAGAGATTGATTCTGGGTAAAGGCTGAGAGAGCTTTTCTGCTGATTCCAGATGCACTCCCATGACACTTCCTGGAATATCAATGCCAAAGTCAACATAAAAAAGATGAATTTGGAGTCAAAGGGTCTGGTTAAATTCTGGCTCTACTACTTGCTATCTAGGTGACCTCAGATGTCACTTCATCTCTCTGGATCTCTATCTCTTTGTCTGTATAAGTAAAAGGTTGGACTGCATGGCCTCTGACTTACGGATGAACACTTTGGTGTCTCAGCAAGTGGCCAACACTGTATAATAGTTGATTCATGCTCAGAGAGTTGGTCAGGAAGGTTCTCCATTCTTCTCTCCTGTCTGGATTTTCTGATGAGGAATAAAGAGGTTCCAGAGGATACTCAAGAACCATCTGTCTTGGAATAAATTAAGGATGATTTGAAGCAGTAGCCCTGAATGTACTTAGGGGACACTGTTGGCAGGCAGAAGTATCCCAGAGCAGGATGCAGGTAGAGCGAATCTCTAGGATAAGACCACATTCCAGGCTGAGGCATGTGCTTTGTGAGATTGTTTCAGGCATAGAGGGTAACCACCATCATCTCTGTCACCCAGGTTCATCGCCTCAGTTACGCTAGACCCTTCCTCTACCATTCCATTCCCCCCCCCCCCCATATCCAGCAGACTGTCCAGTCCTGTTGATTCTACCTCTACAACATCTCTCATACTAGTATCTTTTTTGGCACTCTGCAATCTGGCTTCATTATTATCTTTCCTACCTCATTCTGTACTTATCCATTTCCCATACTCCACATTCCAGGCCAACTGGACCATAAGCTAATTCCCGAACTTAGCATTCCACCCCCTCCTCCTGAGATGAGCTTCCTTTGTGGTTCCAGCTCCTGGAATCCTCAGCTTCCTTTAAGCCTCAGGTCTGGTCCACCCTCTGATGATCCACTGATCCCCATCAGTTTTTTGGGCTTATTTTCCTCTTTCTTTTATTTAACAATCTGTTTACATGTTGTATCTTCTTCTCAGTAGAATGTAAGCTTCTAGAAGGCAGATAGATTAATTTTGTCTATCTTGTCTCAGTGCTTAGCAAAATTCCTTGCACGTGTATAAAAACTATTTTCCGATGGAGTTAGTGGATTGAAGTAGTTGGTGATGGCTTCTCCCCGTCCTACTGTCAGTACTTCTCTCTCTGCCACAAAACTATCAGACCTTCCATTCTGTTCACATGACGGCATATGCCCAAACATTTTTTGTCTCGTTCTGCTAAATTCACCCACAGATCAAATAAACAAGCATTTATTGAACACATGCTAGGTGCACTAATAGACACAAAGCAGTAAACCATGGCTCTTATTCATGTGGTGAAGCAGTTTACAGTTTCTTTGGAGATATTACAATAACCTTGGGAGAAATTAACCATAAAGATATTTAAAAAACAGTCCTAGGCAGAGACACTTGAGAATTTACAAGGCAGCACATGCCTAATTGCCAAGTGAATTATCCAGGAGTTCAGATGAGGGAAAGAACGCTTTAGCCTGGGGGTGGTCCAAGAAGCCATAGAGGAGCTGGCCTTTGAACTGAATCTTGAAGGAATGATGTGATTTGGACAGCCAGAGAAAAATGGATAGGCTATTCCAGGTTGATGAACCAATATAAACAAAAGTGTGAAGTCAGGTATATACAAACAATATTTTAGGGATGATGAGTAAAACAATTTTCCTGAACCAGGGAGTTATTATGGAAAGGGGTAGATTAAATTTAAAAAGTAGGATGGGTCCTTGAATACGAGGTAGAGAAGTTTAGATGTTGATGCCACATTTGGCAGAAAAGAGTGTTTAATATCTAATTCAAATCAGATAAAATATTTTCTAAAATAGTGTAAAGCATCTATATTCTGAGATATTTTAAGAGAAAATTTATTTGCCAGTTTTAACTTTTGGCTTTTAAGCCAATTTATTTTTTGTTTATTTAGTATTTTATTTTCACCATTTACATGTAACAATCATTTTTATTTTTTTATTTTTTATTTTTTATTTTTTTGTGTGTATTAATTCACTTTAATAGAATGATATTAGAAAAATAAGGATCTAGCTTAGGGGTAGAAATAAATGTGATATCAGAACTGAAAATCTCCACAGCCAAAGTAATTCTTATTTTTTTTTTGTTTTTATTTTTTTTAAATTTATTTTATTAAATTTTTTTTTGAGTTACATATTTTCTCCCC
>CM053580.1:236114308-236146500 GCA_028627135.1 Pseudochirops cupreus | reverse complement strand
GGGAGATAATTTGTAACTCAAAATCTCGTAGAAATGAATGATGTAAACGAAAATAAATAAAAATTAAAAAAATAAAATAAAATAAAACAGATGGAGGATCCATGTGATGGAACCAAGAAAACACAAATATTCCTGACACTGACAAGAGCTGTTATGGTTTTGATCCACCCATATAACTCAAATGTTTATCAGGAATTCTATTTAGTTCTAACATATACAGGAATATTCACTCGTATTGGCTAAATGTATTATGGAATAGTGAAAAGAAAGCTTGCCATAGAGTCAGGAGACCTGTAAGATGACTTCAAGCTCCAACTCCATGACTTTAGTGATCCCTCCTTGTTTACTAACTACATAACAATAGGAAAATAATTTATCTTCACAGTCTGAATTTACTGTTTGGTAAAATCTACCTCACAGGGCAGTGGTAAGGAAATCACTTCACAAAACTTAAAGCAATTTATTTATTAAAATAATTTGTTTATTAAAAACTACTTGTAAAATGAACCATATATTTTCACTGGTAATATTCATTGATAGACACGCTCTCAATGGATGACATTACTTTATCTTTTAGTTTTGATCTTAAATTGGTAGTAGTTCTTCCTCTTTAGGTTCCTCTTTCCCTAAGTAATTAATGCATGAATATGATAAACAATGCTTAAATGAACTAGTGGAACCATTCAGAGGAGTCTCTACAGTGAGTTATTTTACAAAGCACAGAATATTTTTGTACATTGGGCAATTATCCCTTAATCATTATACAGATAGCTAGAAAGAATATTAAGCTCTTACTATGAACTAGGTATTGTGCTAAGTTTCGTCGAATATACAAAAGTAGACAAGGCTGTCCCTGCCCTCAAGGAGCTTACATTCTAATGGAGGAAGACAACATATACAGGAATGTTGGAAATGGGTATTGGGGAAAGGGCAGTAACACGTTGAAAAGCAAGCCTGGAAGTGATGTGAAGGCCTGTGACCTGGCAAAGCAAAGTTCACTTATACAAGCCATAGAAAGAGTCCAGGGTTCTGGTATTAGGGAAATGGAAGATGATGGACCTAGAACAGAAGGCACAATGTAGGAGGAGACTTTATGTTTGAATACTGGGTCACTTTAGGGGCAACTTAAGCTATATATAATCCGATGTTTAATAAATATTTTGGTTAGTGGTGCTGAGGTTGTTACTAACGGTGAGTATGCAGAAGGAAAGACTGGGCCTAATATATAACAGGAAATGCAGCATTATCTCCTTTGAAGCAGCTGGGGACTCAATATCAGGAAATCCAAATTTGGATTTGAACCTGAATTCAAAATTCAGTCTTGATCTCTTCCTAGCTGTGTGACCCTGGGCAAGTCACTTAACCTGTGTTTGCCTCAGTTTCCTCAAATGTAAAATGGGGTAATAATAGCATAACCTCTAAGGATTGCTGTGAGGTTCAAATTAGATGTTATTTGTAAAAAAAAATGCTTAGTACTGTATCTAGCACATAAGAAGTGATATATAAATGACTCTCCTTCTTTCCTTCCCTTTTTGGCCCAAAATTCTTGCCAGTGGATTATAAAGCTGTAATCAAAGAGAATGCCTTTTTAAAGCATTTTTTTCCTTTGGTCTGTAGGAGATACCATCACTCCTAGGTTCTTAGAAAAGTTTTTAAGTACAAGAATATCATAATACACATCCATGGAGCCCCTGGCTGACTGAGAATATGAAAGGAGGTGACAGGAACTGCGCCACCATTCGGCCTTGCACTGGATTTCTAGCCCAGGAAAGTGATCGACCTTAACTTGACTTTGTATCTCCAAAACCAATTACTTTCCTCATTTTGCAAAATTAGTGTGGATGCTTGCAGAAAGACAGGTATTTATAAAAATAAGAGTGAGTCCAAGAGTCATTGACAAGGAAAGACAATCTGGTACCTGAAGGTCACAAAAATAATAGAGTAAGTTAGGTCCAGTAAGTCGTTTTTGAAAAAAAGTCAGGAGTGTTAATTAAAAAAAGAAAAGCAATCAACCTTTGAAAATCATCTGTTTTCTTACAGTCTTTACAGAATAATAGCTTTTCTTTTTCTTTTCCTTTTAAAACCTAAAGTCATGCTCACAGAGAGCATTTTGATGATTCTCGTTTCTTGAAATCTGAAGGGTCCTACTAAACTGTTAAGATTTTAAGGCAGTGGTTCTCAACCTGTGGGTCGCGACCCCTTTGGGGGTTGAATGACCCTTTCACAGGGGTCACAGGGGTCGCCTAAGACGATCGGAAAACATATATTTCTGATGGTCTTAGGAACCGAGACACGGCTCCTCTATCCATCTCCAGGCGGGTCTGCCCACATGCAGATACGCCCACATACGAGTATTAAAGGGTCACAGCATCAGGAAGGTTGAGAACCACTGCTTTAAGGTAACTGATTGTGAGCCTGTTGTCCAAAGAGGAACACTGTTATGTACAAAAAGGTTCATTAGCTTGCCAACAAAATGATGATTTTTTCAGAAACAGTACATTATGAAACGTGAATGAGTTGTGTGCTATGTTGGTAGAGGCAACATGAAGAGCCGTGGTCCAGTGTTTAGAGCATTGGGTGTGGAATCCACAAAGACATGGGTTTGATTCTTACCTACTGTGCTTGTGAGACATGACTATTAACAAGTCAATCAACCACTCTGAATCTGTTTTTTTTATCCAGTAAAATGGGGAGATAATGTCGAAAAAGCCTACCTCACAGGGTTGTGATCATGAAATGAGACTGCAGGCAACATACTTTAAAAACCTCTATGTGTGTGTCTTATACATGTAAGTGTATGTTGTGTCTACTGTTGTTACCCATGGTTTGGAGATTCTGAATAGGTCAAAGTATCAAAGTTCATATTTTTAAAAAGATGAACTATTAACGTAAGTAAACAGTATGCACCATTTCTGGAAATTCTCTGAAACAGGGAAGGAAGTGAAGAGCGAGCTGGAAAGGGTTCAGTGGCAATGTTGTTTACATCCTCCCCTCTGAACTATTGGTTCTATACATAGGCCTTTAAGAGTTATATAAATAGAAAGTGTAATCTTTGGGATGTGAAAAAATTTCTAATTAAAGACAAACTATTTTGACAGTATGGGAATCTGAAGAACTTTTATTTACAGCATTTTTCTCAAAGGCTATGAATAGTTCTTTCTCTTCTTTCAAGATGGAAGACAAAAACGAACGAGAGGGAGGTGGAAAAGGTCAAAAAAGAAACAAACAACATAAAGGAAGATGTGGTGGAAAAAGTGGTCAAGAATACTGGAAAGCATTGCATTCAGAACCTCATTCCAGCCCTCGTGATTGGTAGATACTCCTGATCACAAATGTATTCCTGGTGAGCCATGCACAAGTGCACGTATGCCACATCTAGAACCCAGACGAAAAGGAAAAACAAAGAGAAGGTATCTGCTACTATCTCGAAGCTGGTAGGTGGTGGCAAGAACAGAGGTACCCAAGTGGTAAAGATTCACAAAGTGCCTAGGTATCAGAAAGGTTCATTAGGAAGAAGGGAGGATGTACCTAGAAAGGTGGTTTTTGTTAAGTCATTTTTCAGTTGAGTTCAACTCTTCGTGATCCCATTTGGGGTTTTCTTGGCAGAGATATTTGAATGGCTCGCCATTTCCTTCTCCACCTCATCTGATGGATGAGGAAACTGAGGCAAACAGGATTATGTGACTTCCCCAGAGTTACAGAGCTAGATTTGAACTCAGGAAGCTGAATCGTCCTGATTCTAAGCCCAGTACTCTGTCCACGGAGCCACCCAGCTACTCCTGGAAAGTTCTTAAGTCATGCCAAAAAGCCCTACAGACAGCATGTAAAGTGATCTGGAGCTAACGCCACCCCTGGCAGAACTCTAATCATGCTTGTTTGCCACCACAGAGGCAAGAAAATGATTCTAAGGCAGCTTGCTAATGGCTGGCTTCTGATGCCTGGACTTGTGACCATTAACTGTGCTGCTCCATGGAAGCCTTGACCGAAATTTGTTATTGCCAGCTCTACCAAGGTGAGCTTTCTAGGTGTAAAAATTTCAAATCGCCTTACTGATACTTACCTAAAGAAGAAACCAGGTAAATCTAGACACTAAAAAGGAGACTTTCAACACAGAAGAACAGAAATATAAGATTACAGAGAAGCATAAGACTGATCAGAAAACAGGAAACTCTCAGATCCTGTCCAAAATCAAGGAAGTTTCTCAGTTCTGAGGCTAGCTGCTACTCCAGTGGAATCTATCTTCACAAAATGGTGTTTTAAATGCCTTGCTAAGGATTCTTATTAAAATATTTGGAAAAGGAAGTAAACAAACAAAAAGTCATGGATAGAATGGTATTTTTAAAATTAATATGGTAGTATCAGTCTTGGATGTTGAGAAATTCCTGTCACTTTTCTCATTTAGATAGCTAAAAATAATGTACCTATTTAACTTTGGTGAGAAAAAAAAAGTTTCCTAAAAAAAAAGACTGCTTCATACTACCTTAAATTTAAAAGAATTATGCTGGTATTGAAATCCCAAAAAAAAATTTGCTTTCCATATAAAGAGGAAAAGGAAAGAGGAAAAATCTATTCAATTTGGTTAGAAAATTATGCAGAAAAAAAATCATAAAAAGTAAAAAGCACTTGTAATCCAGTTTAGGTTCCTAGTCTAATTGTCATAACTTTTAGCATATTTACAGTATAATCCACAATGAACATGGAAAGCACTAGAAATGGAAGCAGGATTTCTGAATTATATAATTTCCGAGCTATTTATTTATCACTGGAAAATCCCTTAAATTCTTAGGGAAAAAAAGAAAAAAGTCTGCCTTCCTAATTTCTCTTCCCACCACATACACCAATGTCCTGACCAAATATT
The DNA here is from genome assembly GCA_028627135.1 of Pseudochirops cupreus. Classification (NCBI taxonomy): domain Eukaryota; kingdom Metazoa; phylum Chordata; class Mammalia; order Diprotodontia; family Pseudocheiridae; genus Pseudochirops; species Pseudochirops cupreus. The sequence continues at coordinate 236,141,642 of CM053580.1, read as the reverse complement.
AACAGGGAATATGGCAGTACTTTTGACTTTAAGAGCAGAGGCAAGGAGGAGGTTTGCTTCAGGATCAGTATCTCCTCTTCCCTACAACTCTCCTGAGGTGATGCACCTGCTCTGCAGAGGCCCTCACGGCCATCATCTGCTTCCTTTTGGAGCTTTTGCAGATTGGAGGCCTTCCTCAAGGGCTTACCTTACTCCTTGGAGAGTAGAGGAGAGAGAGTCAAGGAAAGGCAAAACATCATAAATTCTTAGTAGTATCTAACTGAGCCTCAGGCAACTAGGCGGCACAGTGACTAAAGTGCCAGGCCTTGAATCAGTAAGGCTGGAGTTCAAAATCAGTTTCAGACACTTAGTAGTTGTATAACCCTGGACAAGTCACTTACCCTCCCTCTCTCTCTGTTTTCTCCTCTGTAAAATAGGGATAATAACAGTACCTACTTTCCAGGATCATTGTGGGAATGAAATAAGCTAATATTTGTAAAGGGATTAGCAGAGTTTCTGGTACATAGTAGGTACCTATACAAATGTTAGTTATTATCAATATTATTATTTTGCAACTAAAACAATTGGAAATTGTTTGCCTGTAACAGTGGTTCTCAACCTTCCTAATGCCATGACCCTTTAGTACTCATATGTGGGGGTATCTGCATGTGGGCGGACCCGCCTGGAGATGGATAGAGGAACGATGTCTCAGTTCCTAAGACCATCGGAAATATGTGTTTTCCAATGGTCTTAGGTGACCCCTGTGACCCCTGTGAAAGGGTCGTTCAAAGAGGTCACGACCCACAGGTTGAGAACTGCTGGCCTATAAGCTACCTCCACCTAGTCACAGCACTGTAACACACTCAGCTTGTTCAAAATCAAATACATCTTCTTTCTATTCTCAGCTGACTCCATCAATGCTGTCAGCATTCTCCTTGTCACTTAGGTTAGAATTTCCACACTTTTAAAAAATCCTTCCCTTTCAGCTCCTACATCCATCCAAACAAACAAATGAATCAATGCATGAATGAATAAACAGCATTTATACAATGCTTTAAGGTTTCTAAAATGCTTTATAAATATTATCTCACTTTATCCTCACAACAGCTCTGGAAGTACGTCCCATTATACAGATGAGAAAACTGAGAAAGAGATTAAATGACTTGGTCAGAGTCACACAGCAAGCAAATGTCAGAAGTCAAATCTCAACTTCGGTTGTCCTAAATCCATGACCAGCTCTAATTCACCATCACCCTATTTGTTCAGAGTCACACAGTTCTTTCAATTATTCCTTCAAATATCTCTGTGTTTTCCTTTCCATTCCTACCATCACCACACTAGTCAGTAATCACTTTAATTCTGAATACAGTCATAACCTTCTGATTTATGTCTCTGATCCTGTTCTCTCTCTCCCTCTCTGTCTCTCTGTCTCTCTCTCTGTCCCTCTCTCTCTCTCTCTGTTTCCCAACCTCTTTATATAGACAATATACTCTGCCAGATTGATCAATCTAAAATACTATGTAGGGCCTAGAGATCAGGGGAAACCTGCAACCTCTCCAAGGCACCTCTAATTCATCATGCAAGCATACACTTTGAACAGTCAGCTCAAGACCTAGCCAAACAACACCATTACTACTTTACCCTAACTTTCCTAGGTTTGTTCACATATGTGAGCATGTGTGTGCGTGTGTATGTTCTGGGGAATGTACTGCAGAATTTTTTCTCTTAACTTTTTTCTTCTTACCTTCCCAATACCAACACAGTAACTTTTTAGCCATTCAAAAGAGGATTCACAAAAAGTACAAGAAGAATTACTCCTGCAGCTAGGGAGCAGATGAAACTGTTACAGATGAACAGAATTAAAAACAAAAAACTTTTTAAAGGTTTCTTTTTTTAATCCTAAATACCAAAAATTAGACTTCTTATGTTACAGACAAATGACTGGCTCATACTATTGATTAATTTCCTGCAAAGCCTGGCCTCTGTTAACTCAGTACTATTTCCTTTGCTGAAGATTAGACTGGTCAACATGCTGGGTTTCAGCCTACCAGAATATGCTTATCTGAGCATGAAGTTTAAATGCAAGAGGGGTGAGGAACAACAGACTTCATATATTGTCAACTTAATTGATGTGTTGATTAATTTTCCTGAACTACTCTTTTCTCCTCCTCTTTTGATTCCTGGTTATAAGAGTTGGCTCTCTGGGTAGAGAAAGGAAGGGGGAAGAAAGATTATATTAAAAAAAGGTTTTGTTATTGTGTTATTCTTGTGCTTCTTTTCATTAGTCCCAGTCAGTTCATTCAAATCTTCCCAGGTCTCTCTGAAGCCATTTCCTTCATCATTTTTTACAGCAAAATAATACTTCATTATATTCATTTAGAACAATTTGTTCAGCCATTCCCCAACTGATGGATACCTCCTTGAGTTCCAGTTTGTTTTTGGTTTTGCTTTTTTTTTTTTGGCACCACAAAAAGAACTGCTACATGTATTTTTGTACAAATGGGTTTTTCTCCTCTTCCTCTGATCTCTTTATATCACTTATGTCCCAGGGCTGTTGTTAAGGACAAAATGAGATAGAATTTGTAAAACACAGCACAGTGCCAGGCAGACAGTAAGTGCTTAATGCGTGTTAAAATCTAAAAAAAAATTCTTTGGCACAGACCTAGTATTTGTGTTGTTGAGTCAAAGAGTAAGCATAGTTTAGTAACTTTTGGGGAACAGTTCCAAATTATTTTCCAGAATAATTGGACCAATCCACTCTGCATCAATGTGCCCTAATGCCCTTCCAACATTCGCCATTTTTTTTTTGGTCAACTTTTCCAATCTGATGGGTATAAGGCAAGATATGAGATGTAACCTGAGCCCAAAGTCCATTAGTAAGGGATTCTTTACTCAGTGTTGGAGAAGAATGCCATGCATCTGAGAGAGGGGCAGGACAGAGTTGGTGAGAGTGAGAGAAGAGGGAGATCTGGGCTCTTCTGGATTGTAATATCAAAAGAAAAGATGTGTAATTCCTTTCTTTTTTTTCCCTTTTTTGGAGGGGGGAATTCAGGGCAACTGGTGTTAAGTGACTTGCCAAAGGTCACATGGCTAGTAAGTGTTAAGTGTCTGAGGCTGGATTTGAACTCTCCCTCCTGAGCCTCTCCTGTGCTCTATTCGCTGCGTCACTTAGCCACCCCGAAGACGTGTAATTTCAATCTCTCTTCAAGTCACTGAAGGAAGAGAAAGACTCTGGGAAGAAGCTGAAATGAGTGGAGCTGGCCATCCCTACCATATCTGTAGCCAACTTTCTGTACTAGAGACCTTGGAGAATTTCCTTCTTGGGTGAAATCTTGTACTCTCTTTCTTTCAGCTGAGTTGAGATACGTCACTCCCCATGGAAGAGCTGCTTCAATCTGTATTGTCTAGTGTATATATTCTTAAAGGTACACTTTCTCTGATTTCTGTTTTGCTATTAACTTGGCTAAGTGAGTTTCTTTGCTATTTGCTACATGTGTTTATTGTAGAATTGTTATTTCATGGGAAGCAAGTCAAGTCTTAGATATGAAACTTGGGAACCCTCCCTTTCTGGATAAAGATCAAATGAGAGAATATTTGTAAAGTACTTAGTTAGCATGGTGCTGACACAAAGTAAGCAAGCAGTATATAAAAGTTAGCTATTATTATTAAGAAATACCCATCAGTTTACCTTGAACCTAAAATTTACATCCCTAGATAAGCAGAGAGATATAATTCCAACCGAGTACCCCTCTCTAGGGAGAGCAGAGCGGCCAGCCTCTGGCTCCCAACTTCCTGTTTCCTTTCCTGTCATGAACCAAAATCTCCCTTAGCGAAGGGTGAGGATACAAGTCTTAAGACGCCTGTTCTCACCTCAATGGGAACCACACTGAGACAGCTATATATTACACATTTGCTTACCTTACAGAGAGCTACAGCAATTTGCACTTTTCTACTCATTAGGAATTTGGAACTCTTTTCACCTAGCTATTGACAGCTTGGATTTCTTCCCCTAGAAACTACCTACTTAAGTCCTTTGACCACTTATCAATTGGAAAATGGCTCATATTCTGTTCATTTGATTCACTTCCCTTGGTATTTTGGATATGAGACCTTTATCAGAAAAATCTGCTAAATATTTTTTCTTCAATTAACAGCTTCCCTTCTGATTTTAGTTACATTGGTTCTGTCTGTTCACAGTTGACCCTCCCTCTCTCTTTTTCTTGGTCATGTAGCTCCAACTCTTCCAACAAATTTAACTTGATCCACCTCTGATCTCACTGCCTTCACCAGTCATTTTCCATTGGTAATTATCAAACTGCCTTCCACTAGTTCCATTGATAAGTAGTTGAGAATACATATGTATACGTGCACAAATACAAGTGTGTGTGTGTGTCTGTGTGTCTGTGTGTGTATGTGTGTACACATGAGAGAAAGAAAAGGAAGGAAGGAGGGAAGGGAGGAAGGAAAGGAGGAAGGAAGGAAGGGAGAGAGGGTGGAAGAAAGAGAGCAAGGAAGGAAGGCAGGAACAAAGGAACGAAGGAAGGAAAAACATAGAAAGATAGATCATTAAGGCAGCTAGGTGGCATAGTGGGATATGTGCTGGACTTAGATTCAGAAAGACCTGAATTCAAATCTTGCTTCAGTCATCTACTGTGTGATCCTGAGCAAATCACTTAAACTCTCTTGGCTTCAGGTTTCCTATCTATGAAATGGAGAAAACAACAGTACCTTCTTCACCATGCTGTATAAAGAACAAATGAGATAACATATAGAAAGTGTTTTCCAAACCTTAAAGGCTTAATCATTAGCTGTTATTATAATGATATGTGTAGGTATGTCTTATTCCCCCAACTGGACGTAAAGTTCCTGAAGGTCAAAGATGATATCTTATATTTCTCCCTAATATTTCTTAGAACCAGGTCCTCCCCTTAGCACCTAGCACAGTGCTATGGGGAGAGTATGCATTCCATAAATAAGAGGAACAACGAACATTAAATTTTGAGGCCTAAATTTAAGTTTCAGACCTAGTTCTGCCACTGAGTCTGTTGGTTAACATTTAACTGTAGTCAAGTTAGTTAAACTTATCTTCCTACCTCATAGAGTTTAGAGCAGTGATTCTCAACCTGTGGGTCGTGACCCCTTTGGGGGTCGAACGACCCTTTCACAGGGGTCACAAGGGTCACCAAAGACCATCGGAAAACACATATTTCCGATGGTCTTAGGAACCGAGACACCACTCCTCTATCCATCTCCCGGCAGGTCTGCCCACATATGAGTCTTAAAGGGTCACAGCATTAGGAAGGTTGAGAACCACTGGTTTAGAGGAAAACACTTTACAAACATTATTTTTGGTTTTGCTCCTGTATTAGTCATCAAGCATTTATCAAGCACTTACTCTATGTAGATATTGCGTTAAGCACTGGAACAACAAAGAATGATAAAAAGGCGGTCTCTGCCCTCAAGAAGCTTATGTTTTAATGGGAAGAGGACATGCAAAAGATACAGGCAATGCAAATGGATGGTAATCTCAGAAGCACGAAGAATCCACAAAGAAATCAAAGGTCTTCAGACTAAGAAATACAAACCCAAGAAAAGGCTTTTATTAAAGTTCAACGTCTAACAAATGAAAAGACGAGCAGAGAGACGGCACGAAAATGGTGGCAAGCATGAGCTAAAATGGACTGAGTCCACAAGAGAGAGCAAGGCGGGTTCTTTAAGGCAGGGGCCAGGGGGTCTGGCTTCACCACCTGGTAAAAATCCAGAATTCTCTGATGGATTCAGTGGCACTTCTGCAAAGCTATTTCTTCTTTGCGGGGATCCAAGTCAGCACCGTTTTTTTCTTCTTCCACCACCCTTGAGAGTTGGACAGGGTGACCACCATGGAGGGAACAACGGCAGGCCAGGGGCAGTCATCATTTACTGACAGCCATGTGGGCAAGGAGAGGTGAGGGAGGTGAAAGGGACAGGGAGGGCTGACATCACACCTGCTGCCACTGGCTTTGATAGCCTCAAAGCCTAATGGAACTTATGGAAATATGAATTGCAGAAGCAATCCAGATCAATCCTGAATCTCCAAACTAACAGCTGCTATGACTCCTGCCAGGCTGCTGAGCTGAAGAGGAAGACTACGTCTTCTTCCATGACTCATCCTCTGATGTCCCCTATATGACCCTGTGATGGATTTTGGCCTTGCAATAAGGTAACCATAGAGATGCAGACACTCTCCCAGGATTCCACTGACCAGTAAGATTATGAAACAGGTGGAGGTGTCTGTGATTGTTAGAGGAGAGTAAAGAGGAGGCAGAGTTTGGAATGTGTTGGAAACATACAAGGAAAAGCTGGTGCCTAAGGTACCCTGACCCTGGTTCTTTCATTCAAAGAAACTGATGAAGAGCTGATTGGTTTTCGATGTGGAGGATGATATACTATGATGCTGAATAGATCTGATTTGGTGAGATTTTCCCCCCGGAGAATCTTCCAACCCCTCAACCCCATTCCTACTCTCTGAGACTGTGATCTTCTATCAGAAGAAAGCCGCTTTGGTAACTGCCCCTCTCCAGTATCTAAGGAGGAAAAAAACCACTTCCTTCCCTCTCAGTCAGAAGAGCTGAAAACTGGCAGCCGCACTTCCAATGAACTGTACTGGCCAGGACTTCCCCTCCTCCCTCTTGCTTTCCATCCTCCCCTTTTTATTAGCAGATGTTCCACTGTTAGATGTAAAAAACAACAAGAACAACAACAGTGTACCAAACCTGGGTGTATTATCGCTTCAGTGTTAGCAGCTGGGGAACAAAAAGGGAGTCTATATAAAGTCAGAGACTCGGTCAGTATCCCCTATGGAAACAGGCCCTGGGTAAAGCAGCTCACAAAGGGCTTTCTTTGAGAATATACACACCCAGTGGTGCTGCCTGTGACAGCTTTCTAGGCCAGCCTAAGGTGAGAAGCCAGAGAAAGAAAAGCAAAGAGAGCTTTATAAACTGAAACCATCATTCCCCCAGACTGGTATTATTAGCAAGCTAGAATCCTGGCATGAAACAGAGGAGGGGAGGGACTAGCAGTGTGAGGCTCATTGGGTTTTCTTATTCCTCTTTCTCTCTGCTCAGTGCGACACATGAATTACCCTACCATAGGATCTGTTATAGCTGGCACAGTCCATGATCCAGAGCTAGGACTCAGATACATGGCCTTTCACCCTCCCCCATTCCTTCTGCATGATGTGCAGGCTGTGGTTTGGGAGTTCCCCTGGCCATACCTGGAGAACTGGGAGATCAAGAAAGAGGAGGGTTGAGGAGATGGCCAGAAACAAATAGTCCTTTGTGGGACTCTTACGTTTTTTCCTTCTCCAGAAATAATGCCCTCAGTCCCAGGAACAGTTAATCCATTCAGCTTTGAAACTCTAGCCCTAAGGCTGAGTTGTCTTGATTGGTGAGTGAATAAAAGCAAACTCACCTAGCTTACTATATATAGCTGGCTCAGTCCATACCTCTCATCTGATCCAAACACCCCACCCCTCCACGCACACTTTGTTACTTCTTGCTCAGAGCACTGTTACCGTGGTATCTGGAAAGAAAATATTGATTGTCCGATTGTCCAACTGATCAACTCACCATCCCTGTGACTCTTCAGAGTCATTCTGAAGAGAGAGTTCTCTTCTCTGACCATTACTCCCCTGTATATGTTTCCCATCCCTGTCTTCAACCCCACCTAGGAGATAAGCTCCTCAAGGAAGAGAAATTTAAGCCTACTGTGTATCTCTGTGCTCAGTACCTGACAGTGCCTGGCACTTAAGTGAGCACTTAACAAACACCTTTTCATTCCTTTCTTCCATGTTTATGTTTGCTAAAGTATGTTAAATATCTAAGCTATCAGAAGGTGGAAGATTATGGGCAGAGAGAAGGAAGCCCAGCCAGAGGGTCAGAGATTTAGAGATACAGCTTTTTAATTTTTGAGTATTATTCTATTCTTCTATTATTCTATTTCATCCTCTAGCTAATGCTGAACCTGGATAGCATGGATTTAAGCTGTTTAGCAATGGGAAGTAAACTAGAACTGCCAGATTGGGTACCCTATTGTGGCTGATGGGGTCACTGTACCATTTAGGAAGGCTGTACCACATATACACCAGAATGGAACAGAAGTGGCCATTGGCCTAATTGCTCAAAGAGAGTGCCACTTGATAGGCAACTGGAATATTTCATTCCATCACCAGATAATAAATGACATGCTGTCTCACTATGGGCTTAATGAAGGCAGCACACAACCTGATGTGAGCTGCTGATACAGCAGAGGGTGCCCTACAAGTGTCACATGAGGGACACCTACATGTTACACCCATTATTCAAAGTAAAGTATATGCACACTTGAAAGGAGATGACAGTCACAGTAAAGGAATGTGACATTCCCATAAAACATATGAAAAAAAAGTATTTCATTATATCCTATGGCTATGATGGAGAGATATAGACTGAATGATAATATGCTGAGGCAGATTTGGAACTGGCTTAATAATAAAAAGACAGGGTAGTGCAGTGGATAAGGATCTGGCCTTGAAGCTCTGAAGATCTGAGTTCAAGTTCTTCCATAGATATATAATAACTATGTGACCCTGAGAAAGTCACTAAGATTCTCAGGGCTCTACCGATTCTCCAAGAGTATAAATTTCAGAGAAATGATCTTCATTGGTAGGGAATTCTCTAATCCATGAGGTCCCTATACTAATTAAATCACAGCTCCAGTCTCTATCTCAAAATGACCAGAGCAAAAGAATCGTAATTCATGTACTATTATCAGCCTGAAGGGCCAGGTCTACTGGAATATTCTAGTAATTGGTATTTGGCCTTGTCCTGTTCCACGTTTCTATCCAGGAGTTACACAAAGGCATCAATGGAACACTTATCAAATCTGAGCACAACATGAAGCAAAAAGAAATAGCTAATATGGTGGATGATTGAAATCACCTGCAAAGGGGCAAAACTAAGGCGAGACAGGCCATGAGCTTTGGTCTGTGACCTCTATCTCCACCAGCCCCCTTTACCACAAGAGGACTCTGTGAACTTCATAGAGTAGAAAACCTTTGCTATCAGCATCCCAGTCGTGGAACCACTAATGCAGAGTGTACATCAGGAGCCAAAGTCAAACTGAACAGTGAGGAAAGGAAGCTCCAAAACTCAAGCCAGAAGCTTAGAAGCAAGAAGAAGCCTATACCATACTCAGGGGAAATTCATAAGCACCCCACCCATTTATTTCGACAATATACTCTGCCAGATTGATCCATCTAAAACACTATGTGCTCACAGAAGGCCTAGAGATCAGGGGAAACCTGCCCCCTCTCCAAAGTGCCTCCAATTCATGATACAAGCACACATTTTCAGCAGTCAGCTCAAGACTTAAGGAAACCAGTAGCTCTGAATTACTCCTCAGTCACATGGATTCTCTTGTCTTGAGCTCACATTCCTCTGGGCCCTGCATGTACTGGTGAAAAAGTGTGTCATAGGCTTTGAGGGTGGGAGGAAGTTTAGTACCAACTCTTCTTATTATACAATCTTAGTAAATGTCACTTCCTAAAAGTTAATTAAGTCTGACTAGTTGATACCCAAAGATAATCAAGAGAGAGTACAACCATTGAGGGGGCTTGTGAACTATTGCAGTTGATAAATATATTCCAAACCTCTCATAGCGACCCCTAGAATGCTAAGAGGGCACAAAGTATCCGCCATCTGGGGATCGAACTTGTCCATGTGACTGGAAGCTGGGACAATAAATCCAGAGCATACGCTACATGTAGAAAAAGGAGTGGATTTGTTTTACTTGGCTCCAGAGGACAGAAAACTAGGATTAAATGGGTAGAACTTTCAGAGAGGCAAATTTTCTCTCAATATAGGAAAAAATTTATTGAATAGCCTTACTCAGATAGTGAGTTCCCCATGACTGTAGATTTTCATGTGGGGGCTAGACAGCTACTTTTTGTTTATTTTTATGTAAAGGGCTGAACTAGATAGACTCCAAGGAAATACTAATATATAAACTACATACCTTACAAATTTATTTCCAGGATCAAACGAGATAATACATATAAAGCACTCTGTAGATCTCAAAGCACTACATAAATTTAACTTATTATTATTATTCTGCTAAGTGTCATACAGATTGAAATCAGTTTTTAATATCATCCTCAGCACTTACCTCACTGCTATGTTTAAGTTTAGTATTCAAGAAATACTAATTTAACACATGCCTGAATAAACATGTCAGTGAGCCCTGCCCGAGGAAAGGTCAACTTTTAAAAACTTGCAGCGTGAACTTTGGGTCTGACTTCTTTTTTGTTATTCACCCTTCACACATTTCACCACTTAATAGAATACTGACCAGAAGGCGAGTAGGGGCAACGTGAATGTGTGGAAGTCTGGTTAGTCCAACTGCCTTGTCAGCTGTTCTGGTTGGGAGGGACCGCTAGGAGGTATGAGTGAGAGAGCTGAAATAATTGATTCAAGTAATGTTATTGGATTATACATCTTTTCTTTGGTCACAACTACCATGAATAAGCATGTGCTGATTACATAATACAGTGAGTTTCCAAACAATGAAAACTGAGAGAGAGCATTGAGTTGGCTTCTCTAAGATCAAATGCTGTAAGACAGCATGAACTTACCTAAGCGGTCATTTCTCGCAAGGTCAGAATTCATCCTTTCCCTTCAATGAATGAATGAAATGAATGAATGAATGAAAAAAGTACTATTAAATATTTACTAAGTGTATATTGTGTTAAGTGCCAGGGAAATGAATACCAAAAGAGCAAGCGACTTCCTGTCCTCAAGGAGCTTACATTCTAACAAGCAAAGACAACACATATGGGCAGATCCCAGAGAGGGCTATTTTGATCACAGAGGTCAGAGGAATAGTGAATGGAGTGGTAGTGCGACTTTTAGCAAGTTGATTAATATTACTGTACAGGAGCTCCCAAAAGGTGAACTTATTGCAGTCAGACTGAAAGATATGGATTTCACTAGAATCCCCATTTTTCTCAAAGTTTCAACTACATTCCAAAGACTGTTCTCAGCAAATGAATGCCTTCCCTATATGCTAAGTTATCACAGAATTCATTATGTAGTGATTTCATCTTCCTTTGGACCTGAAGATAGAGTCAAATCTTGTGGTCAATCTGCACACAATAATTCATGTAAGCCCTGCCCTGCCCTATCATTTCCTTAAAGAGCTAAATGGCTCTAAGTCCTCCGATTATCCTTCATAGAAAAAGTGTAAAACTCTAACTGAACAATACTTACATAAGAGAGTATGTGTAACATGGTTTGCAGCCTTAAAAGAGGAGAACCATTAAAAACAACAACAACAATTCACCTTGAATTCTTCATGGTTGGGGGTAGGGATTTTTTTAAATGTCTCAAAATAAATGATTTTCTCTATTATCAGACACAATAGGCCATGCCTCAGACAAAAAAAAAAATCAGCAGAAGAGTTACAAAGAACCATGGTGTAATCCAATGCACACTGCTATTTCTGAGCCTTTCTCTAAGCAGTGAGATTGTGGGAGGGTTCTGCTCAGAACCACACATTCAAATGAGATTGTCTAATGTGGCTGAAACAGTGAATCACAGAGGAGAGAGATTCTGCTGGAATGTGATGCTTTCTTTTTTTTGCCTCTGAGGACTCCTCCTCTCCCCTTATCCCACCTCTTCTTTCCCTGTCATTACTAACTGGTGCCGGTTCAAACTGGCTGGCTCCAGCCTTCGCAGCATCCTCTCTGTGTTTCTCAGCTTTTGTTCTCAGTTAGAACAGAGGACTATTTCTTGCTTCTTAGGCAGCTCGTGTAATTAGCCTGCAAGCTGCCAAATACTGCAGCACATCCTTTGATAACCTATTAATGACATGGATAACTAAAAAGGATTTTTTTATTCCCAAAGCAAATACAATTGTATTTTAACAATTTCACTTCAGGTATAAGGATATTTTATTCATTCTTTTGGCACTGATGGCCAAAACAACTTTATTCCCCTGTTTATTTTTATATAATTCTCCCTAACTGCATACTACCTATCAGGAGTGGCTACAAGAATATTTATATCAACAAAGGGAGGTAAACCAAGGAAATCTGGAACATTCACAAATCATTAAGTTTTTTTTTCTTCTATAGGCAACATAGGGAGAGTAAAGAGTACTTACTGCTCCAAAATCATTCAAATATGGCCCAGTGGAAACTAGAAAATGTCACTGAAACCCATGAATTGTTTTAAGTCCTAAATGCATTTTTAAATGTCTCAAAGGACCAGAGATGCAGGAGCAGACAAACACCTTAGAAGTTATCAAGGCCAAACCTCTTATTTTTATGAAGGATAAAAGTGAAACCCAGAGAGGTTCATACCCCAAGGTCACATTAACAGAAAGTGGCAAGGCCAGGTTTCAAACCCAGTTCCTCTGACTCCAGAAACAGCTTGAAGAGGGAAAGACAATTCTTAACTAATACTTATTTTCAAAATAACAAATATGTTTACAGAATCTGAGTGTAGGAAGGACAATGTGAAAGCAGCTTATTAGGAGCATTTTAACTACCTTCCCAGCCCTGCTTTCTGAGGACTGATAGCCTGATTTGTTGTAGGGTTACATCAGGATTCTCTCAGCCCAAAACTTTATCACTTCACTTTTTTTTCTACAGTACAGGCCTATGAAGCCATTTCTAGGCTTTCCTACCTAGCGTGATTCCCAAACCTATCTCTACTTTTTTTTTTTCCTTAGAGGAGAAAAGAAATGAGAATATGGCATGGGAAAGCTGAAGCCAAGAAGTGGGCATAGTTTTGTCGGGATAAGGATGCTTTGAGGCTTCCCTATCTGCTATCTCAGATATAACTAGCTAGCCTAGTGAATGTATACATAGATATATGTGTACATGTATATATATATATATATATATATATATATATATACACATATATATATATATATGCATACATATACACATATGAGTATATGTATATGTGTGTATACATACACACACCCCTAAAACTAATTAGTTGAGAGAGTGGTGGTGCCAAACCCTAAGCCTATCCCAAGTACTCTAACACTAGCCTTGTTATAACTTCTTCTAACTGAGCACCTGGAAATATTTTCTTCCGCTAACAGATGTCAGAAAGAGATTTCCCATGGCCAGAGAGGTGGCTGACAACCCAGAGGTGTATGAAACACCTGTCTCCATACTCTGGTCATATTTACGTTGAAGTACAGAAGAGTTTGGAACTGTGCCACTGTGTTTATATAGGGTCCATGGGTAGTGGTCTAGCTTAGAATGAGCTCTGCAGCATCATAAAAAGCACAAATGACCACTGAGTTGGAATGAACGTCCTTCTCTTAGACTTCTTGTTTTCTCTATAGAAAAATCTGGCCAATTTTACGGACATATTTATTTCTTGGTGAAATTGCTTTTAGCCTGAACGTGCTCCTGTCATAGTATATAGTTGGGCTCATTTTCCAGATACGGATAGAGTCAAACACAGCCTGGCATGAGATCCAAATTCTTAAAAAAGAGATGGTGTGGGCTGATGAATTCTCAGCCTGTTTACATTCCTTCCTTGAAGTGATTGCAGTTCTCTACAGTTCTGCTGTTCTGCAATACTAGGAGCTGTTTACATTGAACAGGCCCTAAAGGAGCAAAGATTCCTTATGGAGCTTCTAAGGTGAAATTTGAAAGACAGAATGAAAATAGGAACATGAAGCTGTTAATCTGGGGAACTTGTCATTCTTGTGCTGTGTAAGGAGGTTAGACTCAGAGGATCGAATCACATACCTTGATGGTCAACTATTAATAGGTATCAGCTCTAAAGAAGGGAGATAAGAGCCTTCTTCCCTATCTTTTTAAGCTCTCCAGAAAAAGGATATTAACTTCTTTTTTTGAGCTCCCCCACATATTACCTACCTCACAGGGCTGTTGTAAGGATCGACTTGAGATAATAACGCAGAAGCACATTGAAACTGGAGAGCAAAGAGGAGAGAGGTACTATTATTTTTTAATTCAATTAAAGGAAATTTAATGCCCCTATTTTGGCTCAATATTCCTATAAGCTAAGTTTCAGTGAAAAACTGGTTATGGATTTTAAGACTAATACTCCTGTTTTTAAAAAACTACAAATCATCACATTTATCCTTACTGTTTATAGTACATTATACCCACTCAGTTGAGTGCTTTATGGATAAAAGCATGAGTCCCCAATCTCTCCTTGTATCAGAAGGCAAATTCAAATTACAATCAGTGTGCAATGGACCCAGAACAGTATTCAAGTTTCCTCCCTTTTTGTAGGGCTCTGTTCTGAAGGCTACATTATACAAATAATGCACTGAAATTAACATAATCTTCATAGCCCACTTATCAAAATAATATATCTAAGCAGAGAAAGAGAAAGAAAACATATTTCTTAAAAGTGAGAAGTTTCATAAATTCATTTAATTGAGAGACTAAAATGCAGACTTTTCACCTAATTAAAAATTATTCTCTGTTGGTTACTGTTTTTAAAATATATTTTGAGGTTTCTATTGATAACATCTTTTATATCTTATTCCTTATTCTATTTTTCAAGCTTGAAAGAAGTAAATTATGATTTTTCTGAAAATTTACCCATATGTTTTCTAGTTCAATAAAACACTTTACCAATTCATTTTTAATTCAATACCTACACAGTAAAAACAGTTGCCACTGATATGAATGAAGTCACTTGCCCCCAAATTCCAATGGCTCTGAGCTTTGAGAACAGATCCACAATCTTCTGATTTTACCTCCAGGATTCTATCCTCATCAACTTCAAGTGACAGATGGTGTATTTTGTGTTGTGTAATCTATTAACTCAGTTTCCTCATCTACACAATGAGGTGGTTGGACTAGGTGATTTCTAAGGTCTCTTTTATCTCTAAATGCCATGATCCTCCATTATCTCCCATTCACTGAGATTCTCTTTAGTGTCACAGAAGATCTCATGTGTAAAGTCTGAGCCAAAGGATTTCTTACTGATGAGAAGATTCTCCAAATGTTTCTAATCTAAGATAGATTAGATAGATTCTGATTCCAAAATTATGTGACTTTACTATTTGCACTGAGTCCAGGAATACTACAATGATTTCTCAAAGAGATCTACAGAAATAGGAAAAAAAGATAGTTTTCATTGTCTATATGGGTAAAAATCAAGTATATGATTAATACTTGTTATCAGGACGACAACATACAACTGTTGTACAGAGAGGCAGTCCACTGAATTAGGTCATCTGGTGTATCTTTGACCACACTACAGAGAGACAATGGGCTAGGCCTAGGAATTGGTATATGAAGACACTGGGATGGATCACACTTGGGGAATGGAGCAATGCTTTCTAAAAATTCTACACCGGCTGCTCCTACAAAAGGCCACCTCTTTAATTAACATGGCTATTCTCCTCATGGTTGCCAATCATGAAATACTACAGTCTTGGAAGAATGAGAATCACAAATAATCCAAAGGACAAAGGAAAGATACATGGTAAGTATCAGCATACTGTAGCACATTATTGATGACAAACTGAACTTGAGAAATGGTGCAAAAAATGTTTCTAATCCTAAATAAAGATTTAGGATTAGAAAAGAAAGTAGGCTGCTCACGTAGCAAAAAGGAAAGCTCACAGATAGCTCAGAGGCACATAGGTAGCTATACCCCAAATGACAAAATAATAAAGGGAAATTCTCCAGGGCATTGAGGGGGTGTCAGTAAGCCAATAAGCATTTACTAAGCACTTACTATGAGTCAGCCAGTCAATAAGCATTTACTTTGTGTAGAACATGTGCAGAACACAGCGCTAAGTGCTAGGGATACAAAGAAATCGGCAAAAGGGTTCTTGGTTTTGATGAGCTCACAGTCTAATGAGGAAGATAACATGTAAAAAACACATAAACTACTGTGTGCAGGACAAATAGGAGGCAAGCAACAGAGGGAAAGCACAAGTGCTAAGTGCTGGGCTTAGAAAGAAAGGCAAAAAACAAAAACCCAGCCCCAACACCAAGAAGCATACATAATGGAGGCGGCGAGGTGGCGCAGTGAACAGAGCACTGGCCCTGGAGTCAGGAGTCCGGCCTCAGACACTTCACACTAAAACTAGCTGTGTGACCTTGGACAAGTCACTTAACCCCAACTGCCCTGCCTTCGCTCCTCAGAAAAAATAAGCATACATAATAATGGGGGAGACAGCCAGTAAACAACGAGGGACAAACAGCATGCGGAGAGAGTGGATTTCAGTAAGCTGTTGGGGGAAAGCATAAGTTTCCTGGAAAAAACTCAAAGGTAGAGAAGCCCTTCATCAAATCCTAGAATGTTAGCTCTAGAAGGCAAGTAACAAGCACAAGATCACATTCGAGTCATTAAAGGCCTAAAAAATGCCATATGCCCAGCCTACAGTAAGTGAGCTTAATAAATACTTGATAGACTAATGAACCATGAACTTTCTGACACTTTTTAGGTTTTATTTCTGTCCATTTTCTCTAGAACAGGATTCATTTTAGGGCAAAAGGACTATGTTATGCCACTGTAGGAAATCAATTTGCCAATTAGAAGCCACAATCAAATAGTGTAAATCTTCCAAAGAATAACACCGAGTGACTCGAGGTGGCTTTGCAGGGCCGCCAGTAGTACTATGGGAATGACTGCCAGGAAATATGAGGTCATTTGTGTCCCAATCAACATCAGAGGAGCCTTTGGAAGGAAGGCTCCACCAATTGCTCCTTCTTCTCATCCAGGAAAAAGTGACTCTTCACTGGAGTCCCTTCGGCCTGTTTTAAAGAGCCTGTTTCAAGAGGAGTGCATCAGTAGCAGGCCCACTTTCTTTCAATCACCCACTAGAGAAATAAGATTCTTATAATAATTGGACACTCATATGAAAGCACCACACACTTTCTTAATCTCCCAGATCAGACCTGGGAGTGAACAAACAAAACACTGGTAGATAGCATCAAATAAAGGGAAGGATCCACTCCTTATAACTTGGGCAAAGGCACTACAAATTCTGGGGTTACTATTAGGTCTGTATGGTTAGAAGCCTGGTTCCTTGATATGTAACATCTTCAAAGAAAGACAAGTCGGAAAACCACAGGCACATTTTCTCAGATCCTTTCTTGCTGAGAATGCAGAACATGATTCTCCTTCATTAATTTCTGCTTAGGCAAATACCACATTTGGGGGGGGGGCGGGGAGCCTACTCTTCTTTTGGTTTGGGATCTTGTCAGTTGTTGATGCAATCTTTCTTTCTGCAAGTGTTCCTATGAAATCAAAGGCATGTTTTCGTCCAGGTGAACATGACTTTTAACCTAGAAACTTTCCCTCTGAATCAACTATGTGCGTCCACAGAATTAACATTACGAAAGAGCCACTGGTTTCAATCTGAAGGAGATCAGATGTTTAAAACTATCTATATAAGTGAGTAAGGAATTTCTTCTACTACATTACTTAATATAAAAACTAGGTAAATATAGGAGATTCTTAATGGAAAATCATTAATAGCAATTGTATTGAATACATATGATTAGGTATGTGATAGTTGCATGTGTATGTGTATACACACACACACACACACAGTCTTTCTACGAAATAATGAGATACCTTTTGAAGTGCCACAGAGAAAACCAGTCTCATTCTTCATAAATGCACTCCAACACCCACACTCACACTCCTATTTTTCTGATCATTTAAAAATTCCAAGTTTTGTTCACAAAATTACTCCCGAGTTTCTTTTTTAATTGGCTTTCCTTCTTTTGTTCTTGTACTTGTGATTCATAGATGCCTTTTTGAGGCAGGGGAAGGGAGGAATTTAAGTAGTAGAGACCAGGAGACAACAAATCCAACTTCACTTAAATCCAAGTCACGCGCACCTTGAGACACAGCCTCATGATGTTGTTGGTCCTCTCTAAAAAACGGAGAATGAACAGTAACTAGTGTCTATCTATCTATGACAATTATTTTTCAAGTATAACTAGAATTCTTTCATTACTCTTTGCAACCATGTAGGTTGGATTCTTCTAAAACGTTAAACTTACGTGTTTATAATTATACACATATATAGTACACATGAGTCAAGAAGACTCATCTTCCCGAGTTTGAATCTGACCTTAGCTGCTTACTAGCTGTGTAACCCTGGGCAAGTCACTTAACCCTGTTTGCCTCAGTTCGTCATCTGTAAAATGAGCTGGAGAAGAAAATGGCAACCTTTGCCAAGAGAATCCCAAATGGGGTCAGAAAGTGATGAAAACCACTGAAAAATGACATAATTGAATATTATACACACACAAGCAAGAATCATAGTTGTCTAATATTTATAAGCAAATTTTGGTATTTCTATCAATAACTACAGCTATTGGAAAATCAGGGTGAGGAGGGGGAATGGATTAAGGGGAGGGGGAGCACCATTATATTAAAAAACAAGCAGAGAAAAAAAAAACCCAAGCAAGAATATGGAACTGATTCTGGGAATTGCTCAAACTTTTAAAGGAACATAGTGTGGAAAGAGTGCCCCTTAGTGGGCAGATGTACTCAATGCAAAAGTAAAAGTGATGGAAAAGTACATTTTGAAGTTAAAATGAGGATTGTAAAAATCCTAACACTAAGGAGGTCCAACATTCTATCACTTAGAGATGTTCTGCTAAGGGCTCCCCTATATATGCTCATCACCTTCCCCACAAAACAGATTCTATTTATCTTGGAAATCTGTCCTAAAGAAAACTACGGCAAATTTCATGACAATTTCTAAAAATATTATAATAGAATCATGAAAAAAAAATCTCTAAAACCTCAGTAGCAATAAAATGAATTTTAAGAGCTAAGTATAAAATATACAGAGAGCACAACTCTAGTCTAGAAGGTCAGTGCTGCATGAATACAAAATGCTCTGTCCCAACTCCAGGCCTTTGTTCACATTCTTACAGCTCGAAGTGGATGCTTCTTCCCACCTTAACTAAGTCTTATCTATCCTTCAAGGTCCTGCTCAAGTTCAGGGCCTCAGAGAAGGATTTCCTGGTTACTTTTACCCATTCTGTACAACTTTTTAGGACAAATAACTTATTCAGGTTAGCTCCTTGAGGTAAGGGGTGTTAGATAAGAGAGGGCCCTTAAGACTCGTACAGCTCCAGGTCTGTATCATGTACACTTGAATGAACTTGGGGGAGCGAGGAGGAATGACCTCATACAAGCATTCTCTCTTCCCAAGATCAGCATTCTCTCTCCGAACAAATATCCTCATCTCTTAGATTACTGATAAATCGAGGCTGTGGAAAGCATCTTTCTCAAATCCCTTTCTACCTACTGTCTTTTGGTCTCAGAGAACACCTCTCCTCATCATTTGGTCTCTCACTCTTGTTCCCTTCTTTCTTTTCCTGGGCCCTCCTTCCATCACTCATTCCCACAATTATTCCAAGTCTCTCTTGCATTTCCAACTCTGCCCTTTTTGGGACTTCTTCCCCTCTATCTCTAAATGTGTTCAAATCTCCCCTATTCTATTTGTCCCCTTCTTTTCACTCCTACTTTCAGTAGTCTAATTTAGGCCCAGTTTTGCCGTTGCTACACGGAATTTCCAGTGGCTTCTCCCTGGACGTGTATATAGAAAAGGGTTTCTTTTTCACTTTAAGAATACGTTCTGATAATTTCTTTTTTCTTTAGTTTTAGGAGACTATTATAATTGTGAGGCAATTCTATATAATATCAGTAATGGTTATGGAATGCCATGTCTGCATTTTGGAAACTGAAAAGTAGTATAAGCACAGAATAATTATCAAATTAATTACCTAGGTTCTTGTTTACAATTCAACTAGGTGGTACAGTGGATAGAGCCTTGGGCCTGGTCTTAGACCCCTACTAACTGCGTGATCCTGAGCAAGTCACCTAACCATATTTGCCTCAGCTCCTCATCCATAAAATGAGCTGCAAAAGGAAATGGCAAACCACTCCAGTATCTCTGCCAAGAAAACCCCAAATGAGGTCACAGAGAGTCAGACATGACTGAAGACAGACTTAACAACTTAATTATAATTCTTTGTTTCTGGTGTTATTATACCAAAACTTTACCATCCTGTCCTCTGACCACTACTCACAATTTCACCAACCTAGCTCAGACCTCCATTACCTCTTGGGTATATATTTCTATCTCCTATGCCCAGAACACACTTCCTCCTTATTTCTGCCTTTCGGAGGCTTTCAAGGCTCATCAGGGAGCCACCTCCTTTGGGAAATAAGGCTTGTTCTCACCCGCCTTAAATATTCCTAGAACATGAAGTCCAGATCTCTTCTCTGCCTCATCTCCTTTGCTACCTACCTATTGTACATTATCATATTTCCCCTTTGGTATGTTTACCATGCTACATAATGAGAGTTGTACTCATTGTTTTAGGTAACAATTTTCATCTAAGGGTTTCAAAAATGCAGAACTTCAGTCAGCAAAGTAATTCAAAACACTTAAAAATATTTATTTAAGCACCTATTATACACCATCCAAACAATGAAATAAAACAGTAGTTTCGTGAGCAACTTGACTATAAAACAAAACTCCGGGATCCTAAGTCTGGAAATTATTTACAGAGTATTTAATTTTTTGTTTGATTTGGTTATGTTCAAAGTTAAACCTTAACCTACCACTAACATTTTTACTACTCTGACAGTGGTTTAAAAAAAGCTGGCACGGTTCCACTGACAACAAACTCTACATACACTGCTAGTCTTCTGAAAAGTTATATAAAGGGCCATCCTGACAAAAAGGAGCACGGATGCTCGGTCACCCTGCACTTGAGAGGAGGGCTCCGATCACGTTCCTGGTCTGTCTAAATGGAAGACAGACATAATTTGAAGAAATTTACATTCATATTTACCACATTAATTGTTTTCTGTTTAGTGTTTGCAAAATAAACCTATCACATGTTTTTGGCAACACATTAGCTTTGTTAGACCAACACTGAGAACAAATAACACTGCTTAGAACCTTCCAATGGGAAAGTCTTGCTTCTGACCCATAGCCCAGGAAGGTGTTGCATCAGAGTCACACCATGAATTTGTACTTAAAATAGCACTGTTTAGGGAAACTACATTGCCAACTTTTTTTTCAGACTAACTAGATGCTTGAGAGACACGGAGACAGAGAGAAAAACAGAGAGAGAGAGAGAGAGAGAGAGAGAGAGAGAGAGAGAGAGAGAGAGAGAGAGAAATCTTTTAAGAAGTGGGGTCACTCATCACCAGCCTAGAATACTCAATGCCCATGCTGAGATAAACATGAATTCTAAACAATGATCAACGGCAAAATGTTTGCCTCTTTTAAAAATGATCTTGGGGGCAGCTAGGTGGCGCAGTGAATAGAGCACCAGCCCTGGAGTCAGGAGGACCTGAGTTCAAATGCGACCTCAGACACTTAACACAAAAACCAGCCATGTGACGTTGGGCAAGTCACTGAACCCCAACTGCCCTACCTTACCCCCTCCAAAAAGCAAAATAAAAATGATCTTGGCTTTGCTCTTCATCCACAGCTATATTCAGTCTTTCTGAACCTTAGGAGGTGGAAAAAAAATCTGTCAGCTCACTGCTTAAAATTAAAAATGTGCTTCATCTTCATGCTTGACTAACTACAGATATAAACTAGATAAACAAAGTGTCAGATGAGATATTAACAGAGAATGGAATCAAAATTGCTCCTTGCTATGCCTACATTTTAATCACTATCATATTTTAAGCCTCTTTCCCTCTAGATTCCGCTTATTTTCATATTCTTTTGGGATGATTTGATGCCTCCTGGGGATGCAATGAAAAAATGAGAAAATTTAAACAGAACTTTAATGTGTTTATTAACAATAGAAAACAAACATCCCTATGTCTAGAGACCTACAATATTTTAATAGTTTTCCACTTTTTCTAAGTAAATTTGTCTGGAAAAATACAACATCCCTTTGGCAATGGTTCCTATATACAACTGCTGCATAAAAGAGAACCATTACCATTCCAACTGATATCACTCCCATACAATGCTAACAAATTAGGAACACCAGACAAAGGAGGTAGTTTGGGGAAAGGAATGACAAAAATTATACGATTTCTAAAGGAGACTGCCAATTGGCTTGTTTCAATGTCTAAACTATCCACATAGCCAAAAATGAGATCTTAAAAGAGATTCTGTGGTGCACATGGAGAAGACCTAATTCTTTAAAAAGTTGGGAGACATTCCATTTTTTAAAAGGTATAACTCCATTTGAACATTTTAATCACTCAACCGTGAGAGCCTATATATTTCTCTTACTTCTCTTTATATAAAATTATGTAATTACTTTGTAACATTCAAAAGAAAATTCCCCCAGACATTTTTGATGTTGTAGACTAAAACACCGATTAGGTTTTCATGTGTAAATTATCTGAATATTATTATAAGAATAAATTCTAAGATAGTAAGTGATTTCTCACTAACCTATAACATGAAATATATGTAAAATTTGGTAATATTAAATTTTTATAACTGCACCTGAGGTTAACATACTATTCTTGTTTTGAAAAAAAAAAGAGGTAGTCCCTTTGTGAAAACAACATAAATTATATCAGTAAAGGACTGTAGGTTTTTTACCTAAATTATCTTGATATTTAAATCAATAGGAATCATACCAGCATGCTCCCCCCAACCCCACCTGATCCTAGGCTCTGCTGTTTCTGTTCCCTTAAAACCAAAGGAAAAGTCCTATTTCCTGTGGAAAGTGGACTGGAGCTGCTGAATATATTTTTAATGGTTTACACTTCCTTAATTAGTTGCTCTACACTCCTAAGGCTTTATCTACATGGTGACCTAAAACAAAGCAAAATATGAGCTCTAGTTCATTTTTAGCACCAAACAGATTACTTGAGGAAGAACTTTTATGATTCATTCAAGTTTTCCCATGGCTGGGGGTGGGGAAGAAATCATTTTTGTGATTTGAGAGTTCCTTTTGAAAGCACAGTTGGTTTTTTTATATAGGTATAGGTCAAATCCTGTTTTAGCAAGCATCTTTCCACACTTATGTCTCCATAAAATACAAGACTTTTCCACACCCTAGCTGTTATCTTCTCAGAAACTATTCAATACAGAAACCAGTACCAAAAAAATGTGTGAACAGTTCCTTTGAGTTTGACCCATATCAACTGTATTTCAGAGATTCATTTTACCTTAAAACTGAATTCTACATGAATAATAAGTGCCACTCCTTAATTTATTATCATATAAATTATAAGTGTGCACCCTCCCTCTAGAGTACCAGATTAGAATTTCCAACTGTCTACAGGGTGTCTGGCTAGTACATCAAACTCAACATGTCCAAAAACAACTTTATTTTCTTTCTTCCAAAATGCAAGCTTCCTTTTGCTCAATAAATTAAAAAAAAAGACCAGAAAGATCAATTTCGAATGAAAACAGACTTCTATTTTCTTGAAAGTACAGGCTCAACAAGCTATTATCACAAAAAAGCTAACAAAATGCTGGGTGTCACCAAATTTGGTCACCAAAAGTGAAAGAGAAAACAAACTCTTGTGCTTGTACAAAACCTCAGCATAGGTACCGTTAAGAGTTTAAATAAAATAAGTGAGAGAACTAAGCAGATGATACTTGAGGACTGGCTAACAAAATAAGAATTCTTCAATAAGAAAAAAGAAAAGATTTGTGGTCATACAAAGTCCATAAAAATCACAAAAAGATAGAGCATACATGGAATTGATCCATATCCAGATACAAACCCTCTGAGATAGATGAAAATGAGACCAGCCTTAGAAACCCCTTTCTTTGGAATATTTTCAGTTTGTAGAGGTGATAAGTGGAACCAGGTGTTCCCACTTATTTTCAAATACTATTCGGGAACATGATCATTTTCTTTAAACATCTTAAGGATCTGGTTAATTGATCAATTAATATTATATTTTCCACATTCAAACGATCATGACAAACACAGGACTTGTTAAGTTTCAAATGTAAAGCCTTCCTTAAGGAAATAAGTCTCTTAGCAGCAGGGCTTCCCACTCTGGAGCTATTTCCTCCTGCAGCAGCTTTCCAGATCCTGACTGCGAAGAAGTTTCCCATATGAAACAAGCCGTACTGGACCCTGGACCGTCTGGTTTGGAACTGCCTCCTTCTCCTTTGTTTAGTGCTAACATTCTCACCACAGCCCATTGTTGGCACCAGCAGTGGCAGCTCATTCCCCCACCCCTCCTTTTCCCCAATCTGGGTAGTTAGATGCAATTTGCATTTTCTCTCTGATTTTGTAGAGAATGACTTATCCAGCCAAGTATGTGCCAGAATAAACTAGCCATCACTGATGCCACCACAGACTCAGCAGCTGCCACTATATACTATATGCTGGGCTCATGATTTATTCTGAATTTGTACTGGTACTATTTGTAAAAGCAAATATTTATGGTATCTACATTTTTTGCTCAATTTTGAAAGCTTCGTGCAACCAGAAGGATTGGGGGAATCCTAGAACTAAACTGTTTTGTGAACTTTCTGAACTCTAGAATTGACCCTAAATCTAGATAGGCCTTCTTAGCACAGCTGGAGACTAGATGAGGTTCTGTATCCAAGTGACAATCCAAATTTATAATCCTAGGAAAGGTTTGAGAATCTTGCTGAGAGCTTGGGAACACGGGCAAATTGGTAGTATACAGTCTATGCTGAAGGTTTATAATGTGTTAAATCACTTCAATGAATGACCCTAATCAACAAATCACCTCATTTGCTATTTTAAAATCTAGCACAAGAATATGTTCTCGGTATCATATCCTTGAGCAAAGTTCTCTGCTCTGAATGCCTGGTGGCACGACTTCTCTGGCCACTGCTCCTGTGGGGGAAGGGAGCTGAGGACTGTCCCCTCGAGCCAAAGACCTGACCTACTACCTCCCTCATGACACATTCATAGCAATGTTTGATTTTAGCACTTGAAGGACATTTTTTTCTTTCCCTCTCTCACCTCCCACCACCTTTCTCACAGTCAATCTTAAACTTCATTTTTGTCATGTATATTTTTGGTTCACAGAGAGTGAGATCTTCAGACATGGAGAAAACAAATAAACAAGGTCATGGTACTTATCATGCTCAGCTCATGTGCCCGCTCCTCAGACCTCTGACCAAAGGCCACCCAGATTAATAAGTAATGCTAAAATCACAGAGATTAAACAACAATCTAATTCTCTGGCCAAAACAGACTCACATGTCCACAATAGACATTCATTTCCCCCTAAACCAATTCTCCTATCACTTTCTTCCAGGATATTTTTAGAATGCTGCTTTGAAGTGTTAATATTCCCTAGACCTTATTTAGTTACCATCATCTATTAACAAATATCATAACTTATTCAATTCTATTACTTTTGTCACCCTGTAAATTACACATATCCATTTACGGGGATTCCAATAATTACACTGGATGAGAGACCCTACCTGAATTTAAGATGTATACAGGTGACTCCTGCTTTTGGGGAAGACAATATACAGGACTCTAAACTTATAAAACAGATAAATCAGCAATTATCAAATTCAGAAATATTTCTTCACGAAATGTCATGGTTTCTCTAATATAATTAAATGCTTTCTTAAACATTACTAACCATTTGCAGAGGAAATTACTAACATTTTAAAGACCTCTACCAAGCAAATGGGTCCATCTCTTTGAGTGTGTATGTGTGTATATACATATATGTCTCTCTCTCTCTCTCTCTATATATATATATACTCACACTCATATGTGTATATATACACACACACACAAATGGGTGTGTGCATATGTGTGTGCATGCATGCTCGTGTGTGTGTGTATGTGTGTATGTACTTTGGACAGATACTTCAAATGGACAAGGTGGGCCCAAAATTGAACAAGCAGAAGATAGTCTAGTGGATAACTTGAGGGAAAATGTAAAGTTCTTATGCCCAAAGGGCTATAAAACTGGGCATATACTTTGGTCCAGTGATATCACTACTCAGTTTGTAGTGATCAAACAAAGTAGTAGAGATCTAGTAGAGATCAAACAAAAGAGAAAAGAACCTATTTGTACAAAAACATTTATGGTAGCTCTTTTTGCGGCATCAAAGAATTAAAAATTGAGGGAATGTCCATCAATTGGGGAATGGTTAAACAAGTTGTGGTATAAAATTATGACAGAATACTACTGTGCTATAAGAAATGAGTCAGAAAAACCTGGGAAGACTTTTATAAACTGGTGTGCAGAACCAAGAGAGCATTGTACATAGGAACAGCAACAATGTAAGCATGATCAACTATGAAAGACTTAACTACTTTCATCAAGACAATGATTCAAGACAGCTCCAAAGGACCTGATAAAAAATGCTATCTAGCTCCAAAGAGAACTAATGAAATCTGAATGCAGATTGAAGCATGTTTTAAATTTTCTTTATTTTTCTAGGGGGGTGTGTGTGTCTGTGTGTGTGTGTGTTTGCTTTTGCAACATGATGAAGGTGGAAATGTTCTATGTGAAGTAGTGGGGAGGGGCTGGAAGGAGGCAGAGAATTTGGAACTTAAAATTTTTTTAAATGAATGTTAAAAAAAGTTCACATGTAATTAATAAACATTTAATAAAGAATAAAAATATATTTTAAAACGAAATTGTAAAGTTCTTTTAACTCAACTTCTTGAAACATTCATCTTTTTCAATATCAAAATTCTTTCCAATAATTAGTAGTGTCTCATCGAGGAATGGTCTGCTTTGAGAGCTGGCAGATTCCTCTGTTTTAGCTATCTTCATAGAAAGGTTGGTTTGATATAAGGGTTGGACAAGACTGCTGCTGAGGTTCCTTCCAAGTTGCAACTTTTCCAAGGTCACATGGCTAGGAAACAGCAAAGTAGGGACTAGAATTATTGACTTCCAATACAGTGCTCTTTCCACTACACTTTGTTGCATCTCTCTGGTCCTTAAGGGAAAAATAAAGGTTTTTTTTTTTAATAGTTGCTCCTTATTCTTTAATATAAATATGGCAATTATGCTTCCTAGATGTAGGTTTTAGGATTCAGAGCTGGAAGGGAACCTTAGTGATAGTCTAATCCAGTCTCCGAATTTTATAGATTGGAACACTAAGGCTCAGAGAGGTAACCAGCCTCCTAAGGCCGGCACAATTGGGGTTTGAACTGACTCCCAATCCAGTGTTCTAGCCAGTATGATATGTTTTCAATAGCAGGATTAAATAAAAAAAAAGAATTTATAATTGGGGATAGAACTTATATTTGGAGAACCAACACTGACAAAAATGGTTAGTCGAGGATAAAGATTTTAGAAAGAAGTTCACCATTATTTATTTTTAGATTGCAGCTTGTGGGAAATGTGTATACTGCGGGGGGGGGGGGGGGGGGGGGGGG
>CM053580.1:236096613-236114208 GCA_028627135.1 Pseudochirops cupreus | reverse complement strand
TTAAATCCTAAACTTATTTTTACTAAAGACATGCCATGATGCTTAATGTATTTAAAAAATCAAATATGAAAAAATAATTAATTTGATCACTCTTTTCTCCTTCAAATCATTAAGTTACATTCTTCTCATTGGTTAGAAAGCTGTGTTACTTCTCATTTAAAAATTTCAAAGGTTCATGATTTTCTTAGTATGGGAACTCCCACCACAAATATTTACTGTATCTTCTCTACATCCTGGAAAATATTCTTTGTGAGTTGTTGGGGCCAAAGTGTCTATCACCCTATAGCCAACCCAGTAAGGCGCATCTCTGAGTTAAACTAGTCAGTGTTCAGACATAGGGTTTATCACTGGACTCTGAGTACTCAATCAGTTAGCAAGCATTAATTAGTGACTAAAATGTGCCAGGTATTCTGGTAGGCCCCAGGGATGAAAACAGTTGATGCTTTCAAGGAACTTCTAGTCCAGCTTGGGGAGTATTTTATATGCATATGGACACTGAAAGGAGAAAAAGTAATTTTGGTGGGGAGGTACTAGAGGCTATAGTGGCCAATTAATGATTTACAAAGAAGAGGTGGTTTCTCAGCTGAGCCCTGAAGGAAATTCTAAGAGGAAACACAGAGCAAGGAGTACATCTGAGGCATGAGGAACAGCTTGTACAAAAGTATCGTGAAAATAAATGGTGTCTTCTATGAAGAATAGTAAAGAAAGACAAGGGCTGCCTGCTGGTAGAGCAGGTAGAGGACTGAGCTTGGAATCAGAAAGACTCATCTTTATAAATTCAAAATCAGTCTCAGATACTTCCTAGCTGGGTGATGCTGGGTCACTTCACCCTGTTTGCCTCAGCTTCCTCATCTATAAATGAGCTGGAGAAGGGAACAGTAAACTCCTCCAATATCTCTGCCAAAAAAAAAACCCAAATGGGGTCACAGGCAGTCAGACAGGACTGAAACAACTCAACAATAACAGCAAAGAAAGACAGCTTAGAGGAACAATAATGTGAAGGGAGTGACATGTGATAAAGCTTGAAAGGGAAGGTCAAAACCAAGTTGCAAAGGGTTTTAGAAGCCAGAGAGAAGTGGTCCTAGAGGTAACAGGTGTCCATCGGAGAGTGATGTGATCAAGCCTGCATTTTAAGTGACTCACTTTGACAACTGGACAGAGAATGAGTTGGTGTCAGGGGAAACTTGAAAAGAAAGAGATCAGTTAATGTTTCTTCTATTAAAGTTAACTGAATCAATGTGAATATTGCAATCCAGGTGACATGGAACATAGAGGGCAGGGCCTAGACTCGGAAAGATCTAAGTTCAAAACTGGCCTCAAACACTTACTAGTGGTATGACCTTGGCCAAGTCATTTACCCTTTGTCTTCCTCATTTTTCTCCTCTATAAATTGGGGATAATAATAACATTTACCTCCCGGGGTGGTTGTGAGGATAAAATGAGACAGCATTGTGTAAAGCACTTTGCAAACCTTAAAGCACAATGTAAGTGCTAGGTATTCTTCTTGCTGTTATATATTGATTTATTGATCTAAATACACTTTAAAGTATTGTCAAAGTCAACTTTTTATTTTAATAAATATTATATTACTCGAGGTTTTTTTTTGTTGCTAAAAATTACTATCAGCTAAAATGCAAGCTGTATGTCCCATGCTAGTAAGATATTCTTATGTATTATACGAAAAAAAATCATGGAACAGTTACATCTCCTTGGAAACATTAAGAAAATGAAAACAAATCAGACCTTCACGTGAACTCCAAAAAACACAAAGGTAAAAGAATTCACGACTTCAGCACATGAGAAATTTATGAGAAAGCCTGGGTTAGGCAACACATTTGGTACTTCTCAGTGTTTTACAGAGTGTGGAAAAAAGTTCAAAAGAAAATGTATACATAATATCAAATTTGTTAACTCAAAACAAAGAATGACCTAAGCTAAAAATAGAATTCTTCTCCTGAGAAACAGGTCTCAAAATTAGGGTCATAACAATCTTTTAATTTATAATTAAACTTCCTGGTAACCCAATCAAATTAACTGGAGGTGTTACAGTTCTCTGTGAAAAATTCACAGAGCTCATTCTTTTAACTAAACACATTTGTAGGTTAGACAGGAAAGACATACTTGACCTTGGAATTTATCAATATATTATCCATCCAAAAGGACAATGGCACACGGTAAACTCCATATAAATGTATTATTATTGTTGTTATTAGATACATACAAATATAGAGTAGATAACTGAATTAATGTCCTATTGGTATATTCTCTTCAAATGCAAAACAAACCCAATTTTAGTCTACTAGTTTTGAATTTGTCCTTTTAGTCCACCAGCATGTACTTAGTTAGATTAATCTTTCACATTTTATACTGAGTTTGTCATAACTTTTATAACCTTTCATATATATAAATTATAGGCATAAACAAGAAGGTAAACATTATTTAAGTAAGCTATATTTATTTTTGGAAGATAACTATTTTAGCTAATTCACAAAATATTCCTAAAAGATGGATCAATTTCATTATATTTATTTTACAGATCAAAGACAGTGATTAGATTTTCCACAGCAGTTAGCCATAAGAGGTTGTAGTGGCAACCACACTGGCATACTCAGGATAGCTGCTAAAACAGGTTCTTAAATCTGCTTTACTAGGAAAGATAGCTATTCAAGGGGTCAACAATCTTTTTAAATTACATTCATTAGCTCAGGGGAAAAGTCAACACCCTGAACTTCAGAGAAAATCCAAAAAAAGAAAATAGAGAAAATACAAGCAGAGAAATAAAGACCACCAGACAGGGCTTCTGTCTGAGAAGTTAGCACAGATCAACAGACAGTACCAACTCTCTGACCAAGGCAATACATACATAGTTGCCAGAGAGAGAAGCACCCCCAAAATCTGGGTTTTTCAAAGGGAAGGTCTCCTTAACAGCTACCTAGAGTCTCATCTAACCAAAACAAAGGAACATTCTTCCAATGAGTGAGCCCCAAAGTAAATTGCTAACATAAGAGTATATATGTCCTTTTTAGAGCCAAAGGCCATCACAAATCTCCTGACTCAGTGCCTAATTAGAAATTAACAAAAAGTGTGAAAGCCTTCCTATAAGCAAGCTTCTCCTAAGCAAGCTTCCCTTAATGGGCTCCAAGTGAGGCCTATTAATGGGTGGGGAAGATCTTATATTCCATTAACATTACAGAGGTAACAGTATGTAAAACCTCAAACCTGAAGCATTTGCATAAGAATCTGATTGTGGAGGGAATGATGCTGGCATGAAAGGCAGAGTTGGTACAAGAGTTTGGAAGAAGAAGAATCTTCATGTTCCTTCTTGTTTTGGGAGAAGATACATATGATTCCAGAATCTCTTTGAGGAGAGACTCGAGGGAGAGAAAGAAAGGGTTTTGCTAAAATGGCAGACAAGTTGGGCAAAGCCAGCTCTTCAAATGTCCTTGATTTCCAGGATGCCTCCCTACAGACTTTGGGGAATTTCCCTTTGGGTAAAATTGCAGACACTATCTTCACTATTCTGTGATACCTCACTCCTAATCAGAAAGTTCATTCACTCTGTTTTCTGGCATATCTGTAAACCTTTGATTTCTGTTTGCTATAAATTGGATAAATGGGTTTACTTGCTATTCACTAATTTGTGATGGTTTTTGTGTAACCAGCATTTGGTGGGAAGAGGTCAACCCTTTATATAAGTTCGAGGTACCCCTGTCCTCTAAGGAATACTAACTAAAGAAGTAGTTGGAACCTGAGAAAAAAATAATTCTCATATAGTAGCAATGTTTAGAGGGGCAGACAGATACAATTCTATATGGGTACTCCCACTCTGAAGAAATCAGACTGACTAGCCTTCTGTCCCATTTTTCCATTGTCCTCCAGGAAGAATCAAAGTCTCCCTCATTAGCTGAATTTGGATATATACCTACATATAACCTATGTAGGGCAGCACATACATGTTATCTACATGCATATACACATGCTTTACTAATAAAAAAAGAAAGAAAGCTAAAGTCTAAGGATCTTACTTCCAGCAAGCATGGAAGGGAAGAAAAATAACTGGCTTCATGTTCCATGCTATCTATGCTCAAAACCTCTCTTATGGTGGAGATTGCTAATTAACAGACTTGTCTGTTATCAGAGAGGAAAGATACTGTGCTAAAACATTACAGTTCCTCCAGAGTCTTCAGTCAGAACTTGGCCAGGCATAACCTTGTTCTGATTAGTCAATTTTCAGAATTCTTGGATACCTTCATTCAGGGTGAGTTATTTTAATTAGATATGTCTACTAAACAGCCCAGTACAATTATCCAGCAACGTGTGCAAACTAAGTATTACTTCCAAGAATGGCCAATCTTGTGGGATAGATATCTGGCCTACTTTTGCCACTCCATTATGGAGTTCCAAACAGTCCTACCAAGACAGGTAAGGGGTGACCAGGTTCCTACTTCCCATCCATTCCTAGACAACTGCACTATATCCCATAACATTTTAATACAACTCAATAGACATGTCATCTCAAGGTATGAGCTCTCCGGTGATAAGAGATCACACCCTAGGTACTCTTTCTTGTCCTGTGCAATCATGACATAAGATCTCCCCTAATGGACCCATGGATGGTCCACCAAGACAAGTTAGCTAGACACCTTCCTCTAGATTAGTGGTTCTCAATCTTCCTAATGCCGTGACCCTTTAATACTCATATGTGGGCATATCTGCATGTGGGCGGACCTGGCTAGAGACCAATAGAGGAGTGGTATTTCTGTTCCTAAAACCATTGGAAATGTGTTTTCCAATGGTCTTAGGTGACCCCTGTGACCTCTGTGAAAGGGTCAATCGACTGCCAAAGGGGTCACGACCCACAGGTTTGAGAACTGCTGCTCTAGATGAAGGATTCTTAAAAACGGAGTACACAGTTCATGTCTATGGATAGATTTCAGGGAGGTCTATGAACTTAGATGTATATGCTAGATATATGTATACACATACACCTCTATCCTGAATAACTTTTGGTCTCCTTTCTAAACTTAGGTATTTTATTTCATTAACTTATGGTCCATTTGCTTCACCAGACTAAGAATCCAGGACACAAAAAAGGTGAAGAACCCCTTGTCTAGATCTTTTAATATTATAGCAGGTGAAATGTCCATAGTTATGCCAGGATCACAGATTTAGAGCTGATATGTATCTCAGAACTTACCTACCCAAACCCCCTCATTTTACTTAAGTGGAACTTGTAACAGAGGTAAATTAAGTAGCTTGGCTAAGATGGTAAGGGGCAGAGCCGGGATTTGAACCTAAGCCCTCTAACTCTAAACCCAGCACTCTCTTCCATATGCTTATTCCTTTCTAGTCAGACAGCTCTCTGATAATATTCTTTATTTTCTGTGCAATTCCTCACTGGCAGTGTGTTGTAACCTACTCACATACAACATGCAACATGGTGGATCATCACTCTCTGTTGTTCTTTGAGTGACTTTCAATTTTAGTTTTTCAAAGACTGGCATTACATTGCCAACTGAAGAATACTGCTGTGAGGGGCAGCTAGGTGGCGCAGTGAATAGAGCACCAGCCCTAGAGTCAGGAGGACCTGAGTTCAAATCTAGCCATATGACTTAACATTTACTGACCATATGACTTTGGCCAAATCACTTAACCCCAACTGCCTTGCCTTCCCCCAAAAAAGAAGCAAAAAAAAAAAAAAGAATGCTGCTGTGAAAAAGACGGGCCTCTGTTCTGTGGAGAAGGTGAGAAGCTTTCAGTCAATAAAAGCACTGTATAACTTCCCAAAAACAATCTAGCCCCGTCTCCTATTCTTCTTCTCCCAACTTATTCTGGACTTAGCTGACCATCCGTGCACATTCACTAATCAAGATATATGTACCAATGGACTATTTCTATGAGCTGTCTGCCCAATTGTAAATTATAGCCTGAAGAGCAGTCGGTCTTCATCTACTTGTTCTTTATCGTGTGGATAGTTAGGTCAAATTCCTCTGAATAGCTAACAATCACTTTTAGGTGACTATAAGATAAAATCAATGCAAATAGTACAATGTTATCTAAAAATGAGTACCTGGAGAAATTCACCATCGATTGGGAATCCCTGTTCCATCTGAATTCTGTGCTGAATATTCTCCATGACTGTAACCCCTTTGCCAAGTGCATTTTTCCCTGTCTTTAAGTCTCACTGAATTTAGTAACCAGGCCCCAAATAAGTTATCTTCATTTGTCATTATCTTTCAAGAAGTCTTGTATGACTTTGACATACACATGGCAGGCACCTTTTCAAAAGGAACCTTTAAAGTGACACTTTACTCTTCTGAATTGTATAGTTCTTAGGGCCAAGAAACAATAGATATGATATTATATTATCTATGCCTTTCAGCACATGGCCTTCTGTAAAATTCTATTTGTAAAAGCTTGCTATTACCTTCTCGCAGCATTATCAAGAACGGCCTCAGTGTTGATGAAAGTTATTATCCTAAAATTATCCTAGTAGAGGTAGGAAGTAGATATACAGATTGGTAGTTATTAGTGAATTTTACAACCTTTCTTTGGTAGTAATAGACCTGAGCTCTTTTTCCCCAAAGGTTTTGCTATTTTCTCTTTTTTTGATATCTTAAGAATCTATGCTTTGAAACCCTCACATTTATGTTGCCTCTAGCATGGACTTCCTCTGTGTATACTTGGTCTAATAAAGGCATTCTTTCCATATTTTCAGTAGATATTTTTATTTCCTCAAGTAGCCTATCTAGACTGTGATATTTCATTCCAAATGGGATGGCTTCACTGCCATTTATGAAGAAAAGGGTTTATTATAAAAATCTCACAAATATTTCAATCTTTTTAGTACCTGCCTTCCAGATCCTTAAATCCCCTCCAAATGATTTTGTCTAGTTGGGTTTCTCCACAATCTCTCTAAAAGCATGTTTTCCCTCGATAGTTGCTTGCTGTATGATGACATAATACTGCTCATACTTTCTACCATCCCCATGTGAGATCTGAAAAATGAGTTTATGTCTAAATTGTTGCTGCCCTTAACTGTCACTTCTTTCCACTTGGAAAGAAATTCAAAGGTTAACTGATGGCAGCAATTTATAGGTTTTTTGTCCTCCTTGTTCAGGATCTGCATAGGCTAATGGACAGAGTGTTGAGCCTGGAGTCAGGAAGACCTGAGCTCAAATCTGGCCTCAGACACTTATTAGCTGTGTGCTCCTGGGCAAATCACTTAACTCTGTTTGCCTCAGTTTCCTCAACCATAAAATGAACTGAAGAAAACAACAAACCACTCCAGTATCTTTGCCAAGAAAAACCCAAATGGGGTCACAAAGAAGCAAACATGACTGAAATGACTGGAAACAACAATTGTCTTTAGGGAATAGTGATCATCTGTTTTTTTTTCATCTACCCCTTATATAAATAAGTCAGTTTGAAATTTTCACTGTTGGGCACTGTATTTTTCCTTATTTTTTATTATATCATCTAATTTGGAATTTATTTCAATCTTTGCTCTAACAAACTAATGGAATGAATACAAGCAAATATTTTTATTTAAAATTACTCCCATATGAATTACTGATCATTTACTCTATTAAAATGTAATGAATTTCATTATTTAACATATTTGGTGCTTGCCATGTTTAGCAACTCTCGATTCTCTTCTTGGAGGATGTGTTGATGCTGATGATTTATTAGGCATGAGGTTTCTGTATAGTCTATAAACCTTGACTCCTCCACGCCTCTTGTTACACACACACACACACATTCTCTCTCTCCTGTTTGACTCACCTTTGTCACCTAGTTTATTTCCAATAACTCAAGGGTCTTATCAAGTCCTCCATAGAATTTCTCTACTTCCTTATCCTCTGCACCAGACTGTCAGTATCTAACCTGCAGTTATCTTTATGGGGGCTTTTCACAAATGCTTATCAGGAGAGGCACTCAAATATCCCAAGAAGTAATGTTTCTTATTATCTTTGGACTCAGGACAAAACTAACTCCTTTATTTGCCCTTTGAAGAATAATCTTTATATGTAACTTCCTCTTAGAGTCTGGTCCCTTTACATTGATACTGTCAAGATTAAAATAATTCATTTTCTTCTAGCAGCTTGTCATGTTTTGGTCACTAGTCAAGAATCTCACATTTCGAAGGTGAACAGCTAAGCCGATGTTTATAGATATCTTAAATATTATGTTATTCTCAGCATATTGTTCTCTGATGTCTTTTCACTCTGACCAGTCGATATGTTTGCTGAGTAATCTATGCTAACTCTCCCACTGTCCCTGACTCTGAGGAGTGGTAGGATTATCTTTTTGTCTTTAACTTCACTATAAGAGGTAACATTTTAAGGTTTGCAGAGTTCTTCAAATGTATGACCTTACTGGATCTTCATAACAACCCTGAAAGTTGGTTGCTGTTATTATCCTAATTTTAGCGATAAAGAAACTGAGGGTGAGAGTCTGGTTGAATTCTGAGGGTCACATAGCTACTCAGTGTTTAAGGAAAAAATTAAAATCAGGTCTTCCTGACTCCAAGTGCTGCTCTTTCAAAGACAGCGTTAGATCTGGGTGGTGGTAGACACTTTACTCACTTGTCTCCTATGCGAAAACTCCTATTGACTCTAAAGCCATCCAACTGTCCCCAATAGGAATTTTCTGGTTTCAGGATCTTCCCTCTAATTAGGGCTCCCAACTCATCTGGGCCATGTCTTGTTCAACATGTTTATTCACAAATCAAATAGAGGCATTAAGAAGATGTGGATTATACTACTCAACTAGATGACAGATGGCAGAACAGAGACCCAAAATGATCTCAACAGGGCTAGAATTATGGACAAATTCTAGTACAAATTCTAGTTTGTGAGTAGGATTAGATCACAAGAACTACTATCCTGGAGTTCAAAAAAGCAAGTGTATGAGTACAGGATGAGAAATGTATCAGTAACAGTTGATGCTAAAAATGACCTGGTGTTTTTAGCACACTGCCAAATCAATGGGAATCGATGGTGTGATAGAACAGTCAAAATAGCCAACTTGATTTTAGGCTGTTATTAAGAACAACAAGGATTTGGGTTCAAATACTAGCCCTCATGCTTACTATCAGTGTCACCCTAGGCAAATCACTTAACTCACCCTTGGGCTTTATTTATCTTACTTGTGAAATGAAGAGTCTGGACTAGATTCTAAGGTCGCTTCCAGCTCTGAATGTATCATCCTAAGACACGATGATTTAGACTTCAAAAAAAAATCACCATTTTATGTGCATTATTATGTTTGTCCTCACAATCACCCTATAATGTAGGTGCTTATCATTATTCCCATTTTACAGAGGAGGAAACTGAGACTTGGGGAGATTAACTGACCTGGGCAAGGTCTCACAGTTAGTAAAGGTCAGAGGTATGTGTTTAATAGAAATATGGTAACCAGAAAGAGGAAGAGGGCAGTTCCATTGGCTTTAGTCAGACTATATCCAGAATACTGTATTCAGCTTGGAATACTATATTTTAGGAGGGATATTGACAAGCTGGAGTGCAACTAGAGAAGAGATCACAGGGAACGGAGATCATGGTACTTAAGAACTGGATAAAGAAGTTTTAGCTGTTCAGTCTAGAAAAGAGACAACATGGTTGGGAGAAGATGACAGTGGTCTTCAAATGTATGAAATATGTCACATAGAAAGGAAATTATACTAGTTTTCTTTGGCCCCAAAGGGAGGAATTAACAGCAATGGGTGAAAGTGGTAAAGAGTCTGATTTTGGCTTGGCTGTTTCCAAGTGGGATGGTTTGCTTCTGGAGAAAGGAAGATTCTCATCTGGGGACCTGATGTCTTCCATCTAAGGTAGGATGAACATGGGTCAGGCAGGATGCAGTGGGGATTCCTGCTCAGCTATGGGTTAGAGCAGCTGGAGTCTTGGATTGAAGCTTTATCCTGAAGAGTTTTTCACACAGAATGGGTTCTGCATAAACAGTTTTTGACTGACTAAATGAATCTTAAGTTGTGGAGAAACCACCTCAATTTCAAAATGTTCAAGCCAAATAAAATACCATGAGAAGGTAAATCTAGATACGTCCCACTGATGTTACCTTTGTAACTTAACAACAAAGCCTCGGACTACTACAGGGATAGTCTAATTGCCCACTGAAAAGAGATAATGATTTAGATTTTGTTAAGCATATTTATAAGAAAATTTTTAAATGAACATTAGTATTTATTACAAAGCCAAAAAAAAGAGAAAGAAAATGACATATAGTTTCTCTGTAGCAAAGATCACAAAATACACTATAATAATTGCAATATCTTGGAAATATTTTAGAGTGATGAGTTTTAGATAAATACAGGAAGGACACTATTACAAAAAACAAAGCATTAGGAAATATACTGTACAAAATAATCCTGCTGTGGCAAAGGAACAAGCTCTATGATC
The DNA here is from genome assembly GCA_028627135.1 of Pseudochirops cupreus. Classification (NCBI taxonomy): domain Eukaryota; kingdom Metazoa; phylum Chordata; class Mammalia; order Diprotodontia; family Pseudocheiridae; genus Pseudochirops; species Pseudochirops cupreus. The sequence goes on along the minus strand of CM053580.1, from coordinate 236,103,787 downwards.
TAAGAGGATTTTTCCATTCTTAACTTGGTTGATCTCAGATACAGAGCAAACAAATTATCATGTTCTTGGTTTCTAGCAGCCTATTTTGATTCTCAAAAGATGTTATTCTCCCTTGACAAATATTGCTCAAGAAAAGTAATTATTCTAAGAAAAACAAAATTGAAGTTTCTCATCTATTGATATAATGCAGCAAAATACAATAAAAAACTTTTCCCCCTAAATGGCTTCTCTTTCCGTTCTCCTGTCCTTTCAATCAATCAACATTTATTAATGTTTAACCGGCTATGTGCCAGGTCCTGTTACGAGGCAATGGGGATACAAAAAAAGAGGCAAAAGATAGTCCCAGCCCTCAGGGAGCTTACAATCTAATGCCCCAGCACTAAATCTAGCCCTCAAAATAGCCAAAACCAGAAGTTGGCAGGTAAAAAAAAAGAGAGCAATGGAAAGTATCTGACCTATATGGAAGGTTCCAGAACTGATATCTCAAAGACATATAACCTGGCTAATGTTTGTGTGTTGAGAAGCAAGTGGCACTAGAGAACACCCATGGATAATATAAAGCACATGAGTGTAAAGAAGTGCAGGGTGCTGGAAGAGCTGGTGCTAAAGCCATTATTGTCTAGTGACAGTCCTGCCCTATTACGAATTAGGTTTGTCCCACACAAGTTCCTGACCATTCCATTGCCACTGACTTTGCAGTATCCTGTTAGATCAACTGTACTTCCTCCGTCCTATGACTAGCAAGCTCTTACATCCAGCTCCCAGGATCAAGCAATCAACCAACCAACATTTATTAAACACCTCCTGTGTGCTACGCCCTGCACAGGAAAACCCAAAGAGAGGCGAGCTCCAACACCGAGGAACTTACCTTCTATTGGGGTGACAGGATACATTCAGAGATACGTAAATACAGAATAGATAAAAATGGAGCGATTTTTGGTGAGCACAAATGGGAAGAGCAGAAAAATGTCTTTGAGCCACAGAGGGAACACGCTTCCTAGAGGCAATGGTAAACAGGAAAAGCATTCCAGGAATTGGGGACAGCCTACGCAAAAGCCTGGACATGGGAGACAGAATGCCGGGTAAGGGATACAGCAAGTTGTGCAGTTTATTTGGAATACAGTGCATGAAAGGGAACATTATGTTATCTATCAGTCACAAAAGATAACCTGTAGCCAGATAATGGATGGGTTTAAATGCCAAACACTGGGGTTTGTACTTTATCTTAGAAGCAATGGGAAGCCACTGATGATCTTGACCAAAGGAGGGACATAATGAGACCTACACTGGAAAAATATGGATTTGGAAGATTAATTGAAGAGGAAAAAACTAACTTTAAGACCAAAGAGAGGAAATGAAATAGCAGGGATAAAGTCTAGGTGATGTGGGTCCTAGGGCATGGTGAAGTATCTAGGGTCAGAAACTATGGAGAGGGAGTCCTTGGAAATCTATCCTCTCCACTGTTGCCCATAATCTTCATCTATGCAGTTACTATCCTTCCCATGTTCTTTAGATGTCTCTCAATCACCCTCCTAGAGCCCTGGAGGGTGGGAAAGAAAAATATTCCCAGTATTTCCAAGTGTCCTTCTAACTTAAGTCTGAAGAACATATTTTCACATCAAAATAATGTCTTTAAAAAAAGTGTGTGGGTTTCCTTATCTTGCCCAGGCTAGAAGTATAGCAGAAATTCATGAATCTGATCCCAATGCATCAGTACAGAAGTTTTGAAACACTCTTTTTTTCCAACCAAGGTGGCTTTGTCTTTTACTGGGAAATCTGGTGGCCATTCATTCCCAGGGATTCACTATATGCCAGCCTTATCATGGACATCCAATGGGCAGTGATCCTACTGTAGCTCAGAACTCCTGAATTCATGGGATCTACCAGCCTTGGCCTCACAAGACATCACCATACCCGGCTATAAGGCTTTAAATACACAGAATGAATTAATCTATGACAAATCAGAAATAACATACTGACGGAAAAAATTTTGTTGAGACAGCCATCAGTCTAGAGCTGTATTACTGTAGTAAAACATGTGCTGGTCAAAATAAAAAAACAACTTGGGAAAAACAGAATAGCATGTTTATCTAATCTCTGGATGGAAGAACAATTCCTGACATCTGAAGAGAAAAATAGTTTCATGAAATCAAGACAGATTCATTTTATATGTGTATGTATATACTTCTGCATGAATAAATATAACAACCATATTCAAAGAAAAGCAAAAGGAATATATATGCATATATATATGTACATGACAAGTAACATACAATTCTAAAATATATAATGAATTTATGCTAATATATAAGCTCCATAGGCATATTTTATAGAATCAATAATCAATAAAGATGGATAGTTTTCACATGAGTGCAGCCAGTAAAGTATGGAATTTTAAAATGTACTGTGACCACACTAGTGATTCAAAACTACACACTCAAGGAACTTCAAGATGTCATCAAATGCCATTAACATAAAATAATCACGATAAATTCCTACATCAGTAGGGATCACTGATCACTGCAATGAAACGGGGGAGGGGGAGAGCACTGGATTTAGTACTAGAGGCCCCGACTTCACAATTCTGCTGGTTACGAGCAGTGACACTTCGGCTAAGCTACTTGATTTCCTTTGTCCTCAGTTTCCTCATCTGTGGAATCAGAGTAATATCTGTCCCACCCACATCCTGGAGTTTAACGATCAAATGAAATGATTTATACAAAATACTTTGACAACTTCCACGTGATAGTGGCCATCATCACCCACGGCCTAACCCAGCATTTTGTACATTGTTTGTATTTAATAAATGTCCATCTAACTGAATTGAAGGCTCAATAATAAATTGGCTTTGTCTCTGTAATGACCCATCTGGCCATGTGTAACAGGAGTTACTCAATAAGGAGTTCATACCCTTCCGACTAGTGTTTTCCTCTTGGAGTATACACCTCAAGGAAACAGCCACACAAAAGTGATTTCTTCAAAGACGTCTGTAGTGCTACCGATGACAAAAAACGAAAACTAAAGAAGAAACTATCCAGCAACAGAACAGCTAAGCAAACTGAAGTATATTAAGATGAAAGCTATTTTAAAAGGCAAAGATTCTGATACGTGAAAATCTTATGTAAAACAATTCCTGGTTGAAAATTGCCATAAAATAAAATGTACACATGAATTACTACTGGGAAACAACATGTGCACATGGGATGACATGTCACATACCAGAACAACTGCTGGATTTAAATTCAAGAGCTGTGGGCACACACCCTACCTCTGACACAAGCTGTATGAACATGGATCAGAGGATCATAGAATCAGAGGTAAACCAGACCCAAGAAACCAGTGCTCAAAGAGGTAAAATGACTTGTCCAGGATTACACAGAAAGTGACGATCTGAGGAAAGAGTCAAACTCAGTTTTTTCTGTTGCCAGGTCTCACACTCTTTCCATGGAGCAATAGACCTACTCTCTCTGAGGCTCAATCTTCTCATCTGTAAAATGGGATAACAACACCTCTACAACTTACCTCACACGGCTGTGAAGAAAAAGTCTTTCAAAAATAAAATAAAACATAACTGTGAATGTGTATTGATGAAAAGACAGAAGAGAATTTGTAAGAATGGAGGTTCATGATGGTTATTTGTTTTGTAAACTGATTAAGTATATAATTACAAGAGTAGTAGTTAGGTTTCTAATCTATAGAAACTTAAGTAGTAAAACAATGCCACAATTATAATATTGTTTTCCTCTATTATTCAATACAATTGAACAATATTTATGTTATACCATAAATGGAATAGCTTCCTGTGGACTAGCTTGGGACCCTCGCTACCATGGCAGTAGGGGTATTTTTATTCCCAACAATGAGATTTTGAAGTGAAAATCATTTGTAAGTTGGAAACTGCTGTATTATAAATAACAAAAGTGGAAGCGAAAGAGACTCACTCCACAGGTGCCAAGTGGTAGAGACACAATGAGGTGGCCACGCAAGTCCACGGAGCCAGGGAAACTGCTGATGATGCACTCATGGTTTAGATGATTTCCGGTTTATACCCTTCCCTATTTCTCTTTCCTTTACTCCCCTAAATTATCTCTGGACCTATTTCAAAGGACAAAAGACAGAGGGCTCCTCCTTATAACTGAATCAGAATTGCAATAATTTAATTAAACAAACATTTCTAAGACATAAATTTCATACAAAGAAGGTACTGGGCTAGACTCTTGAGATACAAGGCTAGAAAATGATTCAGTCTCTGCCCCCAAAGATCTTACAAGATAATGATGCAGGGAAGAAGATAGAATATACATATATAAATGAGATACAAAAGAGAAGAAAAAAAAAGGACAAAAGGCAACATTTTGGAAGAAAATGTGAGGAGAGCTCACTTCTAGATGGAGATATGAGGGAAGTCTTCATTGAGGAGATGAAGGAAGGGTATTTTATTAAGCAAAGATGTGAAGAGGGCAGACATCTAGAGTAACTGAAGGTTTGACACACAACCAGATCAACTAAGATGGCAAATGGAAGATGCTGGAAAACCTTGCTACTGGGAGACTAGCAGACCAGACATGTGTGGACATTCTGTGCTGGGCTATGACATAGTTAGGAACAGCCTTTTCCTATTGGTATCACCTTCTTTAAAACTGCCTGTCTGAATACTGTGAGGCCTTTTGTTCTGCATTAACATCTAAGGGGAAGGACTCCTTCACTGAAAACCAGTGACACCATGTGGTAAAGGGAGAAGGCCCTAGGGATTTTTTCCTCCCTCCTCCAATTAGGCCAAGGGGTACCTGGGGTTCTGACCTTTTCCTTCTTCTACATAGGGTCTCTGACAGAGGAACCAGAGCCACGGGAATTAAGGAGTCCAGGAATCTAGGCCCAATGTTGCAGGCAGTCCAGCAGTGAAGCCCCAGTGAGCAAGGGTCTGGGAACTAGCCCAGCAGGGCTTTGTACTTGAACTTGGAAGAACTCATGTTATATAGAAATTGAGCTAGGCTCTGAGTCTAATTCCTCTCCCCTCCCCAAAGACTGAGAGGGGGTGTGTGTGTGTGTGTGTGTGTGTGTGTGTGTGTGTGTGTGTGTGTGTGTGTGTGTATAGATTCTGTCCCCCTGAGGTGTTGGGGAGAAACATGTGTATATTTGTTTTAACTATATCTTTGAAGACTCTACACATATACAATACACATACACACAAGTATCTCTCTATCCATCCATATATATATAACATATATATATATATATATAAATATATATTTTAAAAAAGATAATATGATGTTAAGGGACTAAGGAGGAACATCATTGGTGTGGGTTCCAGTCAACGACAGAGAAAAGATACATACCAACCCTTTTTGAGTACTGGAGAACCCTGTGGAGGAATAAAAGGGAGCAGACTCAATCCTCAGACAATGAGGGCACAACATAAACCATATCATATTAGGCATTGGGGAATGGCCTCTACTATTCACAGAGACAGGGTCATAGCAGAGCACAGCTAGCTTTTCAGTCTGGCTCGAAGTTGTGAAATGGAGTAGTTTGAATTGACTGTGAAAACAGACTGGAGCCAGACTGCAGAGGACTTTACATACCTGGCTAAAGACTCAGTATTTGTTCCTATGAGAAGAAGAAGGAGCCAGTGAAGGTTTTTAGTGAAGAAAGTGATATGCCAAGACCAATGCATCATATAAAAAAGATCACTTTTGCAATTGTTGGAAGGATGGAAAGAAGAGTGGAAAGACTGGAGGGAGTGAAATCAGTTAGGAAGCCAGTGTGATGTAGTTTAGGTAGCAGCTGAAGAGGACTCCAAATTAGGACAATGGCTACATGCTGCAGAGGAGAAGTATTGGGGATATAGAATGAAAAGGACTTGCCATCTAATGAGGTGCCAAGGGATGAGAGAGAGGTAAGATTCAGACTATGCTTAAAAGTTTCGAGGCTGGGAGGATGGTGGCGCCAACAACACTGGGAAACGGAGATGGCAAATTCTGAGGAAGCCAGGAATAACAAGAATAATAATTCATTTTTATGTAGCACTCTTATGTATCACCTACTACATGCCAGGTATTATGCTAAATGCTTTACAGAATTTATCTCATTTGATTCCCACCACAATCCTATTATTGCATTCATTTTACACGGCTGAGGAAACTGAGGCAAACAAGTTAAGTGACTTGCTCAAGGTCACACAGCTATTAAGTGTCTGAGGTCAGATTTCACCTCAAGTCTTCCTAACTCCAAGCCCAGTGTTCTATCCACTGAGCTGCCTCACTGCTCCTATCCTACAGGACACTTTCCTCACAACAGGTTGTGTTGTGTTGTGTTGTGTTGTGTTACCATCCTCGTTTTTCTCAAGGAAGAAACTGAGACACAGGGAATCCCATTTCTGCCCAGCAAAACAAAGTCATGGCCACTATGGTACGTGTGACAGGAAGACAAATAAAAACGAATGAAGGGAAAGTCATGCAGTAAATAGTGAGGACTTATATACACTAGGACAGAGAGCATTAGGATCCAGTTAAAGTTAGATGGGGTTAAAAAGAATATTGTTTATAGACTTAAGAATTTAAATCAAGGTCCAACAGGATCACAGGGAAAATCTGTAAGACTAAAGTCCCAGTTGTCCTTAACATCCATAAACTCTGGGACCCAGGATGTTACCTTTGCTCTGCTCCCTTAACCGTGTCAACAACTAAGAACAGGGCTCCAGGCAGGAGGTCCAGAGACAGCAATTTTGTCTTTCAACTCTGGGCCATCCTATTGCCACATATGTCTCCACTAAATTAAATACTGCCATCTTTACGGTCTCCAAGGCCCTCTTCATTCATACATGGACTGAGTTGTACAAGCACTCTGTTTCGCATCTACCTCTTTTCCTCATCAAGGAGTTCAAAAGAACTTCTGAGTAGGGATGCCCATCTTCACGGGGAATAGAGGAAGATATTTAGGGCCTGTCAATGTGTCCTAAGTAGAAGGCCCTCTACTGAAAAGGCAACCTCCCTTTCACGTGTATCTTGTTTGCTTTGTAAACACTATGTGATCATGGTACTATTTAAAGAAAGAGTAAAAAAAAAGTATTGCTGAAGCTAGGTGATTTTTTTTTTAACGTGTGGCCATTTGGACTTTATTGTTTATGGAAAGGCAGCAGCAGATTTTGTTTTAAACTTTAACTCTATCTCCATTC
>CM053580.1:236059910-236096113 GCA_028627135.1 Pseudochirops cupreus | reverse complement strand
AAGACCCACAGAAGTTCTGGACTTGGTCAAAGTCATGCAGGTCATAAGTGTCAGAGACTCTAAGAAAATCTTATTGCAGACATGCTGTATTAAATAATGCTGAAGAGGAAGAAAAACATATTTTAAAAGAGCTTAGTAAGTTTATAAGGGTTTTGCCAATTGATATGGACTTATAAAAGGACATGAATAAAAAGCATTCAAGAATTCATTTTTAGGTTATCTCAAAGACAAAAAGATCCTAAAGGAATAAAAATTAACATGAATGGTATTATTACCATAAAATGGCAGCCATAAAATTGTCAGGTACTTAAGAAGCATTCATTTTGCACCTACTGTTTGTCATATACGCAGTAACAACAACTATGAACATGTTTGCCCAGTTATCTATATCAATGCCCTATGCATAAATTGATGGTATCCTTCTGGAAAATATGGAAAAAGAACATTATTATATTTGGGAAATAGTATAGTATTTTCAACGATTCAAAGTTTCTCTTTGATTCAAAAGTCCATAATTTTATGCCAATATTCTTCTAGTAATATTATATGGTTGGAAATGGTAGAACACTACAATCTCGAGAAAAAAACAACAAAACATTACAGGTTACCCCGAATGCAAAAGGAAATATGCGGTAAGTGACAGTAGGGTGTAGCATTTTATTGACGATGACTTTGTGCAGGAGAAGTGATAAAAAATCCATTGTCATGGACATGAAAGACAGGACAATGAGCTTGACTGCTTATGTGGCAAGAGTGGAAAAAAAAGGCCAATTTTTCTACTAGTATTGATGAAGCATTAAAAGTCTTAGAGAAAAACCCCTGACAAAGTAGATATCCTATGAAGTATTTATGGAAAGATACAGACAAGAATCTATACCCATTGGAAGAAGTACCACCGTCAATGAGATGACTGCTCTCTCAAGGAAGCAAAGAAGAATCAAATTAGACACAAAAGACAGAAGCAGGGTTATGGAAGGATGCACAAAAGACAGTGGCATGGACCCGTAAAAATACTAGCATGCAGGTTAACAACCAGAAAGAACAGAGGCTTGAAAAAATGCTCAGAGCAACACAGCTTTTTTTCACTCTTTAGCATCAAGAAAAACATACAAGTAAGTGACATGTTTGTGGATGCCACAATCAGAAAAAATGACAGACAGAAAGCCCAATGATTGACTCCTATTTTATTTTCATTATCTGACTCAAGGAGAATGGTCTTCATACATAAAAGTCTAGGGGGGAAGGGCTACAAATGAGCTGAAACCTCAAGCAGGTGAAGAGATAAGAGAACGCCTCCTACTCTCAATGACTTCAAGTTACCTGAATTAAATAAATCACATTTCAGTCTACTAAAAGAACCTAGGGCATGTTGTTTTTTTTTTCTTTTCCTTATCCCCTATTAAAAAACAGTAATTATTTTAGGAAACTAGCAGAACTGGAACAGTTTATACAATAAGAAACAAACTATAAAATTACACAACTCTGAATGCTCCAAGCGCTATGATCAAAACAATGACGATTCATTTTTCCAGATGAAACATGCCAATCTGTGACAGATTTAGGGCACAGAATGAGACAGTAAATTCTCGTCGTTCTTGGGAGTTATGCTTTATAAAATCTCTGGGAACACTGAATTAGCAAATGCTGAACCATTGCTCCTAGGGGAAATACCAGGCTTTGTTCCTACGAGCCTCTGGTCACAACATTTTTGTCAACCGATCAATAATACATAACCTTGTTTCATGTATGCTTCTGTTTAAAGACATCTAAGTTAACTTATGTCTGAATAGAGCTTTTCTAACACATTTATCTTTTCCACAAGGGACATCACAGTCTACTTGTTCTTAGGAACACTGGAGAGGACTTCAACATTACATTTGGGTGTGATTTTAAACTGGGAAATCACCAACCAAAAGCACAAAAATGTGAAAAACAAGGTACTAAATGGGCTGGGGAAATGACGCGTCTTTACACTACGAGAGCTGAAACAAGAAGGCAGAGCATCACTTTTTTCAACCTCAGCTGAGAGTGTGTGTGTCAAGCAGCTCAGATTTTTCATCACACTTTGCATGTGCATGAAGGACTGAGAAGGCCCTCTAAGTACTGATTTGGGGATCCTAAATAAATTTTAGCTAGTAAGTGAATCTGCAAACGTGGAATACACGAGTGAGGAAGACTGATCATACACATTTCTGTAGAGGGTGATTGAGGGGATCTGTGCCGGGTGAGCGCGCACACTTGCTACAAAGGTATTCACTTTATTTTTCTTTTCTTCAGTGGGGTTGAGGGGGCAACAGAATAGGGTTCTGCAATTTTTTTACAAAGAGAGGTCTGGAATCCTACAGATGTAGAATGCTGCATATACTTTCAGGTGAAGTTGGTCCATTATTTTTACTTATTTGTTTTACTTCGTTAAAAGAGACTTTTCAGTGAGTTGTGTTAATCTGCAAATGTCTATAATAATGTAAAAACAAAACGTGTCAATAGAATTTTAGTGAAAAAGAAAGGAAGAGAAGGGGAGGGTAGGGGAGGGGAGGAGAGGAGAGAGAAAGAAAAGCAATTTTTGTGTTTTCTATGTGCAAGGCAATGGTGTTAAGGAGGAGCATGACCAGAAAAGCAAAAAAAATTGTTCCTACCTTCAAGGACCTTACAATCTACTTGGGAGAGTAGGGGTGAGAAATCATGGTATTATTTACATTATACATATTTGTGTATACGTTTAATTCCTCCAGTAGAATAAAATCTATTTAAGGTGGAAGACCCTATTTTTCATCTTTGTATCCACAGCATCGAGCACAATGCCATGATATAGTAGAAGGTGTCTTCAAGTCAAGTAAATAGGTCATCAAACATATATTACCAGGCTTTATAGATTTTTCCTGAATTGAAATTAATATGAACCTTGAACCACTGTCAATGAAATGCATAGCAAAGAGCAAGAGTGTTTTCATAGGATTCTTAAAAAAAGAACTGTCTCAATTTTTTTAAGAGGAATTGGAGAGGGTGAATGTAGACTGCTGAATTTGACAATGATCCTCAGGTAAATTCCAGAAAAGTTTATTAAATGGGTGTTTAATGAGTATGTAGGGAAGTGATAAGCACTAGGAGCCAGCATAAACGCACCAAAAAGCCGTGACGAATAAATAAATCTAGCCTCCCTTTTTGACAAAGTCATAAAACTAGTGGTTCCAGGTATATTGTGGAAGTCATAAACCTTCATTTCAAAGAGGCATTTAATAAATTCTCTCGTGATATCCTTGTGAATAAGGTGGAAAAATGTAAACTACATAGGATAGTTAGGTGGATTTTGATCCAGCTGAACTTTGTAACCCCAAAGTGATCAACTCAGAGTCAGTTCTTTAGTGGTTACGTTGTGGCTTTCAATTTGACATGTCTTCCTCTACTTGACATTTTTGCCAATGATTTGGACAAAGACATGATTATCAAAGTGATGTATGTCATCAAGTTGGGAGAGATATCTAATCTGTTAGATTGTATAATCAAATCAATATCCAAAACTTAACTCAACAAAGATCTTTTAAGAACTTACTACTCAAGATACATTGTGCTGGCCATTGAGAATATAAAGAAGACAAGTTACTTAGTCTCTGACCTCAAAGCATTTAGAGTATAATGTAGGGGGTGGACTGTGAAGAAAGAGATACAACATGCATGGAATTGTGTTGTTGTTTTTGTCCTTAATTCTTGAAGAAAACCAATGAAATCAGGAGGGTGATGTCTTGACTTGCAAGTACAAAATTAAATATAATATATGGTAGAAGGTTCTAAGGGCAAAGGAGAGATTCAGAAAAAACTGCCTCTAAGAAAATGAGGAGGTACACATTAGATGAGAAGATCAGGAAAGAGTTCAGTGGGGAGAGAAATATCTGAGTTAGACCTTAGCAGAAGAACAGATTTCATAATTGGGAGATATTAAGGGAGGACATTTTGGTTATTGGGGAAAAGGCCTACAAAAACACATGGCTGTGATACGATGCAGGGAAAACCGGGGAATAGCTTGTCTCCCTATTTGACTGTAAGTTAAACTATATGAATGAATCAGCCAATTAATCGACAACAAGCATTTATTAAACACCTACTAGGTACCAGCCACGGTGCTAGGCACCAGAGATAGAAAGAAAAAAATACAAGTCCCTTTCTTAAGGATCTTACTTCGACTGGAGTGACGATCTATCTCCCTCCCCCTCCCCCTCTTCCTCTTTTTCTCTTCCTCTCCTTCTCTCTCGGATTCCACTCCACCATGATCATGCTCCAGGAAACTCATCACTTAAGAACTTGCCCCTGCTTTGGTACTCATCCCTCATCAGCATTCTCAGCAGCCTCTGACCCTCTAGTTGGAGGGCTGGAAGATGGAGCAAAAAACTCCCAAACTTCCATGTAAAAAGGACTTACAGATCAGCCATTTCTCACCACATTCCCAGTGAAGGCGCCCTATTTTCAGCCCCCCTTCAACTTCCTTTTTTACTATCTTCTTCCATTAGATTGTAAGGTCTTTAGGGGAGAGACTGTCGTCTTTTTTTCTCATATGTCTCCCCAGTGCTTGGCACAGTGTCTAGTATAGAGTAAGTGCCTAATAAATGTTTATTGATTTAAATAATTTCTCTTTCTATTCATCATCCATCCATCTATTTATCTATGCCAAATAAATAGAAGGCAAATTCAAGGCAAGGCTCAAGCAGCCAGGCAGATCAGGAAACACCTCACGTAGAAGGCAATATTTGAGGAAACTAGGGGTTCCCTCCTTGGCACCGGTTATAGTCCATGCAAAGGAATGGAGACGGGAAATGCAAAGTCTCCTGTGAAGAACAGCATGTCAGTTTGGCTAGACTACACAAAGTGTGAAGGAGAATAATAGATATGCCTATAAAATTACATTTATCCAATTTTCAGATTTGACGAAAAGTTAGGCAAGATGCTGGAAATAGGAATAGGTTGAAACAAGTCTAGAAAGTGGAGAGCCTTTGTATTTTATCCTGTACATAATGGGGAGCCACGGAAGGTTTTAAGTAGAAAGTGGCATAGTTAGATCTATACTTTGGGAAGATTAATTTGGAAGCTGTGTGAAGGATGGATGGGAAAGGGGAAAGTGTGGAAGAAAGCATACTTAACAGAAAGGAATCAAAATAGTAGAGCAAAAAGATGACGAAGGCTTGAATTAGGGGGATACAGAGAACAGGAGCAGGCGGCGAGGGAGAGGGAAAACTAAAAAATGATTCCAAGGTTTCAACTCTGGGTGACTGCAAGGATGGTGGAATTAAGGAAACTAAGAGGAAGATTAGTTTCAGAGTATGATACTGAATTGTTTTAGACATATTGAATTTAAAGTACCAATGGGGTACTCAGGCGCAGATATTGATAAGAAAGTTCTGTGGAAATGTGAGACTTTATAACTCAAGGGAAACATAAGGACTGGAGTGTCAATGGCCATGTGTACATGTATATAAGAAATAATATCCATGTGTCAATATACACGTACATAACATAATACACACATAAATATGCAAGATTTATAGGCTACATGTATTAATTTATGTATGCACAAAGTATGCATGTACATATGCATTGTACATCTTCCACCTCCTCTAAGATATTACCCTAATTTGCACTGGCAAGTTGGGCCCCTGATAGAACAGAGGCTCTTCACCCGAAGCCCATGATTTTTAAAAAAATGATAACTACATTTCATTATAATTGGTCTCCTCTGCAATCACATGCTTTTAAATTTATGCATTTACATGTATTCTATATTTAAATATGTACATTTTAAAACATTATTCTGAGAGAAGTCCATAGATTTCACCAGACTGCCAAAGGCTTTCATAACATAAAAAAGGTAAAGAACTTCTATTCTAGAGCAATCCTATAGGGCTACCCTAGCTTATGAATCTCTAGCAATGTGCTCATAATTTATAGAAATGTCAATAGACTTAAATTTGCTCAGTTGTTTTTCAATTGTGTCTGACTCTTTGTGACACCATTTGGAGATTTTTTTTGGGCGAAGACAATGGAGCAGTTTGCATTTCTCCAGTTTACTTTATAGATGAGGGAACAAAGGTAAACAGGGTTAAGTGACTTGCCCAGGGTCACACAGCTGGTTAGTATCTGAGAATAGATTTGAACTCCCTGTGCCACCCAGCTGCCTTGATAGACTTAATTAGCTCAAAGTAAAAACACTTTCTAAGATAATAATAGTAAGACTAACTACCATTTATACAGCATCTACTTATGTATTACTGTGTTAAACATTTTACAAATATTAACTCATTTGACCCTTACAACCACCGTGGGAATAATGTGTTTTCATTATTTTCATTTTACAGGTGAGGAAACTGAGACAAAAGGAGGTTAAGTGACTTGCCCAGGGTCACACAGCTGAAGCCACATTTGAATTTAGGTCTTTCTGACTCCAGGCCTAGTGCTCTATACATTGCACCACCAGCTGCCTCTCTCAGACAATGGAGTGAGAGTAGTTGCCACAAAATACTGAATCCGTGAAACTGGAGTGCAGCCTCCAGCAAACGTACACAGTGTCTATGGGAAGCATGGGCTTGAACTTGGAGCAAGGACAATGAGGCACACATAGGTGGCCAAGGTATCTTACCACTTGTAGAACTGCAAGGAGAGTGAAAATCCTTTTTCTCCAGTAGAGCCTTTAGATTGAATTTCCAGGATCTAATCTTCTCCCTGGCTGAATTCTCCACTACCAAGAATCAATCTCTTCAAAAGGCTTGTCCACCTACAGTGTGAATGTCTACTGTCAACTGGATGCAGTACCACCAACTTGGCCCACTAACTCCCCTTCAAAGCAACGTGGCTGCTAGGAGAAGGGGGAAGAAATTGAAATTCCCTCCTCTCCCCAGTCCTACCCGACCCTAAAGAAGTCTCCCCAACAAACATCAGTTTCTTGTCCTCAGAGGCTAGATGACACGGTACAGGGAATTTATGACTCCATTAAGAAGTGGGACTAAATGACCCCCTAATTTTCTTCCAACTTCAGATTCTTATAGTCTCATCCAACACTTCTTCAGCAAGCTGTCCACTCACGTTGCTACTAGAAGCCTTTTTGGTTGTTGCGAAAAGCTTGAGGTAAAGAGGGACTTAAATTTCCCTAAAAGCTTAAAAATACACATAATAACGTCAAGATACTAACTGTCAAATGGCCTGTAACTTTTACCCAAGCGTCACGTACCGTGGAATCTCCTGCTTTTTAAGCTTGAAATAAGATTTTTTTCATACTACATATCAATATATTGGTCAGAATTTTAATAGTACTTATTTTGAACCCCAGGTACTAAAATATGTGTTATTTTGCTCCTGTGAAATTTCTGTTTTTTGACTGATATGATTTGTTAAAATACAATCTTCATTTCAAGGCTTCTCTTTATTATGACCTAGTATCACAACACCACACATTTTTAGAATGGAAATTGATGACTTTCCCTTTTCTGGGGGGGAAGGGGAGGAGGCCGGGAAATTATACACATGAAAGTAATATGTTTATTTTATTGTTTCTATTTTACTGCTTTTTAACAGCACTCTAAGAAAAACTGACATTCCACTTTCTAAAATGAGAAGAAAAGCCAAGTAACTATGTTAGACTGGAAACATGAAGAAGTTCTGCCACCCACAGTTTTGGCTCTTTGTTTTTCTCCCACGTACTTGTCTTGTGTCCAGGTCCCACAAGAGTCTTTATTTTTTCATATTAATACTGGTTAGGATAAAAGAGAGCTGGAAATGTAATTGAGGGAGTAAAGAAGGCCAACAAAATCCCACAAGATCTAATGCAGTGTCAATGCATACGCAAAAGTCACATTGAGTTTTTAAAAAATTGAGAAATCTCCTTTAAATTTTAGAATGCAATCATTACAATATATTGCTGAATGTAAAACCCTTAAATCAAGTTTTATAGAAATAGTATGACCTTCCCTAAAGAGTCTAATTACTAAAAAGTCTAGAAAAATGTTGGCTTCAGCTACTGAAACTTGGCTCCTCTTGTGTATCCCAAGTTCTTGGCCACCACTAACTACTTTGGGTACTCTTCAGCAATGACTATCCATGGTATCACTGTGTAGTGGTCCAAGGCAGATAGCTTTCTGACTGACGCTTTTGTCCCCTCTAAGCAAATGTAGGCCTGAGAAAAGAAGATCAAGCTAGCTAAGGCCAGACAAAATTAGTTGACAGGCCCAAGTACAAATTATCATACTTGATGACAGGAACTACATACAGTAACTTTCACTCTTGACATTTCCCTTTTGGCTTATACTCAACTCTACTTGTACAAAAACATTCATGCCTTCAACTCTGCCTTTTGCCCAGAATGCCAAAATCAAATACTGTGTTCTTGGATATAACCTTGGCTATTCTCTAATCTATATTTAAAATTTCTGGGATCTACAATTTAATATAAATGACTGTTGTGATGCTTGGGAAGGAAGAGGACAGAGAACAGAGCATACTATAGGCAGAATTCCTTTATTTACTGGTTAAAGTGTCACTGGTAACACCATTTCTCAAATCTCTCAGGTAAGAAAACTTAGAGGCACTTTAGGTTCCTCCCACTTCCCCATTACCTATATCCACTCTGTCACCAAGTCATTACTGAATTTTCTCTTAGATTCAGCCCTTTTCTCCAGCCTTCATCACGTCACACTTCAATCATTTCAAGAGGCATCTGACTAGTCTCTGCACTCTAATCCATTCCACAACGGTGCTTGCCAGACTAATCTTCCTAAAACGCCCATTTCATTAAAGCTCTCCCCAGCTCAAGAGAGCTCTCTATTGCTTTGTGAATCAAGTCTCAACTGCTTTCAAGGCCCTCCCTCCATAATCAGGCCTATCTTATATAAGCACCCAACCTTTTCCCCATTCTTCTTCAACATGAACCCTTTGCCCTTCTTGATTTGCTCGCGCGCGCTCTCTCTCTCTCTCTCTCTCGACTGTTGTCTGTAAATGCCATGTTCATTCCTACCTTTGATTTTATGTTGTTTCTCTTATTTTCCCTCCCTTCCCCCCTTCTCTATTCAAATCCTATCTATCCTTCAAGGGTGAGCTCAAGATCCACCTCTTCCATGATACCTTTGTTCTCCAACACATGCATCTCTTCATTGTCTGATGTCCTCCTGCATTACCATACTGTTCAAAGCACTGTGATACTACTAAAAGGGAATTATTTTGGAGATTTTTTACAGTAGGGTTTTAACTCTATTATAATCAGTACCACATTGGTTATTTTCTTGGCATACCTTGGCTCCACAGCTAGACTGAGAGATTGTGAAGGGCAAAGACCATGTACTGTGCTCTGTTTTGCATCACAGTCACTAGCCCAATGCCCAGTAATACAATAGGCCAGAGTTCCCCAAGTCTTTTTATAAAGGAGCTACTATTATCTACTTACTTGAAACTTTGAGATCATTTTAAAAGGAAAGCAAGATGAATTATGGAAAGGAAGGGAGGTGTTGACCATTAAGTTCTGAAATGGAATTCTGAGAGGAAAGCTTGCCAGTGACTGAATTTCTATCCAGGCTGATAATCCCAGCAAACCTCTGAGCATGGGGTACAGTGGCAGCAATCTCTTAGCACTCTCCCAGGTAAAGTTTCAAAGTCAACCAACAGATGGAACCTCAGCAGAACTTCTCAGCAGAACTACTGAAGTGTTTCTTCAATAACTGCTTCTTCACTCCTTAATTCACCAAGTATCTTCTGTTTCTTCTTCCACTGATCTTCATCCAAATGTTATTTGTATATGATGTATCCTCTCTCTTTTCATGTATTTTCTCACATTAACATAATTTCTAATACAAAGCTACTTAGTACCCCTTCCTGCTCTGCTTTTTTTAACCTATCTCATTCTTTGTGAATAAGATATATGTGTCCAAAGTCACTTTTTAGTTACAGATCCCATCCCTCCATGTATTAGTAATACCTCATGAAGACAAATTCAGCCCCTCTGTTAGAGTTTCTAGTGCATCTTGCCCATCATCCATATTTGGTACATTTTTTTACAACTGTTAATTAGGCAGAGCAACCATGACTTTTTCCCAGGGTGATGAATTTAAAAGGCAATGATAACATTTCCAATATTTTAGGGGCTTAGAAATAGAGCTTAGCACATTGTTAGCAAGGATTATTAGTTAAAACTGGAAGGTACAAGGCAGCATATGCTTCCTTTTTTTTAGGTAATCACTTCCTCAACCTGGGCTGACAGTGTATATCACCCTCACCTTCACCCCCACCCCATGGCCTCCACAGAGTGTCTTTTCATGTTGCTTGACTCAGGAATGTCTTTTGATACTTGTCTAGAGTGGAAAACTTGCTAGTTATACCTCTGCATTTATGTACAGACATAACAGACTATATGATTTATCACTGGTCATTTTCTTCAATTTTGTCCTCTGTGAATTTTTGGGCATCTCTATTATTACATATATGTATATAAGCTATATACATATATATATTATATGTATATGAACATGTGTTCATGAAAAATATTTTTTTCATTTTCTTAATCCTCCTTCTTTTCAGTTTAAAAGACTTTAGATTTCAAGATGCCAGACAATTGTTTTTTAACTGTCATCAACAGGTATACTCTATTTATGATCAGAAGGCTGATGTTTAAGGGGGTGTGTGTGTGTGTGTGTGTGTGTGTGTGTGTGTGTGTGTGTTTGTGTGTGTGTTGAACTTCATGAAGTTCTCTTAAATGAAAATGTTAAGTAATACAGGTGCAGCACTGATTTTCTTTGGAAGATGCAAGAAGCCTTCATTTCATTGGTGGCATCTTTGGTAAACATATGCTTCTTTATCTTATATCTCATTTGATACTGGTACTCAATGGATTATTAAATAGGTACATCAATGACCAAATCTGTCATAGAATTATAAGTCATCTTGTTGAGTTGAAACTTCGTTTTCATTAATACTGCTAGTCTAAGGTTATACTGGCTCTACTGAAACATTTTTAAGAATCAACAACTGACAGAAATGGTGGTAGTTTATGGAAACAGGATTGTTAACTGAATCCAAGTGGTGGCATAGAGAATAGACGTGGCCATAAGCTACTACCAATAAACAAGACATGTGGTTATAAGATGCAGGAGAATGAACTTAAAGACCTCAAAAGTCCTTGTGTGTGTGTAGTTTGAGTCTGTGGGGACAGGAATGCCAAAAAAGCCTGAAAGGAATGGAGGCCCTTTGGTATAACACACTCCCTGCAGTTCCATGGGTCAGCTGTTAACAAATTGGTCCCCTGAGAAAGGGAATGACCACCATCTGAGGGTATCTGATAAGAACAACAAACTACAGAAGGAAGCAGTAACAGAGAGGGCAGCAAATGTGGCTTGTGATGGTTTTCACTTACTGGGATCTCAATAGAACTACAAGAAGTGGAAGTGAGAATGAGAAACTGCGATTTCTCAATAGGGGGATTGTGATGAGGAACAGTAACATGGAGGAATGAACCCTGACTCCACCTCCTTCTGGGTCTTCCCAACCGAAACTCTAAATCCTCTGGGAGGAGAGTTGCTCACTGGTTATGTATCATTACTTACTTTGGACTAATAAGCCTTTGTCCCAAAGATTTGGCTTTTGTTGCTGTCATTGTTTTTACTGGATTTGGGTTTTCATCTTCCTTTAGGAAAACTCTCTCTACCAATAATGATTCATACCTGCTCTAAAATTTATATCTTAGAGAGATGTCTATGGGCACTGAGAGGTTATGTAATTTCCCTAGGATTAATGGGTCAGAGATGGGACTTGAACCCAGGACTTCAAGGAACTTGAAGGCCAGTTCTCTATCTGTTATGTCATGTGACCCAAATTATATCAAGTTAAATTAAGTTCCTTACATTAGGTCAGTTGCCAGCATGATTGAACTGCTAAATCACATGGCAACAGGCTGGATAAATAAATGTGGGCACACTATAGGTTCATTACTATTAATCTTGGTGGTTTGAAAATGCTTTAGGTCTGGGTGTAGCAACTTCTTTTGAAAAGACTCATTGGCACTAGTACAGTGGGCCTTGTTATGATCCCTTTTCTACAATGGACACACCTTGTACAAAACACAAATGATTCATGGGATGGTATCATCAGAGATGTGGTGTTCAGCATGTAGCTGGTAGTAAGTTTAGCTGAATCATGACTTTAATTAGGGGCAAAATATCATACTAATGCAGTAAGAGCCATGATTTTCAAATTTCAGCAATATGCATTTTGAAAGCATATTAGAAAGGTGAATTACAAGGGTTCACATAAGGTGATGGAGACAAATGTTACAGAAGGGCTGTAAAAATTGTGCCAATATCAACATGTTACTCAATATTTGTACTGATTAGCAAAAAAAGCTGTTTTAAAAAGTGAAAATGGGGAAAGCACAATAAGTTAAGCATTAAGGCAAAAGTTGACAAAGAATATCCATACTTGTTATATATAAATGCATATAATATCCAGCATAAATAATTTCACTTTTTTTAACCCAAACTGTAATTTCATTGGTTGGTATAAGGAACTCCCAAAGAAGAAACTCCCTATGCCAACACGGATTAAACTGCATTAATAGTAATTTATAGTCCTACAGAGTTGCCCGGGGTATTGAGAGGCCAAGTGGCTTGCTTAGACTCACACAGCCAGTATGTCAGAGGTATGATTCGAACCCAATGTCTTCCTAATTCTAAGGCCAGCTCTCTATCTACTATGTGACACTGCCTCTCCTCACATACCTCTTACTCACTATTGATTAGAAAATAATTCATTTAAATAATGGCTTTCAAAAGATTCCATATGCAAACTTACACAACTTTTAATATCTTTTAAAACATTTTCATGCCATTCTTACTGACTTCCAATTGTGAAAAAAAAGTACATTCAATTTTAATGCTGATAAAGCACACTAAAACATTCCCTAATTTTCCCTTTTGCTAATGTTTTTAAAGGGCAAGCACAGTTTCCTGAGGTTCCTTAGCACTTTCCCAAGTGTTAAATGAAATATAAATGGTGTCACTCTGGGAATATAAATTATTCTGCTCTAGCTAACCAACCTCAAAATACACAAGTTTTAAAGTAACAGATATTCTCAATAGAGACATGCCAAAATTTACGGTCATCAGTGGCGAAGGTGTCTGCCTTCCCCTTCAACAAAATTTCCCAAGATTGAATTGCCACTGTGTGTGTATAGTATGAAAGAAACCGTAGCTGAAGAGTGGAAAAAATGAAGTCATTTAAAGAAGGCTTCAAATTAAGGCTGTTAGACTAGGCCAAAACAAACTCTGCTAAAAAAAAAATAGGTAGGGTCAATGCAATTTCCTAAATTAGAATTTGTAGCTAACTTCCCTATCAGACCCAACTGGACAGCAAAGCAGACATTCCCATGATGTTCAGAAACCCTTGGAATGTGGAACCTGTGATCACTCTCACACTAAATCATTATTCAGAGGGGGAAAAGCCCTCCAACTCAACAGTCAACACCTCTGCCCACAACTGTTAGGCTTTATAATTACTTTTCATGTTCCTCTCATTCTGAAACACTGAACTAACACTTTTCTATTGCTAGCAAATTCCTACTGGGACAGGTTCTTTTGGTCCCTTTCTAGTTTAATGAATTCAGGTCATTTTTTAAAAATTATCTCAGATAAGTTTCTCTAAGCTTTATTCACAACTTTTTACCAAGAAAAAAATGCGGTGCACACTTTATTTGTTCAAGTCAAGTATTCAGAAGAGATTATGTATCAGGAAAAGTGATTTTAATTAACCTGACCTTAGCTCTTTGAAATCCTTCTGGCAGGGCAGGCCCTAGGCTAATTCTAAGCCATTAAAGGTTGTCATTTATCCTCCTTCCCGTACAATTCCCATAGTTTACCAGAGAATGAAAGATTTAAGCAAGAAGGTACTTCGAAGGCAATGTAGTCCACCTCTTATTTTTACAGATAAGGAAACTGAGAATGAAGGAGGCCAAGTGACTTCCCAAAGGTTACACAGACAGTATGTCTGAGGGAGATTAGAACTGGGGTCTTTCTGATTTCAAGGCTGGCTCTCTAGCCACTAAACAGATTGCTTCTCTGAGACATTTAACACCACTCGATGCCAAGATTTGAACTATATCTACAAGTATGAAAAATGCAGGGTAAGAGGAAGAAGCAAATCGTTAATATGAATATATTTAGGAACATTTGAAACCTTGCAGTTCACACTAAGTCTGTCCTTCAAAATTCAAATAAATTTTTAGAGATTACTACAAAACAACTCTACTTTTCACTTAATCCTTCTCTTTGGTCCCCAAAGCGACTTAAGAACTGAACCACAGAAACTTTCAGTGCCACAGTCAGAATCAGAAAGCTACCACCCTTACTGTCATCTTCAAAAATAATAGCCCTAACTATCAAGTCTGTGGTACCCTATGCCATCTGCAAGATACTTGTAGCAAGATAAACCCAATATTTCCATGCTAGGCTCCCATCAAAGAAAGTCATTTCCTCCTAATCTCTATACAAAAGCAACCTCCTGAACATCTCTTCAAAGCACTATTAAAACATGTTATCAGGGGTGGGTAACCCACAGTCTCAAGGTCACATGTGGCCTTCTATATCCTCAAGTACAGCCTTTTGACTGAATCCATATTTTACAGAACGAATCCTTTTATTGAGGGGATTTGTTCTGTGGAGTTTGGATTCAGTCAAAGGGCCATACTTGAGGACTCAGAGGGTCACACGTGGTCTCAAGGCTGCATGCAGTTCCCCACCCTGTATTAGTTCTATATCCTAGTGTAACAGGGCCTGAGCTAGACAAGTTAAGAAAAAAATTCAAAATAACATGGAAATGGATGCAATGGGTAAATATGAGCCCCTCCCACCATTATCCCCCCTGACCTGTAGATACAGTTCACATACAAGTATTTAATGTCCAAGATAATATTTAATATAGTGGCTAGAGGGCAAACTTAAAATCAGAAGACCTGGGTTCAAATCCCACCTGCGATAAAAATTGGCTGTTAAACAGTGGAAACATCATTTAATGTTTCAGTGCCCTTCCAAAGCTTCCCTGCAGAAGAATTGACACAGTAACACAAAGGAGTGACTCTAATGGCACCATGAAAAGTCAGTAGCAGAGATCCTGGGAATCAAGTCTTTCAGTATCCTTCAAAACACACCCTATGGATGGCAACCAATTTCACCAGCATGTAGAGCTGATGGCTCACACCTGAAGTCTTCAGATCAGTTACCTGAAAACTGCCACACATAAATCACTATATTCTCAAAGTGGACATGCAATAGTACTGACAAGGTGACTTATGGGTTGTTTTGCAGAACCAATAAAGTATTCGTCGGTAATGGGAAGAATGTGAAGTAGTGGGAATAAGTACTGGATTTGAATCCCAGTCCTGCTACTTATAACCTGACCTGGAACAAGTCACAACCTCTCTGCTTTCCTGTTTCCTTCTCTACAAAAGGAAGATCTCAAGCATCTCAAGCCACATGATCTCAAGCATCCCTTTTGGATAAAATCCATGATCCTATAATTTTAAGAATTCAGAATAAGTGTGAAAAAAACTTCACATAGTCACATATCAAACTGAACAACAGAGTTGGCGGCTGATGCCAAATCCTGCTCTAGGAGCAGCACAGTGAACAAAACAGGAATGTCAAGCTAAAAAAAAAAATGTAGTGATGCAGCTGCCACTGCTTCCTTTGTAACTTCCAGAGAAAGAATTTGGTGACAACATGGCATCAATTTTTAGATAACTGGAAAAGAAGAAGATTTAAGACAAGTTACCAAGCAAGTGCTAAGGCAGAGGGGTCAGAGGCAATGCCAGTGACAGGACCTTTAAAGAGGTTACCAAGAGAAACCAGATTAGACTCTTATGTAGAGAGCAAGGCACTAAGCATTGATTTAGCTCCTACTATGTGCCTGGCGTTACGTCAAGTACTTGAGCAACCGTGTCTTTGCAACCACATCCATATAAATGATATGATATCACAATGCTACCTGTCAGGTAAACTCAAAGAATGACACATGTTTCTTAATAATATGTAGGGATTAAGGAAGTAATTTTGTTAACCAGTCATGTTTAAAGTATCAAAATACAAACTGGACAATCTTTTAAAGCATGATTTTGAGAAAATATTTTTTTTTCTATGATAAAGTTTATAAAGAAGTGCATTTTCTTAAAAAGAGATCAGAGAAAATATTGACAGGAATTGGACCTTTGAAAAAAGTCACTTTCTCCTAGCAAATTTCATTTCACAATTTATTAAGTTTTGATATAGACTATATGTGGTCTATAAAATGAAGAAATGATGTTAGTAGTATGTAGCTTTTAAGCTGACAGGAGACAGGAAAGAGAGAACAGCATTTATTAAGAACCTACTCTATTCATAGCTTTGCATTAACCAATAGGGAAGATTTGTCTGCATAGTTTTGTCGTCATAGAACTTAAAGCTATATTGCATAGAAATTATTAAACTAAGTCACTATATGATCTTCATCCTGGTTCTCAAAGACAAAAGTTTAAAAAAAAAACATGCTATGTCTACAACCAAAGGCCTATTGATATATACTCGAATATCTCTCACAAAGAACATAAAATTGCTTATATTCATTTCTACCAGAGAAAAAAATAAGCTCAATGGCCTTCAGAAATGGTCAAGGTGGCTACTATCTTATGGAAAAGCCATTAGGACAGTGGTTCTAAAGCCCTTAATGTTCAAAACAGTGATCAGATTTGATTTCTTCATGAACTGTTGCTTTAAGGGAAACAGAACAACTAAAATACTACTATCATTATTTCAAAACATGGTAGCTCTAATTTTAAGAAACTAGTTTATTATTTTAAAAGCCTATAGGACATCTTATAAAGTGAGAATTTTAATTATAATTACTTCAATGTCATTACAGTAATTTATAAGATCACAAATATTCTGTGGCTTCAGATTAAAATATTTGAATATATTACACAATTATTGTGTATATTAATATATATATTACATATAACATATACACAATATAATATATTACACACAATACATTGGATTCTTGTTTATCATGACAAAAGATCTTTGCATCTCTTTGGGGTTTATGGTTTTTCATCTCCCAAGACCTCAACTACCACCATTTAGTTCTTTTAGAAAAATGAAAATATAAAAATAAAGTTCACGTTTCTCTCCAGATGTCAAGGTTCCAACACAGCAAGGACCTTTGGCATATCTAAGCAGGTAAATATTGAATTCAGAGTTCTCTCTGGCCAACTGTACAGAATTCCCAATCTACAAAGCTTTCATCTTTAAAAACTTATTTTCAAAAACCAAGTAAGTCCAAAGACCAGAACTCTATATTTAAAGAATGCACAAAAAGAGTCAGATGTAAAGTTTTGGAAAAATTATGCTTCATAAAGAGAAAAATCTTTCTTCTTATATGATAAGCATAACAACAACATAATTATGACAATGATTAGACAGATGCAAATCTAATAAAAGATAGGAATGTAGAAAATAGTTAACTGGTGTGTTAAAAAGTACATTAAAGTCTCCTTGGGTATTTAATATATTTTCCACATTTTTGTTTAATGCTTGAATTTCAGGAGTTCTAGTGGTTAATGTTTTGCTACTAATTTCAAAAAGGGAATCAGAAAAATTGCCCATTTTTCCTCCACAGTTCCTTTTTCCCTTCTCTCTTATGTCTATAATACTCATTAACATTGTTTCCTTTAGAGGGGATGTGTAATATCATTTGTCCTATTTCCAAATTCTAAGCATGCTTTCCCAGTAAAATGTACTCTACCTCCATCCCCTGCAGTGAACTGCTATCCAAAGTCTACTCCTCTTGAAAAGTTTCCCAATTGTTAAGACAACGGGCAACATGACTGGATGGGCATGTACGGAAAAGTACAAGATTACAAAAATTAAAACCCCACAGTATGATTCCTAATGGAGGTTTACAAGTGACACTAACCCATTAAATGATGGCACACTTAATGAGTGCTTAACCAATATCACTAATAATGAAATAATTGGGCCTATTCACCACAAGAAAGTCGATTTAACACGGTTATCATTTCCGGCCATGCAGGTCATCGGTGTTTCATTCTTAGTTGGTATTTTTCCCCAACTGAATAAGCCAGAAATAATGAGCAAGTGCAAATCTTCCTGGAACCTCAGCTTAGCCATTTAATTTTCTTTTCCCTAATAAAATATCAGTGCCCATGTTTAATTAAGCCAGGTGGAAGTATCAAATTACTATTGGCCTCATGCTATCTGGCAACTTTTTAAAATTTGTTTTTTTGGGGGGGGGAGGGGCAGTTGGCTGAGGTAGGATCTAAGTAACATACAAAGTTCCATCAACCATCAACTATAGATGGCTTCCATAAAGAGACTCTTCCATTTTTTACTGTTAAAATGTAATGTAAAATACTGTCCACCCATTAAAAGTGAGATACTTTATGAAGTAGCCACCAAATAAAGTGTTATCTACCCCAGGGTGCTCTACACAAAAGGAGCATCCTAATTAGGCAAAGTAAAGCCTCTCAGACTCAGTCAGCGATGCCAGAAGATTCTTCTACAGGTCACCATTTTTTCAATATCCCCTATCACAATTTTCCCACCTATCCTGACCATGCCAAGTTGCAGGAAACCTGAGCTCGGTGCCATTCAATAACAGTTCTTTTTGCTACCATGTTAGGGTTTTCACTATCCTGGCACTTCCATCATTCAAACCCAGGTTCCCTGCAGGCAAAAGTACCTGCTATGTTCAAGTCCAAGGTAATACTCTAGGTCTGGGTACAGAAAGACAAATGTCATTGTCCCTCATAGGCCCTAGCTTACAGTCTGTTGGAGATACTGTGACAGCTAGACAAATAAGTGTAAAATAATGTAGTTAGTGACAGCAGCAAGGGAGAGATATCAATTTTTAAAAATTCATTTTTACAAGCCACACTTTTCAAGTGGTGGAAATTTGTGTGATTTAAGGAGATTCCATATGGCCTCTAACTGGCTTAGTCTCTATCTGTATACTTAAAGCCTGTACCACACAACTGAGGATTTGACCGTATGATGTCTTTCCATGGTCTTGTTTCCTTCATTTGGATTAGAATGTTCTTGAAGCAAAGATGATTATCTTTATTTCTCCTATGAAGTACTGGGGATACAAAGATGAAATGATATAGTGTCTTCCCTCAAGAGGGAAAGATCTATCTAATGGGAAAGAAGGGTATGGAAATATACGTATATGTGTGTATTATATATAATATATATTATACACACACATATATATAGCATATATGGGTAGGTATCTATAGATATGTATAAATATCTACATTTATAACTATCTATAGGAAGGAGGAAAGCCAACCCCCCTATTTATTACTTCACTCTAGCTAGATGGACAAATAGGTAGATAGACACAGATATTTATCTCATGAACAAAATGCTATGAAAACAGAATAGAAGAGATCAAGCTGAGCAGAGGGAATCAGAAAATGTGTCCTGGAAGAGGCTGCATCTGAGGTGGGATCTGAAGGAAAGAAGGGATGATTATTCTAGGCATGAATGATGTCTGTGGATAGTGAATATCACAGTCTTCCTGAAACGATACATAAAGCAGAGTAGTGTAAGACAGTATATCTGAAAAGGTGCTTTGGAGGAAGATTTTAGTGAGCTTTGAATGCTAGGATAAGAATTTTGGTGATAAGATGTAGCCGCTGAAAGTTCTGGAATGAAGGAATGACGTGATCAGAGCCGTCTTAGGAAGATAACATAGTCACTGGTATGAATGATGTTATTTGTCAAAGTATAGACTTGAGGCAAGAAGAGTTAGAAGATGATGAAGGCCTGAACTTTTAAAAGTGGAAAAAGGAAAGGAAGGAATGTATATAAGAGGTAATGAAGAAGTAGCATCTATAGTAGGAAAGCAACTGGATGCATATAAAAGAATGACAGAAAAAGATGGCTCTGAAGTTAGAAGCTTGGGTAATGGAGATTATGATGGTCTTCATTAACAGAAATAATGAAATTGCTGTAAGGATATTGGGAGGGGTGAGAAATGATGACATCATTTTTTGGAAATATTGAGTTTGAAGTGCTCGATAGACAGAGAAATACAAGACAGTTAGAAATACAGGACCATGTTTCAAGATAGAGATTGGGGCTGGAGGCATAGATTTGGAAACTGATGAGACTATGAGTGAAACCATAAAAATAAATAGAGAGAAAGGGAAAGAGTCAGTGAAAAAGCTGTGAAAGATACCCAAGTTTAAGGGGATGGGAGAAGAATGAGTAGAACATAAGTTTTTTAAGTCAAGGATTGTTTCATTTTTGTTTTTGTATCTCAGTACTTAACAGAGTTAACATTCAACAAACATTTATCAAGCACTAACTATGCACAAGAAAAAGCAAAAAATATTTTCTGTCCTCAAGAAGATTATATTCTAATGATCATGGTGCCCAGTACTATCAAGTGCTTAAATGCTTGTTGAACTGAATCAGAGTGAAGAAACTGTGGAGACATAAAGGAGCAATAGAGAAGAAGGGCAGCTGGGTGGCACAGTGCCTGGAGTCAGGAAGACCTGAGTTCAAATTTGGCCTCATACACTTACTAGCTATGTGACCCTGAGCAAGTCACTTAACCATGTTTGTATCAGTTTCCTCATCTGTAAAATGGGTTGGAAAAAGAAATGGCAAGCCACTTCAGTATCTTTGCCAAGAAAACCCCAAACGTTTGGGTCATGAAGAGTTAGACATGATTGAAATGACTAAAGAGAGAAGCAGAATTATGCAATTTTAGTGTCAAAGGAAGAGAAAGTAGCAAGATATGAGAAATGGTCAATAGTATCAACTGTGGCAGACTCTCAGATTGATACGAAGCCCCGCCTGATCTCTGTCCTGACCTTCAGTTATACACGTCTGCCTTTTCCAGTGGACATCACAAAGATATCATGTCCAGAACACAACTCGAGGTCTCCTCCCCTAAACTTGGCCCTCTTAAAGACCGAACCTTGCTGTTCCTGTTCAGGACATTTACTGTGAGATGTCTGTATCCATCTGTATCCACTGACTACTATGGTCAATACAGAATATGGGAAACAAGACAGAGACAACTATGACACAACACATCCATAATTATCAATGTGAAATAAAACTTGGCAAAGACATTAGAGAACCAAAAAAAAGTGGGCTTTAGGAGATCCGACAAAAAGACAAAACAAATCATTATTGACGGAAGGGGAACAAGGGAGTACTTCACAAAGCTGGTAGCACTCGAGTTAAGCTTCCACAAATTCATAGTAGCTCAGAGAAGTAATAGGAAGACTGGTTCATATTATGACTTTGAAGGGAGTAGCATAATGCTTTCCCATCTCAAAGGCAAAAGCAGAGAAACATCTGAAAAGTCACTAGAATTACAGAGTCATAAACCTTGAGTGATAGAGGAGATCTAGTCCAACTATGTCACTATGCAGATAAGAAAACAACCACAGAGTGGTTTGGACAACATCACACATCAAGGCGAGAGAAAGAATACAGGATCCTGACTCCTGGCTCAGTGCTTTTATCATTAGAAAAAGCATTTTATTATGTAAAATTACATTCTCATATCATTTTAAATTGCTTACTTCAGTCTTATTGGTCTTTTAATTTCACTTCTAAACAGTTTTTTTCTTGACTTGCTTCCTTTGCTATAGTCACTACTGATACAGAATGAAACTGGAAAAGAAATCTCTAAGGATTTAGGCCTTAGACATAACTTGGCAGCCACTGGTAAACTTCCAAAGTGTAAATCAAACAGCATTGACTGATGAGGAGCCTGAATTGCTTCCTCTTTTAGAGTTTCCCACAAATCTGTTTGCATCCAACTTCCCTCCTCTCTCTCACACAGCGCTGCTCACTTCTAATTGGCTTCCCCTCTCTCAGACTAGCTTCTATTTGTGTTCTAGTCATAGCTAAAAAAAAAACACATTACAAATCATGAGTTTTAATTTTTTGTTAAAAGCTATTTGAACATCTTTTTAAAAATTTGCTTTCTAGGTCCTATAATTCTGTATTTCCCTTAAGAGCATAATTGTACTGTCTTAAGAAAACATAAAGGCACTGCAGTCTAGTGAAGAGCATCTTGGAGGCAGGAACTTTAGCGTTAAGAGTGCTAACTCTGATGCCCGCATAGGGGCTTCATGACCAAGGGCAACTCACTCTCTCAGTGGTCCTGATGACTCTGTCTCTATCTCACAGAGAAGTGACTGACCTGCTTTTTTTTTTTTTTTTGCTTTTTTGGAGGAGGAAGGCAGGGCAGTTGAGGTTAAGTGACTTGCCCAAGGTCACATGGCTAGTAAGTGTTAAGTGTCTGAGGCCGGAAGTAAACTCAGGTCCTCCTGACTCCAGGGCCAGAGTTCTCTATTTACTGCACCACCTGGCTGCCCCTGACCTGCTTTTCTAATGAAGGGAGTTTCCACACTGGCAGTTCCCTACAGATGAAATCACAAGCATAGTTGCCATGCTTTGTCCTCCCCCCTCACAAAAAAAGATCTTAAAACAAAATTACAGACAAATAAACAATGAAACAAGGTAAGATTTATCCTATAATTGATGTATTTGAATATGCACTCAAAAGTTATTTTCTGAATTATGCCCCTCACTTACCTACAGAGCATATCAAAATCTGGGTATGAAGCAAAGCAAGGAGAAAATATTTCTGATACACATTTTGTACACACACATATACATACACACACACATGTAATAATAAATAAATAAATATACATGTATATGGCGATGGGTATATTTTTCTCTGCCTTTGAAACTATGAAACTTTCCCGTCTCACTGTTTACCACAGGGAAAAGGAAGAATTAAAAAGAAGGAAAAACTCAGACCAAACTATACATCACAAAAAATAATTACCACCTAAATTTTTATATCACTTTAAGACTTGCCAAGCGCTTTCCTAACAAAAACCCTGCAAAGCGAGAGATTTCAGGCTTCTGAGTGGATGATTTTGCTTCTCAGCCTAGACTCTGGTTTCCAGAGGTCCGAGCGCAAGGATTACGCAGGACAGAGCTTTAAAATGTAAGAGCGAGTGGGTAGTCAGAGGTCAGTTACTCCAACCTTCATGAATACTGTAGAACCAAAATCCTCTTATCAGTAGAACCAGAAAGAAAACTAAGAAATCTTTCACAAAATTGCTCCATCTGCCCCTTAACACTTAATTACACACAAATCATAATAAATAACTTATTGCCATTTCCCTACTCCAATGTACCTCAAGTCTTCCTGCCTCATCTTCCCTCAATTCAATCCATCCCCAACACATAGCTGGAAAAGGGAGCTTCCAGAAGTGCAGGGCCAACGTGGTCTCTCTCTCTCCTCACCAATAAATTCCAGGGGCTCCCTATTATGTCCAGGATCAAGTACATTCTGTTTGGCTTTTGAAGTCCTTCACAACCTGGTACTTTTCTAGTCTCTTCATATTTTACTCCCTTTCACAAAAATTCAGCAACAGCTGGGATCTTGCTCTTCCCACAAAGGACACACCATCTCCTGACTCTGTTCCTGGCTATTCTTCATGCCTAGAATGCGTGCTCCCTTCATCTCTAGTTCCTGGTTTTACTAGCTTCCTTTAAGACTCAATTGACAACCCCCTCCCCACCTCCACCCCCTGTTAGCGCCTTCCTTCTCACATAACCTCCCATTATCTTATATGTATTTTGTATGTGCCTTGCGGTTGTTGCTGAGTCAGTCAGTCCTCTCCAACTCTCCGTGACCCCATTTGGGATTTTTTTTGGCAAAGATACTGGAGTGGTTTGCCAGGGTCACAAAGCGATTAAGTGTCTGAAGCTGCAGTGAACACATGATGAGGTCTCCTAACTCCAGGCCTGGCACTCCACCCCCTTGCATATAGTTATTTGCCCGTTGTTTCCCTATTAAAAATGTGAGCTCAGGGGTGGCTAGGAGGCACAGTGAATAAAGCACCGGCCCTGAAATCAGGAGGACCTGAGTTCAAATCTGACCTCAGACACTTAACACTTACTGGCCATGTGACCTTAGGCAAATCACTTAACCTCAACTAACCTGCTTTCCCTCCTCCAAAAAGCAAAAAGCAAAACCAAACAAAAAACGTGAGCTCCTTGAGGACAAGAACTTTCCTCTTGCCTTTCTTTGCTTCCTTGGTGCTCACCCAGCAGGCACGTATTAAATGCTCCTGGAATGACTGAGTTGTCCACGATACAGCTTCTCATGCTCACAGGCTGACATAGTCTAACACCTCTATTTACTTCCACATGTTTACTTCATGTAGAGAAAGCCTGGGCAGTGAATAGATGGCTAGACTTGCAGTTAGAAAGCTCTCCATTAAAACCCTGCCTCTGACATTTACTACTTGTGGGACCACAGGCAAATGGAGCTCTGTGCCTGAGCCAGGGTGCGCTCACAGACGCTTAACAACCAGCTGGGGGTGGCGGAGGGAGGGGATGAGATAAAAAGTACGCAAAAAACTGTTTAAAGTTTATTATTTACGTTTTGTTCATAACCTCGGTCTAGACAATCAACAAAATAACGAATCAAACGCTGATTTGTTGCTGGCCGAGTAGTAAATGCTCACACTGAAAATTTGATGGCACCACCATCCCACCCAGGCCCTCAGGCAGCTCCTGATCGCTTAGGTATTAAGTCACAGAAGGGCCAAGGTCTGTGCTGGTGAAGGAGCTTCCCCCACAGGCTGTTCCCTATACAAGAAAATCACAGATTCTATAAATTTCTCCTATGTAGAAGTTCTTGGAACACGAATATAAATTTATAGTCTGAACCTGCAGGAAAAAATTTTTAGAAAAGCGTCCCCTTGGCCTTTTGTTCATTGTAAAAATAATAATTCAATCACTATGTGTGGCAGCTAGGTGGTACAGTGGATAGAGCAGTGGGGCCTGGAGTCAGGAAGACCTGAGTTCAAATCTAGCATCATACAATTATTAGCTGTGGACCCTGGGCTAGTCACTTGACCTGTCTAGCTCAGTTTCCTCAACGGTAAAATAAGAGTAATAATAGTGTCTATCTTGCAGGGTTAGCATAAGGATCAAATGAGTTACTATGTGCCCAGTACATAGAAGGTGTTAGTAGGCATAGACAAAAAAAACCAGCTAGAACCCTTCTGGGTTCCAATTATTTTTCATTTTCTCTATTGCTATAAGACCTGTCATGGAGAAGGAAATGGCAAATAACTCCGGCATCTTTGCCAAGAAAACCTCAAATGGGGACAGGAATAGGTATACATGACTGAAATGACCAGACAGCAACAACGTGAGCCACCAACAATTCACCCTACAGAAGCTGTAACTCCTATCATCCTAAAGGTTTAGCATGTAAACACAATTTTCTCAATCAATATACCTAAGCTGAATATTTTATGGCCTTTTATCAATATCTAGGGTTTGTTTGTTGTTTTTTTTTTATTGTAAACAGGACTTACTTGAAATGGCAGAGATATCTCACAGACTGCTATACCTTGGTCTGGCATCTGTGACTTAAGTTCTCATAGCTTTTTCAGCTTTTTGCACCCCTTATTGCTTGTAAAACATGTTTAATCAGTAACTTACATGTGTGAATTTATGTGTATTTATGAATTTACATGCAAGACATAAACAAATATACGGCATGAAGTACCGGTCAGTGCCCAGCCATCTCTTATCATCTGCTTCCCAAAAGACCTATGCATGCATGATGAGGGCTCTGTCTGGGACCAGGGAACGAGCTCTAGTGGTAGATGTCTCAGCGGGCAATGCCTGATGAGGAAACAAGCCTGGCTAATTGCAACTGTTCATTGGTTTTGCTTTGTTTTGGTGGGAAGCAGGGTTTGAAAGTGAAGAGGGAAATGAGGCAGGTCAGGAATTTGGACTAGACAGAAATAGGAGGCTGAACAGTCACCCAAAGGGATCACTAGCTGAAAACAGGTGGATGTTATCAACAACAGGAGAACTGCACTCCTATCTTCTAATACTTAGTTCTTGGAAATGGGAAGAGGTCTATGAAGACAGCAATAGAGCAAAAGAAGATAATGGAAACCAGATATTCTGTGACCAGGCACCCTATGCTCAGTGTTGTGTTCTTCTTATCAAGTCTGTTAACATAAAATGAGGTAAAAGAGTAGTTTCCCAGGAGTAAATTAAGCATTTTAGGGAGGAATATGAAATATTTTCACATCTCCAAACAAAGCATGTCATTTACTCCTGTGTTCTGGTTAAACTGTATAAATAGTACATTATATTTTCCACAAATTATATAAAGAATACTGAGATCAGGAATTACCCACCCTGTGACAGTACTCATAATAGAAAAGTTAATAGCACTCAGTAAATTCCATAAACTACAAACTATAAATTACATCCCAACTGGGCAAACTGACAGTGCTCCAGACCTTAGAAATTAAAATAAACCACAATAGCTGTAGTAATAACCAGAAGAAAAATAAAACAATATGTAGAATGACTGAATATTATAGTCTGGGCTGTTAGTGAGATTTGAGACAAAACACAACAAAAACAACCAAGCTGAAATCCCAAAGCATGAATGTATTTTGTTTCCAAAATCTATTTCCAAATCACAGACCTGTACATTTGTGCTCTAAATTGCTAGGAGCTGATTTACTAAACAGTGGTGCTTATTTTTAGCAGTAATGTCATATATTAACCCGTCTAAAATTTTTCATAACAGTGTCAGTACAGAATACTGTAAATGGATGCCTTTTTCCCACAATAAAACAGAAATTCTGGTCTTTATTCAGGCATAACATATCATTGGCTCCTGGTTACATTAGAATTTCTTGACTTGAAGTAATGTAGACCTAAACTCCTGAGTCAGCTGAGCTTCAAAATCCAAATGAATCAAATCATTTAACCTTCTGATGGTAAAAATTCTATTTGAATTAACTCAAGAAGGGACTATATTTTTCTCTAACATCTCTTGGGGTTAGTTCAACCTAATTTCTGAGAACCCTAGAGCAAAAAAAGAGTAGAGTCTGGGCCCAAAGAGTAGGCCTTATCAAGGATATTTCTATTCTGCTATCTCAAAGCACAGTGACTCTAACCAGTAGACCTAGGTCCCAGGTATATCTTTTAACCTTCCTGTCTCAGGAATAAGTTTGGGGCCGGGGGGGGGGGGACCAAGATGGAGGAATAAAGTCACAAACCTGGCATGGGCTCCAGCTCCAACCACTTCCAATACCGGTAAAAAACAATGACTGTAAACAAATTTTAAAGCTACAGAACCCACAAAGAGACAGACAGAAACAAATCTCCCGCTGAAGACAGCCTGGCAGGCTGACAGGAAAGGTCTATCACAGAGTACTGGGAGCTGATCACAGTTCTCCATGAGCCAGGGTTCCAGCCCTGACCAGCAGCAGCGGCCAGGGCAGATTTCAGGAGAGTGAATCACTGGAAGCTGTGGTGGTTTCCAGACTTCTCAACCCATAAACCCCAAAGTGGGGGAACTCTGTCGGAAAGAGGTGGACAGAAGAGTGTGTCTGGCCCTCGCCCCTGGGTGAGAAGTGGCGCAGCGGTTGCAGCTGCTGCAGCATGGCTGCTTCCAGAGCTCCTGGCCCGCAGATGGTAGGAAGACTAAGTGACCACTCAGAGAGTAATCAATCTCTCTTGCTTTAACCTGCTTGGATCTAAATCAAAGTCATGGGTGGTGGTCCTGGGGTGTGTGGCCAGTGTGCCAGAGCTTGTGAGGGCTGCAGAGAGGGCACCCAATTAATAGCTCTGGCAGCTGCAAAAACTCCAGTGATTTGGGACAAAGCTCTCTCCATTCTGTAAGCAGAGTTCTGCTGTGGCAAAGAGCTCAAAAGTCAAGTAATGGGCTGGCAATATGAGCAAGCAGAGAATCAGACCACACAATCCTTTTTCAGGGAAAAAAACGATCAAAGCATGGAAGTGGAGGAGGACAACAAAGTAAGAACTCCTGCACCAAAAGCTTCCAAGAAAAATATGAATTGGTTATAAGCCATGGAGGAGCTCAAGAAGGATTTTGAAAACCAAGTAAGAGAAGTGGAGGAAAAACTGGGAAGAGAAATAAGAATGATGTAAGTTTCAACATGAGTTTGAAGCAGTGACTAGAATATGATTGTGTTTTGGGGATCAATTATAAAGGTTCATGTAATTAGTGCTTATTAAAAGTAGAGTTAGGCATCATGCACAATGACATACTTGAAGTGACTTCATCGCAACATTGCATGAACTCTAGATCTCTCATAATTTTGAGATATACCAAAATATAAGATGGCACTAAATCTCTGTCTTGACTCCAGGTCACTACAGGTAAGGTGCTCCTATTACCTCCAATGTTGTTTATAAAAATGAACACTGGCTTAACTTGTATCTAACCAATGCTGGGTTAGAATTTCTACTTGGTTAGCAAATTCCCTAAAAACTTCTCCACAGACTAGGATTTCCCTGAAAATCAATCCAAAAGTGAACAGAACAATGAGACAGCCTATTAGTAATAACCGTGGCTTACATACATGTGTATATGTATGTGTAAAATGTACATATACATGTCACTACTGCTCTTCATCTCCCTGTTAGAAGAGGCATCACTATCACTACCTAGGAGACCTGATACCCAAGGTCTTTGACCTGACCCCTGCAATCCTCCTCCACCCTGGTGGAACTCACTAGCACTGGAAGGGCACTCCCTCACCTCCACCTGAGACCCAGGATGTGCTGCCAGAGGACCTTGCAACACAGATGCACACACAGTTCTCACTTTAGCTCCTCAATCACCTTCCAGGGCCTAAACTAAGCTCTCTGCATCATATTCAACTATCAGAACCCTCAGTCCTTATAACTTATGAAACATCTCTTCCAAGTCTCATCCACATTCCTCTGCCAAGCAACTCCCAGAACCAGAATCACCCTCCTACCCAGCTGGAAGCCCATTCAGGAAGCAGATGGTAAAACAATAGGGAAAAAATCCCCACAGAAGCAACTGAATCAAGGGTAGGTGTCACTGGAATTGGAGTTGTACAAGATGTACTCCTGGCATCTCCAACTGGAACTTGGCATGCAGTTTCCATTATAATACACAACCATTATATTCTGTAACACGCATGGTAGAGTGGAAAGGCAGAACTGAATTCTAGTTTAAGCTCTTTGTGGCTGGGAACAAATCACCTCTCTGAACCTCAGTTTTGTAATCTGTGAAATGGGGACAATGCTGCTCAGAGGATTGCTGTGAATAACTGTACTTTGTAATAACTGAAGCACAATGTAAATGTGGGCTATTATTATTGCTCTTTGGTTATATTGTAGTTTAAATGGATGTTTTTAGATGATCTGGGAACATAACCACATTTGACATTATTTCTCTGGGAACATGCACACCTAGTTTCCAATCATTAAGTTATAGATCTACTCTTATAGCACAACCTGTCTTTAATATGCCTCTCTCTCTCTCTCTCTGTATATATATAGATATATATGTATAGTTAATGGTTAGTTAATGGTTCCTCCCCTGCCACCAACAAACACATTGCCTTCATCCTAAAACAAACTCAGTAGATACCAAAATTCCCAGTCACTCTGGAAAAGCTGTCATGAACTCTCTCTACTTCTTTCACTCTGTTTCATACTCTACAATATGATTTCCAACCTTACCACTCAAACTGTTATCTCCAAATTTACAAATTATTTCTTAATTGCCAGATCTAATGGCCTTTTCTCAGCCCCCAGTCTTCTTGTTCTCTTGGCAGCCTCTGACACTACTGACTACCCTTCCTTCCTATAGGTCTTCTCTCTGAATTTTCATGACATTATTCTCTCTCAGCTCTCCTACCTGTCTCATCATTCCTTTTCAGGCTTCCTTGCCCATTCATCACCCATGGAACACTCATTGTCTGTGGATGAATTTCAAGGTCCATTTTGGGTCCTGTTTTTCTCCCCTTTATCTCATACCTTGTAACCTCCTTATTAGCTCTCATGGGCTCAATTACCATTTCTACGCAGATGACTTCCAGATCTACAGATGTAGCCCTATTCTCTCCTGTAAGCTCTAGTTCTGTATCAAAAAACTGACTAGATGACCCATAGATTTCTTCAACTCAACATATTCAAAATAGAACCAATTATCTTTAACCCCAAATTCATCCTTCTTCTGAACTGTCCTATGACAGTCACCATGCCTCTAGTCACACAAGTTCTCAACCTTAGTGTCATCCTCAACTCCTTACCCTCCCTCTCACTAAGCCTACATATCCAATAAGGTGACATATTCTGTCATTTTTATCTTTTACATACATCCCATTCTCTTTCTTCAGGCCTCTATCATTCCCCACTGTGTCCTCGGCAACAACGTTCTATTTGACCTTCCCACTTCAAGTGTCTCCCCATGTCAATGCATCTTTCACAAAGCCAAGGCAGCACAACTGACCCTGTGTGTCATTCTCACCTCCTTCAACAAAACTCCAGTGCCTCTCCATTTCTTCTATGATCAAATATGATTTCTAATTGACATTTAATTCTGTTCACTACCTGACCCCTTCTACCTTTCCAGTCTTACAACACTCTCTCTAGAAACACGGCAATATAACCCTTCTGGCCTTCTCATACATGGCCCCACAAATGATTTCTACCCTTTAGACTAGCTGTCCCCCATACCTGAAATGTCTCTCCTCTTTATCTGAGCCTCTCCGAATCTCTAATTTCCTTTAAGACTCAGCTCATGTCCCATTTTCTCCCTGAAGCCCTTCCCAGTTCTCCAAGTTGTGCACATTCATTCAAAATGTACATATGTGAATGTATATATTCTATGCATGTATGTATGTGTATATACACACAAACATACACACATCTCCTGTGGCAGAATGCAAGGTCAAAGATTCTTTTACTTTTGTCCCTGGGCTTAACACGATGACTGGCAACACCTGTTGATAAACTGAATGATTCTTGCATTTAAAAAGACAGAATGGAGCATGATTCTGGGAAGATGGCGGAGTAGGTCAGAAAATTCCAAGCTTTCAGGATCTTTCCCCACAAAAGAGTTGAAATAGCACCTCAGGGTGGACAAAGTATGGGTGGAGATAAATAAGAACAGGGACATAAGTGGGGTCCTCCTGGGAGAATTTGAGATCAGAGGAAAAATCCCAGGCCTAGGTTTGTTCCCAGTGAAGAGTAAATACCTCAAGGCTAGGTTCCATTTTAACACCAAGTCTCAAGCCTCTTAAACAAGACAAACTCTGGTTGGTTGGAGAGGCTGCCTCAGCCCCAGTCACAGAAACTTTCAAACCCACACTAGTGAAGGGAATTGGGGGTCTGAGCCTGGGAAGATCCCAGGGAACTTCTTTTTTTTTTTAACATTTTTTTTCCTTGTTTTTTTTCTTTTTGAGGGCGAAAGGCAGGGCAATTGGAGTTAAGTGACTTGCCCCAGGTCACATGGCTAATAAGTGTTAAGTATCTAAGGACTGATTTGAACTCAGTTCCTCCTGACTCTAAGGTTGGTGCTCTATTCACTGGACCACCTAGCTGTCTCCCCATCCCCTTTTTTTTTTAAACTTTTTTTCGATCCCCTGAAGTTCTGCTGACAAGGAACACCAGACCCAGCTGTACTGTGAAGAGCAGCGGGCGGGGGCAAGAATGAACGAGCACATGTCTGGTGAGTGCAGAAGCAGTGGGGCAGGCAGCCCCTGGCTGTGGGCACCTACAGGAGGCTGGAGGTTTGGCTCCAGTTTCAGGTGAGAGGGAAGAACTGAGGATCTGGGGCAAAAGGCGCCCTTCCCCACACCCCAGGGCTGGAGGCGATTACAAATAACTAAGCTATCACCATAAAAAAAAGAAAGAAAGCACCAGCAAAGGACAAAGAATCCAACCACAGACACCTATTATGGCAACAGAGAGGACCCGGGTTCATCTTCAGAGGAGGAGACTGAAGGAAAGAAACCCCCAAAGAGTGATGCCAAATGGCCATCTGCCCAAAAAGAATGTAAAGAAGACCTTAAAAAAGACTTTAAAAATCAAGTGAGAGAGATGGAGAAACAACTAAAAGAGAAAATAAGAACAACCCAAGAAAAACAAGAAAGGTATGAAAGGAGAGTCAACCAAGTAGAAAAGCAGATGCAGAATCTCAAGGAAGAAAATGAAAATGAAAATTAGACCTGAGCAGAGTGAAGCCAGTGAAATTATGAGATATCAAGAAATGATTAAGCAAAATATGAATAATGAAAAACAGAAGAGAAAGAGAAACATCTTAAAAGAAAAACAACAGATTTGGAGAAGAGATCAAGAAGAGAAAACATAAAAATAATTGGACTAACTGAAAGTTCTGATCAAAAAAATAATCTTGATACAATAATACGAGAAATAATTAAAGAAAATTGTCCTAAAGCATTAGAACAAGAGTGGAAAGTAGAAATGGAAAAAAATCCATCAATCACTACTTAAAGAGATCTTATGAGAAAAACTCATAGGAATATCATAGTCAAATTCTGAAATCCCCAGCTCAAGGAAACACTATCAAAAGCATCAAGATTAAGACAATTTAAATATGATTGTGCCACAATTAGAATTACACAAGACCTAGCAGCAGAAACATTAAAGGACCACAGGTCTTGGAACACAACATATCAAAGAGCAAAAGAACTGGAGCTCCAGCCAAAAATATTATACCCTGAAAAGTTAACTATTATCTTGAACAAAAAAAACCAGACATTTGATAAACTCTCAGATTTTCAAGACATTAAAAAAATCTGAACTTAACAGATAATTTGACATACAAGAATCAATATAAATATATGGTACATAACAAAGACTGATCATAAGGGATCCATAAGGACAGACTGTTTACTTTTTATGTATGTAAAATGTAAAATTTATGTCTTGAGATTCTTATTTATAATTAGGTAGTTCATAAGAAAGACTGGGTAAAACCTGGGCATGAAATTAATTTAAAAAGTAAAACCATTCATGGGGTAGCTAGGTGGCACAGTGAATAGAGGACGGGCCCTGGAGTCAGGAGTATCTGAGTTCAAATCTGGTCTCAGATACTTAACACTTAACAGCCGTGTGACCTTGGGCAAGTCACTTAACCCCAATTGCCCTGCTTTCCCCTTCCAAAAAAGTAAAACCATTCAGGAACAGCTAAAAAGAGTGATTATTTTATACAAATGAGGTGCAATAGGAAGAATTGATTCATAGGAATTAGATGAGGGAGGAGGGCTGGTAGTTCCAGTAACCTACTTTCACTGGGAACTGGTGTAAGAGGGAACAATACAAATATATTTAAAAGAGTATAGAAATCTTCTAAATTCAGAAGAAATAAAATGGAAGGGGCATGGAGAGCGGGGAGAGGACAAGGGAGGGATCTTCAGAGGGGAGGGTGAGAGAATAGGAACATAGGGGTACAGAAGGGTATTTAGATTCACAGGAATGTGAGGAGAGGGGAGGGATCCCTGGAGGGGTTAGGCAAGTCATAGGAGGGCAAGAAAGTGGGCAAAAGTAAAGCAAAAGAGGCAGGAGGGAGAGGAAACGAGAGGTGTGCGTAGACATAAGAATGATGAGGAGTAGAAAAGGTTTGGGAGAGTACATGTCTCTATATGTATGTATATATCCACGGCTATGGAGAAACCTATCCAGGCTTCATTGTAAGCTTCTGGGGGGTGGGGGAGGGTTCTTATATATTTATAGCTATAAAAAAACATTTAAACTTTACTGTGGCCTTTGGGAGGGGGGGCTGGGGGGAGGAAAAAAAGAACAAAGTAAAAGAAAGGGCACAGCAGAGAACAAGAGAAAACTCACAAGGAAGCAGGGAAAATATGGACAATCCTCAACACAACGAGTGTTACTTATCATGTGGGCACTTCTGAAATGAAGATTTATCGTTACATATTTTCAACCCTCTCTAACATTCTGCTCTACACATGACGTGCTTTTATTTCTTTTTAACTTTGTGTTTAAGTTTATAATTTTTGTTTCTTTTCTCTATTCTCTATTTGTGTTATGGCATTGGAGTCTAAAATAAAATTTTGGTAAAAAGAAAAAGAAAAAAAGTCAGAATGTAAAAAAAAAAGGCATAGATTTAGAGAGAAAAGATAGAGGCTGAAGTCCTGATTGGGATACTTACTAGCTGTGCAATCTTGGGCAAGTGAGTTCATTTTCCTGAGACTTCACTTCCTTAGCTGTAAATTGGGAATAACGGTTATCTAGCTTACAGGGTTGGTGTGAGGATCAAATAAAACAGTGCCATAAACCTAAAAACGCTATAAAAAGTCAGCTTTTATTCATCTTCGTCACTCTCATCAGCCTCATTTAGAGCAGTGGTGTCACACTCAAAGAGAAACAGAGGCCACTAATCCACACAGAAGGATGCTTGTGGCTGTATATTAACACCATTTTAAAATGTAACATTACCTGTGTTTAATTGTATCATTATTTATTTTGATACTTCCCAACTATATTTTAATCCGGTTCAGGCTGGACTCAGAGTGTTGCTGGCCTATACTACATGCAGGCTACGTATTTAAAACTTCTGGCTTAGATGGCTTTTATGTGTCAACCCACTCAAGTTATCTTTGGTTTGTCTTGATTTCTTTTAGAACATTACTACATGGAGAAGTTATTATTTTTCACAATGTTTTTTTTTTTGCTTTTTGGAGGGGGGAGGGCAGGGCAATTGGGGTTAAGTGACTTGCCCAAGGCCACATGGCTAGTAAGTGTAAAGTGGCTGAAACTGGATTTGAACGTAGGTCCTCCTGAGTCCAGGGCCGGTGTTCTATTCACTGTACCACCTAGCCGCCCCTACATGATGCTCTTTATGGAGGAAACTATGCTTGAGCACTTTTAGATTTACTGAGTAGTGTTCTTTGGTTACAAATCTTCTATTTCTTGACAATCACAAGCCTAATTCAGGAAAATCAAAACACAATGTGATTCTTTTTTGTTTGAAAACTGTTTTTTGCTTGTTTATTTAAGAAAGGAGAATCTAATAAACTTTGATCAGAGGGTAAACTTGCTCCTTCTAACTACAAAGGGTCATCTCTGAGTTTGAGAACCATGGATGGAATGAAGGGGGAAAAATATTAAAACACTAAAAAACTGAATACTTGAGGGAGAAGAGAGTACTAAATTTTCTTATAGATCCTGGGCCAAAGTCAAGGAAAGAAAATTGGCACGTGGCATATTCTACAGACGGATTGGCCATGACATGCATACAGTTGTTTATATATGACATGTAAATGTTTCATTTTGGCAATAACAATCTCCCTTCCACCCAAAACAGACT
This sequence comes from Pseudochirops cupreus, assembly GCA_028627135.1. Lineage (NCBI taxonomy): Eukaryota > Metazoa > Chordata > Mammalia > Diprotodontia > Pseudocheiridae > Pseudochirops > Pseudochirops cupreus. The sequence continues at coordinate 236,060,875 of CM053580.1, read as the reverse complement.
TGGTGCTTTGAAACAAAGTTCCTCCCCACACCCCCTCTATATTCTGGCAGAACATGAAGTATACGTTCTTATTAGATGGCATCTAAATATAGTGCTGCCAATACGAGAGTGAAAAACTTCACCCAACTGATAGGTCTGTAGATGAGGCAAAGACTGACTTCATTTTCTTTGCTATGTTATCCTTGTCCTGTCTCTTATCTGTTAGTGTCATACAAGGCAGGAAAAAAAGAACCGACTTTTTCTTTGGGGTCTTACAATCTATGCAAGGTCAACAAACAATTATGATATAAAACACACCATTCATTGAGAAAGCAGTTCAATGTTCAAGAGATGAAACTTCTTGGGATTGAAACATTTTCTAAGGGTCAATCATGGAAAAGCTTCACAGGGAGAATCACATTGCAGGAGTCTGAGTGAAGAGTCAGAATCAGAAACCTTGGACTGCTCTTAGTTTTACAAATGAACACCAATGGGACCTTGGGCAAATCACTTCCTCTTTCTGGAACAGTCCAAATAAATATGGCCTCTGTTCTGTAGAATCTTAAAACAGAGAAGTTAGGGGCAGAGCCAAGATGGTGGCGTAGCAGCAGCAACATATCGCAGCTCTCACATAGCCACCCCAAAATACCCATAAAGCAGGACTCTAAACCAATCCTAGAACTCCAAAACGCACACAAAGATACTTCCCACTAAAGTCAGCTCGGGTATGAGGAACCATATCAGCACTGCGAACCAAAACCAGCCTGGCCTGAAGCCGCAGCTGGGCCCCGGGGGGCGGCTGGACGGGAGGAGTGGAGGAGCCTCTCAGGTGAGCAGATTAGCAGCAGCTGTGAATGGGAATTGTGAAAGGGGGGGATAAGCAGTCCGGCCAAAAGGCAGAGGTTTTGCACCCACCTCTGCGTTGCAGCTTCCTGCCCGCGGCCTGCAGGCAGCAGGGGGACTGAGCTATTGTTCTCAGGCCAGAG
>CM053580.1:236016820-236059410 GCA_028627135.1 Pseudochirops cupreus | reverse complement strand
GAGATACACAGGCACTGCAGTTGGGAGATCCATCCTGCCCTACCAAAAAGTGACATAGGAGAGAATAGACTGGGGGAGGGGGGACACACTGGGATGGCTGTTTTGGGGCGGTGGGTGGGGGAAAGACGGGGAGAAAATATGTAACTCAAAATCTTGTGGAAATGAATGATGCAAACTATAATAAAATTTAAAAAAAACAAAAAAACAGAGAAGTTAGGTCTTGCTAATTAGCATTAGTAATTCTATACAGGTATTCCTAGGCTTATGGGTTTATTGCTGACAGGAACCTTAGAGGCCATAATCCATATGCCTCATTTTACAAATGAGGAAACTGAAGCACAGGGGGGTTTGAGTGTTTTTCTTAGTCACACATGTATAAATGGCAGAATTAGAAATTAGAAATAATTAGAAAGCCAATGCTTTCTTTTCAAAAAGCCCTCATCTTTATGGGGCACTCTACTTGAAAGTTCATATGGTACTTTTCTTGTAACACCCTTAAGGTAAGTCATACAGATATTATCATCCTCATTTAAAGGTGAGGCCCAGAAAAGTTAAGTCACTTGCCCATGGTCACACAGCTAGCAACAGCTGATGCCAGGAGTCTAATCAAGGTGTCCGAACACCAAGGCCAAAGCTTTTTCTCCTATAGAACTGACCGTCTGAGAGTAGAATTTAAGAGTTGTGTGTGCAATCGATCAGGATTAAATCTAGTTCTAGGTGTCCACAATGGCCTTTTTTCTTCCTAAAACGGTTTACAGACCAGATCACTTATATTACTCATCAGCAAAGCCAGACAGTGTCCGTAAAAGCAAATGATGGTTTCTCTTTCAGTCTTGGGTGGTGTGATGTAATGGGTATTTTCCAGGAGAGTTGGAATTCACCTCACACACTATCCCAGTAACTACTTTCATGTTCCAAACTTCAGAATGTCACTGTAGCCTCATTCAGAATATTACTCAGTCCTTCTGTAGTTCTGCTGCTTCAGCACTTGGGGGAAAGTTTTAAATTCCCAGTAGTGACCACGATACTATTTTTGATCCGTAAGCTTCTCCTTATTTCCAACTCTATGAGAAAGTCTGCTGTATAATCTTGGAGCTAGAACTTAAGGCCTTGGCCAGAATGATCTTCCAAATTGTATTGGGTAGGTGAAAAATGTCACTAATTATCAACTTTATGTCACAAAAGAAATACAAGCTAAAATCTAAAGAATAACTGAGGTACCAGGATGACATTTCTTATGTTCTGACATAATAGGATGTTCATCTTCTGTGCTGTTGAGTCAAGGCTTCAGATTCCAATCCACTTTAAATATCCAAAGTCCTTCAGCTTCTGAAAGTTTATAGCTGGTCTAGGACAATGCTGGATTTTTGGTTGTAGAAGTAAATTATTAAAGATTTTCCTAAGTAATAGTTATATAAATCTGTGTCAAATTCTTTTCAAATTTGAAAACAATTCTGTATTACTAAATCTATAAGGCTAGCAAACAGATCTGAATTAGAGGGGTAAAATTCAGACCAGAGTTGTATTCTGTAGTGATAGAATTCACTTAATCATACACTGTCTTGAACTGTTATGAAAAATTTTATGCACAGATACCTTTTTCCCTCAGGTAGAATGTGAATTCTCACATCTATTTGATTCTGTGTCTTAAAAAGAAATCAAGTGATGGGTCAAAAAGAAATATAGTAAGATCTATTTAACTTTTTGTTATGCACTACATTTTATAGGAATTGCAGGCTTGGGGCACACTCCTTAAATATTTAATTAGAATGGAGTACATAGTCTCTTTGCTTACTGACAGAGAAGCGATAGTAACTGATGTAGAACTGGTAAATACAGAAGAAGTGTTGGAAATGTACATAAAAAATGGTTGAACCCTGTCCTCTTAACCACTGTACCTACCACCCTTGTCCTCCTTCTTCCTTTGTTACTCAACTTTCCCAACATGTGAGCTACACTTCCTGAACCATCTGTTCCCTCCCTAGCCTGTTACACACCTGGCTCTCACCCCAAATATAGTAGTGAAACTATTTTCTTGGAGATCACCAAAGACCTTCCTTCTTGCTATAATCCAGGCCTCATTCTTCTTGACCTCTCTGCAGCCATTCTGCCACCATTCTCTCTCACTCTCTCTGTCTCTGTCTGTCTGTCTCTCTCCCCTCCCCCCAACTTGTCTTTTATCTAAGAAATAAATGTTATAGAATTTTTGGTAATGTTGGTTAGCACACTTAAAATAAGAGGCAATTTTCAAACCTTCCAAAATTTGTTATGAATTCTTGCTAATTACTGCCTGTTTGAAAAAACAATTCATTTTATCACAGTGGCTCATCCATGAACACGCGTTTTTTAAATGTCTACTATATGCTAGAGGCACTGTGTTAGGCAGTAGGGGATAAAAAGGGGAAAAAAAAAACTATTCCTGTTTGGGGGGAGCTGATATGGAGAAAGATAACAAGTTCACATTAAAGTATACATTGAATAAACATAAAGAGGACAAGATATAATAAGTACAAACAGTTAAATATGAAGACACTAGTAGTTGGGGGATCTGGAAAAGCTTTCTGTAGGAAGTGGTTCTTCAGCTGCGTCTTAAAGAGAGTCTATGAGGTGAATATGAGGAAGGCCTATTTTCCAGGCCCAGGAGAAGGGCAGTACAAAAGCATGAAGTCAGGTGATAGAATCCCTGAAACATCATTAGGTGCCTGAAAAGGAATAGCTCAAAGGCTAATTTAGCTTTATTACAAAGTTCAAGAGGAAGAGCAAAGTATAAGCTGGAAAGAAATATTGGGATGGGATGGTAAAGACTTAAAAATCTAAACAGAGGACTACCTATTTTTTTTCTCAGAGGCAACAGTGAGCAACTAGAGTTAACTGAGTTGGGAGGTGTGGAGGAGACAGAGCCAGACATATCCTTGAGGAAAATCACTTTGGTAGCTGTATGCAGCAGAAAATAGACTGGGGGGGAGACTTGAGGAAGAGAGACAATGTAGGTTTCTACACTTTTTAGAGGCAGAAAATATTAGGTTAAAAAGTCTATAAATTATTTTTAGTTATTTTACATTTGTCAATAGGTATTTTTTGAATTTTTCTGAACAAGGTGTTATGAAAGAAGCCTGAAAGAAAAAACATGGCCTTCAACCTTACTAGTACATTTACAGGTCCAATAAATTTTTCTTTCTTATAAAAGCCAGAAAGAGAAAAAAATAGCTTTCTCTTTAGCAAATGGTAAAGGTATTGTGGATAATTACAAAGAACAGTGAACTTCAGCCTTTGTTTAACTAGAATTTTTGCAACAGTCCATTTTCATTAAAAAGAAGCAAAAGCATCAATAATAGGGATTTAATATGAAGCATCCCTTAGAATTTTTATATTCTCAAGCTAGCCTCCTGAAACTTCTATCTGAAATACTGGGTATAATCATATCTGGTGCTCTGTGTTCCAGAGGTACTACAAGGCTTCCATATCATCACACAAAGATTGGATTATGTCCCCTTGATTACTGCTACCCTCCCAAGCAAAAAAAACAAAAACAAAAACAAAAAAGACTAATAATTTTGGAGGAAAAAATTCTACAAAAGTAGAAACAAGAATAAAAATAGAAAGTTTTCTGGTTAATGGAAATTAAATTTCTGCATTTTAACAGAGGTTTTTTATATCTCCCCACTACTCTATTTTAAATCAGTAAAAAAAAAAAAAAGCTAGATTTTCAGTTATACTTATTTTAGGAAAAAATCTCTTCAGTCCAGAACAACTAAATAGTTTCTTAACAAATCTCTTGAACAAAAATGCTTACTGCTGGGGAACTGAATGATAGCTTCATCCAGCCTAGCAGCATTTCTCCTATTAGGTTGTCAGTCCCAATTCTGGCCATATACCATACCCTTTTGGTGGTATGTTGTCAGTGTGGCTCAGAAACTCAAAAAAGTCTGTGATCTCATCTATGTGGACAGTCCATCCAATGATGCACATAGTCACCCATCCAGCCCTGCTCATTCCGTGGGATTCTTGTCCATATCCTCCTATAAGATCAACACAGGACCTCCTCCATTCAACCTTCACTAATAGTAGTAGGGGCTTTCTTCAAATTTTCTCTGGAAATGTGCTCCTACAAATGGCTGGCAAAGAAATACTGAGCGGGGAAGCGAAGCAAAGATGTTTTCTTCCACAATTATTGCTAAAGCACAGAGGATTTTCTTCCTGCAGTTTTGGAATAGCTCATTTGCCCCATCCCAAGGCGAGAGGCTGGGACACTAATAAGCTACAATGTAAACTCCAGCTGTCACCAAATGTAGTTTATTCACGATAACAAAAATAGTTTTAATGGCCAAACATAATCGCAAGATTGTCTGAGTTCAGCCAACATGCAGATACATGTGCACACACTGGCACATGCCCCTCACGCCTCATACACACACACACACGCAGACTTGGTTTGGAAAGTTTTAGTCAATCTTTTAAAACATGATTGAACTAATTTTTTTAAAAAAACCTAAATAGTCAATGCTTACTCATTTTTAAATATTATTGAACAGATGAACTGGATTTTACTTTACTATCCTCTGTCTTTTAAGAAATTTTTTTATTTTGTTCAAAATTTACAAATTTTCTTTTTTCTTTCTGACACAACTGCCAGAATTGGTACTGGTATAATACAAACTTGTCCTTTGTCCCAACTATTTACCAGCCTTATATCAAGGTACACATGGGTTAGCAGTGTGATTTCTAAATAAAAATTCCAATGATAGAATTAAGCATTTTTCATAAGAATATCTCTCACTGACATCAAGATTTTTTAAGTTATACTTGAGGTGAATGGTCTCACAACTGTGTATTTCTGTTGAGTTTGTTTTAACCACATACACATTCACATAAAGAAAAATGACTACTGAGGTAAGTCTACTATGGGTAAGGTACTTAAAAGCAAAGCTTTGAACAGAGAAGGTGATTAGTAACTGAATTTAACCGATAAATGAAAAAGCATCAACCTGGCAAAAAAAAAAAAAACCCCAAACACATTTTTACCAAGTCCTCCAGAAATTACTCAAATAGAGCACACGAAAACGGTAAGTGAAAGTGCTAACAAAATTTGTTTTCAATGAAAATTTTTCATAAATTTCAGTTTATTAAATGTATGCAAGTCATTTAGTTGTACTTGGCAAATCCATCTCTGTGATGAGCAAAAATAATTCCCACAGACTAAAAAAACCACCCATCTCGGTAAACTAGTTTTAAATTTTTGCTAAATTACTCTCGAATTTCTAAAACAAAAAAAGTTGATCCTAGTATAGTTATAATGAGCAAAGCCTGTAATATGCGAATGTGCTAATTTTGTCTTTCAGATTAATTTAGTTTAGTTTGGAAGAAAAGATTAAATTTTTTTTAAAGGAACAATTAAAATTTACATTTTGCAAACAGAATGATAAACTGGTCCTTTCCCAGGTAAAGTAATCTACTAAAAGTTAATTAAATTTTCTGTCGGAATCCACCTATGCTCAAAAAAGTATCAGGTTTCTTTAGCTAACAACTTCATGTCAGCTAATTAACTGTAAGGGCAGAGATAGGCCTTGGGAAGAATACTGAATTTCTAAACAATCTAAGATTCTAAAATTCTACTTTTCACATCACTTATCTCATTTGTTATGAAATTCTCTCATGAGAATACTGAGAAAGAAAATAATGTGCGATGATTCTAAATCTACTTTCTAGAATGTAAAGTAATCCAACAGCAACTGGACTGATGCTATGAGACAGAACACATGACCAGTCACAGAGATGGCACAGTCAGTCCTATACTTTAGGAAGATGACTTTGCCAACTGAGTGAAGGATGGACTGGAGTGGGGAGACGTGAGGCAGGAAACCCAAGCAGCAAGCTCTTTGACTAGTCCGGATGTGAAGCCCTCAGGGCCTGCTCGAGATGGTAGCAGTGTCAAAGAAAAGAAGGAAGTGCAAGAGAGATTTTATGAAGGTAAAATTGCCAGGTCTTAGTAAGAGATTAGACACGGGGGTAAGAAAGAATGAAGAGTTAAGGATGACGTCTAGGCTGCCAAACTGGGTGACTGAGAGTATGGCAGTGCCCTCAAGAGCAACAGGAAAGTTAGAAAGAGAAGAGGATTTACGGAGAAAGATAATGAATCCAGTTTGGGATATGTTGAATTTAAGATGTCTATGGGACATCCAGCTCTAGACGCCCAATAGGCAGCTGAATACGTAAGACTGGAGGTCAGCAGAGAGGCTAATGGTGGATAAGGAGATTTGAGAATCATCGTCATAGAGATGATAATTGAATCCCTGGGAGCCGATGAGATCACCAAGTGAAACAGGAGAGAGGAAGAAGAGAAGAGGCCCCAGGACAGAGCCCTTTGGGACACAGCTGGTTTGAGGCATAATCTGAGTGAAGATCCAGCAAAGGAGACACAGAAGGAGCAGTCAGATAGGTAGGAGGAGAACCAGGAGAGAATGGTGTCCTAAAAACCTAGAGAGAAGAGAGGATCAAGGAAGAGAGAGTAATCAGTCATCAGTGTCTAAGGCTGCAGAGAGGTCAAGGAGAGTGAGGATTGAGAAAAAATCCACTGGATTTGGCAACTAAGAGATCATTCACTATCAATGCCTCATCCATTCTCTTCTTCTTTTTTTTTCAAGACCTGTGATTTCACTGGTATAGAGAACTCCTAAATACAGAAATTCTCCCTACCAGTGCAGGTAAGCACCTTCTCTGCAACTTAGAGAGGCTTAGAAAGTAGCCTAAGGCACTGAGAGGTTACATGCACCGTCCATGGTCACAGAGTCCATGTTAGAAACAAGACTTGAACCTGGGTCTCCCCGGCTTTGCTATAGCTGCCCCTCATTCTCTTCCAAAGATGAAACATAGTCTGATCTGCTAGAATTCCATAGTAAGATCATACTTGCTGATGAGTATTTGATTTTTAAAGGAATTTTAAGCCAAATATTTCAAAGTATAAATAATGTTACAAAAGCATTGCTCAGGATTAAAAAAAAATGTTACATCCTCAACTGCCCCACACTTCTTCTCTCCCTGCCTCTATGTGTGTATGAGTGTGTGCATGTATGTGTATGTGTGTGTCTCTCTCTTTATTTCTCTCTTAGCCTCTTCTGGTCCATGGAGAGCCTGTTAGCACAGCCAGAGGTGTAAAGATGGCTAAGTCTAAGAACCATACCACCCACAAGCAATCGCGCAAATGGCAAAGAAATGGCATTGAGAAACCTCAATCACAGAGATACAAGTCTCTGAAAGGGATTGACCCCAAGTTTATGAGAAACACAGGCTTTGTAAAAAAGCAAAAGAAGATGGAATTGAATAAGATACAAGCCAACAACATCAAAACCATCAAGGCCCTATCAGAGGCTATCCGGATCCTGAGCACCAAGGTCTCCATGTCTGAGCTACTCAAGCGCATGAGCACCAAACACACAGATGCAGATGCCAATACCTGGAGCACTGGCCTCAAAATTATCACCAAATGCCCAGGACCCAGGGTCAGCACTAAACACACAGGCCCCAAGATCACTAGACTTGATTCTAAGGTTGCCAGAACCACTCGACCAATGGCTGCCAAGTCCACTGACCCGAAGGCTTCTGAGTTTACTGATCCCAAGACCACCAAACATGGCCTGAAGACTACCACATCTGATGCCAAGGGCACAAAGTCTGATTCTAAGGCAACCAAGTCTGAAACCAAGGTCACCAAGTCTGATTCCAAGGCCACCAAGTCTGACACCAAGGTCTCCAAGGCCACCAAGTCTGACACCAAGGTCTCCAAGTCTAATCCCAAGGCAAACAAGTCTGAAACCAAGGTCAGCACATCTGAAGCTCAAACGACCAAGTGTGACCCAAAGACCATCAAATCTGACCCCAAAGCCACCAAGTCTGACACCAAAGTCACCAAGCATAATCTCAAGACAATCAAGACTGAGACCAAGGTCACCAAACTTGAAGCCCAAATGACAAAGTCTAACCCCAAGACTACCAAATCTGACTTCAAGGCCACCAAGTCTGGCACTAAGGTTACTAAGTCTGATCCCAAGGTAACCAAATCCAAAGCAAAAGTCACCAAGTCTGACCCTAAGGTCAACAAAAGTGGGCTCAAGGCCACCAAGGCTAACACCGAAGTCTCCAAGGCCACAAAGTCCTATCCCAAAGTCTCCAAAGTCTCCAAAACCACCAAGTCTGACATCAAGGTCACCAAATCTAACCCCAAAGCAAACAAGTCCAAAACCAAGGTCACCAATTCTGAAGCCCAAATGACCAAATCTGACCCCAAGATCACCAAATCTGACTCCAAGGCCACCAAGTCTGACACCAAGGTCACCAAGTCTAACACCAAGGCAAACAAGTCTGAAACCAAGGTCACCAAATCTGAAGCCCAAATTACCAAGTCTAAACCCAAGATGATCAAATCTGACTCCAAGATCACCAAGGCCACAAAGTCTGACCCCAAGACCACCAAATCTGACATCAAGGCAACCAAGTCTAATCTCAAGGCAACCAAGTCTGAAGGCAAGGTCACCAAATCTGAAGCTCTAATGACCAAGTCTGACCCCAAGACCACTAAATCAGACCCCAAGGCCACCAAGTCTGACCCCAAAACCACCAAATCTGACATGAACGCAACCAAGTCTAATCCCAAGGCAACCAAGTCTGAAGCCAAGGTCACCAAATCTGAAGCTCAAATGATCAAGTCTGACCCCAAGACCACTAAATCAGACCCCAAGGCCACCAAGTCTAACCCCAAAACCACCAAATCTGACATGAACGCAACCAAGTCTAATCCCAAGGCAACCAAGTCTGAAGCCAAAGTCACCAAATATGAAGCTCAAATGACCAAGTCTGACCCCAAGGCCACCAAGTCTGACACCAACGCAACCAAGTGCAAAACCAGAGCCACGAAGTCTGAAATAAAAATCTACAAGTCTGACCCTAAGGCCACCAAAAATGGTCTCAAAACCAGCAAGGCTAACACTAAAGTCACCAAAGTCACAAAGTCTGATTCTGAGATAACTAAGTTTAATCCCAAAGTAACCATATCTGAAGCCAAAGTCACCAAGTTTGACTCCATGGCCACTAAATCTAGCCACAAGGCTACCAAGTCCAACTTCAAGGTCTCCAAGACTGAAGTCAAGGTTACTAAGTCTGATTCTAAGGTCATAAAGCACAGTGATTCTAAGGCTTCCAATCTCATTGACTCTAAGGCTACTAAGTCTACTGAGCCCACTGAACCTAAGGCAGGCAAATTCAAAGACACTGGGGATAATTCTACTAATTCCATGTCTTCAAAATAGTTACTTCAGGACAGAAGGACATTGTTAAAACCTTAAACCGCTGTTTGTTTTTTTCTCAGCCAGGGTATAATTATTCACTATTTTGTACAAATAAAGGAAATGATGAGTCATAAGAAAGCAAAAAGAAACATTATATCTTCCTTCTGAGTATTTTATTCCTTGGCATGGCTACACACACACACACACACACACACACTACATCTATGTATACATATATATGTATATACAGACATACATGTTGATGGATGTATGCATATACATTTATACATACATGTAAACGTAAAACAAACATACATGCAGATGTCTCAAATAATCTAAATGGATTGTCAAACAATTTTGGCACAATGGCTCTACTGCCATCTGCAGGTTTCTCACAGGAACTGATTTTCGAAGTTTAAAAAATAAAAGGGACACAAGCCAGAAAAAATGCAAACAGGGGCAAGTCTTTTAGAGTTAGAAGGGACCCTACAAAATAATTTAGTTCCACCTCTTCATTTTGTTCACGAGCTAACTGCAGCTAGAGATAAAGGACATAACTGTTTGTTGGTGAAGCAGGGAGTCCACCTGACCCCTACTCAGTATTTTGTTTTGTTTTTTTCTTCCCCCACTAAGTATCCAAGAAAAGTTTATCTCGTCTACTTCTTCCCAAAGGCCATCGCAACTTAGTTCTAGATCATAGATTCTTTCTTTTTAAACAGAGGTTTTTATTCTTTTATTTTCACTTTCAAATTCTTTCCCTCCCTCTACCTCCTTCCTCATTCAATGAGAAGACAAGAAAAATAAAACCTCTAACAAAGATGTGGAGTTATGCAAAACAAATTTCTACATTAGCCACGTTCCCAAAAAAGGGCAAGAAAAAAAAAGGAAAATCCGTTTCAATCTGCAGTCTCTGGTGGTGGACAGCACGTTTCATCATGAGTCCTTCGGAATTTGTGGTGGGTTATAGTGTTGATCAGCACTGCGGAATCATCCAAAGTTGACCATAATCAATATTGCAGGTACTGTACAGCTTGCTCTCTTGGTTCTGCTCATTTCACTATCATTTACTATAGGTCTTCCCAGGTTTTTCTGAAACTATACCTTTCATCATTTCTTATAGCACAATAGTATTCTATCACATTCATATTCCATAATTCATTCAGCCACTCCCCAGTGATCGGCATCTCCTCAGTTTCCAAGTTTTTGCCACCACAAAAATAATTGCTATACATATTTTTTTAACATATGGGCCCCTTTTGTATTTCTTTGCCCTCTTTGGGAATATAGTCCTAATGATAGTATTACTGGTTTTCAAAGAATATAAACAGTTTAATAGCCTTTGGGGGCATAGCTCCAAATTGCTTTACAGAATGGTTGAATTAGTTCACATCTCTACCAACAGTACATTAGTGTACCTGTTTTCCTACAGTCCCTCCAGTATTTGTCATTTTCCTTCTTTGTCATCTTAGGCAACTGATGAGGCTGAAGTGGTATCTCAGAGTTATGTTCATTTGCATTTTCTAATTATTAGTGATTGAGAGTATTTTTTCATTTGACTATTAATAGACAGAATTTCTTCCACAGAAAAATCTATTCATATCCTTTCTCCACTTATCAATTGGGGAAATGGCTCTTACTCTTGTAAATTTGACTCAGTTCCTTATATATTTTAGAAGAAGAGATTTATTAGATTCCCCCCTCCCCCATTTCCCATTTTCTTCTAATTTAGCTGCATTGGTTTTGTTTGTATAAAAAATTTTTAATTTTATATAATTCCAATTATCCATTTTACTTTCTGTGAACCTCTTTCTTGTTTAATCATCATGAACTCTTCCCCTATCCATAAATCTGACAGGCAATTTCTTTCCTGTTCCACTAATTTGTTTATGATACCATTTTCCGTGTCCAAATCATGCACCTGTTTTGAGCTCAACCTGGTATATGCTATGAGATTTTAGTCAATGCCTAGTTTCTGCCAGACTACTTTCCACTTCCCAATAGTTTTTGTCAAATAGTGAGTTCTTGACCCAGTAGCTGGGATCTTTGGGTTTGTCAAACACTATGTTACAGCACTGATTTGCTTCAATATATTGTGTACCTATTTGTTCCACTTATCTACCCTCTATTTCTTATTCAGTCCCAAATAGTCTTAATGATTAGACTTCTGTAGAATTGTCTGAAATCCAGTACTGCTCGACCACTTTCTTCCCCATTTTTTCCCTTTGATTGCTCTGATATAACTGACCTTTTGTTCTAACTCTATAAAGTAATTCTTTGGCAGTTTGATTGGTATGGCATGGAATAAGCAAATTAATTTAGTGAGTATTACCATTTTTATTATACAAGATTGTCCCAACAATGAAGAATTAACTTTTCTTCAATTACTTGGATTTCTTTATTTGTGTAAGGAGTATTTTGTAATTGTATTCATATAGTTCCTGTGTGTTAACTTGATAAGTAGACTCCTAAGCATTTTAGACTATCTATAGTTATTTTAAATGGAATTTCTCTATCTCCTCCTGCTTGGTTTTATTGGTAACATACAGAAATGCTGATGATTTGTGTAGATTTATTTTAAATCTTTAAACTGCTGAAGTTATTAATTATTTCAATTAGTTTTTTAGTTAACAATCTAGGGCTCTCTAGGCAAACCATTTTATCATCTATAAGAGTAATAGTTTTGTTTCTTAATTTGTTTATGCTCATTCTATCAATTTCTTTTCCTTGTTATCCAGCAATAGGTAATATTCAATATTGAATAAATAAAGGTGATAATGGATGTCCTTGCTTTATCTCTGGTCTTACTGGAAAGGCTTCCTGCTTATTATCCCCATTAGAGATAACACTTGTTCTTGATTTTAGATAAATACTTATCATTCTAAGGAAAGCTCCATTTATTCCTTATGCTTTCTAGTGTTCTTTAAAAAAAAAACATGAATGGCTATTGTATTTTGTGAAATACTTTTTCTGCATCTATAGAAATAACCATGTGATTTTTATTGGTTTTGATACAAATATTGTCAATTACAGTTTTCCTAATATTGAACTAGCCATGCATGCCTGGTAGAACTACAACATGGTCATCATGTATGATCTTTGTGATAATTTGCTATAATCTCCTTGCTTGAATTTCATTTCATTCATTCATTGGGGAAATTGGTTTATAGTTTTTTCTGTTTTGATTCTCTCTGGTTTAGGTATCAAAATCACATTTTGTGTCATAAAAGGAATTTTGTAGGACTTCTTTACTTATTTTTTCAAACAGTTTATGTAGTATTAGAACTGTTCTTTAAAAGTTTGATCAAATTTGCCTGTAAATTCATCTGGTCCTGGGAATTTTTTCTTAGGGAGCTCATTTATGGCTTAATTCTTTTTTTTTTCTAAAACAGAGATATTTAAGTATTCTATTTCTTGTTCTGTTCTTCTGGGCAAGTTATTGTAAATATTTATCCATTTCATTTAGATTGTCAGTTTTACTGACATATAGTTAAGCGAAATAGTTCCTAATAATTACTTTTGTTTCCTCTTCATTGGTTGTGAATTCTTCTTTTTCATTTTTTTAATAATGGTAATTTGATTTTCTTTTTAGATCACTAGTTCTTAAACTAGAGTACATGGAACTTCATTTCAGGGAGTTTGTGAACCTGAAAATGAATTGTGAGATATATATGTGTATACACACACACACACACACACACACACATCTATATAAATTTTCTCTAACCTCTAACTGAAAATTAACATTTCCTTTGAGTATTTAAAAATATTTGGCTACAGACTTCACTAGATGGCCAAAGAGATCCAGGGCACAAAAAAAAAGGGTTAAGAATCCCTTGACGAGATGAATAATATAGATCCCAAATAGGGAGGTTTTGTTAGATTCATTCATCACCAGAGTCTCTCTGGGACTAGTATGACGATAAATCTTTCATGGGATCCCCCTCTAGGATGGGGACCAGGCATTCCAAACAATCTAAGTTCCTAAACCCTCCCTTGAACAAACCAATGTTCTGAAGGAGACCTTAGAACCATCCTAACATCTCTGGGATTCCTCAAACAACAGTTGACTCTAAAGTAGCAATCAGAGAAATTCCAAAGGTACTTCAATCAGATGTCATGACATCTAGAAACCTTGTTTTTATGTCAGACATCCCTGCAAATGGCACTAGTAGATTGAAGAATAAGAGAGATCAGGCAGTCACTTCAGATTAATTGACCGATTTTGTTTTAAGGGGCCTAACTATGGGAGAGAGTAATAAGCTAGCATTTTATATAGTGCTTTAAGGTTGGCAAAGCATTTTACAAATACTATCTAACAATCCTGGGAAATAGGTGTTACTTTTATTGCCAATTTACAGCTAAGAACACAGAGGCAATCAAAGGTCAAGTGATTTGCTTAGGGTCACATAACCATTAAGTGTTTGAGGCCGTATTCATATGATAGTATCCAACAGAATGCTTTTTTAAAGTATCAGAATGCATTTTGGATGCCAAAAATCCATCAGTAAAAAAACAGACAAAATTACCTCCCCTGCCCCAAATTAATATGAAATAAAACCCACATTAGGAAAAAAAAAGTGCCTAACAGTTGTTTTGTGATCTTCATCAGCAGAAAAGCAATTTATAATTTTACTGGTCATTCTAGATGGATCTTATCTAAACAATTTTTAGAAGATCGCCTATGCATTCCAAAATACAAAGTATTTGATTCTAGTATTCTGCTATGAGTACAAGTGATGTAAATCCTAGGTATTCCTTGTACATCCCTAGACATGAGCAAATTTGTCTGCTAGGACTTTTGAATAGTTGCCTGTAATCCTATGGTGCTATAATTAAGCCTAGTACCAATATCACTGCCAAAAATCACCAGAGTAGGTGGTGCATGCAGCCAAGTAAACTCTAATTATGGAAGGCAAGTTTCTGAGATGCTACATGCAAGGAACACAGGCAAGATCAGACAGCTTAAACAGGTTACCAAGCCAATATAAATAACCTTGTCAAATTCAGGTCAAGTCACTTTTTGGGCAACAGCTGCCACTTTTTTTTCTTTCACGGGTACTCTTAAACATAATCTGGAGCACTGGCCTGGAATTCAGGACTTAGCTTGTTCCCTAAAAAATAAAATGCAGTAATGAAATCTGCTCTATGCCATTCCCACTGCTAGAATAAGAAGAGAAACCTGAATCAAGCCTCCTATATATCTTCTATTTTTATATCTCAATTTATCCATTTTATGGTCATTCATTCATTCAATGGTTATTCAGCAACTAATAACATTTAAGAAAATAAGGTTCAATAAGGTACATTTTTGTCATCTTAAAAATACAGTGTGTGTCAGCATGAGGGAAGGGAGTCCTCTTGTAAAATCACAAGTGTAAGAACCATCTATAAAAAGAACTTAGAAAAGAGTGGCATTATCTTTGGCTTCTAAATTCATAATATGAAGTAAAAGGAATATGGTCATGTACTGTCTACTATAATGGGCACAAAAACAAAGAAGGCAATTTAAAATACATGTGGATATATCAAACCTTGGAACATGAGATGAGAGGTGATGGATACTAGATAATTTCCATGTTTTATTATTTATAAGATTTGTAAATACCCCTATAACCAGATAAAATTATAGCAGGGCATCTAAGTTAATGGCTTATTTAACAAGATAAAATAAAACATGTTAGCATTAGTAAAAGTTGGCAGGGGAAGAAAAGTTTCAAATGACTTTCCTTCCACTATTTTCTTTTGTGAGGTTCAAGGCTTTCTCAGGATAACAAAGATCAAAGAATTAATATTGTGCACATTTTTACTTTTTACATCTCTCTCCCCTGCAAAAAGAAATTTTTTCATTCTAACTGCACATCCAATTCACGTAACAACTGGCACAAGAACTTTATGGAAAATACACTGATTGTCTTGCTGAAACCTCTGACTGATCCAGTAGGCCTTACCTGAGTACCTAACGAGGCCGCCATCATGTGAGTCAGAAGCTTAGCAGCAAACATAGAATACCTGGCACAGAAGATATGGGAAAGAATAGCCAGGCTGAGACCTGTAGGAACAGAAAGAAAACAAAGTGTTATTTTAAAATCCATGAACAAACAGCTAGTGTTACTGAGAAAAGCACTGGGGCCATAGAAGAAGGAACACTGATTAGCTTCTAGTACTCAGTACTGAGAAAGACTTAACTTCAATAATCTTATATTGGGCTATTTGGTATACTTTATGATGCCATCACTTTAACTAAGCAAAAAAGGCAGCTTCCCCCATCAAAAGTTTGTGCTCATTCTTGTACTAGGTGAATGGATTACTTTTTGCCTGACCTTTTTTTTTAAACTTGGATCAGTTGGTACCTGCTTTGTAAGAGAGGAATCATACTGACATCTTTTATTATCGGAAAACCAGGTGGCTTGGTTAAATAGAGACATTCAGGGACGGAGATGGCATTTTGCAAGTATAAAATAGTAAACTGTACTACAAAAACTTACCTATGTTAATTATCCTTTTTATCTACAGGTAATAGGTAATTGTAACAGTGATAATTACGAGTTTTAAAAGCAACTTCATTCAACTAGGCGCCAAAACTAAGGATACAATCCTAATCACTCTTGCTTCTTGGCATAAAATCCTAAATTTCTAAATGGTTTAAAAAAAATTAAATTAATCACTTTAAATCTACTCTGCACTTATTTATTTACACTTCAAAAACCAGAGGATGAGGAAGACATTCCATTACTTCTTTATCTTGAAGCTCCTATTTTAAGGCTATGATGTGATTAATCTAATAATGCTTTTTGATGCTAATATTAAGACATAAATGTCCTTCCCCCTTCTCAAAACAGAAGCATGATGAGTATAGCTTTATAAAATAGTATTCTGATATTTTCTTTCTGGCTGGTTCTTCTCTGTCCTTTTTGTCCAAATCCGTGATTTCCTGGGTGTAAGGAGCTCCTATTGGGATACCTCCCTCCCTAATTTAGATGGGGAGCTAGTCATTAATTTACAGTCTCAGAGATTAAGCGACTTACTCATGGTTACATAAGCAGAGTGTGTCAGAGACAGGATTGGTAGTAATGTTTTCTTGACTCAAAGGCCAGTTCTCTAACCTCTTCGCCACATTGTCTCTACTTTTATATTAAACTTTTAAAACTGTGAAAAGGCTTTTATGATACATAACTAAAAACAATATTGGTTTTCTGCCACCATCAATATTCTTAAGATGTAAATAGTGTTTTGTTGTTGTTGTTTTAAAGGAAGCTAAGAAGTGGCACAATTCAAATAGACATCTGAAAGGTCCTCATGACTCATTTTCCTGGTATAGATGTGCCTGCAGTAAGCCTCTGGAAGCTGATTTGAATAGCAGCCCCTTGTTTTAATATAGTAGAAAGGCCACTACTTGGTGAGGCAGACTTTGCATAACCTAAGGCTAAAAGGTTGGCCAAGAAATCAGTAGTAATTCTCTTTTGGGAGGGCTGCCATGGGATTTTCTATGTTCCCACAGAGTAGACAGGTGCGCAGGTTCTAGGGCTTCATCCAAAAGACACCCACATAGGGACACAGAGTACCTATCGAGGCACAAGAACTAAGGTGACTGTTAAGATTTGCACCTTTACTGACAAAGATTAGATGTTCTTACATTAATGCTCTGAACCCATTACCATCCATTTTGCATTTAGTAAAATACAATTATTAATAATAGTGACATTGAAGACCTGAAGATGTATGTAAAGAGGGTATTGGCTAATACAAATAAATAATATTAAAGCACCAGAATAATAGGTTCTATTAAAGGATTTAGATATTAATTCCTTTTTGAAATTTTCCTTATGAAAATTTTAAAGGTCTAAAATATGATAATAATAATTTGCATTTAAACCATCCTTTGAGTTTTACAAAGCACTTCACATGTATTATCTCTCTTGGCTTTCATGAAAAACCCTGTGAGCCATGTACTATGGTTATTATTATATTCATTTTTAGAGATGAAAAAATTTAAGTGAGGAATATAATGATTTACTAATAGTTATAAAGCTACTGATAAAGGCAGGATTTGAATCCAGGTCACTTGACTACTGTTCTTTCAACCATATTATGCTACCTCAAAGCCTACAAAAATTTGCTTATACTCATAAGCAATCATATTTATATTCATAATCTTTAACCATCTACAAAATTTAAAGTCACAAGTAAGGTCTCTACTAAAACATTTGTACATTTTTCTTTGCTTTTGTTCCTGAAACTGAAATATAATATCATATCCTATGTAATCTATCCTTTCTCTATTGGTAACCATTTCATTCCCATGGGCTTAATTACATCTCCGTTCAGAAGACACCAGATGTATACACCCAACCCTAGACTCTTTCTTGAGTATCAACCTCATATCATTGGCTGCCTTGTGGACATTTGAGGCTGCTCAGTGACACAGTATGAAGAGCGCTGGACCTCCAGGCACAGAGAGTTGGGATTCAAATCTTTCCTAAGGAACTAAGTCTGTGATTCTGGGTAAGTCGCTTAGCCGCTCTGAGACTCAGCTTCTTTAGTTACCAAATGGAGACAATAATAGCACCTACGTCGCAGGGCTTTTGTGAGGAACAAATGAGATAACATTTTGAAGTGTTTTACCAACCTTAAAACCTTTTATAAATGTGAGCTATTCATTGTATTGTTGTAACTGTTACTATTTCCAACTTGATGTCTCATGGCCCCTCAAACTCAGTATGATTAAAAAAGAAATCGCGATCTTTGTGGCAAACCTCCCGTCACTCTGCCTCATAGTCTCACTTCTGTAGAGGGCACCATCAGCCTTTTAGTCAATCACATTTGTAACCCTAGAGTGATGCTCCACTCCTCACTCCTCCTCCTCCCCTCTATCAAATCAGTTATTGAGTTTTGTTGATTCAGCATCTACAGCATCTCTCGTATTCATACCGTTCTCTCGACTCATACAGACACCATAGAGATCAAGTGTTTACTGCCTCTTACGTTAGCCTATTACATTAGTCTCCTAAATGGTTAGTTTGCCTCCAGTAGAAACTCCTCACTCCAATTTAACACTCAAATTTACATTTTTTTAGCATGTTATTCCTCTGCTCAAGAAGTTGCATGGGTTCCCTATTGCCACTAGGACAAAATACAAACACCTCTGGTATTTAAAACATTTCACAAACTGACTCTAGCCCATTTTTCAGGCGTATTGTTCATTAATATCCTTCATCAACTCTCCATTATAATCAAATGGGCCCTTTTGCAGTACTTTGCACTTGGCATTCAATCTCCTATCTTCATGCCTTTGCATATGTCTCACTCATCTGGAATGAACCCCCTCTTTACTTCCACCCGAGCACATCAGTCTCTTTTATTCTGTACTTCTTTACCTGTGTACATTGCCTTTTGCCTTTCCACCATAGAATATCAGCTTCTTCAGGGCAGGAACCATTTTTCACTTTGTCTTTCTGTACCCAGTACCTAGCTAGGCACTATTCCTGGCACAGAGTAGATTCTTAAGAAATTCTCATTGAATGCATAAGTGAAGTTAAGACTACAGTGTAGGAGATCTTAAAATTTTGGTCTCAGGATCCCTTTACACTCTTAAAAATTATTGAGGACTTCAAACAGTTTTTGTTTATGCAGATTATATTAATTTATAGTTACAATACTAAAAATTAAAATGTCTTAGTGTTGTTAGGAAAATAATTTTGACCTCTTGGTCCCCCTGAAAAAGTCTTGCAGACTTCTGGAAGTTTCTGTAATCCTGTCGGCCCAGCTGCCTCAGTGGATCTATGACTTAACTCATACAGCAGCTCCCTCCAATGCCACAAAATAGCCCACTCGTGCTTTCTGAGTCTAGAATAGGATTCTATGCATTTCCTCTCATACATCCTTCAGAGATGATCGCCAAGCTCATGAAAGCTTTTGTTTAGCATTTTTAATTCTCCCTTGGTATCAGTGCAAGACCTAGGTTCTCCATCTCACATATCTTCACTTCACAACCAGCTTATTTTCCATTTGCACATTTTCTGATTGATATCTTTTTGTGCCAATTCGTGCAAATGAGTCATCATCACTGGTTTACTTATTCATGATGAACAAAGTCTTATGTAGAGAATCATACAATATTGGAACTAGAAAGGACACCATAACTTACTAGTCCAAATTCCATTTTCCAAATGAGAAAACCAAAGCCCCAAAGGAAAACTTACTTGCCCAAAATCACACAGCTATTTGACTGAAGAACTAGAATTAGAACCCAGGTCTCTTTAATTCCTAGGCTACTATAGCATACTGTCATAAAAATTCTTCAAAGCAAAGTTTCAAAATTTTAGAAAGTTCTTAAGGTTGCAACTGTAGTATACCAAACAACTGACTATGTTGGTTAAGACAGCATCCTTCCCACTAACCGCTCTGGAAAAAAAAAATCAGTACAACTTCTTATATCTCAAAATATCAAATGACTGAGTAATTTTTTTAAAAAATTAAATTGGTTGTTCTGGTATTAGAGACAACATGGCTTACTGAAGTCAGGAAAACATGGATCCAAATCCTGCCTCTGACATTTACAAGCTGTGTGACCCTAAACAGATTGCTTACCCTCTCCATGCTTCATACACCTCCCTGGGACTTATCTATTAAGTCACAGACAGACTTCATTCTGCTTTGGTGGAGGAAGTTACACCATAAGAAGCACTAGGTACGGAAGCATAGATTTTTACTGTATTCATCCATTTTAGAGCTGGGTAGACATAGTCTAATTTAGTGCAGAACATGATATACTATTCATAAATGTGTGATGCTTCTTAGTTCTATCAGACTGAAAGAAAAGGAATAAATCAATTTAACTTGTCTTTACAAAAACAGTTGCACAGATGACATTAAATTTAGGAGAAAAAATTATTGCTACAACCTGCAAGATCTTTTGCTATTGTCAGCCCTAATTATGAAATCAGAAAGGAAAGAATGCTTGCAGGTATATATGTATGCATGTATATATGTATGTATATATACACACAGTTATTCCTCATTTATCTCACATCTTGAAAGACATGAGTTGTTCTACATGACAGGTTTTCACATCTCTATAACTAAAGCTTATCTTTTTTATTAAAAAAAATTTTTTTTAAAAATATTTTGATGACTCTTTCTAAAATGTACCATACAGTTCACTACCTTAAAAGTAACGTGCTGGACACAATCTAACTTTTTCTTGATGACTCAGGGCCATCAGGATGAGAGCCTTTATTGACTTGTGCAATACACTGGGCAGTAGAGTTCAGAGTTTATTTTTTTTACTTTAGTTTTTCTGTTTCCTCATGTTACCTCAGTTTTCCCTGCTCCTGTTGTCATTATGTCTACCCCTAATAATCTCCTGTACAACTATCACCATCACCAAGCACATTGCCTTTTTAGCTGCTACTTCTAATCTACTATGGGCTGGGAAACCAGATAACTAAGGTGGCTAGGCCTCATCTACTAGATAAGAACAAGTAAGGGTACCCTGAAATCTAGGAAAGCAAAGTTCAGGGATTCAGCACAGAGGTATCTATGTCCATCCAGATGTCAGTATGCTTCACTACAGGGCGGATCGCAGCATACAGCTAGCTGCTCTCCCCACATGGGGAAAGCCCATTTCTTTCAAGACTCAGCCTTAAGCATCACTTACTGTGGGAGGCCTTTTCTAGGCCTTGCTCCCTCCACATCCCACTCCCTTACCCCCCCCACACACACTTAAGTTGTCAGTGTCTTCTCTGCAAAGTTTCCTTGTATTTGATTTGCATGTGATTTTTATGTATACCTACATAACTGCATGTTGTCTTCACACCAAAATGTGAGCCCTTGAAGATAGGGATGTTTCTTTCTTTCTTTCTTTTTTTGCCTAAGGTGCTAGTCAAAAAGACATGGGTTCAGATTCCAAGACAGATACTGACTGTGACCCTGGGCAGGTCTTAGCCTTTAAGACACATCTGTAAAATGGGATTAACAATGGCATTTACAACAAAGAGCTGCTGTGAGGATGAAAGGAGATAATCCAATGAAGTGTTTTACTAACCCTCCAATACTATTTACACATGAACTGTTATTCTACTCCTTCCTCTTCTCTGTCTCTCAGACTCCTCAGCACCTATTCAAAGCCTTACATGATCCTTTTGGCTGATAATGGTCTGTCTCTCCCTCCTCAGATAGCTGGGGCCTTCAAGTACTGTAAGCTCCCCAGTAATATGTAAGTTCCTGAAGGGAAAAAACCAATTTCCACTTTGTATTTGTATCTCCAGTGTCAAGATATTTAGGCAATGAAGAAATGCTTGCTGAATTGAATACCAATTTTCCCTATTAGTTTATATGATTAACTACCATTAATCTGTAATTCATTGATTTATTTAAATTTTCTTAAAGTTTTCAGAGTTTTTTTAGTTTTTATCATCTTGGGAGTCATGATGCCCCTACTCTTACTACTTACATACAGAAAAATTGGGGCAACTAACAGGCTCAGTGGATAGAGTGCTGGGTTTGAAGGAAGACTCAACTTCATAAGTTCAAATCTGACCTCAGATACTTATGTGACTTTGGGCAAGGTACTTAGCTTTTTTGCCTCAGTTCTTCATCTGTAAGATGAGCTGGAGAAGGAAATGGCATGCCACTCCAGCATTTTTTTCAAAGAAAACTCCAAACAGGGTAATAAAGAATTGGACACAAATGAAACTACTGAATAATAAAAATATAGAGCAATTATCCTTTTCCTTTTATCCCTCCATTTTGCCTCTTCAAAGTTTTGAGAGGTTTCCTCTATGTCTGTCACATAAATATTATTTAACTAAGAGTTCAAGATTTTAAAGTCTATTTATATTTTGTTCAGGCTTCATCTTTCTGAACATAAAATTTCTCATATCACAGTCTTTTTCTCCCTTTAGTTATATTAGTTCATCTTTTCTGGGCTTTCCAGTAACATACTTATTACATAAATGGTAATCACAACTCTGCACAGTATTCCCAATACACAGGTGCATCATCCAGGTAGGTCTGATATGTTTGTTTTGTGTATACACTCTTTTCAAAGATATCTCTCTCTTCTCTCTCTCCTCTCTATCTCCTTTTCTCCATCTTTCATCTCTTTCTCTTATCTTTTTCAATCTCTCCTTCCTTTTTCCTCTCATTTCTTTCCTCTTTCTTTCCCTTCTCACCGTCCTTCTCTCTGTCTCTCTTTCTTACTCAAGCCTTCTAAGTTTTAATCCTTTAATCCACCATCCTATATATTTCTCCCTGTGCTATCAAAATGTATTGTCATGAAAGCAAAATGTCATAGAATTAAAGTAATACAGAATTGGGAGAAAGGTCAACAATATTTGTTACTGGATTTTAAATACAGATTTAGAAAGATGTTATAACATTTTATTAGGAAAATATAACTACTTATAAAGTAGATTTTAATGATATTATGGCAAAAGATAGTAAATTAATCATGTGTTTTTGTGCCCAGAAAAATACATAGCATGTAGGTGATATATGTCTGCATGTGTTCATGTATATATGATCTAGTGCACTAAATATTAAGAGACATATTTAATAATACAAGGTAAATGTTAATTAGAAGGTGAAATGTAAAGATTCTCAGAACAGAATCTCTGAGGCACCAAGTAAGAGGATGGTACAGTGTTTGGCAGAAACACTAAATTACTGTTGAAAAGTGTATTCGAGGCTAAAAAAGTTCACAGGAGCTATTCCAAGGATGAGTTCTGCTGAAAACTCATGGAAATCCTAAGCACATAATAACACTGCTCGAGCCCTGAAGAGGTGATGAAGTTCCTGGATGTTTCCTGCCATGCGATGGCCAGAACCAAAAGGATTTGGCATTTTAGTATGACTGCAAACCCTGCGTTATCCCTAGGTCTTGCCTCTGCCTCAGGGAAGTAGCAGGAAATAGGGGTGCAGATGAGGTTAAAATATTGAGTCTTTTAAAAGAAGAGAAATCTTCTGGCTGGTCCTCTTATTTGTGACTTCTGTGTGGTTCTCTCTACAATAGATGGAGGAGAGCGAGTAGGAGGCCTGGGCATACTCAATCAGGAAAGCTTGCACCTGGGACTCTGGCTGTTTTTCCTACTTTATGTTTCCTGAGTAAAGGAACAAACAGTTCTCAAGTTGGACATGTTCAGGTATTCAGCCCACCTTTTGACTTCAAAAGGTATTGAGGTACTGGGTCCAGTTAAGGAGCAGCTGTTTGCAAATACAGACCCAAGTGGTTTGAGATCAAAGATGATAGGAGACTCAGGTCTGAAGTGCAGAGGTGAGGCAAAAATCATACCCAGTCAGCAATCCCACAATCTGTGTTCTGATGAAGTTTGGGCATCTAACTCCCAAAAGATGGTAACAGTAGATAAGTTACCGAATCCTGTTTTAAGTGTGTTTGTTCGTTGTCAAATACATGTTTAGGCATATTCTGTGTTTAGCGGTCCTTGGCCTCATTCATATTTTGTACTGAGTACCTTTTTATTCCTCCCTTTGTTTGCTGGGGGGGGAGGAAACCTCAGACATGAGCCAGAAGTAAAATCACCTCCATGGTATTGGTGTGGGGTATTTAATCAGATGAAGAATGTGAAAAAAAGAAAGCCTCCTCTCATTAGAGGCAAGATGCCCTAGGTCTGAACCAAGTCCAATCACGTGCCTGGATACAGAACAGCGAGTCAGGAGAGTGCTTCAGACCCTAGGGGCCGAGGCGAGCCGTCCCTCGATAAAGGGAGAACAGAACAACAGATAACAGATCTAATAGAACTTGATGTGTAACTATTGCTTTCTGACAAAATTCAGGAGCGAACAGGAGTGTCTCTGATTCTAAGCTTATGTCTGTGTGTCACTGACAGGAGAAGGAAAAAAGTGAGACGCAGAAGACTACAGCCATCTTCTTAAATAAATTGTATAAATAACGGAAAAGTGGCTTTACTCTTGGATGGTGAAACGTTTTTGCTCTGTGTAGAGGGCTTTGCATCCAGTAAACTGAGTGACTTCAATACTTAGTGGCGTTGACGGCGAGTGAGGAAACATTTTCTCCATTTTCCGTAAATCGGCAGGCCCCATGATGCCTTCTTGGAGAGTTATATTTTTATTCCTTTTGCTTTTTATTCACAGTTCCCTCCCCCTCCAGTAACACTGAACCTTAAGACTTTAGAGGAAAATACAGGTTATACCTGTAACACGCAGGTCCTGAGACAGTGAGGTTGGCTGTCCTCAACCACTCAAGGCAAGTAATGGGAGCTTACCAAGGTATGGAGCACCAGGTTCTGGGAGCATGGAGACTATAAATTTTTGTTTTTAAGGGGATTATAATCTAGTTAGGGAGACCAAAAACACACGAAAAGACAAATTATAATCTGCTCACAATAGATTAGAAATCAGTGAAAATGCTAGTAAGAGTCAAAGAAGTTATTGGCTAGGATAGGGAAAGGCTTCAGAGAAAAGGTGAGACTTTGACCTGAGCCTTGAAGGTCTGGTAGGATACAGACAAATGGTGAGGAAGCATGGAGGTATTCTAGATAGAGTTAATTATGTGAACATAAGTAGAAAGGTAGAATGCAGGTGGAACATCAGGGGAAGGTTATCTGGAGTGCAAGGTTCATGAATTTCTTTCTCTTCCATGACAGAGGTGGACCAGGTCCCTTAATTAAGACCTTGGTTTAAACACTTCTGCCTGACCTGCAAGACAAGTATCAGGAGGTAGTTTTCACAGATAGATAGATAGATAGATAGATAGAGACAAATATATATGTGTGTATGTACATGAATATATGTACATATGAATACATGTATATATGAATATATACACACATGCATGTGTATAGAAGTACATGCATATATGTGTGTATACATATGCATACATGTGTACACATATTTCTGTGTATGCAAAGTCATATACACACAAAGTTACATCTCATATATAGAAATATTTTCTCAAACATATATTTGGAATCACATATATATATATGTATGTGTGTGTGTATATATATACATATACATATATGTATATATATATATTTATTTATTTATATAGATTTATATGCAAAATTGCAAAAGTCTCCCATGAGGTGATAAAGAAATAATTCTATAATAGTCCATCTCTATACAAGTCTAGCCAATAGTGTCACGTGCCATGTTCCTTTTTCTATATCTGTGGGGTGTGTTTGTGTGTGTGCGTCTGTCTGTCTGTCTTTCTGGGGCTAGCTGGTTCTCTCTGTGGCTTTTTGTATCTTTCTCTATGTGTGTATTATTCCATGCATGTCTTCTTGTGTCTCCTTATGCTATTTTTGTGTCTGTCTTTTCATCTCTCTGATCTCTCTCTCTCTCTCTCTCTCTCTCTCCTTTGTACTCGCTGCTTGTGTCTGTTTTTCTGCCTCTCTCTCTCTCCATCTCTCTTCTCATACTCCCAGACCAGCACAGCTATTCCTCTCCTTGTTAATCCCTGTTTCCCTTCCTTCTCTTTCTCTCTTTTTTTAAGAATAAGAGTTAATATACTAAAGATTCATATTTTTAAAATACATTTATTGTATTTATTAAGCAAAATTTTGTTTCTTGTTCCTAATTTAAAATTTAGATTAAGAGAATATTCATATTTTTCTATAAAAAAGATCTTAATGAAATTAATTTATACTTATGGGTAAAGTATATTTTTTGAAGAAAATGACTTTCAATAGGAAAAAAGATTTCTAATTTCTGATTTTTAATTTTCTCTTTGGGACTTTTTTTTTTCTATTTCTTTATCTTCTTAAAAAAAAACAAAATGTGTTACTGGTTTTATTTCTGCTTCAAAATAAACAAATATTTTTAAGATATTCACTCTGTTGTGTAATTAGCTTTGGGTCTCCAACATATTGCTAGCGTTTTCCAACAAAATGTGTTAAATAAAGTTTTCTTCCTTTTGCTTTCAGGTGATAAATTATAATAATCATCAGGCCTTAACAAGATCCTTTTCTTTGAAAGAATATCCCTTTAGGGCCCCATATCTAGGGTGTCAGGTAAAAATGTTTAAACATAAAATGAAAATTGTTTCCTTTAAAAGCAAGTAATAATTGGTTTTCAAAACCTTATGTAGTATTTTGTTTTGTACTTTTCCACCACTGACCATATTCTAATAAAAACTTATAGCATGAGAAGTATACATTAACAGTTAAATGTTCTTTATCATATATGTACGATTTAAAAATAGGGGATACTTTTATTTTTCTTATCTTGATTAACTTTAAGAAGCAATCAACTGACCTGAGATGCAAATAAATCCAGAAGAGAAAAAAGCTTCATTGTATGAAGACAAGTTATCCGTCTGGGCATAGACGGCGTATGTCGACATGTGGGAACAGGCACATTCCACATAGTCTGAAGTGACATCAACCACTTTGCAAAACTGACTATCGGACAACCAGCTAGAACAAAAACAACAATGAAAATGAGCGTCCTTGTT
Source organism: Pseudochirops cupreus (assembly GCA_028627135.1). Lineage (NCBI taxonomy): Eukaryota > Metazoa > Chordata > Mammalia > Diprotodontia > Pseudocheiridae > Pseudochirops > Pseudochirops cupreus. The sequence continues at coordinate 236,032,698 of CM053580.1, read as the reverse complement.
TCATTCGAGCACTCACGGTGTGGAGAAGGCCTGCAGAGTAAAAGCAGCTGTCGAATTAAGAGTTCTTTAGTCGATCCACAAGTAAAGCCCAATGGTTCAGCAGAACTGCTGAGGACAATAGCTTGTACAGAAGAAGAACAAATGGCTGCCTGAGGGTGAGCTACACAATTAACCTGGAAAACTGGCCTGCCAGGCTAACCAACCAAACCCAAAGGAGTACCGTGTCTTTTAGAGAAGGATTTCTATAATTACACTTTTAAAATACAATCAAAATCAAAATACAATAAATTTGAACATTAATAAGAAAATACACCAGCTTTACCTGTGAAAAAAACAAGCCTACACAGAAATTATAGTTGTAGACGGTTGTATTAATCACCCTGTCTGTTGGGGGAAAATAGAAAAAAAACTATATCTCATATATTTATTTCTGAACCATGAATCTCTTTAAGTTCTTGCCAGGACTGATGTCTTTTATGTGAGCTGACCTATGAGCTTATAACATTTCACTAAATTGTAGCCAGTACAGCCCAAAGACGTATAGCCACATTTTTTGAGCAGTCTTAGGCAATGCCATCAGTTGATCTCTTTTCAGTGTTTTGTGTTTTTCATTCTCTGTCTTTTCTTTTTAAATAGTTTTTGTTTGTTTAGCATACTGTAATAATCACAGAGAAAATCACTAACACAATTGTGACAGGGCTCTACTGATACGAGGCAGAATTCCATTCTTGGTCCTGGTTTAATCCAAATTCAATAGTTTTGAACATTCAATAGTATCATCAATGAATTAGATGAAGGAAAGTATAACTGTCATATTGGTAGAAAGGGATGGAGGGAGCGAGAAGGGGGTGAGAGATATCAGAAATATGTACAGATAGGGAAAAGAAAGGGTTTGAGGAAACGAACAAGCATTTAGTAAGTGCCTACTACATACGGGTGCTGTGCTAAACATTTTACCTAGAAAAAATTTCAGAATTGAGAAATGGCCTGGGAGTAAAGAAGCCTGGAATCTATTTCATGTTTTCCCCTGATTTTTAAGAAAAATTCTCCAATGGCAGAAGAGTCTTAACCTCTAATTTCAAAGATAAATTTGAGGTATCAATTAAAGTCAGGGTATCAATCAACAGTACCGAGATCAGAAATCAGAAATCATGACTCTCAATTCGACCGTCCAACCATGAGAAGTCAACAATATTAGAACTAGGGAGGGTCGATCTGTTTCACAGTTCCAAAGTTCCTGCTACCTGCTCTGGAATTTCCTTATCAATTGTTTAAACAGTTTACTATTATATCATAACCTTATATTCAGAGTTAAGGACACACCTGCAACTGATACTTTGTCCTAAACACTCACATTTCATGTTACCTCGATCATGTAATTTCACTTTAGGCCTCAGTTCCGTCCTTTGTCGAATGAGGAAGTTGAACTAAATAACGTCCAAGTTCCATTGTCTATGAACCTATGAATATGATCAATTCAGCATTTCTAATTAACTTTTCAATTCAATCTAATAAATATTTATTAAGCGATATATCAATGCACTAAACTTCCATAGCAATACTGCAACAAAAACTTGAGGCCTTTCCCTAGACTAAATAAGAATCCAGGCTTGAGATTTTTATACCAGGTAATCAATGGGCTGGAAATACACACACACCTTCTGATAATGCTTTGGGCCTTCACAAGAATCCTGTGAAATAGATCATAGAAGCAGCCTCATTTTACAGGCAAGGACTCAAACTAAGGGGAATTAAGCGACTTTCCAAAGCTGACATAATGAACAAATAGCACAGTCAAGACTCGAACCCAGGCTTTCTAACATTGGATACTCTTTCTTCTTGCTACAAGTGACTCCATTAGAGGGCTTTTCATAGTTGGCTACACAGCAGTGGTGAGTCCTATGGCCAGACTGGAAGGCAGAGAAAGAAGGAATCCTTTTCCAACTTTGCAGATCAGTTCACAATGTGATTAAGGTGGATTCTACCACCCTAGGTTGCTGGCTTTCTAGTATTTCATGAGGTAGGGAGAGAAGGAAGGGAGAGAGGAAGGAAGGCAGAAATGAAGAGAGAGAGAGGAAGGGGAAAAGGGAGGAGGAGAAGAATAGAGGAAGAAAGAGAAAGAAGTGAGGAAAGGAGGAAGAGATGTAGGAAAAGAAGAGAGAGGGAGGAAGAAGGAAGGGAGGAAGGAAGGAAAGGAAGGAGAAAGGTAAATGGGAAGAAGGGAGGGACAAAGAGAGAAAGGGAGGAAGAGAAGAAGGAAGGGAAGAAAGGAAAAAAAGAAAATCAGCAATAGTATTTAATGACTTCATGCCTGCATGTTCTTCCCATCCAATACCACAGCATTCTCTACCTGTTTGTGCTCACCCATCCATAGAGTTAACCAGAAGTGAGTAACAGAAAACTATATTCAAATCTAGCTCAAGTAATGCTGGTCGCCTAGAAAACAAAAGCCACAATCATGCAAAAGTACCTTGCGGCAGCCTGATTCCAAAGGAGGCACAAGGACTTCTGGGGAACAATCCGGTGTTCTACAGCATGAATCCGATAAAGGACCTCATTGTTGTCTGTCAGTGGATATGAACTCTGACCCTTCACACTCAATGATAAAACCTGTAACATTAAAAAATGTATTTTTAATAAAAATTTTTTCAAAAATAATCATGGTAAAACTTCACTCAAGTTTTCTAGTTAATATTATCACCAAAATTATCTCTTATCACCTTCAATTCAGATCATTGCTTCATTCTTATTATTTTTCTCCACTCAGCTATTCTTAGGTAACTAATGAATAAAATGCTCCTCCTAGCTGCTTCTCACTCACTGCCACATAGCCCCGTTTTATCTCATATTAACACTAAGATTAAGGGGTACTCACCACCCCACCCGTCTGTGCGCTCTTTCTTTGGTTTTTACTTACTGGTTTTTCACTGTCTTTTAGCATTAAGTACTGGGGATTTGCTTGAAATTGAGTTGCTTTCTTTTATCATCACGTCCTAGAATTTCAATTTCCAAAAGCTTAAGCAAATATTTTACATGTGTCTTAGCTGAGGCAACTGTAAAATCTCACCTATTATCTACAGAAAGAAGATGTTCTTTCTGATCGTGATGTCTGGTATGTCTGTGGGAACCAGACACTTCAGGACCTTTATCATAGTGGTGGAAAAAACCGAGTCAGCTGAGGTTACTGAGGTTTACAAAGAAACAAACACGGACTTCATGAGAACAAGAAATTACTTTGAAATGAAAAACTACCTTGTTGTTCAGGGCCAGAACGTTGTTACCAGTTATAAACCACTGTTGGCTGCTGTATTCTGTGAATTGTACTAATTTACATTTCTTTTCGCCAGCCATCAGACTTGCATCTGGGACATCCAACAATCTTTCAGGAACTTGTATATAATCCCCCTCCTTTCCTTCAAATTTGTGCCCATTGATTTGCTGTGGATACCAGTGAAGGGCCAATATTGACAAATATGGACATTTGTCAAGGATGGTTTTGCTTCTGTTGAAATGGAAAAGAAAGGCTTCTTTTAAAATAGCACACAAATAGAAATACACACATTCATGTTTATTTAAGTACATATGTGCTGCCCTCTGCACCTTACGGTAACGTTAACGACCTAGCGTCAATAGGGCACATATTTTGAGCTGCTTTTTGGTATATTTGCATGGAGTCTTCTCTGTATTTTTTTGCTTCTCTTTGTAATCCATGACATGCATTTTTGAGTCACCTGTGATTTAAGGCAGGATATGTGACTGAAAACAGAATTCCCATAATGACATTCATCTGACCTGATATATCATGTTGCTCCTCTGATCAAAAACTTTCAGGGCCCTAAAAAACTCTGTTACCTCTAGAATAAACTAAATCTTCCTCAGCCAAGCATTGAGATCTTTACAATACTGTCTCAGCCTGTGGGTCCAGCCTTATTTTATCTTGAAATCTGGGATGCCCTCATCTTCCTTTCTATTCTATTTGGGTCAGTCAATATTATAAAAATACATGTTTATATCAAATGTACATGAAAAATCTTACTTTTTGTATTTAAGACTTTAAAATGGATAACATTTATACTAAATAGTGATAAGCAAAGTGCCGATCATTTTTACATACATTTTCAAATTTTTTGTTTTAGCAGAAATATTTCCTTAAAGTAATTTTAATTATAATATGTTTGTAGAATTAAGTATATCTCTAAATTTCAATGAAATAGCACAACTAGACCTTCATGTGAAGGCAAGCCTTAATGACTGATAGTAAAACTAAAAGCATATATATACCAAACTTCACAGAGTTACCTTAAACCTTCCTAACAAGGTATGCCTCATAAAGCAGAATGCCCTTGCTTTCAAACAACCAGCAATGCATGAGAATGGGGAGAGAGGGTGAAAATATAAATATAATGTTTGTACAATGCTGTCAAACAATCATTTTACTGGTAAATAAAATCGAAATTTTAGAAGCTATTTTTCTTAGTCTTTGAAGAATTACTATACTCAAAAAGTTGTGATATTTGGCACACTGATACAGTATAAACATGGAAAGAAAATAAAATGTTTATCCAAAGGTGCATCATAGTTATCAATGCCTCATCTATATCATAAAGAAATTAAATTTAGTAGAGGCATAATTCTTACAACAGGAATGGCTTTATGTCTTTTGAAATATTTCCATCATTATGCTCAAGGGTTCACCACTTTTAATAAATTATATTTCTTAAAGAAGGTGTTCTAAAAGTATTAATGAAGTTTTAAGCTGTTGGTCAATAGCTTAAACAAGCAAGGTTTCAAATTGCAATACGACTTCTGAGACACACTATGTTAGTTAAGATTGAGGGTCATTAGACAGCTTTGTAACAAGATTCTTAAGATTATGGATTTAGAGCTGGAAGGGACCTTAATGGCCATCTAGACTAACTCTGCCATTTTACAGATAATGTACCTGAAACCCAGAAAGGTAAAGTGGTTCATCTAGAGTCATGCCACTAGACCACACTCTCAAGACTCACAACCTCATCCCATGGTCCTAACATAAAGTAGGATGAAAATCATGCCCCAAGAAGAGAAGCAGAGCATATAATGCAAGCCTGTTTGTTCTACTGCCACTACCACTATGTAACCTGCTATGGGGTCTTCTGTGATGCCCACTCTTGCTTCTTCTGAAGTAAATATTCTAGAAAACAGAGCCAGTATTTATTCAACAGGCACTAAATATCCACTGGGTGTCCAACACTATACCAGCCTCAATGAGGGTAGAAAAGAAAAAGAAGAGATGGTTTCCGCCCTCAGGGAGCCAGTATACACACAAAAACAAAAAGAGGACAACTAAGAAGCACTATCAGTAAGTGGAATTTAAAAAGTATTTGTCACAGCAAAGAAAGAATGCCAGCTAATGAACACAGCAAGAATGGCAATGAATAGATCCATTAACATTGTTTGTGTTTGCCATTTATTCCCAAAGCAAATAGCTTTTTAATTAAAAATTGCCACCTGTTGAAAAAAAATTTTAAGAGGAAGCTTTTTCACTTCACAAGTAGGTTAAAATTTTACAGTCACTACATATAAAACTAAGAAACCATGGTTCATATGAGTAATAACTTTGACTATGGCAAAAGATTTTGACTAATTCATTCATTTTGGGAATAGATAGGTACATAAAAGGGAAATTAGTGAATCTGGCAATTCTCTTCATGATGTAAGCAAAAAACACACATAGTCTTAAATCATGCCTCCCTCTGATGATAAGGATGGTGATGATGTAGAATAAAAAGTAATTAGAGTACACTAATAGGGTAGGTTATAGAGTACCTTTCAGCTCAATCGGTTTGAAACACAATGCTGACATAAATGTCAAAAGTTCTATCCCTATATCTGTTCTTTACCATTTTTCCCATTCTATAGTCAAATCTTCTTCCTAGGCCCATCTTGAAAGCAAATGTCATTAGACAAAAAGGATACTGAATCAAAAGAAATCCATGACAATTATTGAATAAGAAGGGGGGAATCAACTTGAAACACATGGGAGCACTGAATTTGGAATGTGCAGACCTCAGTTCAAATTTTGTCTCTGTTACTTACTATCTGTGTGGTTTTGGACAAGTTTGCACTTATCCCTCTTGGGTCTAGCTTTCCTTGGGCAAGATGAACTTATGAGATCCCTTCAACTCTACACCTTCAAGCTTAGAAACTATGGTATGTCAACTAAGTGCAAAGGCATCTTTGGAGAGAGTTCTTTTGCAGAAGAGGACTTTTAAGCAAGGTCTTGAAGAAAGTTGTGGATATGAATTAGTAGAGAAGAAAGGGAAATTATCCAGTCAATGGAAGTAGGATGACTAAGAAGTCTTATAAGCAGGAATATAGTGAAAAGTTAGAAGATTAACATTACTGGGATGGGGTAGGGAGGGGTGGGATGACCTTGTTGGGCATGAAATAAGCTTGCAGATAAAAGAAAACTCTGAATACTTGGAAGATAAGTTTTACAAACTTGAGAAAAATCTTGAATTTCCATTCAGACGGATATTGATACTTCATCTGATAAATCAGAGGCTGGTTTGGTATAAAAACACATAGGAATGCATTCTGTAATCTCAAATTTTCCTCTTAATTTTCCTCAATTTCCAATTAATTGAAAGTTTTCTCCCCTATGAAATTCCATAGGACACTGTTGGGACCTGCAGAAATGAAAGAGGGCTTCTCAAAAATATTAAAGCTTAAGCTTATAAAAAATAGAAGACTAATTGAGGTATCTCTTTTAATGCAACAAAGACAACAGAAAGAAGACCAGAAAGAAAACATGGCAGCTTTGAAAGCTACAGGATGAACTTAAATACTTTAATAGAAAACTAAGTAGTACATAATAAAGATCTGTAATATTACACGCAGCTCTCTTTTTCTGTTCGATTGTGTATGTGGAAAATGATCATTTTACTTGATGTTTGCTAGGCTCAGAATAAAAAAATGAAGACTACTTCCTTTTTCCTACTACATGAATAGAGCAGTTATGTGCTTTGTTCTTAATAATAATAAGAGGTAATATTTATATAGCCCATTGTGGTTTAGAAAATATTTTATATGTGCAGTATATTGATCCTTTAAGGTTTGTTGCTGAATTAAGACTGCTCAGAATTCTAAGAGAAACCTTGAGAGAGTTGGTGGGGATTTAGTCTGATTCAGGGTTCTGACAAGGTTATATGTATTATAATTGATAATAATAATTGATGAATTTTACATATAAGCCATAGTAACTGGGAAGATATATACATGTTAGTACTTTCGTATGATTTGAGAATCTGATTACCAGTCATAAGCTAAAGTGGAAGGTCAGTCTCAGAAGGGACTTATAACTGAACCCAGAAAGATAAGAATGAGAGATACAAAAAGACTAATTTCACAACTGCTTCAGCAAAATTTGAAACTGAAAGTGACGGATGCTCTAGTTGTTATTAAGGAATAAGTCTAGCTGAGCAGAACAGACTGAAGGCAGAAAATCAGAAAAGTCACTAAGGGGATGCACTAATTTGGCTAAGAAGTTGTGCCCAGTGAGGAGTTAGTCAAACACAACTTAGACAAGCATCAGCTCAGTTTAACAAAAGAAGCATGTATTTTAGCACAAAAAGGTATATTCACTTAAGAACTTCTGACAGTTCCTGAGACAGAAAGGTCAGGAGTATGCAGTTCTAGAGTTATGAATGATCCTGAGCACATGGATCTCATTGGTAGGTTTCTATAAGCATATGCCCAACAGATCCATTGGTAGAAGTGCAACCCAGATTTATATGTGGTTTATAAAATACTTATTATTTATGCATTTACTTTGATAAAAGAGATGTTATTTCTTTTAGCTTATTGTTAAGCAGGTGAATATATTTAAGACCTAAAAATGTCATTTTGTACAGTAGGTGGTTGTGTAAGAGCTAATGTGGTGAGTAGGGGAACTATATTCCCTCACAGTAAGGTTATGCTTAGGAGCCTGAGAGAGATTAATCTGAGTGTGATCCTATGACAGTAGTTCTTCTCTGTGGTCTAAATCTGCCAGTTCAAGGGCAGGTTGGAGTAATCAAGTCAGCCCAAAGAATGAAGGTGTGTGCCCTCATGCCTTGTGAGAGAGGAGTGAGAGGCTACAGCATGGGAGCTACCTCATGTAACCTTACAGATATATTATCTCATTAATAGTCACAACAACACTTTGAGGAAAGTACTGTTATACTCATTTTACAGAAGAAGAAATTGAGGCTGAGTTTGTTAAATGACTTGCGCAGGATCACTCAGCTAGTAAGCATTCCAGGCAGGATTTGAGCTCAGGTAATTAAGATGCTGTACACTACGCCACCTAGATACCTACACGAACCTAAAGTCTCACGTTCAAGCAGCCCATCACTCTGCAAGAAAGGCTGTCTGCCCTAAACTTCAGTTTAGCTATTAGGATTGTTCCTGACTTTCTTTCTCTTGTCACATCCCTACTATAACTTAAGTGTTATTTTAAAGGTTGAGTATCAGCTTCAGGAGGTAGCTTAGGCATGGCTAGAACATGTTTAATTCACTTCTGATGCTCAACAATAGTTCCATGGAGATAGCTATATCAGCTGTACAAAGCAATACTATTAATCCCTGCTAAACTCTGGAGTTACTTTCATTTGTTTTCTATTCAGGATTTCACTTTTATCTATTGTATGGTCTAGTGGGAGTTAACAACATAAAGATTTTATTTTTAAAGAAACCTCAAAGCACTGAGAAGTGCAAGAGTAGTGATTTATATATATTATATACACATGCACACACATATACTAACATTATGTATTATACTACTATAGATACTATAAAAGATATAGGAAATACTTAAGCAATTTTATCACATAATTGTATTCAATGGCAAAAGATAGTTACTTTTCACCAGGAGATCCACAGGTAACATCAGTGAGAAGAGAAAAGGCAAACTTTTCAGTCGCTTCTGCAAAATGGCTGAAGCCCCTCGTATCCTTACGGCGTGGGTTAATCAGAGTACAAAGGATGTCATAAAAAAGATTTCTGCTTCTAACATGGAACGCTTGTTTTTTGCCTTCAGCTGCTATCTGGAAAAGACAGAAATAGGACGCCGCATCAGATTAATGAAATATATTCTTTCTATTCATCAATATATATATATATATATAATATATAATATATAATACATATTTTTTGGAGAGACATGCTGTCATGGTAGAAAAAGAGGGGACCTCAGAGCCAGGAAGCCCTGGGTGCACCTTCTGCCTCTGACACATTCAGGTTATTTTACCCTTCAGTGATCAAGGCAACTGAATAAGAAAATAAATTGTAAAACAGGCTCTGATATGCATTGGTATAAGGAATTTTCTCACTGAGTTTCCCTATACAAACAAAATCAAAGGCTCAGGTTAAAAATAATGTCTTTTAGCAGTCATATTGGATATTAAACCACAATAAAATGAATCGTTTTTATTTTTAAAATTAAACATAAATTATGCTAGGAAAGTGATTAAAATATCTATAACCTTTCACTCAGAAATGCTATTGCTAGTTATATACTCCAAAAAGGGCAATGAAGAAAAAAAAAGGTCCTATTTGTAACAAAATACTTATATAGCCACACTTTTGTACTCAAAAAAGAACTAAAAACAAGGTACATCCACAAGGTGGATGTCTTGTCAGTTGCAGCATAACAAAAAGAAATTACACTACTGATTTCCTATAAAAAGATGAATGTGATGCTATAAAACCTGACACAAAGAGGGCAGCATCAGAAAAAACAATATTCACATCTATAACAGAATAAATGGAACAAAAAAAATCACCAAAACAAGTGGAACTGAATCCTATAAAACTATAATGACCAAGTCTGAGAGCCCCAAAGGATAAATATGAAAATGAGCCTCCCTCCCTTCCTTGCAAAGGTGGAGGACTATGGATATGCAACAGTGGATATAATGCTGGACTTGCTTGATGCGTTGATTAGTTTTGCTGAATTGTTTTTATTTCTTTTTTGCATTCTTTGTCCTAAGAGATGACTCTAGAAAAAGGAGGGAGAAGTACATATTGGGAAAGGTAGGAGATACAAAGAACAGAAGATATTAGAAAATTATGTTACCTATAATAAATGAATTAATGAGAATTTATCATAATGCTTTTTCAATTCAATTGTATGTAATTTTGTTCAAAAGGGTCAGAGTAAATGATCAACTCTCATGAAGGGATTAGGACAGAGACAGAGACTAGAGTTTTAATTGTATCTGTATGGGAACTCCTGGTGAGGTCAGTACCTTCTCTGCAACTTAAGAGCCTTTTTTTTTTTGGAGGGCAGTTGGTGTTAAGTGACTTGCCCAAGGTCACACGGTTAGGTTTCTTTGTGTGTGTTAAGTGTCTAAGGCCAGATTTGAACTCAGGTCCTCCTGACTCCAGGGCCGGCGCTCTATTCACTATGCCACCTAGCTGCCCCACAACTTAAGAGTCTTAAGAGAGTTGCCTAGAGCACTGAAGGGTGAAATGACCAGTCCAGGATAATACAAGCACCATGTGTCAAAGAACAGACTTGGACCCATGTCTTCTCAACTCCAACAACCTTTCTCTATCCATTATTTCACAATGCCTCTGCCAAGAGGTAATTTTTAAAAATGTTCTAAAGGTCTTTTCTTGGTTCTTTCATATTTTTTTTTCAAATTTTTAACATTTTTATTTAAAGTTTTGAGTTCCAAATTTTATCCCTCCCTCATCCTTCCTTTTCTCCCCCCTAAGATGGTAAGCAATCAGGTATAGGTCATTCATGTGCAAGTAAGTAAAACATTTCCACACTAGATATTTTGTAAAAGAAGACTCAGAAAAAATGAAAGGAAGTGAAAAACAACATGCTTCAGTCCATATTCAGACAATATCAGTCTTTCTCTGAAGGCAGATGTAAGCTTCATCATTAGTCCTTTGGGATTGTCTTGGATCGTTGTATTGCTGAGAATAGCTCAGTCAGTCACAGTTCTTCACTGAGCAACACTGCTGTTACTGTGTACCAGATTCTCCTTGTTCTGTTCACTTCATTACGCATCAGTTCATGTAGATCTTTCCAGGTTTTTCTGAAATCATCCTGCTTGTCATTTCTTATAGCACAATAATATTCCATTACAATCATATACCACAGCTTGTTGAATCATTCCCCAATTGATGGGTATTCCTTTGATTTCCAATTCTCAGCCACCACAAAAAGAGCTGCTATAAATATTTTTGTACAAATAGGTCATTTTCCCTTTTTAAGATATCTTTGGGATATAGACCTAGCAGTGGCATTGCTGACCCAAAGGGTATGGACAGCTTTATAGCAATTTGAGCATAGTTCTAAACTACTCTCCAGAAGGGTTGGATCAGTTCACAACCATGAAGTGATTCTAATGAAGGTGCTAATTAAAAATTAGTCTCATTTTATGCACTAGGGAAAACCTAATAACAGTACAATTTGTAAAAACAGATGTTTAAAATAAATGAGGCTTCTCACTGGATACACCTGAGTACAAGCAAGACTAGCAAGGAGTTTGTATTTCACAGATAGTAAACATTTTAACAGGCAAAAAGTAGCCCATCACTAGCTTCACTTCAGTACTCTAGTCTAGTATTCTTACATTTTCATCCTAAGATTTCCTAAATCATTTTGCCCATTTCTATCTTTTGTTCCAAATTCAACTCTACTTAATATTATTTGTGTAGGTTCTTTATTACCACTAAAAGGATACAAGCTCCTTAAGGGCAAGAATTGTATCTTTTTTTAATCTTTGTATTCCCTAGTACAGTGACATTGTAAGTCCTTATTAAATATCTGTTTTAGACAAAAGAGGAAAAATATCTATGGAATACGTCAATCAAGTCAGTAAAGGAATAAGGGATCCTCCATCTCCCACACATCACAACTCCCTTTCTCCTGGCCCATGATAAGAAACTTGTATCTAACCACAGTGACCATAAGTCCCCCAAAATCTTTCTTCAATCCCTATCCTAATAAGATACAAACTACATCTGTTCTGAACAAGAATCCCCTAGTACCCTGAAAACTGAGACAAATGACAGCAGAGAATCAAGTAGGAGGGATAAAAAGGGGGCAGTCATCAATTGTTAAAATATGATTATCTCCAAAATGATGTAAACTAAAACAATTACATAGGGAAGTTTAGAGTATGAAGCCTTTTGCTCATTTCTCTATAATCAAGGTTGATTTTGTGAAGAAGAGATGAGAAAAATAATACAAAAAAAATCCTGTGGAGAAATTAATTTTGTAAAAATAACCAGAGACAAAGGAGATAGAGGGATATTCATTCCTGTCTCCTATCACTCTCTAGACTTCTTCACCTTCCACCTTTTATCTATGCTATCTTTCCCCACTTCCTCCCTATTCTCTCCTCTGCTTTTCAGCTTCCTTTTATGAGCTGCCTTCCTCTATTAGAATATAAGCTCCCTGAGGATAGGGACCATCTTCTTTGCTTGTATTTTATATCCCCAGCTCAGTTTAGCACAGTGCCTGGAACATGCATAGTAAGTGTTTAATAAATGTTCTATCTATCTATCTATCTATCTATCTATCTATCTATCTATCTACCTATCTATCTATCTATCTAGGACCTATCTAATCTGAGTAAATGGACTAAGGAGACCAGAAAGGGCAAAATGATAGACAATTCTGAAGTCTCTAACAAACAAATTTGGGAGCATAGAGCAATGAATACTGAAAAGGTGATAGTGGAGAATTTGGAACAAGTTATGTTCTAATTACATCCCTATTCACAATAATTCAAGGAAAAAGTAATCAAAATGTAGTTTCATAAATCATAGGCACACCCTGCCAAATTCATTAATTGATTCTACAAATAAAAGCTAAATAAAGAAATGCTGTTGGGTGCACCCAGCTCGCAGAAATGGTGTCGTACCTGGATAATTAGCGTACAGTGAGATCTGGTGATTTTTGAGGCAGAATCCCGACCCTGCCAGTTATGATGGCATCAGTGGTATGCTAAAAAAGAGCATGACTTTATAATCACATGACCTGGGATTAAATCCTGGTCTTGTTACTCAGTACCTGACTGACTTTGACCAAGTCATTTAAACTTCCTGTGTCAGTCACTTCAACTATAAAATGACTGGGTTGAATAGGGTTGTCTCTAAAGCTACTTCTAGTTCTAAATATTTAAATTCTATGGTATCATTAAACTGGTGTGAAGAATCTTATGTGTTGCTAGAAAACATGGAGTAACTGTGGGAACGTTTGGAAGGAGGATGTGAGGACACCAAGGAGGAAAACTTAGCAATCTTCTACGATGCACTACATATGTGGGGAGAAAATGTTAGAAGAGGGGAGGTGAGGTGGTGCAGTGAAGAGAGCACCAGCCCTGGAGTCAGGAGGACCTGAGCCAGACATTTAACACTTACTGTGTGACCTTGGACAAGTCACTTAACCCCAACTGCTCTGCCTTTCCCCTTCCAAAAAAGGAGAAGAAGAAAATTTAAATTTTAATGCTTAGAATATATATAAGAAGGAATTTCACCCCATAAAATCATGGTAATGAGGTGCTGGGGTGCCTTTGTAACATCTGGGGTGCCTTTGTAATATTGTTGTAACTTCAGTTTGTGAAATCTCACTTGTATTCAGGTCCCTATGTTTGTAACTTCAGTTTGTAAAATCACACTTTCCCCCAGCCATAAAGGCATTAACTCTGCCTCTCCCCTGCCCCCAAGCTAAAAGTTTCTTCCCTGAGCCAGCAGTCTGCCTAAATACAGTAGCCATATCTCTGAATACATCACCCAAGCATTCAAACAAATCCTTAGTTAAGAGAAATGTATACCTCCTTTGTTCTAAGCGGCCAGCTGCACCCAAAAACCTTGAACAACATTATCAGAAGAGATAACTCCCTCCCAATATGGTACCTCCTGAAACCCTAATGAGTCTAGCTTCCAGACTTGGCACCTCTTGAAACAATCAAAACTATCCTCCCAACAGCCACATTGTCAAAGATGAGTAGCAGACTGGACATATCTCAGTCATCCTTGACCAAAAGTAACCTACTGACGTGTGAAGGCAAAAACCACACCTCCTGGTAGCCCCCCAAGGGGGATGTGCCAGTGAATTATGGGCAATACACCTGCGCAGTTGATATAGAAAGCGTATGTCCCTTTAAGCACTGATCACTCCCAAACTCCTCCCTAACCCCTCCCTTATGCACCTAGTAAGCATAATTAATCTCTGACTGATAGCTTTATGGCTTTATTGAATACCTTAGATTCCTGTAAGCTTGAAGGCTATCCTTAACCTTCTACTGCCTGCTGCAAAGTGTAACAATAAACTTTTATAACTCTTCCAAAAGATTGCTTGAGTCCAGTAATTCATTTCAGACAAAAAAAGAACCCTCAAAGGATTTCCTAAAAATCCATCTCCCCCTCACACCCTCCTCAATGGCAGTTGGAAACAAAGAAAGTATTCAGTAATGACTGGATGCTAATATTCTTTATAATACATCAATCAAGTAAGCAAGCACCTACTATGTGCTTGGTGTTGTACTAAGCATTGAAGATACAAAGAATGAAGCAATCCCTGTGTGTAAGGACCTTATGTTACAATGGGGAAGATGAGCAAGTCTATAAATACATTCAGAAGCAATATAAACAAATACAAAGCAGGTTAAATACCTACTAACTAAAGTACTGAAGCAGCAACGTTGGGGAGAAGCGGGAAAGGTTTCAAGCAGCGGACAGTGCTTGAGCTGCATCTTGAAAAAGAAGGTGGTGCAGAGGGAGCGTATTCCAGACCTGGGGAGCAGCCAGTGAGAAGCCGCTGAGAAGGTAAAATAGCGTGGATAAGGAACAGAGAGGACAGTTTGGCTGGAAAGTAGGATATAGGAAGGAAAACATCTAACAAAATGGAAAGACAGGCTAGTCAGACTGTGAAGGGCTTTAGAAGTGCAACAGAGGAGTACATGTTTTATTCTAGAGGCTACAGAAAGTCACTGAAGTTAACTGCGCACCATGGTCAGACTTGCAACCTAAGAAAACCACTTTGTTGCAGTGTATGGGAGAGATGCAAGGCAGTTAAGACTAATAATGAGGCTGTTGCAATAACCTAGGTGGGAAGTGAGGAGTCCAGAAGGAAGGTAGTAGCCATGTGAGTAGACAGAAGGGGCTTGATGCAAAACATGTGCTAGAGATGGAAACAGGAAAATTTCGCAACTGATTGGACATGTGAGGTGAGGGAGAGTGGAAAAGTCAAGATTACAAACCTGGGAGACTGGAAGGATGGTGGTACCTTGACAGAAAAAGGATATTTGGAAGAGAGAAGGGTTTGAGGAAGATAATAAGTTCAATTTAAGACATGCTGAATCTGAGCGGTCTCTGGGACAATTTAGTTTGAAACGTCCAATAAGCAAATGATGATGTGGAATTAAGCTGAGGGGAGAAACTGGTACATGTGTGTGCATATGCATGTATATAAATACATGTATCATCTTTGTTTAAAGGATACACTTATATGGATATAAGGATATATATGTCATATGAAAGATGACATGGGGATTGATGTGGATTATATACCATGACATATATATATATATATACACACACATATATATATATGTATATGTGTGTGTGTGTATGTATAGAGGCATATTTTTTTTAAATCCACAAATTTAAAAGTGCCCATTTTGTTATAATGAGTTTCACCAAAAGGCACCTGTGGCATAGCAGACATAAAAATGGCTCCAGAGATCGAAGGCCTGTGTTTAAGACCTACCACAGATTCATACTGGCTATGTGATCTATTTAACTTCTTGTAACGATACTGGGATTTGAAGATCTTCCACGCCCCTTGAGCTTGCTGATGTAGCAGGAAGGGGTGGAGCAAGAGAACGCCG
>CM053580.1:235999037-236016320 GCA_028627135.1 Pseudochirops cupreus | reverse complement strand
CCTGGAAAATATATCCAGGAGAGACAATTTAAAAATTATTGGACTACCTGAAAGCCATGATCAAAAAAAGTTAGAAAGCATCCTTCAAGAAATTCTCAAGAAAAATTGCTCTGATATTTTAGAACCAGAGGGTAAAACAGAACTTGAAAGAATTCACTGATCACCTCTTGAAAAAGATCCCCAAAAGAAAACTCCTAGGAATATTATACCCAGGTTCCCGAGTCCCCAGATCAAGGAGAAAATACTACAAGCTGCCAAGAAGAAACAATTTAAATACTGTGGAAACACAATTAGGATAACCCAGCATCTAGCAGCTTCTACATTAAGGGATCGAAGAGCCCGGAATATGATATTCCAGAGATCAAGGGAGCTAGGATTAAAACCAAGAATCACCTACCCAGCAAAATTGAGTATAGTGTTCCAGGGGAAAATATGGTCATTCAGTGAAGTGGAGGACTTTCAAACATTCTTGCTGAAAAAACCAAAACTGAAAAGAAAATTTGACACTCAAATACAAGAAGCATGAAAAGGTAAAAACGGAAAAGAAATCATAAGGAACTTATCAAAGTTAAAATATTTACATGCCAACATGGAAAAATGATAATTGTAACTGATGAAACTTTTCTCAGTATGAGGATAGGTGAAGGGAATACAAATGTATATATACATATACGTACACATGTCTATATAGGAGGGTTTATATATGCGTATGAACACATATCTGAGTATGTGTATATATGAGTACATAGAGGGCCCAGGATCAATTGAGTAGGAAGGGACAATATTGTAAAAGGTGAAATTCTGAAGTGGGAGAGTATTAGAATGAGAGGAGACAGGGAGAGACAGAATGGGGCTAATCAAATCATAGAAGAGGCAAAGGATAATTGTTACAATGGAGGGGAAGAACAGGAAGGCAAATGAGAAAGGGTCAACCTTACTCTCATTGAACTTGGCTTAGGAAACTGGGTATCTTGCCACACAGAAGAGTAGTGGGGATGGAGATGAGAAGTGGGATGAAGGAGGGGAGGGCAGAGTGGGGGGGAGGGTTGATGGAAGCACACACTTCTGTAAAGGGACAGGGACAAGGACAGAGTAGAGAATAGAACAAGGGGGGGGTGGGATAGGAAGGAGGGACATACAATCAGTCTCTCACAATATGCCCACTGTGGAGATGTTCTGCGTAATTACACATGTACAGACTGTATTAAATTGCTTGTCCTTCCAGTAAGGGGTGGGTGATGGGGGAGGAAGAATCTACAATTTAAAGTTCTATAATGAAATGTTAAAAATACGCATATATATATTTATTATTATTATTATTAACTACATCCAACTGGGAATTAACATATACAGGCACTGTGGTAGGGAGATCCATCCTGCCCTACCGGAAATTCAGAGGGGCGAAGGAAATTCAGAGGGGAGAGAGCAGATTGTGGGAGGGGTTATACAGTGGGATGGCTGTTTTGAGATGGTGGGTAGAGGAAAGATGGGAAGAAAATTTCTAACTCAAAATCTCATGGAAATGAATGATGTAAACAAGAAAATAAATAAATTAATTTATTAATAAAAAAAAGAAAAAAGGAACTTAAAAAAAATTTACCAACTAGTTTTTTTATCCTTTTGAGGGGAGTGAAGAAGGAGAAAGAATTGAGGGTATTAAGAATGAAAACCTCAGTTTAGCCTTACACTGACACATAAATATTCTTAAGAGTAATCATATTCTAGGCTAATTATACCATACTGAAATTCTTGAAAAATCTATTTTTCAAAAATCACCAAGTAGAAGGTATTTATATGTATGTGTGTGCGTGTGTGTATAAATATAAAATAAACAGGAAATTGTAGGAAGTTTAAGATAAATACTAAAGAAAGAGCTTTTAAATGTACTATGGCATCGAAACAATAAGGCAGAAGAAATGTGGGTTTTTTTAAGTGTTTGCAGAAAACTGATGAAAACTGTGGGCTAGCAAATAACTTTTTAAGGCTAGAATTCTGAATCAAGGTGTGAGATGAATTTGCATAATAGCCCTAATTAAATGCAAGGAAATGAACTAAATGACTACTCTATGAATAGCAAAGCTTCAGTGTTAATGGAGCTGTGATCTCATATGAGGCTACTAGCTGGTCAATACAGAGGATATAGTGGACCTAGAGTCAGGAAGACTTCTGTTCAAATCCAGTCTCAGGCACTTATCTAGCTATGTGACTCTGTTTGCTCACTTTCCTCATTTGTAAAACGGGAATAACAACAGCATTTATCAGGATGGGTTACCAAATGACACACTATTTTTAAAGAGCTCAGCACAGAGCCTGGCACATAGCAGGCATTACATGGAGCTGATATTCCCTTTCCCTCCCCCCCAACGGGTGTTCCCCACAACACTGCAGGTCAAGTTATCTGCATCTTCTCATCCTTTGTGATTCTTGTCCAAGTCTCAACAAAGTGTCCACCCCAGGTACCTCTGGTCTCTTGCTTCAGGCCTTTATACATGACTACAATTGTAGACTATAAGATGTATTTCTTTCTCTCACCACTCGTCCAGTTCACCCCCTTTCCCAACAATATTTTCTCAAGGTAATGACAGAGGAACAGCACAAGAAGACCTGAATTCACCCCTTCCTCACCTCTGTTCCTCCCAAACAAGTGACTTCTCGGGGTTCTAGAGAACGTCTTAAGATTATACATTCCAGAGAAAGTGCCTCTTTGGATTGGTAATAATAACAGTGATAACAGCAAAAGCTAGTATTTATCTAGCACTTCAAAGTTTACAAAGAACTTTACACATATGATCTCACTGTATCCTCACAATTATCCTGTGATGTAGGTGTTTTCATTACCCCCATTTTAGAGATGAAGAAACTGAGGCACCCTGGCCTTGATGCTTATTTATATGTGGAACACACAACCTAACATTTTCACATACCATCCAATTTTAAAGCCATAATTGTCCATGAGCTGCACATCCCAGCATCAGAGATTCAGAGCTGGAAGAGACTTCAGAGACCATCAGGTTCAATTCCCCTCATTTTACAGAAAAGAAACTGAGTCACAGAGACATCAAGGGATTTGCTCAGGGTCACATAGTTAGTATATGTCTGAGGTAGAATTTGAATTTCAATATTCCTGACTCCAAGTCCAGTTTGAACTACCAGAGAATGTTCTTTTGGGCATCTTTTTGAAACAATCATATCATTTATGACTTTTCCCCATCTTTTTGTTCTCTCCTTCACCCTGAAAAACCTTATTAATCCAATACTTTGAAGGCTACCTTCCCTCCTGGATGAACTCCCTTAGTATATACATGATTTTCTCCTGTCATTCTTCCCAGCTTCATTTACTTAAGAGTTCTTTCAGTTTTTTTCATATATTGTATTGGGAACACCACATAAATATGTAACTATAAATATAAGTACATTATATATCTATATATATATATATATATATATATATATATATATTTATGTATCATATAAATATGAGTCCCTCTGTCATGGATGAGGAAAACCACTTGTCGGACCTGGTAAGAAATCTGTTCCATCTCCTTCTCCTCCTCCTCCAGTTTCATTTATGAATGCTTTTATGATACGTGGTTGTGTTACGACAAGTTTTTCATAGATTTATATCGCTTTCACTACTTCTTTGGTATTTTATAAAGTGATACTCATCTTGTCATCTTGTATCATCCTCAAAAACGTTTTTACAAATTAGTCTGTATTCTTCCTACTTTTGCCACTGGATGGCTTGCCTTTGTCCTTGGCAAACAAACAAACAAATGAAAAAGAAACCCCAAGTTTTTGCTGACCTTTAAGGACGTTTCTGGGCCTGGCCTCCACAACATGGCAATTGTTTTACATTTTTAAAGCTCTTACAGGAAATTGTGATATCGGTGGTGACAGTTCAAATGGCAAGAATGAAAATTGCCTTCTGGAATAATAATGACAATAAGAAGAACTAACATTTCCATACCTCTTGCTATGGGCCAGGCACGTGTTAACCACTTTACAATTATTATCTCATTCAATCCTCACAACCACTCTAGGAGGGAGGTGCTATTATATTATTATCTCCATTTCACAAATAAAGAAACTGAGGCAAAGAAAGAACTTGCCCTAGGTCACAGAATCAATAAGTATCTGAGGCTGGATTTGAACTTAAGTCTTCCTGACTGTAAAAAAGAAATTTATGTCAGAGAGGGGCAGTTCTTTTCATAGACTGTGAAATTTGGCTTACTAAAGGGTGCTTGCCTATATGCCTACTGCTTATTTACTAATAAAATGAAAGTCAATATTTTATGAAATAATTAAGTTCTCACCTTTTCCAATTACAGAAAGAGAACTGTTAGTACATTCCATCCACATGTTCAGGACAAGGAAGAAGGGGAAACATCTGGATCATTAAAATAAAGCCAAAGCTACAAAATGAAACACTACAGAAATGGCATCAAGTTATTATTTTCATTAGATTCTTCAGGATCTCTTCTTTCCCTGCAAGTTTCAAATATGGTCTTCAGACTTGGGCACTCTGCCACCAAAAGCTTTAATTACAGTAAAGGAAAGTAACCTAGAAATTCAGGGAAATGCATTGTCACTCCCATAAACTAAACACCTTGAGGCATTCCAGGCTGGGTCATGTGTTGTTGTGGGTTGTATGTGCTACCTATGAGAAACTGCCCTTGAAGATCCCCAGGAAGGTTTAGCCCAGACAGAATAAAACAAGATATGACAGACTTGATGTAGAAAGAAACCAAAAGAAGTAGCATTCTAATCCTATTGATGTCTCAAATTCTAATTATTCTTTTACTACTGAAAAAATACAACATTCTCTGGAGAGTTCCTAATATCACCTCTTCCTATTTCTTTCCTTTACTTTTTCCAATTGATGGAGGGAGGGGTATTATGATTCTACTCTCCTAACCTCCAACCTCAAGTCTTGTCTATGCCTTGTTCATACATGTTGTCTCCCCCATTAGACTGTGAACTCCTTGAGAACTTGTTTTCAGTCATTTTCCAGCTGTATTTGACTTTTTGTGACTCCATTTGGGGTTTTCTTGGAAAAAATCCTGGAGTGGTTTGCCATTTCATTTTATAGATGAAGAAACTGAGACAAACAGGGCGAAGTGACTTGCTCAAGGTCACACAGCTAATAAGGGTCTGAGGCCATATTTTATCTCAGGAAAATGAGTTTTCCTGACTCTAGGCCCAGCGCTCTATTCACTGTACCACCTAGGGACTGATATTTTGTCTGTTGTTTTTTTTTTGCCTTCCTTTGAATTCTTAGTGCTTAGCACTGTGCCTGGCACACAACAGGCAGTTGAACGCTCATTGGTTTAACTTGACTGCAGACATTCAAATACAGCGCTTCCTCCCACAAGAAGGAAGATACTCCATCTTGCCCAACACCTGCATCTACCATCTCTTATATCATTCTTTAGGCATCCAGACAGTCTGGATTATAACTGGAAAGGAAACTCTTCATGCAACCCTAGGGAACAAAGCACTTTTACACCCTGGAAGCTTAATCACCTATTCACTGTCTCACAAAGCATCAGTCATCAGCTCTGCCTTTTTTTCTTGATCCTAGTGCCAGTTCCTAACGATATGGAGCTCTTCTGTAGCTCTGCCCTTGATCACTCCTACATACTCTTTTGGCCACCCCTCACCTTGCTTTCCTTAATTTATACGTGTAATACACAACCTAACACTTCCCTGTACCATCCAGATTTAAAGCCAGAACCAGATGCATATCACAGAATCATAGATTTAGAGCTGGAAGGGATTTTAGAGACCATCAAGTTCAACTCCCCTCATTTAACAGGCAAGGAAACTTAGACACAGAGAGTTAAAGTGATTTGTCCAGGGTCAATCACATAGCCAGTAAGCTTCTGAACTGGTATTCTCCTTAGACCAAGTCCCACACTTTATCCATTATGCAACACTACTTCTTATCATTAGCAATAAAGTAATATCAACAAGATATGAGATCCTGAAGGTCTGTACCCAGGGTAACACAGAACCCAGGAGCACAGGTTGAGATGCCCAATGGCTATCATGCCAAGGAAAGGACTGTCATGCTAGGCTATGAAGTAAAAGTGCATTCTGGCTAGCTGATGCTCTGTGCCTTTACTTCCTACGAGAAAAAGCAAAAAAATTAGAATCATAAGGACTTACAGAGAGAAGGAAGCCCACCTTGCAGACGGTGGCCCATACAGTGATATGGTATATTAGCAAGCACCCTAGCATACCCAGGATGGCTGCTAGTACAGGTTCTTAGATCTGCTTTTCTAAAGGAAAGCAACTCAAAGTGGGTTAACAATCTTGCTTTAATCAATCAAACATATATCATTTACTTAGTTCAGGGGGAAAAGTCATCACTCTGAACTTCAGAGAATACAAACAGAAGTTACAAGCAGACAAAGAAACAGATCAGCAGACGGGCTTCCAGCTGTCTGACCATTACATCCATACCTAGTTAGTTACCAGAGAGGGAAGCACCAACATCTGGGTTTTTCAAAGCCTGGGGGCTCAACAGCTGCCCAGAGTTTCACGTCAGAAACTCACATGAGGGTATATATAGCCTTCTCCTGGGTCAGAGAATGTCACAGCCCTCTTGACCCCACTGCCCAATCACAAAGTAGTAAGGTGTGAGCATTCCTGAAGAACAAGCCTCCTGCCACAGGCTCCATGTGACCACATTCAGCCTATTCGGGGGTAGAGTATATTTTCAAATCAGGGAAGGTTCTCAGAGTCACTTAAGCCTATGAAAGGGCTTAGGGGCAGGGAAGATCTTCAGATTCCCATAACATATGGGCAGTGTCAGAACAAAGGAAGGTCCAAATAGAGATCTTCCGAAATCAAGTTCAGTGCTTACTCAACATCATATGTTGAAGCAGTGCCAACCTTTACCACTACCAACTGCAACAGTGGTCCACAGGCCTCCTGGATCAGTTTATAGAATGGAACAGAATGAAGGGAAAAGGAACTGACAGCACCAGGACATTGAATGTTACAGTCTGGTTAGTGCTTAGAAATTTCACAGACAAATGATTTCATTGGTAAATGCATCACTAGTTCAAATTTAAAGCGCAACACACTCAGTGCACCTGCCACCTCTCATGCAGCGTCCCACTCTGTACTCACCAAAACTTTCTAATTATTTTCAGGAACAGATTTATACAAAAATATCGTAACAAATAATCTACTTGGAAAAGGAAAAGGGGAAAGGCAAAAATTGGCATTGACTTAAGAATTGACATACGTTACTGCAGACATGAAAAATGAAGTGATTATAAGGAAGAGTATAAAAAATGAAAAGTACCCTGAATCTTCTTTTAGGAAAAAAATACACATACTGTTACTTAAATGCATTAAAACTGTCATGCATAGAATTAGAAAATCTCACATATATGTGTGTATATGGATCACCAGTCTTACCTGTGTACTGAAGTTAACACACACCATTAGTGCTGTACTAAAATCTCGAGCCACTTGCAAACTGATTAAAGTGGCCTTCTTATTAGCTACTGCCAGCCGAGACCCCACTGAAAAATAGATGAGGCTATGAGGTCCATCACTTTTCAGTATTCTTATCTGGGCAAATCTGGCACTGCTGTTTATTGCTGCTCCCATACTTGCTTCAAAGAGCTCCACAAAAAAATACATTTCAAACTGAGATTTCTGCCAAGGAATAAGAAAAAAGTATCTTATGTTATTATTTCATTTTTTCTTTATCCCATAAATCTGGTCGTAACATATTAAAGCAAATGTGGTTTTTAGCCTTACATATTATCATCCTTTAATATTCCTAGCTATGCAATCATTTTTCAGAAGTGTCATTTTTTAAAATTTATACCAATAAATAAGAACATAACAACTCTTTAGGTCCTGGAATATAGAACCAATCATAAAAATAACTGGTTTTTCTTTGATATATTTACATTTCTACATGCTTCCTACCCACTGATCAAAAACATTTATTTTTCTCTTGGAATTCTTCCTCTGAAGTAAAGTCATATAAGTATCATAATTTTATAAACCATCTTCTGAACAGAATATCTAGAATCCTGATGAGAATTTGTCCATTAATACATTTCCCTCCAAATCATCTTGTGAAGGTCATTTTCCAAAGGATGATTGGATTCAAACTCCTAATATGACTCTGACTCATTTTCTAGTTCATGATCGAAAATTATCATTTAATGCACAACCAGCATCATTATTGCGTCCACTGATTTAACCCACAGGAACCAAGTTAGTGCAAGTTCCAAAGGCAACTTCTATTGTCTAATTATCCATTATAGAGCACAGTTCAGCATCATATAACACAAGCATTAAGGAATATCAGAAATCCCCAAACTAAGCTTACTTTGGGGGGGAAGGGAGGAATGAGATCTAGGGTTTTTATGAGTCAGCAAGAGACTATATAGACCATTGAGGGAGAAAACTTTTACTAGAATGTCAAGGTGTGTCTTGATAACAACCCCAAGTCAAGTCAACGAGCTTTATTAAGCACATACCATGTTCCAGGCATTATTCAATTCTCTTGACAAAGAGGTCGGGGAGAGGGAAACCTCATGTGCTCTTTGAATGTTCCATGTGTTTCTGCTCCTGTCTGTGGGCTCCTGTGAAACTATTCTCTTTTGAAACACAACAAAAAATCCTCCAGCCTCACCAAAAAAAGCATGCTTCCTCCAAAGCCACTGGGCAGATAAATGTTCATCTGCAGCTGGGGTAGAACTATAACTATCTAAATAAATATTCTAAAGCAGTTATCCATTTTTATTTTGTACTTGCTGTTCAGTTGTCTACTAGTGTTTTGCTTGTGACCTTTGCAACCGTTAAAGACCTCAATTCCTCTTGTAGATAAAAGAGAAGCACTGGGAAAGGAGAGTATCATTAGCTGAAGTCCATGGGTCTTCCAGGCACAGAGGCACACCCCCACTCTGTGTAACTAAGGACTTCTGTCTCCATCATAGTCTTGTGTTTTGTTCTCCAGGAAAATGTTGCTCATTGCAGACGGTGATTATACAGTTACTTTACATCATTCACAAACCCTCACTTCAAAGGAAGATGTTATAATCTAGGTGAAGAACTCTCAGAAGAGAACAACGTACCTCTGAGTGGCAACATTTAATTAGGAACAGAAACAGGAAAAATATTCCAGTCTTACAACTGTTATGGGCATAAAACAAACATGAAGTGTGAAAGGGAAACACAACTACCCAAGCCATATGTGAACCGCTCTCAAGTCCTAAACGTGACTGAAGCCCTTAATGAAAGGCAGGCATATGATGTAATTTCCAGGATTTCCCTTTCCCAGTTAGGCCACAGACACTGCAGGCTGATTATTTCCCTCCACACAGTTTAAACTTGTGTCTGGGTAAAAATAATGACAATTACTATATAAGACATTGAATGATTTTTTTCTTTCATTTTTTTTAAAGATTAAAATCTAAATTTCTCCTTAATAGTTTCTGAGGTATGGGGCTAAGGGAAAATTTCAGACTTATGATAAACAGATGAAAGAAAGAACAACTCAAAAATCTCCTGTAGTCAGTCGGGAGTTTGGGAAAAAGGAATCAAGAGAAATTTTGCCTGAGGTAACTTGGAAGGGATCATATTCCCTCTGACAACTAGCCTAAGGCTGAAAGGTATGTCAAAAAATATCTAGAAGCAGATAGAGGAAAAGTCTAACTTAAGTACATTTATGAAAGAATATACGATAAATTCTAAACCTGAACTCTTCGGGGAAGCAGAATGATTTAGGCTCTATTGCTGGGCTTGGAAGACGGACCACTTCTCCCTCCCCCAATAAGACTCAGAGGCTGTTATCTCCAGGAGGTGGATGGGCCACAGTGAGTCAAGCACTAGACCTGGAATCAGGAAAAGGTGAGTCCAAATCTAGCCTCAGACACTTAAAAGCTGTGTGCCTCTGGGCAAAGTACTTCACTCTTCCTGCCTCAGTTTCCTCAATGCCAAGTGGGAATAACAGCAGCACCTACCTCCCAGGGCTGTTGTGAGGACCAATTAAATGAGATTATATTTTAGAAGTGCTTAGCACAGTCACTGGCATTATATACATGCTTATTTCCTTCCTTCCCCAAATATTAACTCCTCTGTTTGACATTTAACACAGTTTGGCTCCAACCAACACTTCAAGACTTATCATCATCACTCCATGTTACGTACTCTTTAAAGGGCCGGTGAAGGTAGACAGCTCGATGCTTCCCACTCACACCTCATCTTCCATCTCTGCATCTTCTCACATGTGGCCCTCCTGGCTGGAGTTAGTCCCTCCACATGTCCCAACCTGCCACCACTTCAGCTTCCTAGCTGCCTTTACATCTCCATTCAAACACTACTTCTACTCAAGGACGCTGCGAATTCTCAGCTGCTAGAGCCTTGCCCCTCACATTACACTTTGCATATGTTTTGTACATGTTTATTTGTCTCCAACTTGTCTTCTTCTATGTAAAGTAAGATAACTGAGGGAAAGGATTCTTTGAATTTTGTCTTTACATGCCCCGTCCTACAACACAGAAGACACTTTATAGATGCTTGTTGATTGAGCATATTTGATTCAAACTTTATTCTCACTCTTTGTAAAGGAACAGCATAAACCATAGAGTATGTTTGATTTTGTTCTTACCTTATCAGGCTGGAGTTCAATGGAGATTAGGCACTTCACCTGGCCTGCCATACAAGTTGTGGTCCCTGACACAGACAACAGTATGTCACGTAAGTCTACTCCTGCTCTCTCAAGTACAACAGCTGTTTTGTTAAATGTGACTCGCCAAAAGATCTTGACGTCTTCAAAAACCCTGTGGACAAAGTCAAAACATTTAAATTATATTAAAGTACAAAAATGTGGTGCCTAATTATATACCATTTTTGTTCTCAGAATATACCATTATATTGCTCATAAGACTAATATAACATCTGAAAGCAAATTATAATTATAGATTATGCAAGAATATATTCATAATTACAATTTATATAGAATACATATGCTTTATAATTTATAAAACTGTTTAGCATTCTTTATCTCATGATCCTCCTTACCCTGTGAAAAAGTAAGACAGTTATACCCATTTTACAGACAAAAAAACTGACACTTGGGGACACTGGGTGATTTGCACAAGGTCTTATAGTTAGTCGATAAGATAACTAGGATTAGAGTAAAAGTTTTTTCTTTGTTCATTTTAACTAATTCCAGTGGTTTTTTTCTGCTACACTATGATTTTTTTTTTAGGGTAGAAGTTAACTTCAATATTCTCTAGCTCAGCTTCATCATTTTATACATGAGAAACCTAAAACCCAGAGAAAAAGTGTGCCCAAGGTCACAATGCTAGTTAAACACAGAGCTGGAAGTAAAATTCAGATACATAGAAATGCTTTCAGAAGAAAATAAAAACAGCTAATTAAATTATATAATATTAAATTATATACTATATTATATATGTTCTATAAAACCTGTAAGTTCTAAATAAATATGTCTTTTGAATGTGAGTGTGTGAGAGATAGATATGCCTATTCTGGGCACTGTGTTTGAGAAAGCACACAACAAGGGGCAGTTTGCCTAGAAGAGGACAACCATAATGACATAATGACTGTAAAACACCTCATACCAGGGCAGACTGAACAAAACAGGGATATTCAGTTAGTCCAAAGAATTTATCAAGCACCCGTGATGTTAAACATTGTACCAAGCCCTGGGGATACAAGGGGGGGAAAGGTTTTTAAAAAGTCAGCTCCTGTTCTCAAGGAGCCCACAGTCTAACGTTCAGGCAAGAGATGAGCAGATGAAGAAGCTGAAATGCTCACCACACACCAGTATAACAATGCAGAGGACAGACAGGCGGGCGCCTTGTTCCCAAAGAGCAGGGGACGTGAGGGGTAGAAGTTGCTGAGGAACTGATTTCCACTTGAAATGAAGACACATTCAACCTGACATAAGGACAAATCTAATTATCCTATTGTTATTGTTTAGGTGTTTACAGTCATGTCTACCCTTTTAGGAGCCCTGTTGGGGCTTTCTTGGCGAAGGTACTGGAGTGGTTTGCCATCTCTTTCTCCAGTTCATTTTACACGTGAGGAAATGGAAGCAAATAAGGTTAAATGACTTGCCCAGGGTCACACAAGTGATCTGCGGCCAGATTTGAACTCATGTCTTCCTAGAACCAGCACTCCATCCACTGAGCCACCTAGCTGCCCTATCTAATTATTAACGCTGTCCAAAAGAGGAATGGGTTATCTCAGAAGGGAATGAATTTGTCATCACCAGAAAACATTAAGCATGGTTAAGTGTTGGTGATGCTGTAGTGGTGTCAAATTCTATTGGCAAAGTCTTAAAACGTCTGTGTTTTATTGTATTTTTGTTTATTGTGTTAAATATTTCCCAATTACACTTTAATCCGGTTTGGGCTGAAGGCAGGAATGCTGTAGGCTGCATGTGATGTTCAGGCCGCATGTTCAACTCCTGATCAGGTATGAACTGACTATCTGACATGTGAGATTCCTTCCAATAGATTCTAGAATTCTGTTCTATTCAAAGAATCAGGTAAAAATTGATCCAATGAGAGCAGTTAAAATCCAAACCATAATATTGCTCAGAAAACAAGGATCCATTTCAAAACTGAATGTCCATTTTCTGTATCTCATTGTCCCTTGGAACACAGCAAGAACTTATGAATCTAGTTTCACATGAAATGCACTAAGACAGCTGCAGGGTAGAGACGGTACTAATCAAAGTGATCTGACGTTTCAAAGATGCTGATGAGGACGCAGAATGCTAAGCACACCAAAAGAATAAAGAAAACTATTTCTTACAGAGAAAAAACAAATTAGATATTTGCTTTGCCTGTGTTCTATCAAGTACTGACCAACTTAATTCTA
The DNA here is from genome assembly GCA_028627135.1 of Pseudochirops cupreus. NCBI lineage: Eukaryota > Metazoa > Chordata > Mammalia > Diprotodontia > Pseudocheiridae > Pseudochirops > Pseudochirops cupreus. The sequence continues at coordinate 236,003,429 of CM053580.1, read as the reverse complement.
CTTAAAATGTATAAAATAATGCAAGGATATTAAATTACATAAAAGAAAAAGAGCACCTGAATGTTGGGGATAATATGAAATTACATGATAATCTCTCCTCTAGCCTTTCATTCTGTCTCTTCTATTTTAACCAAAATGTATTGACTCTGAATGGGGAAACAACATACTATATCCTCTCAATATACATCTGTACCTGTTTGGTTGCCTTATGACAGCAAGGTGGGCCCTTCTTTTGTCTTCATCCAGGTCCAGGCCACTTTGTGAATCCTCAGAGAATCCTACAATACCATTCTGAAGATCACTCCCTGAAAAATAAATTAATTATAATGATACATGTGTATTTAGGAAAAACTTTTCAATCCACCACTCATCTGCTCAATACGGGTAATGAAATCAGTGATACAAGTTACAATTTAGACGGAACCTGGAGTTCTCATAATTCATTGCTCAAAGCAGCCTATTCAGGGACTTCCATTGGAATTTAAATCGAGGAGATCATGGAAAGAGGGATCACACAGAGATGGAGTTTACTTTACTTTCTTCTTGTAATTTCAAATTGGGTTGATGTGGAAGTCAGGTATAACGAATGGTATCAATATTAGTTTGTGGGCCAATTACAACTCATTTATACTCCATTCAGGTCTCCAAATGTCACTAAGCCAGCAGGGACAGAATACATTGAAAATATTACACAAGAGGATTTGAACTAAATAAACTGGATAAATAACCAATAAAAATGTAATTAATTCCCACAAGAATTAGTGCAGCATAATAAATGTATTCAGCAGAAAACATATGACCTTGGGTTCTGAAAGGATTTGTCAGTAGAACACAATCATGTTAATAGATTTTACCCAGCTGGGAAATCTTTCACAAAATAGATCATTTATGCCAAGAAACAAGAATATACAGAGTAGACAATAATATTGTCACTCCCACCACTTCCATTGCCATGTCCATGCACACAATTTCAGATTTCTGTCTCTAGCCCTAAGCTCTGTACTGAACACCAGTCTCATATTCTCTGTGTCCTGCCATCGCTTCATACTCAACATGTGCAAAACAGAACTCGTCATTCTCTGAGTCCTATTCCTCTAAGAGGGTGTATTTCAAAATACACCCTGCTTCCCTATGCCTTCGAAGAGCATGTGTATTACCCCAGCCACTGAGATTTGTAAGTTCAGGGTCTTCTATGACTCTTGTTAACCACCCCATCCCACCCAAACCTTACAAGTTAAGTCCTGCTATTTCTACCTCCATGACATCTCTTCCTTCCCACCCTTCTCCTCTGTATTAGGCCCTCATTACATCTCTTCTCGACTGCTGTAATAAATACCCTTCTTCCAAAGGATGTCCCTAACTCCATTTGACGCTTCTGCAATCCAGTCTCTACAATCTAGCCTTTGCACCACTGCCAAACTGATCTTCCCAAAAGCATAAGTCTGACCACGTCCCACACACGCTCAAAAATTGTCAATTTTGGGTTTGTACCTATGATTTCCATGGCATAGGAAACCTCCCCATGAAAAAACATCACTGCTGCAGCATGAATACAAACTGTTTGTTTAGCTTAGTATCCAAAGCTCTCCACAGACGAGGTCCACTCTGTCCTTCTAACCTCACTTCATACTACTTCCCTTCGAACCTTCTTTATGCAGACTGGGCTGCTCACAATTACTTGATCCTATTTCTCCTTTCCTGGTATCTATACACAACCATTACTGTATGCATTATGCTTCTCACGCCTGAGCTGCTGTTCCTCCTGCTGCAGTCTTCTCTTTTTAAGAACTAGTTCAGTTACATTTCTACCTTTCCCTGGTATAAATGATCTCCCTCTCTACTCCACTGTTTGCACCTCTCTTGGATTCCTCATTCTCTCTCATTCCCCATTTACAAGCTGTTTCCAAGGCCTACTGATTTCATTTTTGCAACATCTCTTGAATACACCCTCTTCTTTCCTCTGACTCTACCACCTCTCTGGTACAGGCCCTCATCACCTCACACCCAGACTGCTGCAGTAGCCTGCTGGGGAGTCTGCCTGCCTCGAGTCTCTCCCCACTCCAATCCATCCTCTTTCAGTTACTAAAGTGATTGTCATAAAGCTCAGGTACAACCATGTTATTCCCCGGCTCAATAAATTCTAGTGGCTTCCAACTCTTATTGCCTCCAGGAGCAAATATAAAATGCTCTTTTTGACATTCAAAGAAGACCTTCATATCCTAGACCCTCTCCTGCCTTTCCAGGCTTCGTACACCTTATTCCCCAGCACATACTCTTCGACCAGGTGAGGCTGGCCTCCTGGCTTTTTCACAAACTCTGTCTCTAGGCTCCAGGAATTCTCTGGCTATTCCCCAGGCCTGGAATGCTCTCCTTCCTCTCCTCAGACTACCAGCCTTCTTGGCTTTCTTTAAGTCCTAACTAGAGCCTGCCTTCTATAGGAAGCCTTACCTGCGCCCTCTTAATTCCAGGGCCTCCCTTCTTTTAATAATTTCTGATTTTTCCCATACATGTATATACTGTGTAGATATTTGTTCGCATGCTGTTCCCCCCATCAGAGTATAAACTCCTGCAGGTCAGAGACTACCTTTCGACCCTTTTTGTATTACTAGTGCTTAGCAAAGTGCTTGGCATATAACAGGCACTTAATAAATGTTTACTGATCAACAAATTGGTTGGGCTAATTACACCAAGATGTGTTCAGGAGCTTAACTGTGTTGAGAGCTGACTGTGAAGCACTCTTACTTCGGAAATAAGCAGTGGCTACAAACCAGGGCTTGATTTGGTGTTTTCTGTTGATTGTCTAGACTTAAGAAAGGGTTAATAATACAGATTGGACTTAAAAGTGTGCATGCTTACTTTTTTCCCTCAGAGAGTCTGGCTGTTAAATAATTGCCACTGCATCTCTATATGTTACATTAAACATTTTTAGGGTGACAGAGAATTGGGGACTTTTGATTTCATTAGTACAGGAAAGTCCCAGACAAATTACCTGATCAATGAAGCTTGCTCCTTTATTATATAGTTGTAAAGAGCTGCCTGGACACTAAGAGGGTAAATGACTCGGTTAGGATCACACAGTTAGTATACGTAAGATGCCAAACTTGAACCTCAGTCTTTCTGACACCGAGGCAAGCTCTCTATGCACTATCATGCAATGCTCTAATACACTGAAGAATTGATCGATATATATGTGTGTATGTGTACACACACGTATAATAGAAAAAGAGACGTTTTAAGAGGGTCTATATCATAATTGTATAATTTGATTTTGTACCTATGATTTCCACGGCATAGGAATCTCCCCATGAAAAAACATCACTACTATAAATATACGTTGGTAACTTCTCTGTAACTAATAGTCTTGGAAAACTAAGAGAACTTGGAGACGACCATATGGTTGTCAGAATCCTTTTCTTATCCTCCACTTTCTACTGTAAGTTCCTTGAGGGCAGGAAAGGAATCTGATAGGATTTTTGCATCCCTAGCACCTGAACATAAAAAATAATGTTATCATAAATAATATAAATTTGAGGAAGCAATTTCAGATGTGATTTTATATTCATTAAGAATTCCACAGGATTTATTTTTAAAAAAGGACTTCCTAATAGTAACTAGTAACTGTTAGCTTTACAATGGGTTGTTGAGAAACTGTCAGATTTAATTCTCTCTGGAGGGTGTCAAGTAGGAGAAGAAGGGAGGAATCAGTAAAACAAGAGAGGTTATCTGAGACTGAGTCCATCTAGAAGGAAGGGAGGTAAAAAAAGTGATACAAGATTTTGTCCAGATCTATTATTTATAGGCCATAGATTATGTGAATGACTCTGGGATTAGTGTTCACATTAAATATTCCCCTGCAGCTGTAGTTAAGAACGCCAGTATTCGGGGGGCGGAGCCAAGATGGCGGCGTAGCAGCAGCAACACATCGCAGCTCTCACATAGCCACCCCAAAATACCCATAAAATAGGACTCTAAACCAATCCTGGAACTCCAAAACGCACACAAAGATACTTCCCACTAAAGTCAGCTCGGCTACGAGGAACTATATCAGAACTGCGGACCAAAACCAGCCTGGCCTGAAGCCACGACTGTGCCCTGGGGGTGGCTGGACGGGAGGAGCTCAGGAGCTTCAGGTGAGCAGATTAGTGGCAGCTGTGAATGGGAATTGTGAAAGGGGGAGATAAGCAGTCCAGCCAGAAGGCCTCCAGAGTGGAAAAGTGAAAGGCAGAGGTTTTGCACCCGCCTCGGCTTTGCAGCTTCCCGCCCGCGGCCTGCAGGCAGAAGGGGGACTGAGCGATTGTTCTCAGGCCAGAGCTCTTCTGTTGAGCGGCCTGGACCGATCGCCATCTTGGGCCTCGGTCTTGGAGTCCTCGCTATCCAGTCAGCTGGAAGTAT
>CM053580.1:235953470-235998537 GCA_028627135.1 Pseudochirops cupreus | reverse complement strand
AACTCTCCTCCTCCCTCTCTTTGCCATGATCTTTCTTTTCCCCAAAGAAGGAATCTAGGGTTTGGTTGCTGTTCTTACTTTTCTTCTTATGCTTATTCTTACTCATGGTTGGTCAGTCCGTGAATTTTTTTTTTAAATCTCTGTGGGGCTCTGCTTCCAGAAGGGAAAGCTCTGTCCCAAATCGCTGGGGTCCTTCTGGCTGCTGTAGCTCTCAGGAAGGTGCTGGGTCCCTTTCCTACTTACTTCCGGCTCACTGGATAATGAAGACTCCAGGACCGAGGCCCAAGACCGTGATCCGGATCCAGGCCACTCAACACGAGAGCACTTGGCCTCTGAACGATTGCTTAGTTCCCCTGCTGTCTGCAGGTCAAGGGCATGGAAGCTGCAATGTGGAGGCGGGTGCAGAACCTCTGCCTTTTGCTTTCCCAGCCTGGAGGCATTTTGGCCAGACGGCTTTTCTCTCAAGACCTTGCAAGCCCCACTCACCTAGTTCTCAACACTGCTTGCAGCTGCCGCTAATCCGCTCAGCCCTCTTCTCATCCGGCCGCCCCCAGGGCTCAGCCAGGGTTTCAGGCCAGACTGGTTTCGGTTCACAGTGCTGATATGGTTCCTTGTAGCCGAGCTAACTTTAGTGGAAAGTATATTTGTGTGCGTTTTGGAGTTCTAGGATTAGTTTAGAGTCATATTTTATGGGTATTTTGGGGTGGCTATGTGACAGCTGCAATATGTTGCTGCTCCTATGCCGCCATCTTGGCTCTGCCCCCCCCCTTCTTTTTTGAGCATTCTTGATGAAAAGACCTGAGCTGAATAGAAAATTTGTCTTTCAAATACAAGACTCAAAAGGAGCATGAAAAGGTAAATGGGAAAGAGAAATCATAAGGGATTTATTAGAAGTGAACTGTTTACATTCCTACATGGAAAGATGATTATTTGTAAGTCACAAGACCTTTCTCAGTGTTAGGGTAGTTGGTATACACACATACACGGAAGGCATAAGGTGAGTTGGATATGAAGGGATTTTTAAAAAAATAAAATCAAAGGGTGAGAGAGGAATGTAATGAGAGAAGGAGAAATGGAGAGGTAGAATGAGGTCAATTATCTCACATAAAAGAGGCAAGTAAAAGCTTTTACAGTGGAGAGAAAGAGGGAGGAGGTGAGACAGAATGAGTGAACTTACTCTCATCAGATCTGGCTTAAGGAGGGAATAATATACACACTCAATTGGGTATTGAAATCTATCTTGCCCTACAGGAAAGTGTGGTGGAAAGTCATGGTGGGCGGGGGGATGATAGAAAGAAGGGCAAAAGGGAGGAGGGGGGTAATCAGAAGTAAATACTTTTTAGGAAGGACAGGAGCAAAGAAGATAACAGAATAAATGGGGGTGGGATAAGTGGAGAGAAATATACTCAGTGTTTCACAACATGACTGTTGTGGAAGCATTTTACATGACTGCATATGTGTGGCCTGGGCTGAACTGCTTGTCTTCTTGGTGGGGGTGGGTATGGAGGGAAGAAGGGAGAGAGTGTGGCACTAATAATTTGAAGGATGAATGTTAAAGGTTGTTTTTACATGCAACTTGGAAATAAGATATGCAGGAAATGGGGTATAAAAATCTATCTTGCCCTACAGGAAAATAGAATGGAAAGGGATGGGGGGGGGGTGAGTAACAGAAGGGAAGGCAGATTGGGGGAAGGGGTGATCAGAATGTATGCCGTCTTGAGGTAGAGAAAGCAAAGAGATGGGGAGAAAATTTGGCACACAAAATCTTGTGGAAGTGAACGTTGAAAACTAAAAATAAATTAATAGAATGTTTGCACACCATTATCACATATCCCCTTCCAATTACTTAAATAAATCTACTTTCCTAGGTTCAAAAAAAGAGTAAAAAAAAAAAAGGGTATATGATAAGTGTCCTCAATTTTTTCAGTAAAGTAAGAGACAAGATACTGAGTTGAGAGAGTGTTAGAAGGTAATGTCCTGAGAGATTTAAGGAGAGAAGAAAATTGTTCATTAGAACAATGAAGCAAAATTATTATTTGGACAGTTAATATCAATATTATATTCTGTACGTTTTTGCTATGTAAACTGTCTCTTCTACTCAAATAGCCAATATACAGCCTCTAACTTACCTCAAAAAGGTCTGTTATTTCTATTAAATGCTAAAGGAAAAAAACCACTTTAATACAATTTATTCATAGACATCTATATTACATTTCAAAGGTATACTGATCAAAAATTAATATGTAGAAGAAGAAATTTATTTGGTACAGCAGATAAAGTGCTGGGCCTGGAGTCAGGAAAACCTGAGTTCAAATCTGACCTCAGACACCAGCTGTGTGATCCTGGGCAAGTCATCTGACCTCTGTTTGCCTGTTTTTTTACCTATAAAATGGGAATAATGATAGCACCTGCCTCCCAGGGCGGTCATGAAGAGCAAGGAAGGTAATAATTGTACAGTTTTTGGTACAGTGCCTGGCACATATAAGAATATTAATTATCAGCAGCGGCAGCAGCATCATCATTATTATTACTAAAGTATCCATGTAAGTTCTACAAGTCTTTTCTTATGAAAAGCTGGAGTACTTCAATACATACACACACACACACACACACACACACACACACACACACACACACACACATCTCTGAACATGTTTTCCTAGGGAAAGCTCTGTATTGATGCATAAATATATATATAAATTCATGCATGTGCATCTGCATGTATGCCCATACACACACTTCTACATAAATTATACACACATACCCCTCTTCCTAGGAACACAAGTTCAGATTCTTCAACAAGGAAAAAAGCTCCACATCGCCCCCTTGTGTTTTCTTTAGCACTACAAGCAAGTCCTATTACCTCCGAATTGGCAGCTTCTTCAGGGACAGCAAGAAGAGTTGACTTTGCCTCTTCTAGTATTTTTGGCATTCCATAGAACCGTCCACCAACATGGATCACGTTTAACAGTTCCAAAGTGAAATTCAAGCCCAGGAACAGAAACATCTTTAAAAGAATAATTTTCATTTGAAATAGTTTTTTAAAAAATTCCCACAGTAACTGGCATATTAGTTTTACTACCAGGTTCATTCTAAAAAAACACTTCTATTGAATATATATTTCCCTTCCGCTTTTCTGGTTTTTGTCTGTCTGAGTTACGGAACACTAGAGCATCTGATGACTTGAAGTCGAAGACCACCTAAAGGCCAACAGAAAGGTGCCTGGTGTACACGATTAGATTGTAACACATTACAAATGTGGAAGAGAAGCTATTAAAATGTTGTCATCAAAGAGATGTATGATCAGAAAGATGATAGGCCACAGAGGAGAATAAGGGATAACCAATGATCAATCTTGCCACCTCCCTTTGTATCCTTTGGACCAGTGGTTTCAAACTCAAATAGAAACACTAAAACCCACAAATTAACATTTATGCAATACTGTATTTTATTTTGTTTTGTTAAGCATTTCCCAATTACATTTTTAGTCAGATATAAGCAGCCCTTTAACTGGGAGTATCATACCTTTTCTCTAGACATTAAGAATACTTAAAGAATAAAATTAAAAACATTCTGAAAAGGGGTCCATAGGCTTCACCAAACTGCCAAAAGTGTCTAAAACATACCAAAAAAGTTAAGAATCTCTATTTTATACCCTTGTAACGGCTTCCTAATGACTTGACAGCCATATCCAACTTCCTTTCCTTCCCCTCAAAAATCACTAGATAATCACAACCAATTTCCTTTCCCTTCTCAGATAAAATTTTACCTTTTCTTACTGCCTTAGCAACTACATTCTCCTTTGGTCCTTCTTGTCAATTCTCTTGTCTCATTTTTTTTCTCCATCAGTTCAATTTTTCATTTTCCAAATTTCTTCTCACAAAATTCAATCTCTGCCTTTTTCACTAATCCAAAGTTCTCCAAAAAATCTTCATCTTCATCATTTCCTTTCCACTTGTATTCTATTTATCACACTCTGTCACTTCTCTAGCTCCATGTCCTAGAGCTTTCTTCCAGAGGACCAACCCTCTCTTTTTACTTATGAGAAAACAGAAGCCCAGAAAGGTAAACTGACCTCCCCAAAGTGACATAAGCAATGTCTGAGAGAGCTGGGCTTCAACCCTAGGTCTTCTGACTTCCAATCCTGTGTGCTTTCCACTATACCATAATGTGCCATGTCCCTAAGGTCTCTTCTCTACCTCTGTGACTTTATTCTACCCACATAGCTTCAGAAATGTCTAAAAGGGCTGAAAACAAAAGATGCCAAGGTTTTGTAGTAGGGTTTGATGATGTATGAACATGGGATTCCATGATTTCCCAGTAATTCTGGGGCCAAAAAGCCAGGCACACAACTCCCTTCTGCTTGAGAACCCAAGAAAGGCTCTTTTAAACCCCAGCACTCAAGCCCTATGAATCTACTTTAACAATGCATCTATTATTGTTTATAATACATCTACCGAAGAAAAACAACACTCAAAGATACTCCCTCTCAAGAAGGCTCAGCACACATTCAAACACATAATAAGGAAATGTGAATAGAGACAATTACCAGAGATGAGCAGGGAATATGGCTTATTCCATCCAAAATCATACATACCATTAAAAAGAAAGTGGCTTCTCTGGTAGAGACTGTCTAAATTCTATCTGCTCACCTTTTTTGTGCTATAAAAGATCAATGCTGTATCCAAGCAGACAACTATGTAAGAAAATTTTAAATATTTTATAGTAAATATTAGTATTGCTCTTGTTGATGCCATTCATCTTTTTAAAAACATAACACCAAAAATATGATAGGTATTAATGGAAAAGAAAATCTCTATGGTCCTTCCCAGGGGCTCAAGGTAAATGAAAGACAAATAAAGGAAGAAAGACTGAAGAACACTCGATGACATGTGGGGTACCAATCAAAATGAAACTCTGGGCAGTGAATCCGTTAGTCTTAAAGTTCACTGTTACTTGTTGTCATTCTGGTCTTTCTACATAATTTTTGCATGAGCTTTTCAGCCACAAGTTATGTAGAAGTGATAAAGAACAAGTTTGTTTTGAAAGAGGTGAACAAAATACGGTTACAAATGTATTGTGAAAACTCATATGCAAACTTAATTACCAATAGCTTACTGCCCTCTACCTTTAAAAGAATTTGTTCTCAATTACCTTGCTAAAAGTATGTCGAATTCAACAGCAACTAAAAGAAACCTACAGATCCTGCCTGGATAAAAGAGGATAATTCCATTTTAAAACAGCTGAAAAATACAGTGTAGGAATTTACCAATACAACTAATTAATTTTATGTGGTGTTCTAGTGATTAAATCTGTTCCTTTGGAAATTGTAATAAGTCAATCATTAGCTGAGTGAGGTGACAGAACTCTAGGAATCAAAGGAATCAGAGGAGTCTGCTACAAACCTGATTAATTATTGGCACTGTGTCCACTTTATAATTGGTACCATCTCTGATAATCAGATGCCCCTCTGTTCTTTCAGTCACAATTGCCTGGTCTTGAGAGTTGGGCAATATTCGGTACCCCACAGCAACATCTCCAAACATTCCAGCAAGCCGAGTTACATTAATGCGGATATATCTACTAAGGCTTTGCTCAACCACTACAGATTGCCAATGGGCATACAAAGCAAACACTCCATGAGGGTCATCATTTGCAGGAACAGAGAAGTTTGTAAAACTTTTCTCCTTATCCAGTTCTGCTCCTCCATCCACAGAAACCAGCTGTATTACATAATCCTCATCTATTTCAGGAACATCATCTGGCAGCAAATGAATATCAAAGTTGGCTTCAGTCTCCCCATCATTAATCATGAAAAATCCCCTTGTGGCAAGGAAATCACCAATGATATCAAATTCACTGTTTAGTTCCCAATGAACCTAGAACAAGGACAATAAAAACATTTAATCAAAATAACATTCAGTCGAAAATCTTACCATTAGATGTTCCCCTACAGTGTACAGAGAATGTTACAGATAGTAGATTGTACTTAAAAAAGAAAAATCAGAACATCTGATCACAAAAGAGGAAGACTTAATTCCCTTTTTCACTTTAATAATTTTGTAATTTCACATTACTGATTTATCTGGACACACTGTAAGATATTATAAATGGAAATTCGATTCTGGCACTATAATTATTCTTCCGGGTTGTGTATTTTTTGCTCCTAGACTTGCTGACTGTGTCGCCAATGACACAATTATACCACTCTGAGCCTCTGTTTCTTAATCTGTGAAATGAGATAACATAGTATTTTACTTCCTTCACAAAGTTGTTATATATAATGCACTTACTTTCTCACAAGGTGGTTGCATTTTATAAGTATAAACTATTACCATTAATATAAAAATATCATAACAATTATTTATTAAGCCCTTACTATGAATCAGACACTGTGCTATTTCTGGGGATGAGAAAAATAGGCAAAAAAAAAAACAACCCCAAGGTCCTTCTCCTTAATCAGCTCACATTCTAATGGGGAGACAACCTCAAAAAAAAATTTTGCATAAAAGATATATGCAGCATGAAAGGAATGTAATCTCAGAGGGAAGGCACTAGCAGTGAGGATGAGGGAGCAAGAAGGGCCTCCTGCAAAAGGCAGGATTTAAGCCAGGTACAAGTTGGCACAGCAGAGGGCTACTAAGTCTTTCTCTCCAACTAGCTGTCTGATTTATATACCTAGAATTCTATACTATTTCACCTAATCGACTGTTAAATAAAAGCCCAAATCTGATGATGTAAAAAAGTGGAAACATAACAATTCTAAAATGTCAACTTAGAAACTTCATTGATAGATCAAAATGATCTATGTACCTAGGAGGTACTTAATTACAGAGTAGAAAATCAAGAGATATTGGAAAATTTTGGCTGGTATCCTCTGAATTGTTATGGTAAACAACCACTGGAAAATTTATACAATTGGGGGATACTATGATCAGAATTTTGTCTTTGAATATTTAAAATTCAACTTAAATATGCCAGTTAATCTCAACTCTACAAAAAATAGGAAAGTTATTTGTTCCAATGTATGGTACATGACTGCACCATAAGCCATATAAGTTTTTTTGAGAATGAAACTCAACATCCTAAATCTAAATGAAACACCCTAGAAAATCCAATGAAGCATAAAATTTGCTAGCCTCTGTTTTGTTAAACAAAAAAGTTGACTTTTCTGCTACATCAAAGCTACTTAAAATGTGGTACAGAGACACTGGAGACCCAGGGGTCCATCAAGTCAAAACTATTTTCATCATAATACTAAGATGTTTTGATTTCTAATACAGTAAATATCAATGGATGTAATCTACATAAATGACTGCTCTTCTGGGATTCCTCATTTTCAAGCACGTCAAGGGGTCCTGACACCAAAAATGTTGGAGAACTGCTATTCTAGATAAAATATCTACATGCACTGAAGAGGCATGTACAAATATTTTACAATGTCACACACCATTCTAACCACTTCAAAAGCAGATATTTAGTGGAAAATCCATTGTGGAAAACGGAGAAACTCAGGCATGCACAAGCCACTGTCCAGTGGCTTTCCAAAGTCACTGTTGCTGAAAAAAGTCATTGCTTTTCTTAACTAGTATAAAATATCCCAATTTTCTCAGAGAGAAAAAGTAGTTCAGTCATCCCTGGGGCCTAAAAATCTGTCCTAAATGACTAATTAGATCAATAGGGTCTTAGAGGAATCTCTCAGTGCCTAAGGCAACTCACTAAGACAATCAATTTCAGAACCAAAGAGCCATGCATTGGTATCAGAAGGTTCCTCCCTGGGATAGTTTCTATAACAAAGGAATCACAGGTCCAGACCCTTCTCTCCAATTTTTTCCTCCTTAAAAATGCCGGTCAGAGTAGACCTAACCATAAATAGAAGACTAAAGTTTGATACTGGGAGGCGAATAATAGAATGTTTTGATGGACACATGCTGACCGTCTTAAATCTTCCTCTGAAGAGCAGCTGTTAGAACTTTCTAACCTAAGTACAGAGTGGAATATTTAGACTTCAAAAATTCCTTTCCTTGACTTGTCATTAGGGAAACATTGGACTTAAAACTAGAGATCACAGGCTCATGGAACTAGAGTTGGAAGAGACCACAAAGGCCACTAGTTGGGCATTGAAAAAAGAATGGAGTCAGAGGGTGTGGGTTCAAATTCTGACTCTGATGTAATCTTTGATATAATCTACCTCTGTAATCTTTGACTGATACATCACTTACTCTCCCTGTGTGCCAATTTGCTCCGTAAAAAGAGTTGAACTAGAGAACTTCTGAGGTCACTTCAAGGTCTAATTCTATCAGGGACATTCACTTGAGTATTTCCTTGTTAGTACTAAGCAATTTTGACTCCAGCTAGGAAAGACACTTCTTTTGCATGGAGTTCAACATGTGACTGGGGAAAAGACAGAAATGTGTGTGTTTAAGAGACAATACTATTTTTTAAAAATACATTTTGGGTTTTATTTTTACTTTACAGAAACACCACCATTAAGCAACCAGCACCATAATAAATCCCCAGAATGCCTCTACCTAAAACACCTAAACTTGTGTATTCAAATGGTATCCAAGTGATGAAAAAGAATTCCAAGAAGTCATATTAACCAATTAACTTCAAAACACTTCAAATATGTTTGTTTTTTGTTTAAAGGGTCAGAAATGTGGGGAACAGAATTGGGGAATATACTAAAGTTCAGATCACTACTTTCATCCCAACGTTATTTCTGCCACTTTAGTTTCACTGAAAAATGGAATGTTGTAAAGTTAATAACTATACCTCATTCTTTTCCTAGGATGCTTAATGGAAGTCTTACTGTACCTAGCAAAACTCAACATGAGAGTAATGATACCGTAATATTCCCTGTAACCCCTTGGACTCGCTTGACAAAAAATGTAATAGTAAGTGGTCCTTCCAAAGTTGATGGTTCTATATAATTCTTCTTGGATAAAGATTCAGGAGCAAATTGCACAATTCCATTTGGATCACCAAACTTTTGTATCTAGAAAATATCAAACAGAGTAGATTTGTACAATTTATATAATAATTATGATAATGAAATAATATCAACAGGTAAAGGAACTAAACATTCATTCATTCAAAATTATCTCAGGAAAGAAATGGTGGGAGAAGGGGGTGAGAAAAGAGAGGAAGACATAGTCGCTAATTAATATACTGCTCAAAGGGCCTCCAGACATCTGTTGTCTGTCCTCTACAACAGGCAGATAATGGGGGTGAAAATTCAAGATTCCATGATTTATAATCAAGATGCCTAATTTGACTTTTCTATATCCCATATTTACCCCAGACAGACCATCTACTTCAAAAGTCAACCATAACTCTACTGCCTCTCATGACATAAGAGAGTCAATGTCCTGCAATGCCAAAGAGTGGTTTCCAAACTTGAAGTTCAGGGAACATATATATAATTTTTCATATACAGAAACCTGTACTCTACAGCTTCTGATGAATATCACAAAGGATTAACTTAGTATGTGTCTAATGTATCACTTCCTTCATTATGTTAATGGTTCAAACTAGAAATACCAATTAACTGTCCTTCCAAAAAAGCAACTTATGATTGGTTTCTATAGGTGAAGAGGAGTTGGTCTTGGATCATCCCTCCAGTCCAGAAAGCTAAGAATGTAATAACAAGGCATTAAACTAAGTATGAAGAAATGGACCTGCCTGGTCTAGTGATCATTTTATCAATGTCACAAATTTCTTAACAGAATTAGAAAGGCAATCTATCTATTGGCCGGGGGAGAATGAACCATGAACTTGGAGACCTTTAAGTCTACCAGACCTACTCATTTGTTATTGGTTATACATTTGAATCAGTCCAGGCTAGAAGCAGCCTTGCTGTGACACCCTTGAGCCTATACCAGAAAATAACAGTAGAAGAGAGGACTTTTTTTTTTCTTCCCCTTCCCCTTTACTCATCTCCCAATCCCATAGCAGGCCAAGAAGAAGACATCATTTCTAGCAGGAAGCAAACACAAACTCTCTAGGACGCCGTTGTCAGACAGACAACTGAGAATTTCAAGGAGCATGACTCCTGGCAACAGGGAGAAGAGCTGGCTGTGGATGCAAAGGACAACTTGCCCTAGCTAATAGCAATTATCCCAATAGAGACCACACACTCAGGGAAGGAGCAACATGAGGGTTTTACGAGGAGAGAAAGTACATCAAGCCTTGCAGTACTAGAGGTATGAGTTGCTTCACCCTCAGAGTACCCTCAAAACCCGTGGGAGTAGCAGTCATCTATCCTTTGGGGACCCTGCCCATGAATACAAGTGCAACTTGAAGGGGTAGACAAGGTGAGTGTTAATGGGCATTAATTGTGGAAACATTATCCAAACTTTCGGGATAAGTTAATAATAGTTCCCCTCAAATACCACATGTATATGATTTAATTCAATAAGTATGAAATTAAATTTAAAATTTATTCAATTTAATTCAATTTACTGAGTATCTCCAACATAAAAGGTCCATGCTAGGCACAGAGGGAACATACAAAGATAAATAAGATATAGGACCTCAGATACCAAATTTTCTGGAAGCTTTTAATAGCAGTGTTCAATGGCACTGTATTCAGTGGCAAATATATCCTAACAGATAATATCTAACATGAATTACTCACCATATTCTACCCAAAAGAAAGGTAAAAAAATATATCAATTTTTAAAAACTTATCACTAACTTATCTTTTCAGTTGTACAACATTTCACTAACTTTTCTGATAAACCCACTACAGCATGGTGTAGTGGGAAGTCCACTTGAATTGGAGAGGACCTAGCTCTGTTACTTTACTACCTTGGAAAATATGGCCTAACTCACATCATCTCTCATTTTCATCATCTCTAAAACAAGGAAACTGAACTAGATAATCTGCGGTCTCATGAAACCAGAATTTTATGGAAGAAACCACAAAAGACAAACTTACTACTAGGGAGACACTTCTAGCCCTTCGGTCTAATTCAGCTTCTCCTTTCACAATGTGAAGCTCTACAATGAAGGTTTCTTGGACTTCAATGTCGCCATGGGGCAAGATGGTCAGAGTTATGGTTCTCAATCCACCTTCTCCATCACCAAAAGAGAAGGATCCACTCACAGGTTCACCAATGTCACTGTTGTGTGGCGGTAAAACTTCTTGTGAATTAGGTCCTAGTATGTCCCAATCAATCTGCAGCATTACAAAATTACAAATTAATAAAAAAGCAATGCAGACTTCTGTAGTGGCAATGGTTCGAAGCATGTTACTATTAATAATTTACACACAAGAAATAGCATAAGAAACCAAAGAAAAGATAACGTACAACCAGGAACAAAGTCATGTAGGGAGACTGAGAAGTAATGGATGGACAAATGAAAAGCATATGGGTACCTCACAAAGAATTACCAAAAGAATATGATTAAGGCTTGCAGTGAATTGTATAGTTACTCTAAAATAAGTTTAAGGAAAAATATGGGTAAGAATCACACAAAAGAAGGTATGAAGAGGTTGTCATCTACACCCAGTGGAGGAGAGAGAGGGTCACACTGATGAAATCTCAGGTCTTTCTGAGTATCAAAGTAATCCACCAGATTTGTTTACCAAGGTGTCAGCTTCAAAGGCATGCTATAGAAGTATATTAACCCTTTCTCTTTTTAAGTTAAATATTACAAGTTAATATTAGGACAGTACTTGAGTATGAAGTCCTCAGTGTCCCCTGAATAGGAAACTCTGTCAATGCTCTGTCAGCATCCTTTAACATCCTTTTCAAATCCTAACTCATTTCAATAATTGAGGTTAGAGAGACACTCTGTTCTCCCTGAAGATGTGGTAACCCAAGATGGTGTGCAGGAGACACCCTTGATATTTCCATTTAATACCAATAATCTATTCATACCCATTCCCTGATTGAGGCAATGGTCTGATCAAAAGAAGGAAGATTTCTTTGTTTAATTCAAAGTAATTGAAATATCTCCTGAATTCACCTTTGATCAAGGAAAAAGAAACTCCTTAGAGGGACTGGTTCTGAAGAGTTTAGAAAGGTATTTCTCCTAGCTGTGCAAAAAGTTGTGATCATTGTTTGTGTGAATCAAATTGTTACTTGAAATCTGATACTATGTTTTATCTTACTGTGAAATTTTGTATTTTGTTTGGGACAACCATAAATCGTGATTAGAAATGCCTTGCACGTGAGAGAGATTTCTCCAAGGCAGTGTGCATTTCTATCCCTTCAAATTTTCTAAGTAGAGATCCTTAGAATTAGAATAATTTAAACAGTAAATCTGTCTCAGAAAGGTTTATGCACAAAATCCAGAATACTGATATTTCCCCCCCAAAAGGCTATTTTAAAAGAGGAATAGGCATTATCTTAAGAATAGCCTCGGGGGCTGCTAGGTGGTACAGTGAATAGAGCACCAGCCCTGAAGTCAGCAGGACCTGAGTTCAAATGTGACCTCAGACACTTGACACTTAACTAGCTGTGTGACCTTGGGCAAGTTACTTAACCCCAATTGCCTTGTCTTCCCCCCTCCAAAAAAAAAGTCTCCTAAGAAATTTCTGCTTCTTAAATATTAAAATATTTTTTAAATATTCATATTTGTATTTTTGTCTAAAATAACAATGAAAATTATTCACATAAATCATGTAATTATAGAATGTTCATTTTCTACTATTAAAACACATTTTTCGAAGTATAAAAAATGTTTAACAAAGGCTTTCATAATTAAATGCAAACTTGCATAAAACATAAAGTCAAATATTTTTCTTATATTGACATATCAAAATTGCAGGTTAATGTTTATACAAAGTATTGTAGCACAATGGATAAAGATGGGCCAAGGAGGTAGGAAGGCTTATTCAAAACCTGCCTCTAACAAATGTACGTTGTGTGAGAGAGGGCAAGTTACCCTGGATCTTGCTCTGACCCGTAAGTGTTGCAATTCCATGGTCACAAATTCTGAAATTTCTTTATCTAATCATAATCCATTATCATCCTACCTCTTCCTGTGCCTTGAAACTCCTACTGCTGTTCTTCATCATCCCCACGACCTCTAATCTTTCCACTTTAACACTAACCCAGGTCACTGCCCATTCATTGGCTACATTCTCCTCCCTTGACAATCTTGTCCCCTTGGTGAACCAATTCAGTTCCACATTGTCCTTTTCTCCTGTGTCTCTTGCCCCCTTATCTTATTAAAAATCTTGCCCTGTCAAGCCTCATCCAAAGTCTTCTTCCCTACTCACATGCAGCTAAATTGAGCTGGACAAAGTAATAAAATTGGACTGACTTGGGTCGAATACAAATTATAATTTCAAGTGGGCCCTCAATGCAGAAAGGCAATCCCTTTACAGCTTTCTAACTGATTCACTATCCCATTCATCCAAAGATTTTCATCCTTCCTCAAACCTCTCATGGCCTACCCCCACCCTCTCAGCTGATGACCTCACATTTCACTGAAAAAAACTGAATTTATTCACCAAGAGCTCCTTCATCTCCTATTCTCAATTTATATCATTCAGATGCTTTTCATCTTTTTCACTATCTCCTCCTTTACCTCTTATGAAGAAAGGTGACCCTACTCCTTGCCAAAGCAAACACCTGACATGCACAAATGACCCTATTCCATTCTGTTTTCTCTAGTAGGTTGTCCTCTTTATCATGCCTACTAACTCATCAATTTCCAATACATCCCGTCGATTGGCTGTTTCCCTAGTGGCTATAACATACCCTTGTCTCCTCCATCTTCACAAAACCCTCACTTGATTTGTCCATGCTTTATCCTACATCGATTCTTCTTTCCATAGCTATACTCTTTGAGAAGGGTGTCTACAATAAGTACTACTACTTTCTTGCCTTTCCCTTTTTTCTGAACTCTGGAGTCCGGCTTCATTTAGCTGAAACAGCTCTCTCCAAAGTTACTAATGATTTCTTAATTGCAAATCTAGTGGCCTTCTCTCAGTTTTCATCCTTCTTTTATTTCTTCATAGCCTCTGACACTGTTAATCATTCTTTTCTCACTGATAACCTTAATAATGTAACAACAGGTAGCACTTACAGCACTCCAAGGTGTGCAAAGTACTTTACATATGATATTTATTCCCACAACCACCCTGGAAGCAGGTGCTATCATTGTACCCATTTTACAGACAGGGGAATGTAGACTGCTCAGGGTCACACAGGTCAGATTTGGGCCCCACCACCTTCCCAAGCTTCTGTCCAGGTGTTTGTGACACTGCTCTCTCCTGCTTCTCCTCCTACCTGTGTGATCCCTCTCTCTCTATCTTTCTTGCTGGATTGTCATCTAACTCATGCCCAATAACTATGAGGTTCTGTCCTGAGCCCTCTCCTCCTGCTATATACTACTTTGATTGGTGATCTCATCATTTGCCTTGGATTCAATTACCAACTCGATGAAGATGATTCTCAGATCTGTTTATTAAAATCTATCTCCTGAATTCAAGTCTTGAGACTCCAGCTGCCTATAGGACATCTTAAACTAGATGTGTCATTGGCATCTTAAACACAACATGGCCAAAACAGAACTACTTCTCTTTCTCCACCCCCAAACCCTCCTATCTTCCCAATTTCCCTACTGTCAGGAGCACCACCATCCTCCCAGTGACCATGGCTCAATGCGTTATCTCTGGCTCCTTCCTCTCTCTCAACCCCTCATATGCAATCAGTGGTTAAGTCTTTTGCTTTTTATCTTCATAACATCTCACCTATACACTCCTTCTCTCCTCTAACACAGGAATGATCTGGTGCAGACTTTCATTACCCATGCCTACATTACTGTAACAAACTAGTCTCCCTGCCACTCTAGTCCATCCTCTATTCAGCTTGAATTAATCTTCCTAAAGCTGCAGGTCTGACCATATCACCTCCATTCCCTAAATTCCAATGCTCCCTACAACTCCAGGATCAAGTATAAAATCCTGGTCTTGTTCTTATTAATCTGGTCCTAAAGCAACAACCACACTGGCATACCCAGGATGGCTACTAGCACAGGTTCTTAGATCAGCTTTATTAGAAAAGACAGCTGTTCAAGGGGTCAACAATCTTTTTAAATTACATTCATTAGTTGAGGGGAAAAGTCAGCACCCTGAGCTTCAGAGAAAATTCAAACAAATAAAATAGAGAAAATACAAGCAGAGAAATAAAGACCAAGACAGGGCTCCTAACTGTCTGAGAAACTGGCACAGATCAGCAGACAGATCCAAATGTCTGACCAAGGCAATACATAGTCACCAATATGGGTTTTTCAAAGGGGGTGCAGCTCCTTAACGCCTACCCAGAGTCTTGTCTGGTTAAATCACAAGAACACTTTTTCATTGAGTGAACCCCAAAGCAAAATGCTAACCTCAGAGTATATATACACTTCTTCAGGGTCAGAGGGCATTACAATCCTTGTGACTCACTGCCTAATTAGAAATTAACAAAAGATGTGAGGGTCTTCCTACAAACAAGCCTCCCCTAAGCAAGCTTCCCTTAATGGGCTCCACATGAGGTCTATTAATGGGTGGGGAAGATCTTACATCCTATTAACATTACAGGTCCCTTCCTACCTTTCTAGTCTTCTTACACTTTCCTCCCCTCTGCATAATTATGCTCCAATGACACTGGCCTCCTGTGGTTCCTCAAACAAGGCATGCTATCTCCAGATTTTGAGCATTTTCACTGGATGTCCCCCATACACGTCCTCCTTTCTCAACCTTCTCTCCTTATTTCTCTCCCACATTCCACAAGAAGCCTTTCTGCCACCCCATGCAACTACTTTTCCTTTGTTCATTATCTCCAATATATCTCATATATAGCTGTTTGTAAATAGTTGTATATTGTCTCCCCCATTAGACAGAGCTCCTTGAAATCAAGAACTGCTTTTTTTTCTTTCTTTGTATCTCCAATTTTCAGCCAATTTTCAGCCCAGTACCTGGTACATAATAGGCGACATTAAAATCTTTTCATTGATTTGTCACAGACTCCTGATTTCCTAGCCAACTCTCTAAGATTAAGTTTCTAAGTGCAGTTCTGCCAATCTGTATTGGAACCCCTCACCAAGAATTCTGTATTCCAAGGAAATCACATCTGCTCCAAAAACATAAACACATTGTTCATTAGGCCATTAAAGGGCAAGAAATGGAATGTTCAGAAGACAGTAATGACATCAAAACATACAACAAAATACTTCATATAGCACAATTTTTAAAGATCTACCAAGAAAGACAGTAATATTGCATATACATTTCTCATCTTTGAACCATCTTATTCTATAAGATAACCAAATTATCCTTCCTTCTGAAGATCCTTAAGGAAACATAATATAAAATGAACTCAGCTTACTAAGTACTGTTTATGGGAAATAATCCTTGACTCCATCATAATCTGTACAGAGCTGTCAAAAGTCCCTAAAATTTAATCTTCTAAATCACAACAAGCAAGAATCACCAGACGAGCCCTTTTTCTGTTTGGAGCCTCCACCTCCAGGTTTTAGAAGGGAAAACTCTACCTTAATCTCTCCTAAGAGTCCTCCAGTCCTCTGTAGCACCAAGGACAAAATCAGGGTTGAACTGGGGTTAGCAATAGTAATTTTGCTTTGGTTGAGAAATCGCACGAGTCCATAGGGTGCATCACTCTGAGCAATAATGATTCGGCTCACTAGGTGGCGCCCAAGCACCGCTCCGCCAGTTGCTCCCGTCAGCAGGATTTCAAACTGCTTCTCAAATTCACTGTGTGGCAAGAAGGAGCAATTCTCTGAGTCTAAACATATTAAAATGCTGCTAAAATCCAAATAACTAGTCATTTTCCAAATTGGTCATACATATTCAATACACGGCACACCAACCAAGTAGTAAAAAGAGGGTGCTCATCTAAAAGCTTGAGTTATCAACATCAACATTAATGCCTAGGAATCGGTATTAGTGTTTTCCTCCTCTGTTTTTAATTGCTTGGTGCACTAAGGCGGTGAATTGGAAGGGGTTGTTTCCATATTCTGATCAGACTTCTAAAAGTCTGAAAGAAAAAAAAGTACACACAGTGATTTTTCTCTAATTCTAGGAAAGTGATACATGCAATTCCTATTGCATATTTTTCAACTCCATTTAAGTGACATTTTCCATTTACCAGCATGTAACAAACTGTTTCTCAGTCAGTGAATGTGTTTTCCACAATTTTGTTTTAAAACAAGGGACCTATTTGACATACATTCCTCTCTGATGAAGAAGTAGTTTGAGAGGATGTGATAGTTATCACCAAAAAGGATTAGGCAGAATGAGGAACAATGGGTAGAAGTTACAAAGACAAAATTTAGGTTTGAGATCAGGACAAATTATCTAAATAATCAGAGCTCTCCAAAAGAGAAACAGACTGCTTTGAGAGGTAGTGGGTTCTTCTTCATTGTAAGTCTTGAAACAAAGGCTTCTGCAAGAAGCCTTTCTGGATCCTCCTTAGCACAAGTGCTTTCCCTTCATTGACCACTTCCCATTTACCCTGTACAGATCTTGTTTTGTACACAGACGCTCACTTGTCTCCTCCACTGGTCTGTGAGCTCCCCGAGAGCAGGGACTCTTTCTATCCCCAGTGCTTAGCACAGCGGCTAGCACACTGTAGTTACTTAATAAATGATTGCTGGCAACTTGCTATTTTGTGGAGGAGATTCTTGTCAGATAGTGGATGGGATGGCCGCTAAGCCTTTTTCCAACTCTAAAATTCAGTGAGTTTCTGTGTTAGACACAACACAGGCTTCTCACATATTCATGATTAAACGTGTAATTATCTAACTAATGAAATCATCAACTCTATTACCTTTCATCATCATCTATAATAGAGACATTTATAAAACTTAGGTTCTCTCCATGGCGAAAGATGACCGAGTTACCATGAACATGGTAATCCACACCAGGAAGGGCAGACATGCTTTGAGAGACAAAATCAGCTGTCACATTGCCATAGGTTCCATGCTGCCTCACTACCGGAATCATGACCATCCCAATGTCTTCTTCCACTGTAACAAGAATTCAGAGTTAGCAGCAAACACACTTTATCAGAAGTCACCCAAAAGGAAATAAAAAATTTCTTCTTCTTGCAATTAAGGTGAAGAGGAAGATTTAACTAAAATTTTTAATGATTCTAATAACATGCCACAGAATCTACGTTAAACTTCAATTATCCAGTACTTTAAGTAATTATTAATGTGAAGAGAGATGCCAATCACAAATGATTTATGTTTTTCGTTGAAAAATATAACTTGGCTGATATAGTGTTTAGCAGCAATTGCCTAAGAGTTCACAAGGTAGTGGTGTTTTCCATAAAATGATCAAAAGTTCATAGATTTAGAGTTAGAAAAGTCCTCAGAGGCCATCTAATTACCTCTTCATTTTACAGATGAGTAAACTAAGGTCTAGGGAGGTTAAATGACTGGTCTGAGAAGGTAATATTTGAACCTTGGACTTCCAACTCCAGTGAGAATGCTCTGTCCACAACACCACCACTGCCTTCCATAAGCTGATGCAAATGACCTGAAGTGACTGCTGTGGGTTTTGGATTTTTGTTATTTTGGTTTGACTTCTTCTACCCTGTGATTTCATGTATCTAGAGAGCTAAACAGAGTGGAATTCCCTCTACTAAGCAGATCAGCACTTACCATGAAATTTATATAGTCTTAGAGAGTTGTTTAGAGCAATAAGAAAGCAAATTACTTGCCCAGGTTCACACAGCCTGTGTGTGCCATAAGCAGGACTTGAACCCAGGTCATTCTGACTTCAGTCAGTGCTGACTCTATGCACTAACGTTACAATGACTCTTGCTAAAGAGGTTACCAACACAGAAATGAAATATTGCTTTGAATTTTCCCAAAAATCAATATGAATTGAAGCCCTTGAAAACTGTCACTTAATGACATTAAGAAAATAAATGAGGGGCGGCCAGGTGGCGCAGTGAATAGAGCACCAGCCCTGCAATCAGAAGGACCTGAGTTCAAATCTGACCTCAGACACTTAACACAAAATACGAGCAAGTATTTGACTGGGCAAGTCACTTAACCCCAACTGCCCTACCTTCCCCTTTCCAAAAAAAAAGGCAAAAAAGAAAGAAAGAAAATAAATGAGAGGCAGTCTGTCATTGTGAAGAGAGATAGCTCTCCGGGCGTAGAGTCAGGAAGATCTGGGTTTATGTCCCATGTCTAACATACTCTAATTGTGTGACCCTGGACGAGTCACTTAACTGCCCAATGTCCCAAGCAACTCTCCACAGTTAGAAGCTGTAAAGAAGGTAGAGGAAATGGGGGGTGGGAGGGAAGAGAGGAGGAAATCCAACATGGAAAAGGTGTCTACTGTCTTTGAATTTGCTTCAACAATTAATGAATCTACAACCTTAATTTAGATACACCTTCATTCGGCACACATCACAACCTATTCATACCTTCCTTCTCACACTGTACGATTCTTATCCGCATACTTCTAGAAATCTCCCACAGAGGAAGGACCCCACATGCTAGAGGCCTTTCATCTGTTATCCCTCATTCTCACTGGCCTCCTCTTTCACTGGCCCCATGTGCCACTGATACATTTTATGCTTCTTCTGACGGACAACTCAGGACGCTGGCAAGATGCAGTGCCTACTTAGATACACCATACTCTTTCTCTTGCCTCCTCAGTCACCTGCAACTTTGATTTTCCTGGGATCATAGTCTTCCATTATTTGCAACCATACACCATCATCATAGAGGTCACATACGGCTTAGTGGACAGAGAGCCAGCTGCAAAGCTTGTCAAGAAGATGTGGATCCCAATCCTTTCTCTGGCCACATCTTGCCCATGTGATACAGGGCAGCCACATAGCCTCTCAGGGCTCTTGGCAGTTCTCTAAGAATATAGATTTCAGAAATAGTGATAAACTGCACTGGTAAAGTAGTTCCCTCACCTGAGAATTCCTCTATACCAAACAAAACCCAGGGCCACAACCAATTCCTATGGCATCATGTAATGCCAATGCAATACCCATAACAACTGCTATGAATATGCATGCGTATTTCCAGGGTAGATTCACAAAATAGAATAAACTCTCTTCCTCAAAGGCAAAACCAAAATATTTATTGAGAATATCATTAGGACACCAGGAGGTAAGATTTCACAAGGTACTTATCACTAATCCAAGGAGGGTCTGACATCTTAAACCTTCTTTCTGTCAGGCCTCCCCACACACAAGTTCCTCCCCTAGGTAAATTCCTCCCTTGGCCCACTCAAGCTGCTTCTCCCTCTCTCCCTCTCTCTCTGCCTTGCTCTGTGCTCTGTTGGGCAAACTCCTCCCACACTGAGCTCCAAGTGACCCATTCCTATTTCATTAACATTACACATGATTAGAAGAATACTCATATTTTACAAAGGATGTCTGTCATAGAGCGCACCTGGTATCACTGAAACAGCTATGCTATTGCTAAATGTGATCTCAATTCACAATGAGATGGTAGTGTAGTGGAAAGGGTACTGGACATGGAATTTAAAAGACCCAAATTCAAATCCTGCCTGACTTTGTGACCCTGGTGCAAGGCACTTAGCCTCAATCTCCTCATCTGTAAAATAGATAGAATAGTACCTAGCCCATAGCATTGTTGTGAGGTTCAAATGAGATGACATGTAAAATGCTTTAACAAATCTTAAAATACTACATAATATTAGCAACTACTATCATTTCTATAGTAATTCACTCTTTGCCTCCAATGCTAGGCCCGACTCACTGCTCATCCACAGCGTCTGTCCAAGAACATACAACAACAGGGTAATTCGATGGGTCTCTAAGCCTGGACGACAGGCACTCTGCCTCCGATTTGTTTTTCTCCTGCGTGGATTGTCAAACTCGTCTCCGGTGAGTGGCCTTGGGTTTCACTGACAAGGTCCTATGATATTCTGGGGCCCCACATAATAATCACAGTCTCATCAAGAACTAAATCGAACAAGAGCACTTGGTAAAGCACTTATTTAGAGGGAATCTTTATTTCATTTAAACCGTGCAAAAGATCCTCTCAGTACTGACAAACAAAACACCTCCCATGAACACGGGGCTCTGCTTTTCACCCCACTTGGCATTTATTTACTCAGAGGACCACTGAGCAAAGTTACCACCGCAGCTCTATCTCTCAGATGTTTATAATGCCACTAGAGAACCACCTGTAAGCCTATTTTTTTCTATCAAGATAAAAGCAATTTTGTGATTTAAAAAAATAAAATAATGAAATCTTATATTCTCCCTATTTCAGTGAAATATAAAGTGATTATGAGGATGTGTTCAGTTATAGAATATTATCTCTGAAAGAGCCTGACATCTTAATTTCCAGAGTATTCTGAATACATTCACACAGGAATAATAAATATATACACACATGTTTTGGGCATCTAGGCAGTGCTGCAGTGCACAGAGTGCTACACCTGGAGTCAGAAAGACCTGAGTTCAAATCCAGCCTCAGATGCTTACCAGCTGTGTGCCTCAGTTTTATCATTTGTAAAATGGGGATAATAATACTGCCCAGGATTGTTGTATGGGTCAAATAAGATAATAAGATCAAATAAGATAATAATTGTAAAGCATATAGCACCATGTCTGGCAGCTTGGAGTACATCTTGGCTTCTATCATCATCATTAATAATAATAATAAATGCATTAATAACAACTTAATAAACATAATAACCAATTGTAATAATTAATGATAACTACCAATAATTAATTGTTATATGTTTTTTAAAGATCAGCTCTTCTATGCCTCACAATAACCCTGTCGGGTCAGCATCACCATCGCTCAGATGAAGGGACTGAAGCTGAGAGAGCTCACGCAGCGTGGACACGATCACACCTACTTCTTCCTGACTCTGAAATCACAGAGACGAGAAGCGAGGGAGATGGGTCGACAGCTGCAGATGTTGTCTTAATTTCCCCCTTTTGGCAAGGAGGCTGGAAGGGGGTAATATAATCTTTTCCATCATTTTAAAATCTTCCTCTTTGAAATAAACTTTAAAAATAATTCCTGAAGTGCCTTTAAAATAGTTTTGTTTGCAGAGCACATCTCTTCTGTGTGTGTTTGGGCAAGTCTGGCCACCTTATCCAATTCCATCTTCTTAAGTGTCATTTCTATTTCTTCATATTTAGCACACTACACACTGGGACACCAGAATCCAAGGGGGAGGTCCTATTGTCATCAACATGAGAATTTACAGAACACAGAAATGCTGGCAAGTCACCTCTGCTTTTTGTCTCCCTTTCAGCTTCTATCAATGTTGTCTGAAGGATCTGGATTTTATGCCGAGTGTTCTTCATGCTTCTTCTGCCTTCTGCAGCATTTCATTGTTTTATGAGGGGCTACTATTCATTATCTCCAGTCATCTTTCTTAGTAAGCTTTTACAAATGAACTTAATTGGTGCTTCCCTTTGCCTACTATAGCTTTCTACTTGACAAAGAGTTCAAACATTTGTCAATTAAGGGTTTCTAGGCTGTTGTCTTCATTTTGTGGCATCTATTTGGGGTCAGTTAAATTTCTCTAAAATGCTGATAATGAAGAGTTAATATTATTTCAATCCATTCTGTATGTTGCAGAGTTAACATTTTAAATAAGTTGGGTTGGAGATGTTTCAATTACTTTAATTATTTTAGTTCCATGCAGAGTTCAAATATTTATCCTTTCTTCCATTTTGGTTTTGATTACGACCTTTTCACTAGCTAGTCAATAGTCTGCGCCTGTGTACTCAGAGTTAATTGTGAAATGACTCACATATTATTAACCACTTGTTTCTCATATATTGTCTGAGTCAGGGGTTTTTTGTCTGGTTGATTTTTTCTGTGATGCTATTCTCTTTATCCAGCACTTCCCAACTATTCTTGGAAAAAAGTACCCCTCACATGTAGATCTGTGATGTACATTTGGTCTCTTTTATTTGTAGTTAATCACAGATTACACACACCAGTATATCTTTTACCAGTCAGGAAGACCTGAGTTCAAATCTAGCCTCAGACTTGCTAGCTGTGTGATCCTGAGCAAGTCTTTTAACCCTGCCTGCCCCAGTTTCCTCATTTGCAAAGCTAGCTGGAGAAGGAAATGGCAAGCCACTCAGAATCTACCAAAAAGAAAATGCCCAAAAGGGGTCATGAAGAGTTGGACACAACTGAAAATGAATAAGCAACAATTATCTTTTGCCATCTTTTCTAGACTCATCTTTACTCTGAAGTCAACAAGCATCGAAACATAAGTTAACTGGGTTTGAAAGGTCTTACAGAATTCTTCAGGGAATTTTTCTGTTTGCTCCCCACCCTCTGCAACTAATGTTGATATGTAAGCTGAAGCTTGATTACGTAACGGCTTGTTTGCTTGTGGTCATCATAAATATTACATCATGATAACGTGGCTCATGCGTTCTGTCGTTGTTGTTGCTTGGCCACACAATGAAATCAATTCCATCAACTCATTTACTCATCTCTCTGAAGACTACATACGAGTCATGCTTTCTTTTAGCAATAATTTCTCTTTGTCTTATGGTTTCATTAAGGTGCTGATGTCAATATGGGTATGGTTTTGGTGACCACCAGTAATATAAAAACTTATTAGTCACTGGACAATAATAATTCATTTAGAGTAAACAGTTAAATTCATGTGTACAGGCAAAATTATAGTTCTTACAAAGCTGAATGTAACATCATCATACAAAGGCATACCACTTCCCTGATTTTTCTCTTTTTTTACAATAGTGCCACCATTTGCCCAACAACCCCAACTTGAAGCAATATTTTAATCTTCCCACTCCCTCATTCTTCCACAGCCAATCAGTTTCAAAATCTTACTGATTTTGTCTCTCAAACCTCCCCTCATCTTACCCATTTCCATTTCCATAACTATCTCCCTACTTCAGGCCTTTATCACTTCTCACTTGGAAAACTATAAAAACCTGGTTTTCCTCTCTACCGACTCTCTCCTCTTCAATACATTCTTTAAACTTATGTACTCTTTCTAATTACTGTGATCAAGTCACCCATTCCCTATAATCACTGACTACAAGCACAAAGCCCTCATGCAATTGTTGGCCTCCACAGCCTGATTTGAACCTATAATTGCAGCATTCTCTCACATTCTCCCTTTATGAAATTCAACTCCATTCAATTCAACAAATGTTGATTTAGTCACTGCTGTATCTAAGGCACTAGGTATTCAGGCATCCTGTCAAAACGAAGTGTTCTTCCCTGTTCTTACTCCTCCCTCTCCACTCTTCTTGCTTTATTGTTCATGCTAGCTCCCATCCACGAAAGAGACTCCTCCCCTTCTTTTATACTGAAATCCTTCCACTTATTTAAGGCCGAATTCAAAGGCTACCTCCCTACATGAGGCTTTCGCTGAGCTCCCTGGTAGAAAATGATTTCTCAGAATACCTTGAACCTCTCCTTTGCAGTCATTGGTATATAGCACTGCGGTTGGAGTCATGAAGACCTATGGTGAAATCCTATCTCAGATTACTAGACTTACCAGCAAGGTGTAAAAATGAGGATAATAAAAGCATCAACCTAGCAGGATTGTTGTGAGGAACAAATGAGCTAATATTTGTAAAGGACTTTGCAAACCTTAAAAGAACTCTATAAATCCTAGTCATTATCATGCCTTTTCAAGTTTTACTTCCATAAAGGCAAAGTCATTCTCTTATGTCATTTTGCATCTCCAGCATGCTATTATGTGCCTGACAAATAATAAATCAATCAACAAGCACTTATTAAGTGCCAGGCATTGGGCTAGGAACTGGAGATATAAATACAAGTAATGAAACAATTTCTACTTACAAATGGCTTACATTCTAATGGGATACAGAAGCGTATATGTACATGTACATATGGCATAAAAATAAAGTGAATAAATACAGATACATACAAAGCAGTTATTGGGAGGAAGGGTCTTAGAAGCTGGGTAATCATGAAAGACTTCATGTAGAACAATAATGTCAAACACAAATAGGAATGGAGGCCATTAATCCATATATAAGGATCCCCACAGGTCACACATTGACTTAGTTTTGAAATGTAATATTAAAATCTATATTTTATTGCATTTTTATTCTTTTTGTTAAATATTTCCCAATTACATGTTAATCTGGCTTGGCAGCACTTGGAAGTGTTGCCAATTTAGAGGATAGTACTTGAGCTCCGCCTAGGGAAGAGAGGGACCCATAGACAGGAAGGAGAGAGACCATTCCAAGCACGTAGGATGGAGAGGAGAGGAAGTAATGAGTGTAGCTAGCTTCTTTAAAGAGTTTGGGTGAGAAAAGAAGAAAAGATACAGGATGAAAGCATGAGGGGATGGGATGGTTTAATGAACATTTCTTAAAGATGGGGTGGGAAGATGGAGAAAGAGAAGGGAGGGCACCTTGGCAAGTAGAAGGATCAATTATTTGAGCCTGGGGGGAAGGTGGAAAGAGTGAGATGCGATATCAAAGAATGAAATGACTTGAAGGTCAGTGTGGTTTATGCTTCATTCAAATGCATACGTATGTGTATATCTTACATACTCAATGCTTAACTGGATCTAGGATGTAACAGATACAGGTGAAACTGATATAGATATTCCCTCGAAACACGCAGAAACAATACATCCAAATAACATATCCATGCCTGCCCACCCTATGTACCACTGGTTCATATTCTCCCATAAATTTATCAACATGTTAGGGGTCTTCCTCACTTTCAGTCTTGTCAAACTAGAGATCTTAGTTCATATTGTTTTTCATTCATATATTTCTTTGATGATATCCTTTGTGCCACTTTTATTTATACTTCTTTGTAGTCTCTCACAATCTGGCTCCAATTTCTTTCCAGACTGTTATAACCTGCTCATCCCTACCATGTGCTCCAACACTGTCTTTTGGCTGACTTTCAGTTTTCTTCAGAGTCTCTGGTGTTCCCGAAGGATACTGGTGTGTGTGCATATATATATATGTACATGTACATACATATCTACACAACACGTATACGTGTGTATATATTACTGTTGTTGTTCAGTCATGTCTGACTCTCATGACCCCATTTGGGGTTTTCTTGGCAAAGATCTTAAAGTTATTGGCCATTTCCTTCTCCAGGGTACCCCCACTTTGCAGATGAGAAACTGAGGCAAATAGAGGTTAAGTGAATTGCCCAGAGTCACACAGCTAGTAAGTGTCTAAGGCTGGATTTGAATTCATACCTTCCTGGCTCCAAGCCCAGGGCTCTATCCACTGCACTGCCTAGCTGCACCCTGTATATATGTATACCCACACGTAAATATGTAAGATATTCAGACAGATAGATATGGTGAAGAGACAGACAGACAAGCCTTTGCTTGGGGGTGATTGAAAAGAACTGTGCAATCCAGCATACGTTTATGCATATACCAAAGCAACTGGAAATTCTCTGTGTAGCATTTCAAACTAACCACTCCATACTAATGCACTACTGCAACTCAGAAAACTGTGACATAAACAAAAAGCCTGTCGTAAAAAGAGCCTACCTGTAAAAGAAGAATACCGTGGATCAAATTCAATGACTCCTTCTGCCTTGTCATTTTTCATTATTAGTATATGAACTACAGAGATATTTCCGATTTCTGGAGGCTGATCCATCCGAAGTCCATTTTCTCTAACAATAAAATCATGCCCTCTTGGAAGGAAAGAGAAAGAAAAATGAATAAATAAAACCATCATTGGCTGGAATGATAAAAATCAGTTCAAATGAGTTGGTAACACTTGCTAGCTTCTCTATCCCAGGATCCTGTATCTGATCAAGTGTATCCCGGATCAGTCGAGTCTTTCCCCAAACAAAACACATTTGATGAAATTATAGGATTTATGGAATAGAAAAGTGAGACAACAAGATATTAGGGTTTTACCCTCTGAGACTTTTGAGTCTCACTCACTTCTGATACGGATATAAAAGCCTGACTATCTCACAACCTAAATGACCTATTCTCAGATTATTAAGAGAGTGATCCATTCCCACCTTGTAAAGGGCTCAACTCTTTCAGACTTTTGATAGAACAGCATAAACACAAAGAATTATTTCTATTAGGGGAGACAGGTACTGAGAGACTCAGTAAGGGTCTCTCAAAGGAGATGACACTTGAGCTGAGCCTTGACAGGAGTGAGGGAACATAGGAGGCAGAAACGAAGAGGGAGATCATTTCAAGTATAAATGACAACCTGTACGAAGGCATGGAGAGGGAAAATGGAATGTTAGGTACAGAGAATTTACTACAGTACAAATCTTATGAGGGGACATAAAGTACAATCAGCTTGAAAATATGAGTTGGAACCAAATTGTAATGGGATTTAAAAGACAAATATAAATTTTGTATTTTATCCTAGGGACAGTTGGCCCTTAAGACATATAGTTTATCATTAGTTAGCCAGTCAGTCAATAAACATTTTTAAGTGCCCACTACTGCCAGGCACTGTGCTAAGCACTAGAGATTCAAAGAAAGGTAAAAGACAGTCCCTGTAAACTCTCAAGGAGGAGCTCACAGGCCCATTGGGGAGACAATATACAAACAATGAGGTACAAACTATACACAGGATACATCTGAAACAATAAATCAACAAGAGGAAAGTACTTGAATTAAGGTGGATCAGGGAAAGCTTCTCGCAGAAAATGGGAGCCATATGATATCTATAACACCTGATTAACAAAGTTGTAAGGAAACTCAGATACGAGAATGTATATGAAGCTCTTTCCAAATTTTAAAATACTAAGTTTGTCTTCTTCCTATTTTACTTGCATCGTAGTTTTTGGAAGATAGTGCCAATTTTTGACATATACTACCACATTTTAAAACTTGACAGGTAGTGTCATTTTAAGTTGTCATTCTATTATGATGCAAAATCATATTATAATTGTGTTTCAGAGGATTATAAATTGTTATTATCCCCAGCAAGTTCTAGGACTTACTAAGAAACAGCCTGTGAGCATTTAGAATTGGAAGTAGTCATTACTTAGAGCTAGCATGGTTTCATAAAAAGTAGGCAATGCTCCAATAATTTTATTTTCTTTATTGCCAATTATTATGTTGGTCAATCAGAGGAATGCTATGGATAAAAATATCCTAAGATTTGAGTAAAACATTTAACAAAATTTTTCATGCTATTGTATGGGGGACTGATATAGAGATAGGAAGTCTAAATGACAGTACAGTAAAGGAGATTCAGAATAGTTTGAATAACAAGATGCAAAGAATTAGTATATTGGTATCAACTTTCAGAGAAATCTTTACAGGTATAGCCCAAAGATCTGTCCAAGGTCCTGAAATGTCTATGTTTTTGTTTTTTATTCTAAGACTTGAATAAAAGCAACAGGAATGCTTCTCACATTTGAAGATGACACAAAGCTGAGAGGAAAAGCTGTTGTGTTAAAAACCAAAAGAGATCTCAACAGGCTAGAAATATAGTCTTGGATTTAATACACCATTTAACAGAAATAAATGTAAACTTCTATAATTGGGCTTAAAATCACAAATCCTAAAGGATAACATGGAGGAGGCATGGATAGAAAATGACACTTCCAGTTTTTAAAAAAAGACACTGAAGTTTTAATGCATTGCATAATGAATGAGTCAACAGTGCAGACAGCCAAAACTAAACTAATGTGATATTAGGGTACAGTAAGATAGGCATAATGTTCATGAACTAACAAAATTATACTCCTGATATACTCTACTCTGATTATACCACATCTGAAATGTTGTGTTCCTTTCTTGGTACCACATTTTAGACAAGTCAATAACAAGCTGGAATACCACAAGAAAAGGGCAACTGGGAACTACAAGCTATGTGATATAAGAAAGACTTGAAGGATCTGGATCATTTTAGTCTAGGAGAAAAAAGAGAGGGGAGACATACTACCTTCAAATATCTAAAAGGCTGTCATATGGAAGAGGACTTATACCTGTTCTGTGTAGCTGGAAAGTAGAAGAAATGAGCCAAATTAGTAGAAATGGATAAAAGTAGCAAGGAGTAGATTAAGACTCAATATAAGGGAAAGCTTTTTTACAATTACAGCTATTCAAAAGTAGAAGTAATTGCCACAATAATTAATGGGTTTCTCTTCACTGAAAATTTTCAAGTGAGTATCAGATGACTCATTTTTTCTAAGATATATTAAAGAATAGCACTGTTCATGTGTGTGGTATAACTAAGAAGCCTCTAAATAACCTTCCCACTTTGAGATTCTGTAATATAGATATACATGTGCATGTGTGTGTGTATATATATATATATATATATATATATATATATATATATATATACATATATACACACATATATATAGACACACACACATACATACAATCATCTATCTGGGAAGATCACTAGCAAAAATATATTATGTTAATGAGTCTAGGAATAATACCATATTGACAGGAGATACTATTGAACACACAGCATCTTAATAAGTCTAGAAATCGAAAGAAACTGGTAAAGTGACAAAAGGACTATTAGAGTATGTTCTAAATTCAAAGTTAATAAAGATGTGATGATATTAAAAAGCAATGTTAAGCATCATACATTGGTTTACATTTGAAATTTAAAACAGGTGGTAAGTATAAAACTATAAAAGGAAAAGTCAGAAAAATAGAAGAAAAATACTTTATTCTTTGAGAAAATTAAGGAAGAATGACTTCTTTTTTGGTTTTAATAACAGGAATTCTGCAAAGTTATTTCACATGCTAATACTCCTATCAAATACAACCTTTAAGATAACTAGAAATTACGTCCACTTCTCTCATCGCTGAAGATAAAAGGTTAAAGAACGTCACGGCCCTTCCCTTATAATCTCCACAGTGCGAGACATTTACTTGGCATTTATAGCCTATTTTATTCCAAAAGGTAATAGGGAGAATTATGAGAGTGAATTAATATAATACAAAATAGGATAAGTAGGAATAAAAAACAAAATGATAATACAGAAAAAGAGAGAACAGATGATAAAATGTATCTAGGATGAGTTTCCCAATGTCATGGGTAGTACCTGTCATACCTATCAGTTAATTCCAGTCACATTCAAATTAGATAGCAGACAGGACACCAGAATATAAAAATACCAGATCTGCTTGGTTATGCCTTCCTGCCCACCTCCATCTGCTGGCTTCCCTGGCTTCCTTCAAGGCTCAGCTTCAATATTACCTTCTCAAGAAGACTTTCCTGGACACCTGGAAAAGTACCTTTCTTGTGAGATTACTTTCACACATCTCGTACGCACACAGCTCTCTGCATGTTGTCTCCTCTACTAGAGAATGTGTTCCTTGAGAGCAGACATTGGGTTTTTGCCTTTCTTCTTAACTCTAGTGCTTATTTGCACATTGCCTGGCATGTAATAAGCACTTAAAAAATGCTCCCTGACTGACAATAAATAAAATGAACTGAATAGTTCAAATATCCATAAATTTTTGAATTTTGCAAAAACAGTATTTAGTTGTGATCACATCTTTTATTCCATCTTTTTCTCTGACATTCCATAAGAAATAAGAAAAGAAGCTATACCCCAGTTAGGCAAAATTGTCTATAGTTTTATGATTTTTTTTTCTTTACCTTCCTTGTAGTTCCACTTTTGTAATTGCAAGAGAAAATTCCTCAGGACCTTCAGGAAAGTCATCATCAACAATTTCAATATGGATTCTTTTAGTTTTCTCCTTTGGTTCAAAGAGAAGTTCCCCTACTGCAGGAATAAAATCTAAGCCTGCTTCTGCTGTTCCACTTATAGTCTCATACCAGAGTTTTACTTGGCCCAAATGTCCACCTGAACGAATAACTGTGATGTTAACCTAAGAAAAAAGCATTTATTTTATTTCAATTTCGAACCTAACTGATTTTCACTTTTCCTTCTTTAAGTTAAATATTTCATTGGTCATTGAGATGTTAAAATTGTTTGTTAATAAAAAATGAATCATGTTAGAAAGAAAACCTAAAGGTTCATGAATGTGGAAGGATATTTATTACTATGAATAAATTGGCCACTAAACATTCACAATTATTCTCAACATTTCTTTCCCAATGTGAATGACCAATCTGATATAAGCATTAAGATTCGAAGCACCTAGTACTGTACCTTCTGTCCTTCTTCTGACACTTGGAGGAGCTTAGGTGACAAAATGAACCAGCCATAAGGAAAGTCACTAGCAACCATTGTAACATTGGCTGTTCTACTAGACTCTTTTAAAATTCCTCCCTCACTGATTCCAGTGAGCTGAAACTCATATAAACACTTTTCCTCAGGAATGTTATCATCTAAAGCCTATAGGAAACAAAAAAACCCACAAATTAATCCACAGAATCTTCAGAAAGGTATTTGCCAGGTCAAACTCTATAAGATTATATCAAACAAATATGACATGGCAGAATGAGTCAGGCTGCCAAGCATTAATACCTGTATGACCACAGTGGCTACAGACTGTCCATCTCTTATGGTTAATCTTCCTGATGTTTCTGCAAATTCCTCTGCCACAGAGGGAAATATACTCCAGTATACTGTGACTTCTCCAAAAGTTCCTGGGCCACGCACCAGGCTATAGGTAAGAACACAAAAATATACGACCATTAAAATTTAAAAAACTTTAAGGTAGGTGTAGCTTTCTGAAACTTAGTATTTCATGGTTTTCAAAAACAGCTGCATGGAGCTGTTTTAGGAATATGATGAGCAAATCAAAAGGAATAAGGAAGGTAATAATAATTAGTCTAATCCTAGTGGATCAGAGGATTCATAGTGGGAAGTGTTATGAGACAAGGCTGGAAAGATATTATGATGCTAGATCATAAGAGACATGGAATGCCAAGAGATATAGAGTGTCAGGAGGTGGAAATTTACTCAATAGTCCAAAATTATCAAACACACACCCAAATCAGATTAAAATATAATTGGGAAATCTCTAACAAAATAAAAATAGAACAGAACAAAATGATGTCAATGTGGTTTTCTAAGTCAATATTTGACCCACAAGGATCCTTATATGTGGTTTAATGGCCCCCATCTCTTTTTGAGTTTGACACTGAAGCAATAGACAACAGGGAGCCACTGATGGATTTTTAGCAAAAAAAAGGGATATGACCAGATCCATACATAAGGACATTGAAGACACAGGTCTGGATCTTATAACAGGAGTCAGGGATGGGGGGAGATAAAGATTTTTGGAGCTAACTGCATAATGAATGAAGCCATTATGTTTATAATATTTTCAAAGGAAAAAGAGAAACACAACAAAAAAGAGATACATAACCTAAATAACTTATTTTACAGATAAAGAAACTAAGTTGTTATTGGCTGATTCATTGGACAGAGAGTGATTTCATCGACTGGGAACTCCCAGTGAGGAAATTCCATCTACTCATGTATACTCAAAATCAGAGAGTAGCCTATAGCACTAAGAGGCAAAGTGACTTGCCTAGGGTTACTCAGTCCATGTGTCAGAGGCTGGACATGAACCCAGGTTGTCCCAATGGAAGTCAAGTTCTTATTTGGTATGCCACACTGCTTTTTTCAGAAAGTCACAATACACATGGTTAATTTCAGAGTCTGGATTTGAACACAGTGATTCTGAGGCACTGCCCTCACCACTACATCACAGTGTCCAAATCTAGCTAAGTTTTCATTGTCAGTGCAGCAACATTATATCACATTACTGACAATTCTTTACAACATCAAGATAGCACAGATAAGTCATTAGATCAAATCACTTAAAATACAGTGATGACAACATGGAAATAGCCTCTTCAGGCATTTAACCAACCAAAAAACAATTAGGCAGACATGATTTGGGCAGAGAAAAATCATGAAAGCACTTACCTAATCAGAGCAGTGCCATTATATTTTTCTGATGGCTCCCCAATGAAAACGTTCCTAGATGATGAGGCTATCCCAACCTCTCCAGATGCACCTTTTTCTCCCTGTATGACAATTGCTGCTCTACCTAGTAGAAAACAGGTTTTCAGTACAACTCTTTCTAAGAAAGATATCTACACAATGTCTCATAAGTACTCCAAATTATATTCCATGAAATACAGTATTAGATTACTGGACTCTTCAGCTGAAAATTAAGTACTGAAACTATGTGCTATTATTTATATGCAAAAATGAAGCTACAGACTCATAACTCATGGAGTGTTGTGGTCTGAATGATTCTTCTAAAAGTGAAGATGGATTTGATTCATCTCTACCTCTCCTGACTAGTGCCATATATTTAAAAGATGGCAAGCTGGAGGTAGAAGTATAGTCTGGAGCCAAGGAATAAAAAAAAGCACCTGCAATCTATAGATTTCAACCTAAGACTTTAATCTCATGAATATAACCTTTAAGACAATTGGGCTATGGGGGCAGCTAGGTGGCACAGTAAATAGAGCACCAGCACTGGAGTCAGGAGGACCTGAGTTCAAATTTGGCCTCAATCATTTAACACTTACTGGCTGTGTGACCTTGGGCAAGTCACTTAACCCCAATTGTCCTGCATTCTCCCCTCCAAAAAGAAAAAAAAAAAGATAATTGTTCTAAATGATCATACACTACGCAAGACTACAGTTCTCAGACAAGTCTACAGAGTGAAGGAGACTACCTCCCGCAAATAGATAAACAAAGCAATGATGCTCTCTATAGTTTTCAATGCAACACTCTCTTCACTGAGTACTCTCAAGGTCATAAGGCCTTGTATGGGATAGAAGAGAAGGGTAGTAAATCACAGAATAGAAAGAGCACAGCCAGGTACATATCTTGCCTGGCATCATCCTTCCAGATGTCTATCAAGGATCATCACTGGCTGCATACCAAAATTTCTACGACTACTTTTAAAGCGTGACTGAATAGTTTCAGAACCATTTCCTGGACAAGCTGTTGAATACTTCTGCCTAGAATTCATGTGCAGTTTAGCAAGAATCAGGACTGAGTAGGAGAGAAATGGCTGAAGTTTTATTTTGTTTACCCTTTACAAATCCATAGATTATATGTCTGTAAACAGAAAAGGGGGAAGCCAGAAGTGCATATTTCTGAAAAGTAAAAATACCAAGGCAACTACATTCATATGACATTAAATTGGTCAAAGAATATTTGTGCACAACGAAATACGCACATTCTACATTTGTTAATCACTGAATATGCAATTATAATTTTTACGGAACTGATGTAAGTTGTAAGCAGGAAAAAGAAGAGAGTTTTGCTTACCATTTATTGGTGATATTTCTGCATCATTAAGGGAGAACAACTCAATGATGAAGTTCTTATCACCTTCCAAAAAAATGTCTTGAAGTGCATGTAAAACAATAGTCTTCTGAGACTCATTCTATATCAAACCACAGAATTAGGAAATATTTTCAAGATTGATCCAAACACAATCAAAACATTTCTCATCAGAAAAACAATTCTATTCATGCCTGCTTTAACAAAAAAAAAATTTCAACCTTGTTATCTTTCTCTGAATGCTGAAATGCTGTTAAAGAGCAGTACTGAACCAAAAAAATAGCTTTGCCAATTCCCTGTTGGGAGAAAAATGTAAAAATTAAAACTAAAAAGAGCATAATAGGCTCCTAGATGTGTTAAGGAACCTCCACCATTGCTTCTTCATTAGATTAGAAGCTCCTTGAGAACAGGAGCTTTTTGTTGTTTGTTTTTTCCCTTGCAGCACCAGCACTTGGCAGAGGTCCTCACATGTATTTAGAACCTTAAAAATGACTGATTCTTTTAAAAAGTAGCTGCTTGGTCAGTATGTAGTGCTAATAAGATCCACAGGTTTAACCCTTGCACAGAGCAGTTGGCTTCACCTGGGTGAAGGGGAGAGAAGGTTCCAGGACAGAGGTCAAACATTTCATTTCTTGAAAAGGCATGCTTCTATTCTCTACACGTAAGGTACCCACTATAACACTACTGCTAACACCAGAAAACACCTCAAAGCATACCGACAATAGGTTAATAAAATCATCTTCATACATGAGAAACAGTTTCAAAACCTTCACTTAGAAGGTACGATTAATAAGAGATTTTATTTGCAAGTAGAAATGTTCTTAGCACTTGGATCAGTTTTTTTTATTAAAAAGTGACAAGTCACTTAACTTAAGAAAATAAATTATTAACTTGGCCATTCATATTTAGATACATTATTCCTTTTAAATGGACACTAAGTAGATAGCCATTATTTAACATTCTTGAATTTAAATATGTATGTATATATTTTATATAAATACATATACACACATATAAATATACATATATACAAACACACATACACACATAGAACAAAGGAGAGAAATTTCTTATAAGCATTGATCAGGAATAAAGACTGATCTTCCCAATCATATTTAAATTACTCTGGGAAAGAACAAGAACAAGAGAAACCAAAGGGCATATCTATTTGAAACAAGAACCCAGAGACATATAATCCTCTGATGACAGATATCTCATAATTATAAAAACTGATGAAAAATCTACTCTGAGCCATTTTATCATTGATAAGAAATACCACATAAGAAATTTTAATGTGTATGTTGTCAAGTACAAGGACGACTGTCATTAATGTAAAAACATTAATGGTGCTGACTTCCTGATGGAAGAATGCTGGTTGTTAAAATGGTCAGTTCAGGAGAGAGGGATGTTCTGAATCCTTCAAAGAGCATTGTTCTGCACAAAGTATACCAGGAAAATACAGAGATATTCCAAAGATAACACTGTGACCATCATTCCCAAAAATATAACTCAGAAAGTTAGCATTACATTATTTTGCTCTCCACTGCTGGAAAACTACTGAACAGAGTCCTTCTAAGGAAGTTTGTGTATAACACGCTCCTCTAACACGACATTATAATCTCAAAAAGAATAAAAACCAACATAAACCCCATTCAATAAGACAGTGTATGCTTTGGAAGGAGGCTGGACTAGATGGCCTCTGAATCCCTCTGCAACTCTATTATTTTAGGGCACCATGATACATCCAGCACATTACCTCTACCCTACACTTAATGAAACTGTACTATGCTTTCAATAGATCTTGGCCCTGAAAGTTACAAAGCAAAACTGAACCTTCTAAGATGTTCAAGGTGCTTCTACCTTACCTGGTTATTTGGCTGCAAAAATCACCTCTTAGGTCAAAACTCTTGGCTTCTTATGTTTCCAACATCAAAATCAAACTATTAGTATTTTGATTCAAGGTTCGCTACTTATGTT
This sequence comes from Pseudochirops cupreus, assembly GCA_028627135.1. Taxonomy (NCBI): domain Eukaryota; kingdom Metazoa; phylum Chordata; class Mammalia; order Diprotodontia; family Pseudocheiridae; genus Pseudochirops; species Pseudochirops cupreus. Next base: position 235,962,375 of record CM053580.1, on the reverse strand, counting down.
ATTTTTCCAAATACTCCACTTGACTCATTTGTTCCCATCACTGCCTTGCCTGTCCTATTCTCATCAGCTTCAAATTTCTGAACCTTCCTAAGTTTCTATTCACAAGTTAAAAACCAAAACTGCTTCTACCAAGTACAGCTGTTCCAAATGCACATCTTCTAGAACAGGGCTTCTTAAACTTCTTCCACTCATGACCCCTTTTCAGTTTTGGCAGCATTGGTGTTCTGTGATCTGAGGGCATGCACAGGGCAAACTGTGCATACTTTGTGTTCAGAACCAAGGCTGCAGTGAAGTTTCAGGATGCAAATGGGCAAGTCCTGCCAGAAACAACTAGGATTCATTACACATTTGATTTTTAATTAATTTTTGGTCACTGCACATTCAGAAACCTTTTAGTGTTGTCAATTTTTTGTGACCCCATACGGGATTGATAACCACAGTTTAAGAAGTGCTGTTCTAGGAAATACTTTTGCAGCCTCAAGCAACTAATCATACAAGTCATCGAAGTGGATGAATACATGTACCAACTAATACATGTGCTCTTCCTACGGAGATATGCCCATATATGTTTTTCAGTATACTTCTGAATTTGACAAATTTACTAATTTACTAAACACTATGCATTTGAAATTGTTTATCCCCCTTTTCTCCCATATTTCCTATTAATAATACATTTTCCTCAAATGAAAAGTGTAAAACAGAATTCTAGTTATACTGTGGATAGTTGATGTGATGATCACACTAAATTATATTACTACTTTGGAAAGTGAAACCAATCTAAATCTGAAAAGAACACACACAAACACAGACACAGACACAGACACACACACAGACACACACACACACACACACACACACACACACACACACACACACACACACACACACACACAACTGTTCCTTACTATACCTCTTCAAAATGAAGGCTTCCATTCAAAGGACTTAAATCATCTCTAGCTGCTTCGTCCAGAACCCAGAAAAGTTGTACTGCTCCTTTTCCTCCTTGGGTCCGGGTAACTGTCAATGTTAGGTATGAGGAAGGATCATCAACTGATAGGGCTTCAGGAACTCTTATCTGGAAGCAGGTTATTACACAAAATTAGACAGTGGAGAAAAAAAAAAAGAAGAGAAGGGGAAAGGAACATAAGAATATTCATCTTCAAATTTAGAAGATAGTTATTTCATAAAATGGAAGTATTCTGGATCATAATTGCTTCTCACCCCAATGAGCAGGGATTCGAGAGGATCCTAATTTCCAAAATTTTCATTGAGATTTCTGAAATTAGTCTCCCAGTTTTAACTACAATTCTTTAAATGAATTTAATCCTAAATTGGGCAACATCACCACTTAGATATCTACCAAGAAAAACTCTCAATTCCAGTCTGAAATGTGCAAATACTCTCTCATCCTACTGACGGCAATAAATATTCCTGCCCACTGTTTGGTGTAGCTACAAGGCAGGTTAAAAAGGCACCCTCTCTGTTATTGATACTTTACAGAAAACTCAGAACAACAAAAAATAATTTAGCAGTACACTGGACACAAAGAAAAGTAAGCTGAAGACAAATTCAAGAGGCAGTATCTCTAAGCTGATTTTTTAGTAAAATAATCAAACTTCGGGAGTTTTAAGATTGTGACCAACAGGTATGTCACCCCATTCAGAAATAAATATCAGAGATTACAATAGTAGTTGAGTCAAATAAGCTTATAACAATTATTTTTCAAGATTGTAAGCATGTAAATGCATGCAGCTTATTTTAAAGTAATGAACTAGCATTTACACACTGCTTTAAGGTTTACAAAACCCTTTACATCTTAACTCATTTGATGCTCATGACAACTCCATGAGGTACTTGCTATTATTATCCCCTTCTTATAGATAAGGAAACTGAAACACAGAGAGTTTAAGAGATTTGCCCACAGTCACACAGTCAGTGAGTGTCTAGGGCAGGATTCCAGTTCAGGTCATCTTTATCCCAAGTTCTGAATTCTATGTACTGAGCCATGGGAAATTTATATTATAAAAGCTAAGACCAGAGACATAATGAAGACAGAAGTATTACAACTAGCAGAGGACTCCCTCTGATTCAAGGCTTGAACAATAACTTTTGGTCCAACCTCAAAAGTCAATGGCAAATTCCAAAAATAGAGATGTTTTTCCAACCAACATACACAAGAAAGGTAACAATGCTCTATTCCTTTCTTTAAGGCTTCAGGTCCTCTAAATTTTAATGAAAATAAATGAAAAGATAACTAAAAGGATGCCAAGCTGAGTAATTAAAAAGAAAAACAAAGTTTGCAGGAACAAGTTAACAAAGTGTTCATACATTTAATTAAGAATTAAGTTGAGAAAAAGGCCATAGGGAAAGAACACTCCTATTTACATCAGACTTACAGTCCTTTCTTCGAATCCAAATACTCCCAATGGAGAGTCATTTGGTGGAATAATGATCGTCACTTCAGTATCAGCACCAAGCCTAGCACCTCCAGTCACGCTGATTAAGGAAATGTGGAAAGCTTCCAAAGATTCAACTTCAGTATCATCAATTATGGCAATTGCCAGTACTGCAGTCACCTGGCAAAAGAACGAACACACACACAGACACACAGACACACAGACACACACACACACACACACACACACACACACACACACACACACACACACACACACACACACACACACACCAGTGAGAACAACCTTCTATGAATTTCAGCTTAATTCTTTGAATCACACTGGCTTTTGTTCTTTAGCTATGATGTACTTATAGCTTTTAAAAGGAAGGAGCAGATTTTCTTGGAGATAAAAAAAGGTCTTTTGGCAGAGTATTTGTATCAATATAAGAAACAAAATGGTTTGTTCATGGAACCTTCCCAAGTCAGAAAATTGTTGCTATTCTCAACTTTACTGATGTATGTGGTGACCTCTATAATAAAGGGGATAAAATAATATAATCTCTGAAATCTCTTCTCCAGCTCTAGCATTCTTTTATTTTTATTTTATTTTTTTGCTTTTTGGAGGGGGAAATGCAGGGCAACTGGGGTTAAGTGACCTGCTCAAGGTCACACAACTAGTAAGTGTTAAGTGTATGAGGCTGAATTTGAACTCAGGTCCTCCTTACTCCACGACCAGTACTCTATTCACTGCGCCACCTAGCCACCCCTCCAGCTCTAGCATTCTATAAATTCTGATCTAAATCAGCCTCTGAATACCTTGCTACCCACAGTGGAAAACAGTTTACCTAAAAGTCATTATGACACTATGACGGGACTATAAAGCACAACCAAGGGAAATACTTATTTAAATGACAAAAAGGTCATTTTTCAGTATCAAAGGAAGGCAAGAGCCCACTTTGGAATAAAAATCCAAACAAATACCTTTGGCTTCATATGTTTGCTAACTGGGCTTTTTGGTTAAAGAACTCTGAGAGAAAAATCCTTGACCCATTTTTAATCAAATAGCCCCTATCAAATATTATCTGGAACAGATGTTATAAAACCTGGATAATGACTTAGCTAAAGTCAAACTGTATCTCAAAGGCAATGACAAGGATTAAGCTGTGTATTCAGATTAACAGTCTGAAGAGCTATATCAAATGTTTCTCAATGCTGAAGGTCATTTCTCAAAATATTAAATGCTTAAATTTTAGTGTGCTGGGCATTAACATTCAAGATTCAATGATATAAAGCAATGGAATATGTGACCAGTATAATAATTATCATCCTTCCTGAAATAGAAAACTAAATTTATGTTCTAAAACCATGAATTTTAAAAACACAGTTGAAAATCTCTATCTGTATCTGTGCTAAATATTGTGCAACATATAAACAAATAACACTTGGTCCAATTTGGGATTTCAATACTTGTCATAAAAATGTCATGAATGTCATAAAAATGTGTCCTCAATTAGAAACATTTATGTCCTAGAGGGAAGTGTTGACACTTAATGTACATTTAGCATACATGTTTAAAAAGGAGCTAAGTTTTCTTTCTTACACCTATTTATATTGTTTTATTCCATAATAGGTAAACTTCAGAAATTTAAATGTTTGACATTCCAAAACTCAAATTCCGTCAGAGGGTCATAAACCCAAGAAAGCTTAACCAGCAGAAAACAAACTCATTAAACCATCTCTAACTCAAATTATCTAAGAGCTTTCCATGGTGGACAAAGAACATGTTCTGTGTATGATGTTAGGTTTAAAAATGAACACAGAATGGAATAAATCATTGATTTTAAATACATTACCATATTTCTTTCTAACAGAACGTAAAGCTTACATACTAAAGGTACTGATAGACATGATTAACACTGCAACATCACTTGAGATTTGTCATTGTATGAGAACAGCATAGCATCAGCCTAACAAAGAGAATCTGTATCCTTTTCTATAAAGTTTTATTTTTCAAAATACTAGTAACTGAAAAGTTCATATACTATAGACATCCACAAATAAGCAGGCACTGTGATTGCTCGGAAAAATGCCTATCAGTCTTCTCACTTTGGGAAGAAATGAATGTTTGCCTAATACAACAAACCAAAGCATATTTTATAAATATATCTGTGCAAATCCCAGAGCAGTAGACTGGGTTTGGGTAATCTTGGTATGGCAAATAACTGAAAATATTATCAACTGTCTACATGTTTTTACAGTTGCCAATTTTTACATTAAATGTAATAACTTAGTAAATATCTTCAGGTTTTACTTACTCTAAAATGGCCAGTTTCAAAGGCCATAATTCTTAGAAAATATACTTAATTTTTAAAAATTATTTGCTCAAGTTTAGATAGTCAAGGAACATAAGGGCAAGAACTGCTGCAATTTCATCTTTGTGTTCTCAATGCCTAGTTCAGTGCCTGCAACACAGAGGTGGTTAATAAGTGCTTTTTGACTGACTGGTTGATTATGTCCTTGTGCTTGGTACAATATGACATAAGGAGATTTGTTAGAGGTTACTTAAAGTGACACATGTTGCTTTCATGGACAGAATCTAACAACAATGGTCTCAGATACCCATTATATGCTTATATTTTCATACTTGTCCATCTTCAAATGTGAGGATCCCATATGATGGTGTAAAGTCTTCTAGGCTAGCACTGTCAGGTATTGCCTTCCAATAAACATTTATGAGCCCAAAGCTTCCAGCCAATCGAACAACTGTCAGTTTAAGTACATTCAATGGTGGTGGTACTTCATGGACAATAATAACTCCATTCATATCCTAGAAATGAAGAATAAGTTGAAGAGCCAGTTGACTCTTAATTTTTAAAAAACAAAATATTCAATCCTCGCAAAGTGAACTTTGTATCTTGTCTGTCCTCTTTATCATCTGAAATGTTTTAAATTATTCAATTATAATTTAATAGTCACATTAAGATTTAGTTATTAATCAACATACAGTATCTTTATAGCTCCAGACTTTTAAAATAGCATCTACTATAAAAGACTTAAAGAAATTGCCAAGTTTACTTGTCTGGGACCTACACTAAGAATTAAATCAATTAATGAGTCAATTCATTTTCCATGAATTATGAATTTTGAAGTTATTACACATTTTAAATATTGACTAATTGACAATTCTCTCAACTTACAGGTATGAACATTAAAGCAGAGAGAGACAAAGTGATGCATCCAATGTCATACATCTAGTTACTTGGGAACTGAACCCAGGTCTCCTGACTTCAGTGTATTTTCCTCTATAACAAGTATTACAAATATTTTGCAAATAGGAAAGTTTCCACAAACAACACTCACCAGAAGAATTCTCCGACTATCTTCAATATTTTAAGGTCTTTCTTACCCTGTCGATGCTGAACTGAAACACTCCTCTTGAATCATCATTTTCTGCAATCATTATCTCAGCTATTTCTACCCCAGGTCTCTTTATAATTGGCTGCCCTCTGGTGAAGTCTGAGTTCACTAGGTGGACATCAGTAATATTGATGATAAACCCTTCCTCTAACTCTGGAACATCATCCTGAATAAAAGAAAAAGTTCTGGTTTTCATTTATTTGTTCTTAAAATATATTCAGTTTGAGAACCTGAAAAAGATCATGAAAGGATGACTGGACAACTTTTTATACAGATGTGGCTCTTTAATGGTCTGGTAAGGCGACAGAATTGGGGATTTCTAAGTCATTTTCATATGCCAAAATCCCACTATCTGAAAAGACTAATCTAATTTTTTTTAATGTACTCCCTACTCCCTAGTGGACTCATCCAAATCTCAATATCTCACTGAATCATCAATTCAGTTGGTGCCATCCCAAAGTAGCTATGACAGAGTATGTCAGAAAGTAGTTTGGAAATCTCATAACAAACATAATATAATGGAATGGAATGGAACGTAAACTAACATAACTAACGTTTATGCTATTCTTACAGAAATTTCTCAAAAAAGAGTTTTAAAACAGCATATGCACTTTGAATTGTTCAATTTATGCTATTCTTACAGAAATTTCTCAAAAAAAAGCTTTAAAACAGCATATGCAATTGAACTGAATTACAGAAATTAAAACTACGTACATCCATTAACCCAGAGATTAAAGAAAAATAGGTACAAAAATATTTCTAACAACTTCTCAGATCAAAGAACTAGAAAGGAAGAGAAGGCTGTCCATTAATTGGTAAATGGCCGAGCAAATTTTGCTGTAGGAATGTAATGAAATATTATTATGCAATAAGGAATTTCAAAAGGGATAATTAAGTAGAGCCTGAGAAGACTTGTATGAGATGAGTAGAACCAAAAGAATAATTTGTACAACAACAAAAATTGCAAAGCAAAATAACTCCAAGATTTAGGAACTCTGCTGCATACAATAACCAAGCGTATCCCCGCATGACTGTGGGTCAAGTCTGTCACATGATTCCTCACAGAGAAAGGACAGACTCATGGTGAAGAATGACACATGTACTGTCAAATTTGTTCAATGAACAGAAGTTTCTTTTTTTTACTTTACTCTGCACATTTATGATTTTTTTTTCTTTTTTTAATAAACCAAGTGTGGAAGAGAGGGAGAACTAATGAGGATCAAGCGAAAAAATGACAAAGATCATTATAACATTTCTAAATTCACAGAAGGAAGTTCTGAAGGAGACAGAAAAGCAGGGCAGCTTTGAAAGTAACACGCTGAATTTATTACCTACTTTTAAAAAAGTAATCTCTACATAAAAGATTAGCAGCTTCATATATGTCTCTCTGTTCTAATTTGTATATAGAAATGTTCAACTTTTTATGTTTGTAAAATCTGCAATTTAAAATATTAAAAAACATATCTGTCAACTCCACTTTACAGGGCCATTGTTAGGGTCAAATAAGAAGTACGTCCTTTAAACAAACACCACTTTGTTTCCTTCTTCTACAGCATGAGTCTTATTCATTTAAAGAGGTAACCATGCACAGGTGGACAGCTGAGTTTTGAGCCAAGGAAGAACTGGGTTCAAGTCCCACCTCTGACTTTGTGAACCCTGACCAGTCTCTCTTAGTGGTCTAGGTCTCCCTCTAAGACTACATACCTTAGAGAAGGCTCTCGTCAGCACTGATACAATCTCTTCATCTGAGATGACTCATCAATCTAGTCCCCATCTCTAGAGCAGGTGTTTACAGATTGATGACTGAGTACTGAGCAAATCCCTTCCAACTTAAAGGCCAAAATAACCAACTAATTCTAGTCATTAGGTTTAAGTAATCAATCAGTTACCATGATAACTGGTTCAATTCAGTCACAGACCTATCTAAAAGTCACAATATAACATGAAAAAAAGATAACCCAGGGGGCGGAGCCAAGATGGCGGCATAGCAGCAGCAACATATCGCAGCTCTCACACAGCCACCCCAAAATACCCATAAAATAGGACTCTAAACCAATCCTGGAACTCCAAAACACACACAAAGATACTTCTCACTAAAGTCAGCTCGGCTACGAGGAACCATATCAGCACTGCAAACGGAAACCAGCCTGGCCTGAAGCCGTGGCTGTGCCCCGGGGGCGGCTGGACGGGAGGAGCCTAAGAGCCTCTCTGGTGAGTGGATTAGCGGCAGCTGCGAGCAGCGTTCAGAACCAGGTCAGTGGGACTTGCGAGATTAGGGGAGAAAAGCAGTCCAGCCGAAAGGCATCCAGGGAGGGAAAGCAAAAGGCAGCGGTTTTGCACCCGCCTCCACATTGCAGCTTCTGCACCCTCGGCCTGCAGACTGCAGGAGGACCAAGTGATCGTTCGGAGGACGAGTGCTGTCACAGTGAGCGGCCTGGATCCAGATCGCGGTCTTGGGCTTTCAGTCCTGGAGTCTTCATTATCCAGTGAGCCCGAAGTAAGTAGGAAAGGGACCCAGCACCTTCCTGAGAGGTACGGCAGCCGGGAGGACCCCAGTGATTTGGGATAGAGCTTTCCCTTCTGCAAGCAGAGCCCCACAGAGATTAAAAAGAAAAAATCACGGACTGACCAATCATGAGTAAGAATAAGCATAAGAAGCATGGTAAGAACAGCACCCAAACTCTAGATTCCTTCTTTGGGGAAAAGAAAGATCATGGCAAAGAGAGGGAGGAGGAGAGCGCAGCCAGAGCACCCCCACCAGGGGCCTCCAATAAACATGAAGAATGCCTTAAAGCTAGAGATGAGCTGAAGAAGGATTTTCAAAACCAAATAAGAGAAGTGGAAGAAAAATTGGGAAGAGAAATCAGAACGTTGCAGGAAAATCATGAAAAGAGAGTCAGCAGTATGACTGAAAAAATCAACACCCTAAAAAATAAATTAACTCAAATGACAAAAGAGGCCCAAAAAGCCAATGAGGAGAAGAATGCCTTAAAAAGTCACCTTTGCCAGATGGAGGAAGAATCTCAAAAGCACTCTGAAGAGAATAATTCTGTCAAAATTAGAATGGAGCAAATGGAAGCAAATGACTTC
>CM053580.1:235898242-235952970 GCA_028627135.1 Pseudochirops cupreus | reverse complement strand
TAGACTGGGGGAGGGGGGACACACTGGGATGGCTGTTTTGGGGCGGTGGGTGGGGGAAAGACGGGGAGAAAATATGTAACTCAAAATCTTGTGGAAATGAATGATGCAAACTATAATAAAATTTAAAAAAAAAAAGATAACCCAAACCAAATGCAGATATATGAAATGTTTGTAACAGTCACAAGGCAAACAGCAAAGATCCAATTACACAGTGCCAAACCTAGAAATTTTCTATATACAATAAAAATAGCTTTTGCCTTTAGGGGTTAAAAAAAAGAAAATTGTATACCTTTATATAGTAAGAACAAAAATAACAATCATTTTGGATTTTGTCTGTGATTCCATCAGATTATAGGGAACTCTAAATGGTGAAGGCCCCTCTACCAGTGTAGAGCCCCAATAACAACAGCTAGTTTTTCTGTAGCACTTTAAGGTTTATAAAGCTTCTTGGACATGTTAAGTCATTTCAGCCTCACAACAGTCCTGGGAGGCAGGTGCCATTCATATCACCATCTCACAGATGAGAAGAAGAGGCTCAAGTGGCTGGGGGACACAATGGACAGAAACAGGAGGCCTGCAGTTCAGATGTGGCCTTGGACACTTCCTAGCTGTGTGATGCTGAGCAAGTCCTTTGACTTCTGTCTGCCTCAGTATCCTCAGCTGTAACACGGGGATCACAGCAGGCCCACTGTTTCCACCCACTGTGCCATCCAGCTGCTCTGCTTAATAAGTCACTTAACCTCACTGGCCTCATTTTTCTCTTACCACTAGATTTCATTACTTCATGCTATATTGCATGCACCCTGATATCTAAAGCTTGATGCCCCAATAACTCACCGGCAGAACTGTAATATTAGCATAAGCAATCTCTTCATTTTCTTGCATGATCATAATTTTTTCTTGCAGCAGATAATCTTCATTCTCAGTAGCTTGATTATCAGGATGAAGTGACAAATTGGGTTCAGCTACCAAGTGAATAGCAATGTTACCAAGTAATCCTTGGTCTCGAATAATTTTTAAATGAACAATTGTGGCATTCTCTGTAAAATAACAAGAAATAACATTCAAACTCACTCAGTTTTTCTGTTTTTCATCAACGTTATGCCAGGTGATTTGGGTATTTACGAACACTCTTAGACCCAAGTTTTCCAGAACAATTTTTTGGGTAACAGCCAGCCAGAAGTAGGAGGAAAAATAATCACATTCCCATCAAGATTCTTTCCTTCAATGTTCAGTGAAGATTTATTAAGGACATGCTGTATGCAAAGTGTTATTAGACAATGGAGGGAAGGAAGGGGAAGGGAAAGAGCATTTATATAGTACCTACTATTTGCCAGGCACTTCTCTAAGCCCTTTACAAACACATTGCATTTGATCCTCACAACAACTCTGTAGGTGCTATTTTGATCCCCATATTTTAATGAGATATGAAGACAAAACAGAAACAAACCTTGCCATCATGGATCTTAACATCTACTATAATAATACAAATTTACTCTTAATAAGTAAGACCAAGATAACAAGAAGATGAAGATACCACCAAAGTCCAAGACAGTGGCTCTCAAACTTGTCCCTAGCACAATATTATTCTTTATGCAGAATTGAGGCATGTTAATGGAGAGTTGCAAGACTCGCACATACATGTGAGCTTATAAGTTTAAACTCCTTGTGTCATACCCAGTGAGAACTTAATAAACATCCTTTGGGAATCATCGGTCTGAAAATACTAGGAAAGATTACCTGACTGATTACCTAATGTCAACAATTCCTAATAGATATTACCTTATTCCCCTGAAAGTGTCTCTCAGGAACTGTTAAAGATGGCATTAGTCTATGTGCCCTACCCCACTTCTGTGTCTCTTTTCACCGACCCAAGCCCTACCCTCCAAAATTGTGTTCCAATGTCCAAAATAGGGCATTTTCCTATAGTTATAGCTAATCAGCCAATCCTTTGTATATATTATATATACACACACACACATATATTTTTGTACTTTACAAAAGTTAATATAAATATCAAATTAAATTGAAGAATATCTTAGGAAAGTGCTTAGTTAAATCAATTTGGCAAATATTTGCTACGTACTATGTGTAAGACACCATGGGAGTTAACAAAAAATAAGTAAGTCGGGGTCTCTCATCCCAAGAATAATGCAAGTGCCAACTATAAGTGCTTAAAAGATTCTTCCAAAATTTTCTAGGGAAATTAAACAGCTAAATTAAATGGTTAAATTAAATACATTTTTCAATAAAAAAAATTTTAAACTATTAAAAGCAATCAATACTTGCAGAGTGTTGTAAGCTTTGGAAGAAATTTAGAGTTCAGGAAAGTCACAATCCTGTCTTGTATGTGACTTACAGTTGAGTATAACCTATGAACATAATGGCTGAAATCAGCCAGTGAATATCGTATTACTCTATGTCCTCCTGAAACAACTGCTCAGTGATTCTGGTCACTTAGATAAATAAGCATATAAACACAGATGGGGGGCGGGGGTGGCACACGTGTAACTTTCCATTACACATGAAACTAAGTTCTCCTTGAAAGTGAGGTTTGTATCTTATCAGAAAAACTTTGGAAACCATAAACAGTATGTCATTGTGTTAAATAAATTTTATGTAGCAGCTATCCAAGTGATTCAAAGTCTTTTTAGCCACACTAACCTATTTATCCTCACAGTATGTCAGCAAAACCATCACAAATGAGTCAGTTCCAAATACAAAGAAAAGAGGGGTTGACCCAAGCTTGACTGAAAGAGATGAGTAAATAATTTTTGGAATTTTGGAATATTCACGCTATGGATCTGATCAGAACCATATAAGAGATGGATACCATAACCATTTGGAAGACTGTGATGACTATGGCCTGAAGATTGTCATTGGGAAATTAAAAACTCTCAAAGTGGGGGGTAGGTAGAGAAAGGAGAGAGAGGACCAGATGAAGAATTCAAATTGTCTCTCTCAAAGACTAATTTAAAAAAAAAACTATGTCAGCTAGAACATTTACCATTTGTCTCTTCAGTCAACTTATTTAATTAAGCAGTACTACAAACATGACCAGTGGATTAAGTGGACATTGAAATACTTTGACTAATGAAAGTAATATTAAATTAATATAGAGTATCAAACAGAAAAAAAACATAAAATGGGAACAAGAATTACATTACATAAAGTGTGCTGAATTAAATTACCACAAAAATGCTTCTTATTTAAAATACTGCCAGGTTTATAAAATTCACCTTCAGGCTCTAACACTGTAACAAAGAGAGAATCAGCATGCCAGCCAACCACACCATATGGACAGTCATTTGGGAGGGTAGTTATTACAGCCTTGTTTCTTCTGGGATCAATGGTAGCTCCTCTTATAGGGTCTTGAATCCCTTCCGTGGTGACATGGATTAATGTTATAACAATAATCTCAGATAATTCTGGGATGTCATCAGCAAGAACTGACAGGGTGATGGTCAACAGTGCCTGGCCTTCAGAAAATGAAATCTAAAAATTTAGAGAAAAGTATGTCATTGATACTGTCATCACCAATTGATTCTACTGAGATATTATTCATACCATTCAATAGGAACACCAAGTATGCTTTACTGAAATCTCTCACAGGCTACATATCACAGTAACTATGCATACAATGAGGCAAAATGTAATTTCAGAAACAATTCGGACTCTCTCTTTACTGAAAGTTAGAGGAAAACCTGGTTAGGAACAGGAATCCAATTCTAACACTTAAGCTAGTAAACTATACCAAGTCGAAATGCCATATGCTGCTTTATGTCTTTTCTTAAAGTAAATACTCTTCCTGGGAATACAAGTCTCAAATTACAGGCTTATTTGTTAATGGTAATGCAGGACAGGGAAATCATAAATAAATAATACCCACAAATAATCTAAAAGTGTCATTGCAGCCTAATAGCTTCAACCTTTTCCCCAAAAACCTTTTGCGAGAGTTGTTACTCAATTCCCTTTATTTCCCCTGTGCATGCTCCCGTTGGATGTGTTATTTAGCAAGGAAATAAGCAAAAAGGAGAAGGAAGAAAATCAGCTTGCTGGATAATCCAAACTCAATATGCATTTAGTGACTGAGCCAAGAGAGAGTTTTAATAGCAAAATGGAAAACGATGTGTAGTCTAGAAAGAGAATACTTTTTAGGAACTAACAATATTATGGAATTAAAATAAACATAAATGAAATCAAGTTCACATAGTTTAAAAAAAACATTAACATATTATTCTGTTCCCAGCGTTTTGCACGCTGTGAATGCCGTATCACAATAGAACATTAATATGGCTGATCAACATAGATCTGAATATATGATAGCCCTTGCTAATGACACTGGAGTCCTTGTAATAAGGATCACTGAAATGGAATGGCCTTAGAAGTCAGAATGCTTTTCACAGTAGCCCCATTTATCAGGACCCAGAAAGTGACTGGGAAGGCAGGCCACACAGACTGACATCTACAGGACACACACACACACACACACACACACACACACACACACACACACACACACGGCTATTCTCTTTGCAAAAGCTTTAAACTTGCAGCACTACCTTATCCAGACTTTGAGTGTGACTTATGGCCCTCCCCCTGATTTTAGCACCCCTATTCCTCACTTGCCTTGGCTTCCTCTTTGTTTTCCCTTCACTCAAACTTCTCTTTGCTTCAGTTTCTCAACCATAAAATGAAAATCATAATTGCACCTAGGGTTGTTGTGAGGATCAACTGAGATAACATCTGTAAAGTGCTTACCACAGTGCTTGGCACAGATTGAGCTATATTAATAATAATAAAAAGCTATATTGATAATAATAACAGCCATTATTATTATTGTTACTCCTTACTCCAGAGCTTTGAGCTTTTTTATCCATCCTCAGAATGGCAACCTGATTGTTCTATCTTCTGATTATTTCCTTGCTTGATATAGGCAAATCACTTGAAACCTCTGGGTTTCAATTTCCCTCATATGTAAAATGATGGGGTTCAACTAAAGAGCCCCTAAGGTCCTTTCTGATTCTGAATCTAGGATCTCCATTTGAATACTGGCAATCCTGACCTCAAACTGTTCCCCAACTAAGCCACAGTGATTCAGAATGAATGATAAGCCTTTCCTGGGATACTTGTGATGGTGTCAGCATGGCAAAGTACAAAGAGTCAGGAAATATGGATTTGAAACTCAGTTCTCCCATTATCTGGCTATGCAGCCTTGGGCAAGGTACTTGGTTTCTCTGTATCTTCACCTCCTAAATTTAGGGGGTTGGGATAGATGACCTCTGACATCACTCCCAGCACTAACATTTTATGATAGGATTTCAGGTTAATCCACATAGTCAACCCACCTATTTCTCTGCAGGTTGCTGACCAAAAAAAATCTCATCTCATCCACAAACATTTATTAAGGGTCATCTATACACAATACACCATGCTAGCTCCCTGTCAAGGACTTCACTATTATACTAAGTGATATATGTACAAGCAAATACATCTGTATTTGTAAGAGAAGTAAACACATGATAAATCAATAAAAGACAATTTGGGGAGGGAGAGAACACTAACACATAGAGGGTACCTAAGGAGACTTCATGGAAAAGGCCAAACCTGATCTGAGTCTTGGAGGAAACTGGGAATTTCATGTGGTGGAAGCAAGGGATGCATGCATTCTATGGATGGAGAATGACTCCCCTGAAGTCACAAAAACAGGAGACGGATCACCAAGAACAAGGACAGAGAGCTGTTCAGTGTGGCTGGAACTCTGAGTACATGAAAGGAAGGGAGTAATATAAAATAAAGAGCCCAAGGGAGGTTGGAAACAAATTGCGGAAGACATTAAGTTGACACTCAGAAGAGTCTGCATTTTACTCATGAGACAACAAGGAGCAATGAGTGATTTTTGAGTAGGTGATGGGGTTCTAGAGTTGAATGTAAGCTCCTTGAGGGTAGAATTTTTTCATTTTTGTTTATTTTTTAAACTCTTAATAAATGACATACTTTAGGTCACTTATGTGTATATGTATTCCACATGCTAGGCACTTGGGATATATATCTAAAAAATGCCCTCTGAGAGATTATTTTCAACATTAGAACCATGTCACCTACTCAAAATCTTTTGTGGTTTCTTTGAATAAAATGCAAACCCTTCTGAGTTTTACTTAATGGTGTCCACAATTTGGTTCCAACCTACCTTTGTGAAACACATCACTATCTCCCTTTGCCATGATTAAACTTGATTTTAAAAATTCTCTTTCACTGACTGATTAGGTTGCCTCAACTTGCCACTGCCCTTTATTATTAATCTATAGTATGGTTCAGATAAGACTACAGGACCTGTACTATACTGAAATCTGAGATACTTCCCTGGACCCTTCAATGAGTGTCCCCCTTCATCTAAGAAAGTCCGACCTCATGTTGAATTCCATGTTTCAGTGATTTGGCATTACAGTCACAATCCAAAAGGCATACAGCAAAAGCCTAATAGAAGATGTTTAGTATCTCTCAATATCAGTTATCATCATATGGGAATTTCATTGTAATTTCATAAGTTACATACCACCCCTGATGTGGGAAATATGTCACTAATACTTCCAGTAGCTACCCATTCGACTGTTATCCGACCATACGTTCCTTTTAAACGTTCGACGTTCAAGGTTATCAGGTTATCCTGTTCCATTTCTTCCACTTGTTTATATAACGAATTCTGGAAATACAGAAGAACAAACACATTAGCCATTTAAACAAATAGCCAGAATTGTATTATTATTTAATATTATTGGATTTTCACACAATTACAAGTATTAAGAATAATATGTAAAATGATACAACCTTTAGTGGGACAAAGTTTGGGAGCATTAGGAGGTGAGGATTCTAGCCCCTGTCACTAAATCAGTAAAATCCTCTGGGTTTTAGTTCCCTCTTCTATAGGTTGTACAATGAACAGAATGCTAGGCCTAGAGTCATGAAGATCCAAGTTCAAATCAAGCCTCAGACCCTACTAGCTGTATGACTCTGCGCAGGTCATTAAGCATCTGTCTGCCTCATTTTCCTCAACTGTATTATAGGGATGTTAATAGCACCTACTTCCCAGGACTATTGTCAGTCAATAAACACTTATTAAGTACCTACTGTAGGACAAGAACTGTGTTAAGGGCTGAGGATACAAGGAGTAGCCTCGTTCTCAAGGAACTCACAATCTAATCGAGGAGACAACAGCAAACACATGTACATATGATCTATGTGCAAGAAAAACAGAAAAGTTACATGAAGGAAGATCAAATGAAGAGTTGTTGAGAAAGACTTGCTGAAGAATATGGGATTTTAATAAAAAAACTTATTTTTGGTGAGGATCAAATGACATAACAGTTCCTTGGACACAGAAGACACGATGTTTATTTGTTTGTTTCCTTCCTATGAAGGGCTTCGACTGAATAATGAATAATAACCAAAATAACTCCCATTCTAGTTCTATGAATCCCATCGATGGAAGTTCCCATTCTCTTTTGTTTCTGTCATCTTTAGAACCTAATAAAGAAATCCTGCTGATTTTCCTTCCCTCCTCTGTCAATTTCAGATGTTTTATATTTCATTTACAAGACTTTAACTTCATTTTCCCTACTAGCAGTCTTTCTCCCTTGCTAGCTTTCTCATTTTCCTCATGTTCACAATCATGTTCTCTAGGTGCTTTCTCTAATTCCATTCCCATTTTCAACTGTGTATGTTCTTAATGTGCCTTGCTTGATACCTGTAACATCTCTTCTCAAATGCTTTTACTTTTTCCCTTCAAAACCACTGAATTCCCTTAAGATACAATACAGAACACAAAGCTTTTCAGGGCAGGCTCTCCTCCTCATCTTCCGGTAACATTAAGTTCCAATTCTATTTAAAATGCTAAATCCTTGAGAAAGGATCGTGTCTAGCTATATTTTATACAACATTTTAACATCATGTTACAGATGTTAGATAGTAATAAAATCATGCCCAAAGCAATCAAACATTCCCTGAGAAACTGTCACCATTTCTAAAATGTGCACATCATTTATTCACAAGGGACCATACAGCTCTTAGGAAGCCTTCCTTCCCTGGCTCAGTGCATTCAATTAATGAGGTTAGTGAATGAGGATTTGATGCAACCAGAAAACACATGGGAAACTCACATTAGTTACTTTCCTTAATCAAATGTGCTGTTGCCAGATTGTCCAGACTCCATGAGGCCTTCATTAACTAATTCCAATGAACAGATTTAGAATAAAGTCAGATCTGTTTATCTAGAGTTAGCCCAAGTCTCCTGAATACTTGGAAATAAGAAACTAACAAGAATTTACTAAAAAGAACCTATCATACCTACGTGACCAACAAGTAACACACTGTCCTTCAACCTACAAAGATGATACATATTCAGAGCCAACAAAAATGCTCTGAGGCTTTATTTTGTTCTGTTTTTCCTCAGGATGGCCATAAGGTCCTGAGCGGAAGAAGGGGCTGTTTCTGTCCTATTAACTGTATCCTCAGTAACTAAGAGTGCTTTGCACAGAGCAAGACCACTAATAAGTGTTTGTGGCACTGAAATTTATCCTTTCCTCTCTATCATGCAGCCTCCTCATTATCAATGGATACTATGCATTTGTAGGAAAACTGGGGAGGTTTTGGGGTGCCATCTGCAACCACGGAACATGATTTTTCTAACTTAACTAGCTTATTAGAAAGCTGACTAACATACAGAGAGACAGAAACTACTACTATATGTGACTCATTAGCACTCTATACCAGAGGGTGCTAATGTGGAGTCCCTAATTTTTTTTTTTACTATTTTGATGATTTCAATGTAATTCACTCTCTTTGTATTCCTATGTATTTTATTTTACACAATTTAAAATATTCAGGAAAGGGGTTAAAACAATAATGTTAAGAATCTTTGGTCTAGGGAAAGTACAGTGAGAAAACAAACAATGGAAAAAAATTAATAGTAGAGAAGGGGTCGGTAGTTTAAGATGAGAGAATAGACGACACCACTTGGGTCGTTCAGCACACTAGAATCACAACAAAAGGCAATGCTTCTGATAAGATCATCGATATTTTCAATCAATACCAGTAATTTGTGAACAAAACAAAGTAAAAAATAAACATTAATCAGACGTCTTACGTGATGTCAATAATCTCATCGCTCACTTTGGGCATGCCCAAAGCAGTCCGCGGCAATGACATCCGGATAGCCCATCGTAAAGTGTATCTATAGATAGACCTCTTTAAAAATAGAAACACCAACAGCAAGTTTGGTTTGTTTTGTAGCCAAGCAGAATCGCTAACAGAACACAACATAATTGTCTTCGGCCGGTCTGGATGTCCCAGGATCTGAGTGCACCGGCTGGAGAAGAATATTGGCTCTCAAATACAAATTCCTAAAATGGCCTGTTTCTCAAAGGCTTTCTGGGCTATGACCAACCATTACCACTCCTAGCTCAAGGACCCCTGAATAAATGTTAGGTCTAGAGGTGTGAGGTAAGGGTACTCACCAAAGTTCCTCAGTAATGGCAAATAAAGAACCTCCATGAAGCGGTCACATTATTTGAATTTGCACCGCATATATCTATTTGGGTAGAACCAATGACCATATTATACATAAAAATAACTTTGAATAGTGTGAATTCAAACACAAGAGAACCAAGCTATGGAATGTGACTTTTCTGCTTCCATGCCATGCACAGAATTCACACAACTAAAAGGAGGCATGTAAAATATTCCTGAGCGTGCAAAAATGTTGTAGAAATGCAGAAAACTATCCCAACTTCTAAAACCAGGGTTTTTAGACTAGTACCTGAGCAAATGCAACGACTCCATAGGCATCATCATTAGATGGAATAACTATTGTCACGTAATTATTGGTACCAATCTGTGCTCCTCCTTTGGGATTTTTAAGCTGAACTCTGAAAGATTCTTCTTCCTCCGGTATTATGTCATCAAGAATATTGATTGTAATGATAGCTTCCTTGGTTCCAGGTGTGAATATCAATTCACCTGAACTGGCATGAGAAACATAGATACGTATATACATACACATCCATACTCATCCATACGCATATACATACATACATGTGATGAGTACAAAAAATAAGGAAAACAGGATAGATTGGTTTTTAACATCTCAAAACACTAATAAATGTCAATAATTGGAAAAACAAAAGTGCTTCCTCAAAAATAAAAACATTCAAATTGACAGGACGTCTTTGGCTAAATATAGTACAAAAACCTCAGGGATACACTTGGGGGTATCGATATAACATTTCTTGACTCCTGTGCATTTAAATTTTAAGTCACCAAAGAAATTTTGGTCCCAGACCAGCGAGCTCCAAGAGAGGAAAGCACAAACCAACGGAGAGCAGAGCAGCACGTTTTCCCTAAGTCACAGCTCTGGAGCGCTGGCTGTTAACACAGAGAGGTTACTGGGCTTGTCCAAAGTCATGACACCAGGATGTGTCAGAGTCAGGACTTAGACCTAGCTCCTTCTGACTCCAAGGCCAACTGTCTATCCTGTGCCATTCACCAAAGGGGTACTTATAAAAAAAATATAGAATGCAAAATATAAAGTACACTAAGATACCCAGTAAAAAATGGGAAACCTACCTGGGAATAAAATCAGATTGTTCTGAAACATGAGACAATTCATAGATTTGTGAGTGATGGACTCCAGCCAAAACAATGAGATTTTTGTTCGAATTCAGTGACCTCACAGTAACAAAAGCTGCATCATTAGCAGAAGGTGCTCCCAAAACAAAAGAGAATTGATTCAACTCTGAACTCCAGCAGTATATAGCAGATTCAACCTCGCCAACAAGAAATATATGGACTGTAAGGAATAAGGAAAAGAAAGAAAAGAGAAAAATGACAAGAGGAGTGAACAACCTTTAAAAATGCTATGAAACAATTGACAGCAGCATGGTTATATGCCCATTTCCATTGGAAATGTTTCCTAAATCACAGATCTGTCCATGTCACACCCCTACTCAAACTCCATTGGCTCCCTACTACCTCCAGTATTAAATATAAAATCCCCTTTCTGGCATTCAAAACCCTTCCTAACCTCTCCTCTTCCTTTTCCAGTCTTCTTACACTTTACACCCCATTCCACCCCTTCTAAATCAATAGCTACAAAAAAGAGATTAAAAAAGAGGCTAAAAATGGTCCCAGCCAAAAACACCTGATCTCCTTGCTAAGCAGAAAGACACGAAAACCAAGGATGTAGAGTATAAATTCATCTGTTACAATTTAGAGAGCTGGATATTGGAAGAATGTGAACAATGTTACCTCATTATTGTCAAGAAGCAGGGGACAAAAAAAAGAGAGAAGGAGATTTGGGGAATACTATGAAGGTACAAGTAGCAAGATGGGGTAACAGCCAACGGAATTATGAGGTTCAAAGAGCTGACATAGGAAGTATCTGAAGCCATAGTAAAAGATGAAATTGCCTAGTTCCTAACTTGTGAGGAATAAAAAAGAGAACAAAGGATGAATTTCTGGGGGAGTCTCACAATAGACAGGCATATTCAATCCAACCTAAAGGCATCAGGTTGTAAATAAACACATTTTTTTCTAATTTTATACTCAGCAGAAAATAGAAACAGCAATTTTCTACCTTAAAATTTCACAATACATAAAAAGGCCAAGTAATGTCATGCCTCAGTTTCTCAAAGTTAGAGACATGAGAGACAGCTTGAACTTTGAAGTTAGAGGAGTCAGGATTCAATTTCTGGCCCTGCTATTTCTATCAATGTGATCTTGAGGCCCTCTAGAACTTAATTTCCTCAATTGTACAGTGAGAAAATTGAATTAGATCACCCTGGAGATTCCTTCCAGCCCTACATCCATGTTACCTTTAACAACTTTTTCCATTTGTTTTAATTCTTTTTATTGCATTTCAAGATGGTACATGTAAAACCAGAGAAAATCCTGAGAAGACCAAAACCTAAAGTCTTCTATTAAGTACAAGGAATTCTCCAGTTGTAGGAAGGGTAGGAATAGTTCTTAATCAAAAACCCCAGTTAAATCCAAGTCAATTATTTTGTAGCCTATTAAATCTAATTTGGATATTTTTATTCCCACGATATTGTACCTACAGAAATGAATTAAAACTTAACATAATTAAAACTAAGTTGTTTATTATTATTGTTATTATTATCTGAAAGTACTGGTTACAGTCAGAATAAGTCCACAAACATTAATCCATACCTATCCCTGAGGTAGGTGTAAAGGAGTGGATCCTGTTAATAGCACCAACATCTAAGGATTGAAAATATCTTAAAGAAGATTGCCCCGGCTCCCAGATGAAAATGTTAGCTGAACTCTTGTCTCCTACAAGAAACAAATAAAAGTCAAGTCTGAAGGCAAAAATTGGAGAACAAACAATAAGATTACCCAGGAAAACAGATAATAAAGGAATGTTAAATTTAGTAAAGAGAATATAATTAAAGTGGAAATAGGTCATCTTTTTTTTTTACACTACAACAAAATGTATATACGGTTAACCCCTTAAAATTAACAGATGGTAAACAGGAACAGAGAGGTAAAACAATGTTTGATTATGTTAGAGGAATAGTTGATTTTTCCCTTTGAAAGTATACTTATTAAGTGGAAGAATCACCTTTCAAATTCAGAGAAAATTTCAAAAACAGCTTTACTACCTGAAGTCTGCAGACAACATCACTGACACTCATTAACCATAGGTCAGCTTACAAAGTTAAGCTACGTCAGAATTGCTCAGGGTTACGTGTTTAAGATTTTATCATGCTAAGTTCTGTATCATCAGTATAAACCTACCAAGATCAAGTTTATTTTCAATTCTACCCTGAGGGCATGAATGGCTCAAAAACCTAAGCATGGACAAAAAACTTTAAAAATGTGTTTCCAATTCTTTTGTTACTTCACACTACGACAGAGCTTAAGTTGTATGGTCCTGTGTCTATTTCCATCTCTATCCATAATTCTACATGTCATTCATCTATCTCAAAGAAATATTTTTATGGATTAACTAAAAAATTATTGTCAAGCAATTTTCTCATATAAAGTACCATATGAATACTAAATGACTTCGATAATATCCACATGAGCATCTGCTAAGGCTTTATTTTATTACCTAGAAATATTCCTTTGGCAAAAATTAAGTAGATGTCATCTCCTGAAGTCAAAGCCTCCACATGCACTGTCCCAATGACGGACACTTCTTGAAAGTGACTAAACTCATTGTCTGACCATCTGAACAAAATGGAATTTAGTCCAGGGTCAGATGGGGAGACAGCTAGGAACATGGACCCTCCTCTGGGAAAGAAGGCCATGCTCAGTACTCCGTGAACAGGAAGTTTTTGATGCGGCACGAAGCTTCCACTAACCCATCTGAAGACCTGTAGGAGATGTTAAAAAGCAAAATCATCTTTTACTGGGACCTTAGAGTTTTCGACAACCTAATATATCAAACAGTGCCTCTCTGAGGACCCCTTTTATTTCACCTAAAGCTCAAGAACAATTTCGTAAGCCAAACATGTTTTGTTTTGTTTTTTTCAAAAATGAGAGGAAATAAACCTCTTACACAGGGAGAAAAATGAGCCTCAGATGGGTACTGATACAAAATTGCTTTCTTTTCCTGTTTGTTTAGTGGGCTATATAGAACTGAATCAATTCCTAAAATCATTAGACCTAAAGAATCTTAGTGTTCACAGCAACCTTATTTTTGTGTGAATTTTTTAAAAAATTAATTAAGGCACTGAAAAAAAAATCTCACTATGACCAGTAGTAACTGGTAATATAATAGTATAGTCCATTATAGGAAAGAAAATAATATGCAGGAAAATACCCAGCGTTCTCTGAGAAGGAATCATCCCGGCTCAAATCTGATCTAAATGATGACAGTGCTTGTAGTCTTTGGGGGAAGTAAAGCTGCCAGTGCTTGTCTTAAGCATGAAGAGTGACCCAGTCAATTTAATTTCCCAGGCATTCAACCAAGCCACTTTCTGGGAAAACTGAATAAATCAATTTTATAAAAGAAACAAAACATTTAATCAGTCTGTAATAAATCAATGCCTAATTTCCATTTTCTTATTTGCCATTTAAGTATGACTATGCTTTAATCCTGAGCTCTAAGCTATGGTTCTAAAAGAAAAAAAAACTAGATTTTTTTTTCAAACATAGAAAAAGATCAAACCTGAGTCAACTCAGAATCATCGCTCTGACTTGCAACAATCAAATAATGTTGATTGGCTGAAGTAAAATGTTTTACTTGACTACTTTCTGGAACTACAATGGTCTGTTCCTATAAGGAAGGCATAATAATACAATTAAAATTAAGAAAAAGAGAACTGAGTTATAAAAAGCACGATCAACATTATTAGTTATTTTTTCAAGTAATATGACTTAGGGAGTTGTGAGTTCTAGGTTTAAATTGGTTTCTTACAGATATTTGAAGGAAGATATGAAAAGAATTGTACTGAATTATAGATCTATGGGTCTATGATTCTAACTTAAGAAATATATGACAAATTGCTTAGAAAGACACATCTGTAAAAGGGTGGGGGTGGGGGAGAGACTAAGGAGGGGGGAGATGAAAGGATTCACATGATCAGTTTGAAGAACTCTCCCAATCAACTTGATGAGTTCACAGAATGTGAGTCTTTGCCCAGGGTCAGGTAAGCTCTACTGCTTGAAGAATGGACTTGTAGAAGAATGTGAACTCTGACAAATAGAAGTATGTATAGCATGATTTTACATATACATATACACACACGTTTGTGTCTAATACTAGCTATCTCTAGGGCAGGGTGGGGGGGGAGAAAAAGGGGAGAGGAAGAAAGTTGTTTCATATACAATAATCTTTTTTCTACTCTATGAAAATGCTTGTTTTATTTCTCCTCATGAAAATGTTCGCTTTATTTCTTAAATTCAAAATAAAATTTTTTTAAAAAGAGAAAAGGGGATAGCTTCTGAATGATTATCAGGGCCTATGATCTTCATTAAGCTGACTCAAGAGGTTGAACTCTGGTTAGAAGACCCACCCTTTGAAACAGCCTACATAAGTTAGACGATCACACTGCTCAGCTGTTTTTCTTTTTTTTTTTTTCAACTTTTCCCTAGACCAGAGGTTCTCAACCTTCCTAATGCTGAGACCCTTTAATACAGTTCCTCATGTTGCGGTGACCCCCAACCATAAAATTATTTTCATTGCTACTTCATAACTAATTTTGTTACTGTATGAAGCATAATGTAAATATCTGATATGCAGGATGTATTTAAATTGAACATAACCATGGGTTGAGAACTGCTGCCCTAGACTATATTATGACAGAGCAGGTCTGTGTATTAGAAGGGGGATTTCAATTCTTAGGAAATATGATCACCAAATCAAGTCTTTTAGGCAGAAAAAAAAATGTAATTTCCAGGGCAACTCTGGTCCAAGAGTAAAGTCAAGTTTAAGAGTTTGAAGACTTAGCCTTTAAAAGAATGAGAGGGGCAGCTAGGTGAGTACTGGCACTGGAGTCAGGAGGACCTGAGCTCTAATCTGGCCTCAGACACTTAACACTTACTAGCCATATGACCTTGGGCAAGTCACTTAATCCCAATTGCCCTGCCTTCCCCCCCCCAAAAAAAAAATTAAAAGAGAATGAGAGTCCCTAACCAGCATCTCTCTAGGAAAAAGATAACCAAAGAAGTTGGAAGTTTGCCCATTTTAATTATTAAAATGAGTAACTAAGACCATTTTGATGTAAAAGAAAATTGTTCTCTAGGAGCTCCAAAGGATGTTTCCCTTCTGTAGGAGTCTGAGATCTCAGGGTAGTACTGGAGTCTCTGGGGAAGTGCAAAAGAGTGACTCACTAAAATATCAGGGTACTGCTTGCTTAGCAACCCCAAAATTTGTTTGCCTCCTGGGAGATAAACCACAAGTAAACTCTGAATTTTGGAAGGACAGTGTAGGACCTAATGGGAAATCTAAGCATCCACCAGAAAGTCAGTGTTGTCCCTACAGCACACCCAAATTCAGTTACTCCTAAAAGGGACAATTCTGAATGTTCCATGTTTTAGGATTATTTATAGTGAGTTCTCTGAATAATTTCTGTGTTTCTATAGCCACTTATGAACGCCCATGCAGCCTTTGAAGCTTCTAAGGGGTGAAATTAAGGCTGTCCTCTCTATCCATATGTACCTTGAGTACCTGTACAGGAACTAGGGAAGCCTAGCATTTGTGACACCCAGAATCTTAGGGAGTCCTGGGTCATAAGTTACACACCTTGTAAGAGAAAGTTTCTTTCCGACTATAAAGTTAGAGCGTATATAGTCTGATATTTCAACAAAATTATAAAAATCTGATATCTTAAGAAACGTTATATGCAAAAATATTAATTTTTTTACCAGGAATAATTTGAACTCAGATGTGACAGTATATATGCTGTTCTTAGAAGGTTTCTCTCCCTCTTTTTCTCCATGAGTGATCACAACATAGGGGGAACCATTGATATAAAATGTCTCACAGCTTTTAGGATTTTGTATATTAATATCCTAAGAAGTAAGCAATAAGAAAAATAGTGAGAAATATACAAATACATGTTAGCTAATTTATCTAAAACTAAAAGAATCAAGATTTACCTCAACTGGAACAAAAATTCCTTGCCATCGGTAGAGAGAAGAAAATTGTTGGGAGGATATCCTTAACATTATACCATATATTGTTTCTCCTGATTTAAAGAAACACCAGCTGGCGGCTGGTTCAAAACTTTGAAAGACAGATAGTATACTGTTCATTCCCCCTAAAACAGAGGAAAAAAATATTTACAACTAGAAATATCTTTTCACATAGTTAAATATTTTCTAACTTTAATAAAAGATACTTTTAGACTTGGAGATCAAGTGACAATATTTCTGAGATGACTATTAGTTCAGTTGTAGATTTTGCTCAGGCCAGAAAAAATTAATTAAAAGTATTCCTAGCAATTAATTTCAAATTCTAACATTCTGAAAAGTTGTCCTTTTAAGGAAGTTATCTGGCAGGGTTTTCTACCCCCACACCTCCAAATAATAAACCAAAAAAACCAAGCAATACCAAGTTTGAGTCATAAAATCTTACATATGAATAACTGCATATGAACTGCATATTAAAAACTGATGAAGTTATGCTAAATATCCTAAAATTGCCATCATCCAATTGCACACATAAATAAGAAAAAAATCTTTAAAATTATCGATATGTATCAATATGATCTATAGAATAATAATAAAAACAAGACTCGATCAACCTATCTGTATATGTGCATTCTCTGCTATAGAAATACAGTTGAATTTTAGTAACTTAAATGTCTGTATGATGCAACTTCCTATACATGTGTGCATAATGTATGTGGATATAATTAATAAAGCTATGGTTATTTCATTTTTGTCAGATGAAGTGCCCTGAACATAGTAAGTAATTTAAAATGCTTGTTGAATCAAAAAAAGAAGAAAATAAAAGGAAGAAAATTAATGAGTAAAAGATCTTTTTAAAAGGCACACACCACTATGCAGCACGCTTCAGGGATTATCTCAGGAAATAAGCACTATCCTGTTCATCTGATATCAGTTTGTTCAGCTCATACTATAACATATTTTTAAAAATCTAAAATAATATCTAACAGACTTCATAGAAGTCTTATCTTCTTTAACTGATCCTCCTGGTCAGAACTTTCAGCTAAAAACTTGAAAAATTCTAAAAACCAGAAAAATTCTACAGTATACGAGAGAGAATTATGTATTGAACCATAGTTAAAATTTTCCATATTTCTTTATTATTATATTTATTTTCCCTTAAAAGTAAATGTCCATCATTTCCATCAAGTCCACATGAATTCTCTACTGAAATAGAGTGGGGAAAAAGTTGGAAATTTTCATATTATGGACACTACACCTTTGGAGATGTCCATTGAAAAGATACTAATCACATCAATTAGGAAATAGTAAGCAATAAATTATATAAATGTTGAACAGAACTTTATTTGTAGATCAGAAACTGTGCTGACACTATGTCTACTTAATCGAGCAGCTATATTCTTAAAAACCTTTGACACTGACTCTTAAAAATTAACTTGTAAAGTCTTCATCTTCACAAAAATTAGACATTTTGAAAGTGTCATTGTTTGTTTTTTTCATAAAAAAGGCAAAATGGTTTCCCACAAGGGAATACATGTATGATTAAAGAATACAGCTAATGCTTAAATTTAAGTTGTTAGATAAAGTAGAGTTCTATCTTACAATGTTATTTAGTGTATAAAATTGGCAAGCAAGGGGAACACCAGGTACAACCAATATCATCCTTAAAAATCCTTTAAAAACTACCTAGAGCACAGTATATTATCTTGAAACAACTGTAGCCAGAAAGATACTAGGTTTCTTTAAAAGGCAGTAGTCTCTATCCAAAGGCATTAAATGCTTGTTTTAGGAACAAATGAATATAAATTTTATATTTTTGAGACACACAGAAAAGGAGAGAAACAGGGTAACAAGGACTTCTATTCAAAAAGAAGAAGGTAAAAACTTGGCCATCTGGAAGACTGATAACTAGAAGGAAAAATTCTTTTGAATGGGATTCAGCCAGAAGTGTAATTATTTTACAAATAATCTTCCTGCTTTGCCCAGAGGTAACAGAGGGCACAAGGAATTCAAAGGAACCACAGCAAGGGCTTTGTAGCTGACTAGGAAGGCTCTTCCTTTCATTAGCTTTCCCAGACCAAGCAGAACAAAAAGATTTGTAGCTTGATGAAAAGCAGATTTCTAGAATCATGTTGCATAAGAAAATACTCATGCTGAGGCAAGAGTAGACTCAGGTCTCCCATTTCCTACTCAACTGGGGCAACTGCTCATAAAATAGTCCAATACTTCTCTCTATCTCTCCCTTCCTCCCTCTTTATCTCTCTACTTCTGTCTCTCTCAATCTCTGTCCCTCCCTCCCTTCCTTACTCTACCCCCCTCTCCTCTTTGTTCCACATGTGTATAGTTGAATTCCTAAAAATTAAGTATTGACACACTTATTAGTTGTGTGACCTTGCACAAGTCAGTTAATCCCAATTGCCCTGCCTTTCCCCCTCCAAAAAATAAATAAAAATTAAAATTAAGTGTTATGAAGCTGCTGTAATGCTTTCTAAAATAAGGCAGAGTCTTGGGAGCCCCAGACTGTGAAAAGTAATGGGAAAAACTCCAAAGCAGAAATTATTTTGCGTAATAAACATTTCAAGCTACTTTATTAATTGCTTTTTCTCAACTTTCAACAAAATAAGCAGCTGAAGCAAAAAAAAACTTGACAGGTATTTGGAAGCTCTGAGGTTTTGTTTTCATAAGGAACTGAACTTACTCGCGCCAAAGGCGGTTTCAGATACTGTCTCCCACTCCACACTCACGGTTGAATTAAGCCTGTTACTGCGGGACACATTTAAACAAACAGTCCTGTTGGCTTCCTCAATGGTGATAATCGTGGCTCTAAAAGTAATAAGTAGAATTAGAGAAAGTGAAGAGTCTCATTTTCATATCCAGTTCATATTCAGCCATTATTTCACATGCGTGGAATAAATAATGAACATAACTGATATTAAGCAAATGCTCTTTTGGGGAAGCATACTATCATTTGATTATCTATAAAATAGGTACAATGAACTGCACACTCCAAGAGCTCAACAAAGGTTCATTAGGGTAGCAAAGACCTAGTCTTGGACTGAGGAAGACCTTAAGGAAGAAAGACTGTAAGGAAAATTCCATTGCATCTACCTGGTCACAAGTCTGGGGGCGCTAACGTGGCAGCCTGGGGCCTGGGTAGAGGCCCTCACATGTCTTGAAACTGCTGATGTGGCAAGTTTCCAGCCATAAGAGTTGGGCTTGGCACACAAGGCAGTGGGTGTGATAGGCATGATGACAAGAGATGCCTCCCTAGCTTCGGGGCTGTACATGATAGGCTCACTGAACGGTGGCCCCCCAAAAGGGGACGGAGTATGGAAGGGAGATATCAGGAGTGAGGCGAGGGGAGGAGGATTCGGTCAGGAATCCAGCCCGGGAGAAGATCCGGGAGAGACCGAAACGGGCAAGGGAGAGTAGGGCCGCTTAAGCTTGCACAATTGTAATCACCTGTAATAAAAGTTAATGAGCCGCCTTGCCTGAGGCTGTGGTCGTTCTGTGGGGGACAGTTCTGTAGCCCGAGAGAGAAGGGGGGCTAGAGCCAGCCGCGGCTGAAGGCCGGGGAGGGACCTTGGCGGGAGGAGGCCAGAGGGATAAGTACCCTGGTTGTCTTAGGGCCCTCAGAGTAATAAGGATAAAAACCCTAAGAAAAGACCAAACTTCAAACTCTGCCTCTGACACATATTGATTATGTGACCCTAGCTAAGCAATCGCATTGACAGAGAGAGTTTCCTTATTGGGAGTCCCTATACCAGTGAAATAATGGGTCAGAACCATCCTTCTTCCA
This sequence comes from Pseudochirops cupreus, assembly GCA_028627135.1. NCBI lineage: Eukaryota > Metazoa > Chordata > Mammalia > Diprotodontia > Pseudocheiridae > Pseudochirops > Pseudochirops cupreus. The sequence goes on along the minus strand of CM053580.1, from coordinate 235,932,518 downwards.
CCTACAACAGAACTCAACCCATATGAATGAATTATGGTATAGAAAACGTAATGCTAAGGTTTTTTTGTGACATAAGGACAAGTTTGGAAATAAATCAGTGACTACATTTGTCTAAAACAAAGGAAATATATCTTAAGTAGTACGTCTCTCAACAATCATAACACATCCTACACACATCCTGCATGATGTTTATTGAATCTGTAGAACTGAATAATATAAAATAATAATTAGCAAGTTGGAAAATGTTAAAGACTAGATTTAAAGTGACTTAATGGATATGGTATAAAGAAACTTGAACCTCAAGTCAAGAGACTAGACTTAAGTCTGAGTTTGTCATTTTCTAGCTATAGGATTTTGCAAATAACAAAGAATCAGTTTTGTCACAGAGACAATAATATCTGATTTGTATGCACACACACACACAAACACACACACATATACATATACACACACACATATATATTTTTATATATATCTACACATATGGTACATTGTAGGAGAGTATATAATGGGGAGAGAGGTGGCCTTGGACACAACAAGATGTGTTCATCTCTTCTATATTATGGCTGCTTGACCCTGGTGGCACTTAACTCTGAAATGAGTGGCGGATGAGTGGGGAAAATGGAGCAGAAGATTACTGGAAACACAAAGGTTCTCCTTGGGGAAGAAAACAAAGGGTTGTAGACAATTCGCTAAAACTAAAAGCTATGTGGAAGGTGACAACTTGCATTGATAGAGATAGTTTCCTTATCCTGAAGTTTCCTATGCCAATGAAATAACAGACCCAGTCTCTATCCATCCTAACAGTGAGAAATAAATGAGAAAACATTTTGTAAAAGGCAAAATGCTATATAAAATGCTATATAAATATGTTACTAATGAAACAGTTTATTTTTAGGAAGTCAAATGCAAAACAACTCAACACTCAATGAAAAAGCTTAACTATGTATTCAAGTTAAATATATAACTAAATTATTCAGATTTGACTAAATAGTTGTCTCAATCTTTTATTATACTTTCTCAATATTGTAAAATACTAAGGTGGTCATATTTTTAATGAAAACGTAAGAATTGCACTAATACCATTAGTACCGAATGTCTTTAGATTACTAATATCTTGCGCCCTCAGAGAAACTGTCATTCTGTACTTTCTTCACTTTAGGGGAATGCTTCCTACTGAACATCAGAAGCTGTAGTCTTCATATTAATAAAATATACCTATTTTCAACTGCCCAAATACTGAACAGACCCAGTGGAGCTTGGTTCTGCAAAACAGTTATGAGAGTCTGAACAGACGTCCCCAATCTCGCTCCTCCAGTTGGGTTGAACAAGGTACAAACAAAATGTTCATCCATCTCTGGTTCTGCATCTAATATGGCAGATATGTGGAGCATCTGCAAATGAATCAGGAAAATGAAGTCATTAACATACAACTCCAACACAGCACACATACAGAGGGAAGATATAAATTTCTGACAACAAAATAATCCAGTCCATGGAGAGTCTTATTATTTTTTCAGATTCTCAAAATGTGGTAGCATATTTATGTAGCTGAAAGTTATTACTGTCACAATTTCTCAGTTCTTCCATGTATATAAGTGACAACTAACAGCCAGTTGTTTCTTGTTCTTAAAAGATCAGGTCAAAGTCTCAAAACTATAAGTTTGTCTTCATTACAGTTATCACGACTGGACTTGTAATTTAGAGAACTTCATGAAGCTGACTCTATCCCAAGCTTATTCTTGAATATGCCTCATCATAGTGTCAAGGTGACCCTAGATTCTCAGAAGGGAGACCAGAAGAACATTCTACCAATATATCAAGGCCACCTGATGATGAACAATTCATGAAACAAAGCTACATATAAAGTAGCCCAACATGGCTTCCTTTTCATTTCTGAAATAAGAATGGCAGATGAGTGGGAAAATGGAGTAGAAAATTACTGAAAACACAAAGGTTCTCCTTGGGGAAGAAAACAAAGGTCATCAATGACAGAGCTGTTTTTCGTCAAGTATCCAAAAGCAATAAGAACTCCCTCATGAAAGTCTGGTTCATCTTATTTTGCACAAGGATGAGCAAAAGAAAAAGACCATCATGAATGTAATGGTAATTTATATGGCAACACTTGTTACAAAAAGTGAAGTACAGGAATTTACCTCAACAAGGTCCTTAAAACCAAGTCAACACATACAGACACTTGGTAATTTCACAGACACAGTGGAAATTGGAAAGAATAGTGGAAAATATTGGGAAAATGTTCAGGATAAAGAAACAAAAGAAACCAGATTCTTGTAGACTATATTCTATGAGAGAAGCAGCTTTAAGGTACAGGAAGACATGAGTTCAAATGCCACTTCAAGAATGTTTGACCCTGGAACAAGTCACTTAACTGAGGCAGATCTGCCTCCATTTCCTCAGCTGTAAAGTGGGATCAATAATAGCTAATAATAGCACCTATCTTCTAGGGTTGGTATGAGAATCAAATGAGATCGTGGTAAAGCGTTTAGCATAGTTCCCAGAACATAGCTGCATAGTTTCTAGTCAGCGCCATATTTGTAAAGTGCCTCATAAAATCTTAATATACTACCTGTACCAGCTGTTATTTTTGTACTATCATTATTATTCAGTAGCCGCGTCTGTATATGAACACTTTCTAAAGAAAGGGAGGTTCAAGGAACAAGACATGGCTGGCACCATTCATGGGCATCTGTGAATGGTTATAGTGCAATTTCAGTGAGAAAACAATATAAAACACTTCATTCAAATTCTTCCCATCATTCTCCAAGCAGCTACTGTTGTGTACACATAAGATAACTGACTCTGATAAGAGACAAGTCATATTCCATCTAACCAGGGTTTTGCCGAAGATGCATGGATAATTAAGTCATTATGGTAGCTGTAAGTAGTTTGGTTTCATAATACGATAAATGAAATCATATATGTGCTTGAAAATATAGGGTGTCTGGGTCCAGCAGCAGAAGCCTAAAACAAAAACGTAACCTCTTTTGTTATTTAAATCATCACTGGATAGTTTATATTTATAAGTGGGTAGAAACGGGAAAATATTTGAACAAATGTGGTCTCTTTATTTAAATGTTGCCAATTTGTAACCCATCTTATTTCCAACAGGACTTTAGATGGTCACTGAAAAGGGTATTTTATTCTTCAGTATCTGGCAAGTCTCCTACCTTAAATCGAACTCCTTCTTCCAAAACAACATATCCTTGTGAAGGGGTCAGATCTCCAGACAGTTTTGAAGAATTTACTTCAGTTACAATAAACTGAACAGTCACTGTTCCAAATAGTCCTTGGGCAGGTTCTCGAACGACGTACAAAATTGCAACACTTTCCTGGATATAGAGGGCTGTAGGTTCTCTTAGGAAAAAGTGTTCACTATTGTTAAATGACAGAACTCCAGGGCCATCATCATTGGCAAATATAGTAATTAAAGCTGTCAAAATAAAAACAATGAAATGTATGAAATTAAAATACGTAGTCTCTAAATGCTGAGCACCACTCAACCAATACTTGTCAAATTGAAATGAACGTTTATCTTCCAGGAGAGGACAGAGGGGAGGGGGAGAAGAAGAGAGGGAAGAAAGGGAAGAGAAAGGAGTAAAAACGGAGAGGAGAGGGAAGAAGTGACAGAGAATGAATGAAAAAATGTATTTATTAAGTGCTTACTATGTACAAAGAGGTGGCTGAGCACTGGGGATAAAAATAAAGATGGAAAGGTCTAGTGCTCCCTGAGGGTGCTGCAGCAAAGGAAAAGATAATTATAAAAACTGGTATCTGAGGGAACAGAGTCAAGATAGAGGATTAAAAACAGGCACTTGCTTGAGTTCTTCCCCAAAACCCTCCAAATACCAAAAAGTGACTCTAAACAAATTCTAGAGCAGCAGAACCCACAAAATGACAGACTGAAACAAATTTCCAGCTCAAGACAACCGGGAAGGTTGAAAGGAAAGGTCTGTTGCACAAATCTAAACAGAAGAGCACAGTCCAGCATGGGCCCAGCCAGCATAGACCAGGCCCTAGCAAAGCTGGAGCAGGCCTCACGGCCCTGAATCACTGGAAACCATGGCAGTGTCCAGACTTGTCAACACACAAATGCCAAAGGCGACTCAGAAGGTAAGTAGGACAGCTCTGCTGGAGCTGGGTGAGAGAGCAGCTCAGTCTGGTCTTAGCCCCAGGGGGCAGCAGTGAAGGCAGCTGAAGCACTGGCAGCTTCTAGAACCCTTATCAAGGGGCTGATAAGAGGGGGATTGCAGGGATCTCTTTTCTGGCACTGAGGCAGGATCCTCTTCCTTGCCTATACCTGGATCTGGGTCACAGTTCTGGGTGACGGTCCTAGAATGAGGAAGAACACTGGCATGGAGGAGCTTGTGGCAGCAAAGAGGGAATCCTCCTCACATTTCCAAGGCAGAAAAGAGTGCATGCGGTCACTCACAGACCGTAGCACAGGCCAAGAGAGGACTAACCATCACTCCTTTGATCATACCACCTTGGAAGAACTAAAAATTTGCAGGTTCCTAGAAGTATCTCTGAAAACAGTTGCACAAAATCCCTGAATCTTGGGACAGTACACCCTCCACACAGAAACAAAGAGCTAAAATGTCAAGTTATTAACTGGGAAAATGAGCAAACAGTAGGGAAAAAAATCAGACTATAGAATCTTACAAAGAAGATCAAAACATATAACCAGAAGAAGAAAACAAAGTCAAAACTCCTACATCCAAAGCCTCCAAGAAAAATATGAATTGGTCATTGGCCATGGAAGAGTCAAAAAAAGTATTTTGAAAATCAAGAAAGAGAAGTTTTTGGAAAAACTGGGAAGAGAAATGAGAGTGATGCAAGAAAATCACAAAAAATGAGTCAACAGTTTGCTAAAGGAGACTCAAAAAAAATACTGAAGAAAATAACACCTTAAAAAATAGACTAACCCAAATGGCAAAAAAGGTCCAAAAAATCATTGAAGAGAAGAATGCCTTAAAAAGCAGAACTGGCCAAAAGGAAAAAGAGGTCCTTAAAGCTCACTGAAGAAAATAGCTTCTTAAAAATTAGAATGGAGCAGATGGAAGCTAATGACTTTATGAGAAATCAAGAAACTATAAAACAAAAGCAAAAGAATGAAAAAATAGAAGACAATGTGAAATATCTCATTGAAAAAAACAAACGACCTGGAAAATAGATCTAGAAGAGACAATTTTAAAACAACTGGACTACCTGAAGGCTATGATCAAAAAAAGAGCCTAGACATCCATCATCTTTCAAGAAATTATCAAGGAAAATTGCCCTCATATTCTAGAACCAGAAAGCAAAACAGAAATTGAAAGAATCCACTTATTACCTCCTAAAAGAGATCCTAAAAGGAAAACTCCTAGAAATATTATAGTCAAATTCCAGAGTTCCCAGGTCAAGAATAAAATATTGCAAGCAGCCAGAAAGAAACAACTTAAATACTGTGGAAACACAATTAGGATCGTGACTGCAAGCAGTCAGGAAGAAACAATTTGAGTATTGTGGAAACACAATTAAGATAACACAAGATTTAGCAGCTTCTATATTAAGGGATTGGAGGGCTTGGTATATGCTATTACAGAGGTTAAAAGAGCTGGGATTAAAATCAAGAATCATCTACCCAGAAAAACTGAGTATAATCCTTTAGGGGGAAAAATGGCCATTCAATAAAATAGAGAATTTTTAAGCATTTTTGATAAAAAAAAAACAGAGCTGAATAGAAAATCTGACTTTCAAATACAATAGTCAAGAGAAGCATGAAAAGGTAATTGGGAAAAGAGAAATCATAAAGGACATAATTAAAGTTGAACTGTTTACATTCCTACATGGAAAGATAATATTTGTAACTCATGAGACCTTTCTCATTATTAGGGTAGATGAAGGGAATATACATACACACACAAATAGAGAGATAGATATGTGTGTATGTGTATGCATGTATGTATGTATATGTATATGTGGAGAGAGAGTCAGAGAGAGAGGGCACAAGGTGAGTTGAATATGAAGAGATAATATCTTAAAAAATAAAATTAAGGGGTGAAAGAGGAAAGTACTGGGAGAGAGAAAAAGGAAGAAGTAGAATGGGGTAAATTATCTCACATAAAAGAGGCAATAAAAAGCTTTTACAGAGGAGGGGAAGAGGGAGGAGGTGAGAGGAGATGAGTGGGTGAGTGTGACAATCCTTGCTGTCATTGGATTTGGTTTAAGGAGGAAATAATATACATTCATTTGGGTATGGAAATCTCTCTAACCTTACAGGAAAGTAGGGAGGAAGGGGATGGGGGGGGGTGGAATGATAGAAAGGAAGACAGATTGGGGTAGGGGGTAATCAGAAGCAAACACTTTTGAGGAGGGACAGGGTCAAAGCAGAGAACAGAATCAATAAGGGAAGGGAAAATATGGAGGGAAACACAGTTAGTCTTTCACAACATGACTATTATGGAAGTGTTCTACATGACTACACAGGCATAACCCATACCAAATTGCTTGCCTTCTAAATGAAGGTGGGTGGGAAGGGAAGAAGGGAGAGAATTTTGAACTCAAAGTTTTAAAAACAAATGTTAAAAGTTACATGTAAGCAACTGGGAAATAAGACATACAGGCAATGGGATACAGAAATCTATCTTGCCCTACAAGAAAATAGAAGGGAAGAGGATAAGAGAAGGGGGGGGGGTGATACAAGGGAAGGCAGATTGGGGGAAGGAGTGATTGGAATGCATGTCATCTTAAGGGGGGAGTGGAGAGATGAGGAGAAAACTTGGAACTCAAAACCTTGTGGAAGTTAATGCTTAAAACTAAAAATAAACTAATTGTTTGTTTTTTTTTAAAAAAAAAAACCCTGTTATCTATTTCTGATTTTGAGCCATCTGACAGTGCCAAGGACTTTGGTGGTTAGAAACAAAGAGAGAAAGAAAGAAAGGGGGTGAAGGGAGGAAGACAGTGAGGGAAGACAAGAGAGGAGAGAAAGGATAAAGGAGAAAAGTGTGCAGTAAATAATCTAGCATAAACCCAATGAAGAATACTTAAACATGAGAACAGTGAAAAGACATGGAATGAGTTAACAAGAAAGACTACACACTAAACTCTTGGGAAATCTTCATAAGTAAGTTAGACTTATCCATGTTGTCCCACATAGAGGCCTGAAGGACTGTACTGCCCAGCCTAGAATCACAGAACATCGAAGAGAGAAGAAACCATAGAAATAACGTAGCCTAACCTTCTTTCCTTGCAGGAGGGCACTGATCATTAAATGGTTGCCTTAAACTACAGAGCCAGTGAGTATCTGAGCCCAGAATTTGAACACAGCCAGATCCCAAGTCCAGTGATACAGCACTTAAGGCCTATGCTTCTGCCTTCCACTGATAAAGTGTGTTAGAAAATCACAGAGAAACTCTCTAAATAGAAGAAAAATGCCATAATCCACTACTTGGGTTGCCAGGTGGTACAAAGCAGCTGGCCTGCAGTCAGGAACACTCTTCTTCTCCAGTTCAAATCTAGCCTCAAATATTTATTCAATGTGTGGCCCAAGGTAAGTCACTTAACCCTGTTTGCTTCAGATTCCTCATATGTAAAAGAAGCTGGAGAAGGAAATCACCTTAGTAACTTTGCCAAGAACACCCCAAATGGAGTCATGAAGAGCTGGATAAGAATGAAAGACAACAAACCACAACAATGCAGTACTTTTTAAAGAACAATAATACTTAGCATTTATGTGGCATTTTAAGGTCTGTGAAGCTCTTTACAAATATTATCTCATCTGATCCTTACAACAATCATGGATGGTAGGGGCGATTACCATCCCCATTTTGCAGACAGGAATTGGAGCCTAAGAAAGGTTAAATGATTTGCCATGAGTTAAATACCTACTAAATGTCTGACGCCAGATTTAAATTCAGGTCTTTCTGATTCCAGGCCCAGCACTCCATCAGCCGCACAACTGGGAAGTTGCCCCAAAATACTTTTTATTTAGATTTTAGCCACGTAACTAAAAACTAACAAATGTTCCATTCACGGTATAACTGATGTGTAGAATCTTAAGATGAGAAAATTACAAAAACAAAGGGGGTCAGGAAGATGAAGGGACTGTATGTGCGGGTATATCACACATGTATGTGCATAAGTTTGTATGTATGCGCATGTGTTTTTCCTCCTCCTGTATTTTACATGACTCTTATTCCCCTATCTTATTCATCCCAACAGTTTTTAAAAGGACATTTTTCTCTGCATAACTTTCCTCAGAATTTTTTCCCAGCTTTGAAATAGCCATTCACATGCAGGCTGCTCTTCAGGGGGCTTAAGAACCTCCATTTTAAAACTAGAAGCAATAATACATGAAAAGCAAGAGATCAGGTTACTAAAATTCTTTACGTTTTTCACTCTAACTGAAGACTCTTTTCACATTATGCCATTCATATTTTGGATGTGCACTATGAGAAAAGAGAAGACCAACAAGGAACACAAAGGCACTAGGCTAGACTACTGGCCTCTCATATACCTTCTTTATTGGCGACTTCTTACCTTCCCAAAAGTCAGCAAACAATCATGGTTCTCAAATATCTTTCTTGTCTCACAGTTATGCCATGAGGAATCATGGCACCCTGAATGTCTCAGGATGGCAACACTATAGGAAAGTTGGGAATTTCATAAGAGGGTAGTTTTATGAGAGTTCAAAGTCTAATGTATTTTAAAGTTAGCATAGAAGTCATAGTCAACTTTAGTTTATTTTGCAAATACCATACTTATCATTCTACGTATGCTAGATAAGTAATAGCGAACAGGATTATATACTTATAAATTTTATTTTATTTGTAATAACACAACAGCCAAAATTTTATGATAACTGCTCAGCACCATGGCATATCATTGGAGAAACATTATCATAGAGCCTGGCCAACAGTAAACTAATGGTTCTATTTGCTGTTTTTATTCATTGTATTTCATCATCTTGCACTTATCATATGCTGAGCTTTACTGCATCTTTGAACAGATGTTAATTTACTTCAGTGGTAAGCATTATGCAGTCTTTGAAACAATCTTAATATTTTCACAAGACTATTATGGATACGTTTTGCATGACTACATATATATATTCTATGTGGAACTGCTTGCCTTCTCAATGAGAGGGAGGTGGGAAGAAAGGAAGGGAGAGAATTTGGAACTCCAAGTTTAAAAAACAAATGTTAAAAGTTATTTTTACATGTAACTGAGGAAAAACTAATTGTTAAATAAATACAAAAAAGAAAGCCAAAAAAAGAATCAACCTTCATGTAGACTGCCAAAGGTGTTGGCTTGTATGTACTGTCAAAAATATCTTTCCTGACCACTTCTAGGGTTGTATTCCAAAGAGATAATAGAAGTGGGAGGAAGACCCATGTGTACAAAAATATTTATAGCCGCTCTTTTTGTAGTGGCAAAGAATTGGAAATTAAGGGGATGCCCATCAATTTGGGGAATGGCTAAACAAGTTGTAGTATATGACTGTAATGGAATACTATTGTGCCATAAGAAATGAGGAGCAGACGGACTTCATATTTACCTGGAGAGGCTTATACGAACTGATGTTGAGTGAGAAGAGCAGAACCAGGAGAAATTTATACACAATTACAGACACAATGTATATGTGACAACCAGCTTTGATAGACTGGGCTCTTCACAGAAATGCAGGGTTATAAGACAACTCCAAAAGACTCATGATGGAGAGAAATGTCTACATTTAGATAAAGAACTAAAAAGAACAGAGTGTGAATGCAGATTGAAGCAAACTACCTGCTCTCTCTCTTTTTCTTGTTTGGTTTTGTTTCCTCTTTCCCACTGTTCATTCCATTGGTTACAATCCTTCTTTACAGCCTGACTAATGTCTAATGTGAAAGTATTTGCAGATCCTATACATGATGGCATGCCACCATGCGGGGAGGGGAGAAGAGGGGGAGAAAATTTGAAACTCAAGGGATTGTGGAACTGAATCTTGTAAACTAAAAGTAAACAAACAAATTAATAAAGACAAAAAAATGTTTCCTGTAGCAAGCATTAACTGAAATAAAAGTTAAATATCTGTTGGCACTCGATAGATTCAAACAGAGGATGAAGTGAAATACAATGACTTAGGTAACTATTAAAGATCTTCCATAGTACTTTCAACCTTATAATATAACTAAGAAGATGATGTTGAAGTAAGCTGCTAGTTGTTTTTCCCCCAGGCTAAGCACTTATCAATGGAAATGACATTAAAGAACATTCCTTGGGGTGGTTGGTGGCACTGGCCTTGGAGTGCAGAAGACCTGAGTTCAAATCCGACCTCAGACACTTGACCTGCTTAACTAGCTGTGTGCCCCTGGGCAAGTCACTTAACCCCAATTGCCCTGCCCTCCCCCCTCCAAAAAGCAAAAAAAAAAAAAAAGAATATTCCTTACCATCTGCTTTGCCACTTATCCTTGAAGACATCCTAGGCTTTTCCATCTGACTTACAGCCCAAACCTCATAGATACATTCCCTCCCTCACGAGCAAGGGAGCTCCTGGAGAATAGGAACTGTCTTGCTTTTCTATTTGGATCTCTTGTGCTTCATATACAGTAAGCTCTTAATAAATGTTCATTCATTCAAGCAAGTAACATCATAAATTAAACTTGAAAGTAAGGGAAATTTTAAATGTAATCACTACTTTTAAAATCATTTTTCAGTTTTCTTCTACTCTTCTCTCCCTATTCCTGTCAAGCACATTTGACACACAATGACACAAGCACAAGAGGGTGCATTTTCCATTGTGATACAATACGTAAGTATTTTTCACTTTAGACAACAGAGAAAAAGCAGATCGAATTCTCTGGACAGGCCGAGCCTTCTCACCACTCCAGCTCACTTGGAAGCAGAATAATCTACAGCATTAGAAAAAGAGGAAGAGAAATTTTACAAGAAAATGTGAGTTTGTCACCTGTCGTATTTTCCCCCAGCTCAAGTCCAGGAGAGGGATTAGTTAAAATCACCAGAAAATTCTCATCTCCTTCAGGAATTTCATCATCAACAATTGTGATCTCGACATTTTTATGCCTTTCTCCATCAGCAAAATGAAGAATCTGGTCACAAAGAATATAGGTAGTATTAAAATGAACAGAACCAATAGCTCATATACAACATAGCATGACGGCTTGCAGTTGCCCCTGAGATTCACTTCATGATTCTGGCACTTCATGGCAAGATCTTATGCTACACCTAATATCTGGTTCAGACCAAGCCTTCTTTTTAAGACATAGCATCCTACCAGACCCTCACCTCTTCTACTCCCCAAAATAATTTCTTTGGTCAAATCCCAATTTCAAATGCAACCTGCAGTAACTACCAAAATACTTGATTCTTGGGGGTCAGTTTCTATGCAGATGTCTTTGAGACTGCAGCTTTGGCCTCTGGGCTTTGAAGGCTGCTCCCAGAGATGTATATGCATTTGAAAAAAGCTAACAGACCTTCCCAAGACTTTCTGGCTTTTCCCAAGACTTTTTGGCACCTAGAATTACAAAGCCAAAGAATTACAAAAAACTACTTCCAGGACGTGACAGACTATCATAATGATAAGACTATGATAATGACAATATTCCAGGATGTGACAAACTAAGCTTATTGATGAGAGTACTTAAGTCTTTGTCTGCTTGTTCTTTAAAAACACTGTTCAAAGAGTCATTAAATGGAGTTCATGGTTCTTCCTTGAACCACCCACAAGGTCTGGTCGTTTCTTATTCACATCTCCGATCATGCTTAGTGCTGGACACTGACCAGCCCATGACAGCAACCTCAGACACATGCTGGCTATGTGATCCAGAATAAGTCACTTAAGTCCTCTTTGCCTCAGTTCCCTCATCTATAAAATGGGAACAAGACTAGCACCTAGCTTAAAGTGCTATGTAAACGCTAGTTATTATTATTGTCAACATTTTAAAACTGAACTTCAAAGGGAGTGTAATTGAGAAAGATAGAGCCAACTTTTGATAATGAGCGTACTTTATTGAGATGACCATCTCTTGTCATAAGTTTTATTTTGTTATTAACTTTAACATCACATCATGGTTGAAAACCTTTATATAACACCTTTCTTACAAGTCCCCATGAAAATACTGCACTAAAATTAATCTGTTGAAAAAAACAAAACCTTTATACTTTTACTTTTTTTCCTCTGATTCAGCAGCTACTCAATGCAGTTCAAGGTATTCAAATGATAAGTAGGATGCTATGCCTGACCTCAAGGAATTTACAATCTAATAGGACTTATAGAATATGTACACAGATCAATACAATACAAAGCTGAGTTTGTTAAGTGCATAAGTACAAAGTACTATGAGATCAAATGACTCCTCAATAAATAAGTTGGGATGGCCATTGATGATGTATCTTCATCACTTTAGAGAAGACGCCAGAGAACAGCATGCTACCCTCAGAAAATATCCAGTTCCTTTAGCAGCCTCTGCAGCCTAAGCCTAAAATGTGAGCAGAGGTAGAGGCTCAACTACTATAGAAACTCCAAAGTTAATGTCATTTCGTGGGTAAATTAGTTCAATCATACAGTAGGTTATGGAGTTAAGAAGTCTGGAAAAATAAAGATGGGATGACCTAGTTGGAAAGTTCAGGCAAGAATTAATAGACTGAGAAAGGCTCAAAAGAGATGTGGAAAGTTCTTGTCTTCCTTCTGTGACCTCTTTGGGTTACAGACCTAGTGAAGGTACTGCTGGATCAAAGGGCATAGACAATTTAGTAACTTTGGGGAGATAACACCAAATTGCTTTCAAAAATGGCAAGACCAGTTTGTAACTCCTTCAACAGTGCATCAATGTGCCTGGTTAACTGCAACCTCTCCAATATTGTCATTATCTATTCTGGGGGTCAGTTTTGCCTATCTAAAGGTAGAAGAGAAGGATATTTTTTTAAAAGTCTACTTTAGAATTTAAAACACTCAGGTACTTAAAAAAATAAAGTATATGATCTCTTTGGCAAAAATTTCATATTCCTTGAAAATAAATTTGATTTTTCTTCTTCCCTTCAATTTCTGAAGTCACAAATATCACAACTCTCACTGTGTCTTCCTCTCTACTAAAATGGACACTTGCTATGGTTCAGGAGCTCAATAAGTCTCATCTGACTAATGTAATACAGTTTTCTAATTGGACTCCTTGTTTATAGTGTCTCCCCTCTCTAATCTATCCTTTACTCATAATCTTTTAATGCAAAGGTCTGAAAATGTCACTCCCATAGCCCTCCCAATTTCCAACTATTCTATAGTACCTAAAGGATAAAATATAGACTCCTTAATCACATTTAATGCCCTCTTCAGTCTGATTCAAAACTACCTCTCCAGTGTCATTTCACACTACTTCTGTTTATATATTCTATATATTAGTCAATATTCCCCAACTTTATCCAATCATCTCTTGTATCCATGCACGGATATAAGCCAGCGAGTCCAACGCACACACAGTATAATCACTTGCCTGGGGATTTCTAACTGAAACCTAGTATCTCTAGATGCAGCCAGTTCCATTTCTGTATAGCTATAAACATTAGGAAAGCTTTTCTTACACACAGCAAAGACTTGCCTTTCTGGAACTTCTATCTATCACTCTAGTCTTACTAGGTTATAAGCTTCACACAGCTCCTACCATACGGAAACTTTGCTGAAGGAGAAAACTCTACTCACATGTACTGATTGTGGCAGTGAAGTGGAAATGCTAGTGATATGTTTGGGAGGGGGAAAAGGAGGAGATCAAAGAATTCAGATGATGTTCTTCACTACAGCAAGTGCATCTTATTGTGAAAAAGCAGTTTTTTATTGATAAGTAAATTACATTTAGGATAAACAGAATATAATCATAACCTACTCCAAAACAAAACTTAAAAACAGAATTGTATTGAGCTCATTATATAAACTGAGTTACAAGTCCCATTAGAATTACATTAATTATTAAACAATAATTATAATTAATTAGTGATCAATCATATTAATACTCACATTTGATTGAGTTGTATATAGATTTTCTGTCTCTACTAGGCTAATACTGTCATGATCTTAGTATAGTCTTCAAAAGAAAACCATGAATGATCTTTAGTCCTACCATTGCAGTAAAGTTATAATCCATCCCTAGATGTGCTTCCAAATTCTGTGCATACACAAACAAGGACACATGGCCAAGTGAACCTCCATCCCTGTGTGCCACCAACATCAAACTTCCTTGTGATTCGTGTACTTCAAATCTAAAACAAAAGTAAGAAAACATCCACTTTCTTTCAAGTGTCTGTTGGTGGTAAAGTTTCTAAACCAATTTATTTTATCAAATCGCATATATTCACAAAACAAATTCGTATAACTGCTTTAATTCAGTTATAGGAACTACCTGGTATTGTGCCATTCAACCTTCCCTCTGGCTCCATCATTAGCATCAATAATAACCTGTGCCGTTAAGCCTTCTGAATCTAAAAAGCAAAACAAATATTAGTAATAGTGATGATGATGATGATGATAATTTTTATTATTGTCATTCAGTTGTTTCAGTCATGGCCTGCTCTTTGTGACCCCATTTTGGACTTTCTTGGCAAAGATGATGGAGTGATTAGCCATTTCCTTCTCCAGCTCATTTTACAGATGAGAAACCGATACAAAGAGGATATAAAGGACTTATTCAAGATCACATATCTAGTACATCTGAGATTGGATTTGAACTCAGGGAAAGGAGTCTTCCTAACTCCAAGTCGAGCATTCTATACTCTGCACCACCTTGCAACCCTGTAATTGTCATGTAATTTGATCCCTTTGTACTGGCAAAGCTAACAGGTACCAAATACCTAGTTTGAAATTAATTAGACCAAGCCTCTGTTAATAAACAAAAGGTATGAACCTCTGTCACTAATGTAACTTACAGGAAGGAGCAGAACAGGGAAGAGCTAACAGGTATATAAGGAGAAGCCCTAGCTGGAATTTCAGATCTTCTTGGGCCCAGGTTCTGGAGGCTGAGGAAGAGAGGCCCAATGATTTTTATTTTGAGAACCTGGATGAAGTGATTTTGATTCTGGGAACCAGCTGAAACTTCTGCTGAGTACGAGGGACAGCCAAGCTGCTGAGGATTTCCGAGGACCAGCTAGAGCTGCAGAAGACTGAGAAAGCATGACTATGGTGATGATATTTTGTCTGTTTGTGGCTTTGTTAAGCCTTGACTTCCTGGGAACAGAGACTGTGGAGGATATATGGTGGACTGGACACTGTGAACTTCAGTGTGGAACAGGGACTGCACGGAGAGCTAGACAAGGAGGTGGGAGCTGTCTGCCTTTGAACCCAGGTCACAGTTTGGTGAACCCAGGTAGGAGCTGGGACCATAGAAAGGGATCCAGGGAATCTGAGAGCCTAGCTAGGGTCAAGATGAAGAGATCTCTCCATGGATACTGACTACTGACTGGTTGAAGTTGTAACCTACTTATGCCCTTGAAATTGTAACTAATTTGTGACTGAGGGGGGGATGGCCTGTGTATTTTATACTACCCCTTAAGACAGCGCTAAGTAGTGACTGATATTGTAAGGTAATGTGCCCCATGAGTGGAGAACTTTGACTTTTGTATTTTGTGACCCTTAAGGAGGCTTGCCTCCTTAAGGATGACTGAATGACTGAGTTGATTGAATGATTGAGTTACTAAGTGATTGACTGACTAAATGATTGTACTTTGTTCAAAACTATGTGACCACTGTGGTGAAAACTATGTTCCCATTTTAATGATAACTTGCTGTGAATGCTGTATTTTGATTTTCTGTGATAAGTTGTAACACTGTGAATGCTGTACCTTGATTTTATGTAAATGTTTTCTTCTGATTTGTTATTGAATAAATAGTGTTTACTATACTGTGTAATCAGAACCTTGAAAGCTGTTCACAGCAGCCATCCTCTGGAAAGCTGCTAATACATGGCTTTACAAGCCCTATTGATAATAATAACAGTAACAACAATAACAACTGACACTGATGTTTTTTAATAAAGGTTTACAAAGCATATGCCTACACCCTATTTTTAATCCATTTAATGCTACCATTATTCCCATTTTACAGATTAAAAAATTAGAGGTGACTTTCCCAGGATCACACAAATAAATTTAAAGGTGGGATTCAAACTCAAATCTTCCTGACTCTCAGTCTACTGTTCCATCCACCCCATGACAAACCCATATTTATTCATTGTGCTTGGACAAAACAAGATTGTGACTCCTGCAGCCTCAAGATGACACAAAATTAGAGAGTAGTTTCAAGCAGACTATGTAGAATTTAACATACAAATGCTGACATCTGTCAGCATGGTGGCGTGTGAAGTGCACTGGGCTTGAAATTCAAATGCCAACCCTGAAAACTGTGTGACTGTAGGGAAGCCACAGAAGCACAAAGAAAAGAGCACAGATTCAAGAATCAGAAGACCTGGGATAAAATCCTGTCTCTGATGCTTACTACCTTTGTGATCTTAGACAAATCACTTAATTTGACTGGGCCTCAGTTTCCTCTATCATAAAATAGGGAGGCAGTACTAGATTGCCTCTGAAATCCCTTCTAGCTTCACTAGGATCTTTCTGGGCTTTCCATTTCCTCACCTATGAAATGAGGAATATGGACTAAACCAGCTTTATGCTACGATCAGCTCCAAATGCTATGATTCTATGAAAAATTAAGAGCAGAATATATATCATAATAAAGAGTTGGGGAGCCTTTATTTTTGCCAAAACAATTTGAGAGTCCCATGGAAGAAAAAAAGCAACATAGATGAGTCTGGTCTGGTGTTTTGTTTTATTCTGTTTAGTGAGAAAGATTAAAAAAAAAACTCATCTGACTTTTCAACTAAGAATAAGGAATACAATTGTTTTATAAAATATAATAAATATTTTTAAACCTACCCAAAATATTGCTAAGAACCAAGAAATATAAAAATCCACTTACAAGATAAAACTGATATAATGTCAGTGTACTAACATTCATGCTTTTTATTTATAGGGCAATCTCTCTCTTAGAGTCTCTTAACTCTAATTTTACACACAATTCTAATACGCTTGGTCACCCAGTTTCCAAACCTAAAGGCAGATTATGACAGGAAATTACAAAGGCAGAATATGCCAGAAAGGAGGAAATAAAACTCCAAAAAACATATATAAGAACTTAAAAAGCATAACAATCTGAATCCATCCAATATGGGGATGAACAATACTATTCTGACAGGTCTTGCCTATAGGTTGCATTCTATTAAGCAATAGATATACTATATGAGCTTCATAATAACAATTTTTCATCATTAATTTATTTTGTTAAAGAAGGGAGATATATAACATTTAAGAAACACATTTACTCTCATGTGATTAACACGACATTTTCATTCATAAATGGATAGAAATGTGAGTGTTAGGAAAATTTGGCCATCCAGAACAATTCATTCCTCAAAGGTTTCTAATTGCTAAGATTTTATTGTAATTTATATCATTGCCAGTTAAGGGGGAGGGGAACTAGGAGTAAGAATGAGAGTGATTCAGGTCATATGATATGGTAAAAAGGATTCTGGACTTGAAGTCATGAAACCTAGGTGCAAATACTGATTGCAGCACTAGATGTGTGACCAGGGCCAAATCACTTAACTTCTCTGGGCCTCAGTTTCCTTATATGCTAAATGGAGAGAGTAATACCTATTTGTACTACTTTATAAGACTGCTATGGAGAAAGTACTTTGTAAACATTAAAATGTTTTGTAAATGTGATTAGCTTTGAAATGTTAATTATCTGATTACTCCCTATTCTTAAGTCCTCAACTATCTAAAGAGTTAAAACTTTAAAAATTCTTTTTTTAAAAAAACACTTTAAAAAAATTAAAAAATTAAAAAAACTAAAAAAAATTTAAAGTTCCCAGAGACTCCAAAGCAGACCGACACAAGAAATAATATGCTCTGGGCTACAACTTCAGCGACTACTACATTATAACTTTTTTTGGATAAACAAAATAAAGTCAAGAGGCAAATCAGGCCCCTAAGCTGGAGACTTTCCCATCCTTAATAGAAGTATGAAATCCAATGAAAACAGCTACGAGTTAGAATTAGCAACCATTTGGAATGGCATTTGATACAAATAATTGAGTGAAATGGGATCCTTTGGATGAGAGGTAATGCCTTTGCTTTTGTAAGGGAAACATTAGCTCTTTACAGCCATTGACCTACAATAAACGGAAAATAATTTATTTACTGAAGCTTCCCAGAAATTGTACCTCAGATCTAGAATAAGTCATTTCTCTTTTCTAGGTGCTTATTTTGCCATCCTCTGTATCCTGTTTCTTTCTCTCCCTGCTAATGCAGCTCTGTCCTCTCTTCACCCACCATATCTTCTAGTCAATAACGAAAGAGAGGACACACCTGGATTCTCCTCTTGGCCTCTCTTTACTTTTACACTTAATGTTTTTTGGTGATTGTGCTCTTCCTAACCCTACTGTCCCTTCAGGAGAGTTGAAGTTCAAAGAAGTCTTGTTAACTAGGCTGACTATAGTTGCATGTCTTTCAAGTTTCCAAATATTTAGCAGGAATTTGTTTTATATTTTGTTATATTTGTTATATATATTCGAAACAGAGCTTAATATTTACAAATGTGTATAAAGATTTACCTTTCAATCTGTAATGAATTAATTGAATGATTTCTAAAAGCATGCAAAGGAAAGATAAGGGAGAAAAGTTAAAAAAGAAAAAGAATCAGAGATTACAGTAAGATCATTGTTTAACAAAAAAGATTAAAAATTATAATCATTTGCTATTTAAGACCTAAAAAGTTAACTGAATTTAAATTAGCAATAGGACATTAACTGCTATATACAAATTAAAGCCCCAATTACTGTTTGAGAAAAACAAATTTACATTGGTAGACAGACAAATATGAAAATAAGACGTAAAATAATTATGACAGGTCAAAAACTTTATAAAATTTAAATGTTTACTACATTACCCACTATTGAAAAATCATAAAATTAAAGAGAAATCTAAGTTATTGAAGCCTAATTATTTTTTGTTTATTCTTGATATGACATGAAATACTAGAATAAAATCATTGACCAAGACAAAATAAATTAATTCATATGATGCAAAATGAAAAGTAAGAAAATTATACCTAATCTAGGAGGGAATGAAGTCAGAGGAGCCATGATAAGTTCAACTGATGTTAAATTGACCAGAAAGTATTCTTCGAGTTCGGGTATGTCATCCTGAAAAAGCATACACATTAGTCTTCTCATTATCCTCTCAAAGTAGTTTTGCCTGTCATAGACTGTTTTATAAATTGTCTGGTTGATGTTGATATTAAAAGGTCTTAAGGGAAATCTAAAGTTACAAGCATGAGATGTAAAAGACATTTACTTTATTCTTATGTCCAAAAGTATTCATGGTAAGGCTAGTTGATAGATGCCGATCAGGCCAAATAGGTATTATCAAAACTTTCTCCAAGACAGAATGTTCATAAAAAGTTTTAATAAGGATGAAAGACTGGAAAATCACATCATCCTAAAGATCTACGAACCAGCACCATACTAAATATGTACCATGTATTTCTGATGGAAACAAGCTTAGTTCCACATACATGGGAAACAGGAGGGATAAGATTAGGTCTAATTAAAATCAGGCAAGTGAACCAAAAAGTAAAAATATACTCCTTTTGCTTGTTTTTTACTCATTTAATTCAATAATTTATTAAGTGCCTATTATTGGTAGAACACAGTGCTAGGCTGGGCAAACAAAGACAAAAATGAATATGTTGATAGGAAAAAGGTCAAGAATTTGAATAATCTATACCTCTTGCTAATTCTATGGACAAAGTTGCATAGTGGATAACAAAAGTAGATCCTTCATCTCGCCTACTAACTGTTTTTTAATCTCGAGACTTTTAGGTTTTAATCTGTAACATGAGAAGCAAAAAGGAAATAGAAACAATTCAAAGGAATAGAGTAATGAAAGCAGATGCAATGTTCCAAGAAACTGGCCTTTGGAAGCAAAGGAAGAAGCTTAGACTCAAACTGAAGAAGTGATTAGTAAAAAGAGACTTAAGACAACCTACAAACCTTACAAAATATCATTTCACATGCAGAAAAAGAACACCAAAATGTTCTATCTTATAGTTATCAAATATATGACAAAAACACCGTATTAAGTTAAAATGTTAACTCAACAAAAGAACAATTAGTGACTACAAATATTTGATCTTTTTCATTTGTCTGTAATTTTATAAATTGAATATTCTCAAATATACCATGAATAATATGTCACTTTAAATTTTAGAAAGCACTTTATAGGTGTTAAATCATTTGATTAATGCAATATTTGATTTGATAACATAATCATGTTTGTTGAATACAATGCTGAAATAGTCTATGATTCTGAAAAGATAATTTTCAGGCTATTTTTTCCCCCACAAACTTATGACTTCCCAGGGTTAGAATTCCTTTTACACATGCAGAGAATAAAAAACCAGCTTAATATGCTCCACCATGCAACATGTATCAAGCACTATATTTATTTAACAAGCTTCTAACAATACTCTCTCTACCCTAACCATATACTCTTTCCTCTAATCTGTAAAGTTTTCTAATGAATTCTTGGGATCTAAAATGAGGTTCCTCAGGATCCAAACGAGTCACATCTTTTTAAAAGCCACTGCCCACTTCTTGGGGAAGAGTTCAGTAATGAAACTAAAAATGAACTAAACGATGTTAATCAATAATCAATTTCACAAGGCCTCTGTGACTGATATCAGCACTGCATTAGTACAGGTTTGCAATCTTGCACAACAGCAAAAACTAACCTACTAGAACATGGAAAAAGAAAGCATGGGAGAGGAGGAAAGTTAGAGGTATCTATAATTACAGTCTTCTGAAAGAACAAATACAGCCAGATATTTCTTGCCAACAACACTTGTCGAATATTCCATAAGCTTCAGTGTTCTGTATTGCTTACTGAAATGCAGCATTATAGTAAAATATTTTACCTCTAGGATAGTAATATCGATGGCAGCTGATGTCTCTCCTTCCCTTAATATCACAGAACCAACCACTGATATAAAATCAGCTCCAGGTTTTGCTAAATTTCCATCTGTCTGATTCTTTCGACTAAGCATCCCAGGAACTGTCACATAGGTGACATTAATAATGCCTAGGTGTATTGGGAGAGAGAAAAATTCATTATTTAAGATTTTAAATTATTATTTAAATTATTTAAATTATTATCATATTATCACTTTTTTTGCCCTAGTAGGCAGACACCTGTATGCTTTCAGTGTGAGCTTTAATTTGGTCAAATTCTATGTATTTTAAGTGTGTATAAATACTAGAGTTAGTGCGACACGGAGAACAAGTTTGCAGCTTAGTCTTCCCTCTGACACATGCTGGCTATGTGACCCTGGGTATGAATTACTTAACTTCAGTCCCATGAAGCAACCCTCTAAGCCTGCAAGTTATAAAACAGATGAAAGAATGAATTTCTTCTCCAGAAGTTCCCAACACAAATGAAATCACATGGCTAGACCAAACAAACAAACGAAAAACCTAACACAAGTGCTTATACACAGAAGGCATTTAATTGAACTTATTCATAGGACCATCACTCTAAAGTTGGAAGAGATTCTAAAGGACATTGATCCTACACTCTCCTGGTTCTCTTTCTGCCTTTCTAAAGGCTCCTTTTTCCTTTTCACTGGCTCTTCTTTCCTCTCACCTTCTCCCTTTTAAGAGACCAATACCCCTCCCCTCAAAGCTCTCTCCTTGACCCTCTTCAGTCATCTGTTTGGACATCCTCTTTCTTGGTGTAACAGCAACCACACTGGCATACCCAGGAGGGCTGCTAGGACAGGTTCTTAGATATACTTGACTAAGAAAGATAGCTGCTTAAGGGGTCAACAATCTTTTTTAATTACATTCACTAGTTCAGGGGAAAAGTTAGTACCTTGAACTTCAGAGAAAATACAAGCAGAGAAATAAATACTAAGAGACAGGGCTCAGAATGCCGCATTCAACTATACACTTTACATACATCCCTAGATTGAAAGAACCTTTATATCTGAGCAAATGGGGAGCTCTGAACGTAAGACCACTCAGAATCTTGACCAGGGAATCACAGGATCTTTCTCTTGAGCAAGCCCCCAAAGCAAAATGTCAACTCATAGTATATATAAACTTCTCAGAGCCAGAAAGCATCATAACTCTCCTGATTCAGTGCCTAATGACAAATAAGAAAAGGTGTGAAAGCCTTCCTACAAGCAAGCTATCTCTAAGCAAGCTTCCCTTAATGGGCTCCACCACGTGGGCAGGGAAGACCTCGTATCCCATTAATATTACACTTGGTGATCTCATGCACTCCTCCAGTGCATGTAACTATAAAATCTTCCTCCCTGATTTCTTTCCTGAATACATAATTATTCTCTCCAAATGCCTAATTGAAATCTCCAGCAGGATGCCTTGTCAGGACCAGATGATCAGTCTCTCTGAAATAACTCATCATCTTCCCTCCACACTCCTGACTTCCCTCCCTTCCCAATCTTTCTCCCCTTGTATCTTCAAATGCATGGGAAAATATTATTTTGCCATTCCCTGAGTATAACGCTTTTACAACAAAGTCTTCTTATAACTTCAAGTGCCACCTCCAATATTCCTTTCTTGATCCCCAACAGATGAAAATGATTTCTCATTCACTGGATCTTCAGTGCTGATCTGTGATTTCATTGTTATAGGGAATTCCACATACCAGTTTGCTTAGTCATTCCCCAATTTATGGGCATCTATTTTATTTCTAATTTTTTGCTATCACAAAATATTTATAAATATTTATATATTTTCCTGGTAATAAAACTCCTTCTGCCAGTAAAAAAAAAGACAGCTGCTCTCAGCTTGGGGCTCTGTGATGCTGGGCTAGATACAGAGCATCTTTGTCCCAGTGGATAAAATCTTGATTGGGAGAAAAAAATAATTGAATATTTTAAAGAAAGTAATTGTACTTAGTGAAAATAAGTAACTACTCTAGAGTCATACAGTCAGTATGTGATAGAGGCAGAACTTGAACTCTGGACTTCCTGACCCCAAAATTGGCTTTCTCTACACTACAATCTGCTACAGCCACATCTGATCTTAAGAAACTTTCTAATCTACTCACGCACTTGGCCCATTTTAGTTTTTATTGTTACATTTACCTATGTATATATCTTATCACCTCCATGATATTATAAATTCCTTAAGGGCAGAGATCAAGTCTTACTTATCTCTGTACCTTTCCTAGTACTTAGATTTTAACTTAATAAATCCACACTGGGGCGGCTAGGTGGCTCAGTGAATAGAGCACTGGCCCTGGAATCAGGAGGACCTGAGTTCAAATCCAGCCTCACACTTAATACCTACTAGATGTGTGACCTTGGGCAAGTCACTTAACCCCAAGTGTCCTGCCTTCCTCCCTCCAAAAAAAAAACAAAAATATTAAATAAATAAATTCACATTTCCCTTAATAAATATTCAAATGAATGCTGAACTAAATATCATATGCAGGTCAAGAAATATCAGTCTTTTCAAGGTAACACAAACCTAGGGATCCAAATTCTCTGTTGATGAAAAGCTGGATGGTTATATTTGCTTCCTGGACCAAGACAAATCTTGAGGAAGGAGCAAAATTCAAAACTCCATGTGGTTCATCACTTGCCTCCACCGTCAGTACAGCTTCATATCCTTGGCTGTCAATTATAGCCTTTCCAGTTGAAGAAACTCCTGGAAAAGTCAACAGATCACGTAAGATGTTTTGCTAATACTCTACTAAATTCTTGACATCTTTCTTCCATTCTATCCTTTATGCTTAAGTTGCTAGAAATTTTCTGAAAGAAAAAGAAAAAAAGTTAAGAATAATGTTTTATATTTTCTACTCTTCTACATCGAACATTCCACATTTCCACCCCAAGAATTTTATGGATTAGTCAATGGAAGGTTTCTCTTATTTGCAATTCCATAACAGTTAAACATTAATTTATTCACTAGGTCTTGCTGTTATCATTACTTGCAATGATGGTGTAGGTTACAGAACAAAACTCAAGTACAAAAACAGAGGCAATCATAGTTAAGTGGACTAATATGGAAGCAACTTCATAAAGAATTTTATGACCTAATTAGCTGGAATGGGACTGCTTCACTTTCAGAGAAACCATTAATACTAAGCTTTTGTGGATTTGGGACTGTCAAATATTTTCAAACTGTTCTGGATTTTTTGTGTCAAAAAAAAGTTTAATGCCTCCCTCTAATCTGTAAAAAGGGAAAGTTCAAAAGAATAACCTTTGATGATACAGTGGATTGAGCACCGGCCCTGAAGACAGGAGGACCTGAGTTCAAATCCAGCCTCAGACACTTACTAACTGTGTGACCCTGGGTAAGTCACTTAACCCAACTACTTCATAAATAAACAAATAAGAGAAAATAAAAGAATAACCTAAACATGATGATAATAACACTTGTTTTTTATGGATAGGGAAAATACCCATTGCCATTATTTCTCTTTTATAACACTAAATGATAAAAATCATCATTTAACTGGAGGGTAGGTTACCTTGGGTTCTGACATTGTACAAAATCACTTGGTATTCTTCCTTTTCCTCAGGAATATCATCATCCAACAAATGCACCAGAAATGTTTGGTTTAGTGACCCCTATTCCATGCAAAGAGAAGGTTGATAAAATCTCATTATCATCACTGAAAACTGACCCTGTACCTAGCATGCAGAAAACCTACTCAGTGCTAAGTTCTGGACATACAAGGACATAGCACTTGCCTTCTTGGAGGTTAAAATATGATTAGGAAGATGCAACATGTGAATTCACGACGCTCTTCAACCCCGAGGATTTTTACGCTGGGGCTCCTATTGTTCTAATTGGAGATTGCCTCAGCCACCCTCTGTATCCAGGACAAACCCTAACCACGCTTCATTTCACCCAGTGGCCATTCTCTCAATAGCAGACTTGCCACCACATTCAAGTACTCCCTGTGGTACCCCCTCCTTATGGCTACCCCCAAAGTGCCTCCCTTAAGGATCCAGTTCTAGAGCCCTCATCAAAGCAGCTCTGTAGTAGCTCCTGGAAAGGACGTGTTCATCTGCTCCAAAGCCAACCCGCGATTTCCCTTCTTTTATAATTAAGTTTTTGTTGATGACTTATGTTTCTTGAATGATCATAGTTATCCTAAGTATTCCTCCTACTTCCCCTTCTGGAGAGCCATCCAATATAACAAAAATTATTTTTAGAGAGGAAAAAAAATCAACACAACTGACTGACACATTGAAAAAGTCTAAAAACGTGTAACACCTGTGACCTTCCCACCACCCTGAAAGGGCAGGTTGGAGGTGTTCTTTCACATCTCTTCATTAGAGTTCTGCTTGGTCTTTAGAATTTTGTTACACCCACTTTTTATCTTTTGGTGTATGACTGTTCTTTCCATTTGCATTGTTGTAATTACAGTGTAAATTATTCACTTGGCTCTGCATACTTCACTATGCATATGCAGCTCTTTCTACACTTCTCTGTACTCACTACACATATCTTTTCTTACGGTACAGTAGTATTCCATTACATTCACGCATCATAACTTGTTCAGCCATTCCCCCCATCCACGGGCATCTAGTTTGCTCCTAATCACAAAAAATGCTGACATAAATATTTTGGTGTAGATGGGGACTTTCTTCTTATCTATGGCTTCCTTGGCACCATAAGTCCAGTAACAGAGTCTCTGGGTCAAAGTTACTTTTAGTAACTTTGAATAATTTATTTGAATAATTACAAATTGCTTTCCAAAATGGTTACACCATTTCACAGTTCTACCAACAATGTATTAACATGTCTATCATTCTACAACCCTTCCAACACTGACTACTGCTATTTTTTGTCATTTTTGCCAAAATCTGGTAAAATCTGAGGGTTGTTTTAATTTATCATCCCTGATACTTTCTAAACCAGTGGTTCTCAACCTCCCAATGCCGCAACCTTTTAATAGAGTTCCTCATGTTGTGGTGGCCCCCAACCATAAAATTATTTTCGTTGCTACTTCATAACTCTAATTTTGCTACTGTTATGAATCGTAGTGTAAATATCTGATATGCAGGATGTATTTTCATTGTTACAAATTGAACCTAACCCACAAGTTGAGAACCACTGCTCTAAACCAAGACCTTCCTCCCTGGCAACCATCCTCCTTGGTGTATTATCTCTCACAATTAAAATTTAATCTCCTTAAGGGCAGGCTCTGTCTCTGCTTTTCTATTTGTATTCTCAGTCCTTAGCAAAGCATATGGCTCATAGCAAGCAAGGAATAAATGCTTTTCCATTCATTAATTTTTTAAAATGTGTAACACTACAAAAAGTATATTCCAAGCATCATATGAAAGACAAAGTAATACGTGTTAGAAGAGTTCAGAGAGAGTGATAGTGATAATGACTGAGGGCTGAGATGATAACAGGAAGGACCATAGGAAATAGGAGTCTTGACGGAGGTCTAGAAAGAAAGGTAGCATCTAGATAAGTGGTGAGAAAAGAGAAGAACAAGAGCAAAAAACTCCAGTGTAGACATGTGTGTGTGGCATCAGCAGAGAATACTGACTACATAAGTTGAGTGAAGCAAAGAGTTCTTTCAGGAAAATAATGACAAGATCAAACAATGAGGCAGATCAGGCAAGGCCTTAGACACCCTTCTAAAGAATTGGGATTTTAATCTGTTAACAAGTTAGAGTTACAAAGATGTATTTTAAGAACAATAACCTGACAACAGTATATAGTGGGGACTAGAGTAGGGCAGAGGGACACCAGTTTTCAGGGATACCATTTTAGGAGACTATAGCAATAATCCAGTTATGATGTGATAAGGGCCCAGGTCCAGATGGGGGCAATGAGAATAGAAAGAAAGGGAAGCATCTAAGAAATATTGGTAAAGAAGAATAAACAGGATAATTATTGAGGGTGGGGGAGAGTGGAAGAGACATGAGAAATGAGTCACAATTACAATATATTATATTTTAATTCCAAATTTAATGCTTTCTTGTGTTTGGATGATTTCATTTTAAACAATCTTAAAAGACACCAGGAGGACTTGTACATAGTTATGAACTGATGAAAAATGACACTAAATATCACATAGTCATTTTACCATTTATATATTTCTGTGGAAATAAGTACTATAACTTCTTCAAAATTAGGGGTTCCAAGAAAAAAGCAAAAACTCATCTTGCAGTTCCAAAATAATTTACTCTGTTATGATTTGGGAGGAACAAAGGGAGTTGTCAAGCTTATGTGATTTCAAATCACTAAGATTAGACTCAGGGCCAACCTTAAGGCCTGCTTGTCATCTGTGAGAGAATGACCCACATAAAGGAGCTCTAGAAGTCCTGTCTCAAAGGAGTCTTCTCCATGGTATCAAAAATGCAATCTTTAGATTGACTTCCCTTTGTTCTTACAATACATATTTGGAGGGAGAAGAAAAACCCATGATTCTGAATATTCATGTCAATTTTATATGAAGTTACCTCAAGAAAGAATATTTCTCCACTAAAGTTAGAAAAGTTATGCTCGAGAAGTTGACCAATAATTTTCCAGTTAACAGTAACATTTCCTCGACCAGGGGGTGTTCTTATGACATGGAATTCCAAATTTTCTCCTAAAAATGACAATGGCAGAATTATATTTCCTTAATGGAAAATCACCTTCATATTTACACTCAACATAAACAAAAGGGTTAGGCACATGTTATGAGATTCTGTCACCATTCTCCTGAACATTATACAAATGTTTTGTCATAATTTTCCAAGCTTAAAAAATGCTAATTTCACTTAGTAACAAAAATAGTGTCCCTGAATTCTTGATGCTTCTAGTAATTTTGACTTCAGAAATATTAGTACTTTAAAGCTATAAAGAACATGCCCACATACACATCCATACATTTACTTGCACATTAACATTTCAAAGGCTAAAATGCTATTTATATCTCTAAACCAATTCTCTCTTTACTCATCACAAATTCCTAACATTGAAATGCAATGACATTTTATACAATGCATATATGAAAATGCTTGCAAATACCTGAAAGACACATTTCTTTGGCATTTAACTCATTTAATGCCATTATTTACCTTTTAAATGTAAAAGAAAGGTATTAATATCCTCAGGAAAACTATGATACAAATGACCAATTTATTTATATTTTTTTGTACATCTGTAATAGTCTGGTTTGTAGTATTAGGGAAAACACGAGCAAACATGAGCAAAAAAGAACATGAGCAAAAGTAAGCTTCCGGAGATCAAAGAGAGTTCTTCTAGGGAACAGAACTTCCAGGGAACAGTCCTATGGCATCATGAAAATACCTGTTTCATAAATATTAAATGATGATGACATTAATCATATGCTAATGAATAATTGTGTTTAAAACGAAATTTCATTTTTAAAATATGAAAAGCTAATCTGAATGATTAATGTCTAATGAAGGAGTTATATAGAGTCTCATTTAACTTTAACAGCATATAAAATATATATATGTATATATTAGATATCTGTGTATATATGTACCTGTTAATTATACGGGCACTATCATTTTTTTATTCACATAAATTGCATATGTTTACAAACACTGTCTTTTTTTCAATTACCTTTAGGAAACAATGAATGTTACTTTTCAATTGCCTTATAGTATTAACAAGACAATGGTTTTTCATGGTGGCAAAATTGGAATCATATTTCTATTATCATAAAATAAACATTTCCTAAGTATGAAAGTAATAGGGGAAAATTTTTATTAATTTAGACAGTCAATAAACACTTATTAAGTGTCTATTACATACTGGGCACTGTGCTAAGCACTGCAATACAACAAGAGACAAAAAGTTCCTGTCCTCAAGGAGCTCACTATCTATCAGAGTAGACGATAAGCAAACCAACTGTACAAGAAGCACTGGGCAGGATAAAAAGGACACGATTAAAAGAGGAAAGACAGCAGAGTTAACGAGGGTTAGAAAGGCTTCCTGCCAAAGGTGGGGTTTTAGCTGGAACTTGAAGGCAGTCAGAGAATCCAGGAGGCAGAGACAAGGAGGAAGAGCATTCCCGGCAGGGGGGGATAGCCAGAGGAAAAAGCCAGAGAAGAAGCTGAGGGTTATCTTTCTTACTTTCAATTACCGAGAAATAAATGAAATAAAAATGCATCATTAAAAGTAATGATGAGCAACAGAGAGCAGAACAAGACAAAAACATCATGAAGCTTCATGACTGCATATAGCAACCGGAATTCATTTAATTCAATTCAGCAAGTATTGAGTACATATGGGTAATGGCAAGGGGTTTAACATTAAGAAGATATGTAAGCCATTGTTCCTGTTTTTGAAGAGCTTAGAATTTCTTACAGAGTTTAAAAAGAATACAAGTATCCATGATATACATCAATTAGTAAACATTTATTAATTGTCTTTTATGTGCCGGGTAATATGTGAAGCACTTTAAAAATATTATCTCATTTAATGCTCATAACAACTCTGTTATCTAAACTGGGGCAAACGGAGGTGAAGTGACTTGCCCAACATCACAAAGCTGGTGTGTGTAGAAGGCCACATTTGAACCCAGGTCTTCCTGCCTCAAGGTCTGGCAATCTGTCCCTGCACCACTTAACTTTATAGCAGTTTAAAGATCAGAAAGCGCTTCACGTCCATTATTTCACTTGAGTCTTTCAACAACCCTGTAAGATAGTAGGCATTATATTTTGTTTATTTTACAGATAAGGAAACAAGGGCTGATGAAGATGTGCCTGGGGTCACATGGATGGTAAATATCAGAGGTAAGATTTGAGCCCAGGTCTTCCTCGCTCACACTTAGCAATCTATCCACTTTTCCTATCACAGTCATGAGTGAATGGAGGCTGTGGAAGGCCACAAAAATGGCATTCACAGAAATCAAACAGCGCTTGAAAAAGCTGAAAAAAATCTAAATGAAAGGGCAGAGAGATGACTTCTTTTGGGACAGTTTTCCTACAAGATACTCTATTTTCTGAGACCATAAAATCTCCACTAAGAACAATCTGCAGGTTTATGAAATAAGCTAGCAGACATTCAGATCATCTACATTTGAATGCAGATTACCTGTTTGTTCCAAATATCAAAATGCAAAGTGTCAAAAGGAAAAGAACTAGTATTATTATTATATTTCCCAGGAAAAAAAACAGACAAGACAAGAGAGCTCAACTGACAGGAGGGAGACTTCCAGTTAAACGCATACATCTTCAGCTCCCACCCCATCCCCGCGGGTGCTCTCTATAATAAAATGAAAATGATGGATTAATATTTCAGAAACAATTATAGGTATATAAATAATTCAAAAAGAAATTGTCCATGTGCACAGTAAAGATTGAAAAGTTAAGGTTGTTGCCAGTCTTGAAGTACTGAAAGTGAGTTTAAGGAATCACATTTCAAATGTCAGGGGAAATGTGCTGGTGTGCAAATCTCTGCCTGAAGTTGATTCATGCTGTCTCTAAGAGAAGCGAAAATTTAAAATCCATCCAACATGACATGATAATTATGATCCTGCAGAGGCCAGTGACCGAGTCGAATTCCTAAAACTGATTTATAATGAAACCTATTACATATTGTTTAAAACTATACTGAAATTCATTCTACCGTATTTCTAAATTTCATACATTAAGTTTCAAAGAAAGTAATATTCACCACTGTGCATCACATCGATTGCTTTTGTACAAAATGCAGAAATAAGATTCACATGATTCAATACCATGTTATACAATAAAACAATTCCTTCTCATGAATCAAAAATTCAAGCTGAAGTTGAATGTGCACTGCAGTCTAAGTATTAAATCTAATCATATAAATGAAAGACCAATGTGAAGAATAGAAGCAATGTTATCAATGTGAGTAGTCCACAGGACTCAAATTTCTACCCAATTTGATCTGCAGTTATCTCAGTAGAATCACCATGAATACATTTCTATCTCTAAAAAGAGTTTTGAACTTTTGTGCTTGTAAACTCTATTACGTCATTTCTCTATGCACTATTATACATGATATAATTGAATTATATGCACAAAATGCTGAGTATGATATTATATCTTTAGAAAGCAGAAGGAACACAAGAATGTATGAAAATAAAGTAACAAAGCACAGCTAAACCAAGACTTTACATCAAGAAATTATACAAAATTTAGGGAAAATGAAGTTGAATTAGCTTAGGTATGTTTACTTTACTGATGTGCTTCTTCATATACTTTGCCTAGCACAGGTCAGAACACTGAAAGGTAAACCTAGATTCAAAATCTTCAATTCCTGTTAATTTACACATTTAAACATGTTATGCTCTTTGCATAGACTATTTGATGAAAACTACATAAGCTGTGATACGAGAGGCAGCTAGGTGATACAGTGAGTAGGATGCTGGACCTGGAGTAAGTAAAACCTGAATTCAAATGCAGCCTCAGACACTGATGAGCTGTGTGACCCTGTGTAAGTCACTTAACTACTCAGTCTCAGTTTTCTTCTCTGTAAAACAGGAATAATAATAGTACCTACTTCAAAGGTTGTTAGCATAAAATGAGATAATATTTTTAAAGTGCTTTGTAAACCTTAAGGGCCATATAAATGCCAGTTATTACCATGTTATGCAATATGTAATATAGATATTACACGGTTTATGGCTTTCAAAGTGATGAAGAATAGAACAACAAAAGGGCTCCCACCCTACCCCAATGCTAACAAATTAGTGTCATCAAGGTGACAAGACCCACCCAACTTCTCTTTCTTCCCATCTCCTAGGAGATCTGTTCCCAAGCCCATAATCATAGTGCATTGATGGAAGAAGTATCCATGCCATAGATTCTTAAAATATTAAATGACTGGTGCATTAAAAGGAAAGAATTACATATGAGAGCCAGTACTACTTATGGAATGAATAAAACTGTATTCTGCATAGAAAAAAAGCAAAATATACACTCTCAACATCAGTGATTCTCAACCTTCCTCATGCCACAACCCTGTAATACTCGTATGTGGGCGTATCTGCATGTGGGCAGACCTGCCTGGAGACGGATAGAGGAGCCGTGTCTCGGTTCCTAAGACCATCAGAAATATGTGTTTTCCGATGGTCTTAGGCAACCCCTGTGAAAGGGCTGTTCGACCCCCAAAGTGGTCACGACCCACAGGTTGAAGGCCACACTGCTCTACATGAATCTGCAAGACTAACTTGGCACATTATTGCCTATGCACAGATAGATGATTCTTAAATCATTACCTGATCCTAAAAAAAGAAAATACAATAGTTTTTGCTATTCTTCCCACTTTTGCAAAGAAATTGCCAAGTATCAAGATATAAGTTGATTTAATTTGGAGTATACTTTTTCTATTTCATCTTCTGTCATGTATGTTTATTGTATATGATATAATGAGTTTTGAAGTTGGTTGTTTGCATTATGAACACTGGATGTGAAGTAACCAATGCCCCAAGAAATACAATAGGTAAGCACCATGTACTTTGCAAACTGAAATTGCCACATATGTCCAAATGGAAATTTACTTATAGGAAGGCAAGTATTCCAATGATTCAAATAGGATTTATTCATAACTGCTTTAAGCTTGCCAAAGCCATGAAATGAACAAATGCTAGAAGTTTTCACAGACTGTAGGAATGAATAATGTCCATGGGAAAAAAAATGTAGTAAACAGAAAAAAGAACTTACCTTCATGACCAATAACAGACCTGGAGCCCGTATGAAAGCTAACAATTCCTGCAACATGGTCGTTGGCCAAAATGTTCACTGTAACAGTGTCAGAACTGGGCAAAATACGACTCCCACCTTCAGTGTAAACCAAACTGACTATAATGTTTTCATTGTCCTCAGGCTCAAAATCATCTAAAATGGTCAAGGTCACAGTCTTTTTGGTTTCACCTAAAGCAATGAGATGAACAAGAACAATATAATCACTGATTTTCAAGATCAGCTCCAATTCCTTATTTTCATAATGACTTAAGAGTGTCAACTGTGCTGTACCAGTACTCATTCTTGAAGTAATTTTCGTTAGGCACAGATCTATGTCATTATCATAATCAATAAAGCCCAGGGTATCTGTGGACTCTAGGATAAAATAGGAAAGGAGGGACTGTTTTTGCCTTTAGAGTGCCCAGCACACAGTAAGCTTTTAACAAATGTTTGGTAAGTTGTTGACTTGACTGCATATCTTTTAAAATCTTTCACAGTTTTTCCCTTCATTATATATCATCCTCCTTCCTACACTTTACAGTTCAGCCAAACCAATGCTCGCTCTCTCTCGCTCTCTCTCTCTCTCTACCTTCTCCAAGCTTTTGCACTGGCTGTTCGCATGCCTGGAATGCATTCTCTCCTCACTAATGCTTCACAGAATCCCTTTTCTCATTCAAGCAATGGATCAAGTACCATTTTTTTACATGAAACCTCTCATGATCCCACCAACTGCCCAACCTTTTCACTTTCTACTTTGCAGAAAATTACCTTATTTTTAAAAAACATTATTCTGTATACTTATATATCGCACATATATATTTTGTCCTGGTATTTCCAGTGCCAGGTATGCATTATATGCTTGATAAATGCTTCCTGTAAGAATGATAAATAAGGACAAACACAGGAAGAGAAAGGAATTGGAAAAATTACTCTCTCTACATATATGAGTACATATGTGTATATATGTCACATATACAATATAAAATATAGTATATATTTATAGTATAGTGTATATACATATATACAGTGTATAGTGCAGTGTATGCTGTCACATATTATTATACATACAATATATACTATACATACATGGTACAGTGAACAACATACTATGCTATGTAATATTGATAATATACGGTATGTATTATATTATACATGGGATACATATATTGTATATTATATACTATACGGTATACACACATTATATATTATAATCTCATATGTACATTTTTTGCTGCATGTACATGTTGTATGTGCAATAGATCATATATGCCATACTATAAAACGTACTGTATGATATTATATAATTTGTATTATAGTATATTTAAGATAATAAATATAACACAATTATAAATAGACTTATAATTAAGTATAATATTTTATAATACATACTAAACTATAAAATATGTAATACTACATAACATAATATAGCATATTTTTAGTATGGTATATACAATATATTATATATACAATATGTAGTATATGAAACCTGTATGTGTACATTAT
>CM053580.1:235860309-235897742 GCA_028627135.1 Pseudochirops cupreus | reverse complement strand
TAGTACAGTGTGTATATCTATACAGTACACATTTGTAGTATAGTACGGTATATACAATATACTGTATATACAAGTGGTATATACAACATATAGTACAGACTGTATGATATACAACGTACTATACAATATAAAGTATGTAACGCATATTACTTTTGCTATATGTTATATATCTACATACTGTATATACAATGTATTGTATATAATATACTATAAAATATAACACATGTAGCTCATCTTCTCTCTCTCTCTCCCTCTCCTTCTCCTCTCCAGAGTAAGGTAACTTTGGATGGCCAGAAGCTGCCTACTTTAACTTGGGATTACTGGATAGATTTCTTCTTTCTTTCTTTCTTCCTTCTCCCTTTCCTTATTTCCTTCTTTGTCCCTCCTGGCTTAGAGAGAATGTCAATGGTAGCTCTTATTATTTGGAACAGCAACCCTGAGGGTCTTCCCCTCTTAGCTTGATTTCTCTTTTTCTTTTTTTTCTAATTAAAGGGGCCATCCCTTGACTCACTTCTTAAAGAGGCCTTTTCAGTAAATGGGTGTAACCTCACTCTAAGTGAGTACCTGAAAATGCCTTAGCCTAAAAGGGTCAGAGTCTCCTATTGCACCCTGGGTCATCTCTAGTTATCCTGATGACTATCTGGTCACTGGATCCAGAGGGCTCTGGAGGAGAAAGTGAGGCTGGCAACCTTGCATAGCCCTCCCTCACTCACATCAAAGTCAACTACAAGTCATGTCATCATTTCCCTGATGCCATGGTCCTCTTGGAAAACTAAGGACAAACTAAGCACATGTACTATACATAGTAACTCTTTATATAATATAAATATGTATTATATGCTGTATAGGCATATATATTGTGTATATGTGTGTGTATAGGAAACGTTAGTTATGATTCCAAAAACATTGCAATTCTTTATAAAAATATGAACATAATGAATATCAGCATTCACATAATACTACAGCTCACCTTCAGCAAAAGTCAAAATATCTCCTTCACCTATAAAGTCTACACCTTCAATAGCTGTTCCACCAACAACACGCCACTCCACTGTGACCTGGCCTAAGCTGCCCCCAATCCTCTCAATCGACAGCTGTACCATGGTTTGGGGTTGTTCTTGAACTTCCACGTATTGGCCATCCTCTGATGTATTGGGACTGATGCTGTAAATTTTGAATACCCCAAAAGCATCACCATTCAACATTATGACAACTGTAGAAGTATTTGGCTGTCCAATGGTTGGCTGGTTTTGAGGACTGGCTGAGATGTTCATCAGTTCAACCTCCAGAAGGGAAATAGTGAAACTCTCATCCATCTCTGGGAAATCATCAGGAAGAATGGAAACTGTGAGGTTAGCAAATTCATCACCCTCCAACATCATAGCCCATTGCCTTATCACAGGTTCATAATCACTCCCAGCCACAGCCTGTCGGCTAAAAAGGGCAGCTACCCTTGTCATGTTTTTCCGATAGGTCCAGAATTTAGAGCTGTTGCCAATCAGGCTAGTCCATGTGGTCGTCCAAAAACACTGGGGAATCTCAGAAGAAACAGAAGCAGAAAAGGCTATACATGCTTGTTCTTTAAGGCACAGAGTGGCACATGTGTGCAGAGGATCCACCATTGTGGAGACATTCACCCAACTCCTTCCAAGCTCGTCTGGAATTCCTTGAGCTGGCAATTCGTAAAAGGACAGGACATCTTGACCTTCGTCAATTGCAAGAGCCACAACATCAATATCTGAAGTGCTATAGTAAAGTAGCAGCTGGCCAAATCGCCCTCCGCTAAAAAGTGCAGTGATAATTGAGAGTCAGGTTAGTTCATCAGAATAATTTTACTTAAATTCTCTTGGATTCTATGTGAAGAAAAAATATCAAAGAAGACCAAGTGGCTGTTTTTCACGTTTCTCCAGCACGCTAAAGAACCAAAAAACCTCATCTAATCTCTAAAACTTATCGTAATGAGAAATTAAGAGATGGAGGTTCAAGATATTAATGATAAGCCAGTTCATCTCTCTTTTCTTAAATGTAAACTGAAGAAGTTAGACAAGATTTTCTCTAAGGATCCAACATTCTTCAGATGCTCACTGCTTATGTGACTTTGGGCAAGTCACTTACTCTTCTTATGTCTCAGTTTTCTCATCTGAGGACAATGCATCCCAGTTCTAAATCCGTAATTCTATAATCTGAACTATATGCTGCATCCTTTTCATTAGAAATAGATGTTAGCTAACTGAATTTTCAGAAAGATTTATTATTTAGCTGTCATAAGGGACATCAAGCAAGTCACTGAATGAAATTGCTTCTCAAATTTATTTTTATATTAGTGCCTGCCTTTTACTACTACATTACAATGAAACCATAAGAAAAGTAATGTGAGTAAATTTTGAGGAGGAATGGCTTTTTAAAAATTTGTCTTCTGATCATAAGTATTTGGATAGACCACATTCTCAAGTTCTAAAGCATCTCAGGGGTAGCCTACAGTTTCACAAAAGAACTAGGAGAAAAAATAAAGCTTAAAAATCATAAACCACTTTGGGTTTTCTTTAACTTAGAAACAAGTATCCATTTCATTCCCAGTTATGTTCACTAGAAGGAAACACAGGTTGAATGGAAACTTCCTAACAATTAAAGCTATCCAAAAGTTGAATGGGCTAGCCAGAGAGATGCTATGTTCCCTCTCCCTGGAAGTCTCCAAGCAATGGGTATACAACCATTTATCACCTATGTGGTCATGGAGATGTCTTGGACTCAATGGCCATAGAGGTCCCTCTCAATTCTCAAGTCTGTGACACTGTGAAATTACTGACTAAACTAAAGGCTTTAAAATTATACCATAAATAAGCAATCAATGTATTGTATTTCACAAAGAAAAGGCGTGATAGGACTTCCGTGTTAATAGTACTAAATTTAATCAACTATTGTATACCTTGTAAAATATCTTGGAAATCACAATCACTAAAAATAAATCATTCCAATTATTCAAGAAATTCCCACCAAAATCAGAACATTTGTTCTACAAACCTTCTCCTGACAGTGATGTTGACACAAGAACTCTTCTCCAGAGGCTCCTGGACACGGTAAACAGATTGAGAAAAGGCTACTGTACCATAGGGATTATCATTGGCAGGTACAATAATATTTGCCACTCGGTCTAACCCAATTGTACCTCCACCAGAGGCTTGAGTTAGTTGCACCTGGATAACCTAATAAGAAAGAGTGGAAAACTTCTTCAATAGTATCCCATATCTGAGATCAGAATGATAACAGAAATATTTCAAAATAACCTAACTGTTCTGATATACTTGGTTCAAAAATTAATCTTCTATGAGATACATGAAAAATCCAGGATAAAACCTAAAAGTAAATTCATTGCCCTTCCCGCCCAGCTTCTTGATAACAAAGATGATGGTTAATGGTGAGGTAGGTGGCACAGATGGGCCTGGAGTCAGGATGACCTGAGTTCCTGGCCTCAGACACTCATTAGTTCTGTGATCCTAGTAAAGTCATTTAACCTCTGTCTGTCTCTGTGTCCTCAAGGGTAAGATGAGGATCACAACTCACCTATCTCACAAGGTTGTTTTGGGGATCAAATGAGACAATATTTGGAAAGTGCTTAGCACTTAGCATATGGTAGATATATAATAAATGCTTATTCCCTCCCTTTCCCTCCTCCTTTGGGTCTATCCAGAGATTAACACAATGCTTGGCACATAGTAGATTAATAACAAATACCTGCTGATTAACTGATTATTTACTAAAAGTTTAAATGACTTGCCTATGGTCATGTCATGGACTTTCTCATGGGAAAAATATCTACTCAAATACGTTATTTAGATAGAAGTAGAAAGTCTATTCATTTTCTGTATCAGTTAAAGCACACTTCTATTTCCTGTCACATACATTCTATTATAGCTTAATTTTACAACAATACAAGATGAAAGCTTTCTGATAAAATAAAATGTATACTTAATACTTTCAAAGTTGATGCACATGAGTTTTTAAAAGATTTTTATACCCATTGGTCAATCCCCAAACTACAAATATTTTTTTACTGGTATACAGGAAAATAATTCACACTTCAAAGAAATTCTGTTGGCTTTACCCTGACACTTACTACTGACAGCACCAACAGTCTATCATTCTAAATTCATAAAAGAAAAATAATATTTAGAAACATATTTCTAAGGAAATCATTATAGGCTCTCAGATTTTAATACTGCTTGTATTTGATTTTGAAAAACAGTTTTATTCTCATCCAGTAATATAATTAGGATTAATTTATATTCACAGTAAGTCTAAATTTTTTATTTCTCAGCATGCCTCTTCATCATAAAGAAAGCAAGATTCAGAAGGTGCTTAATATGGGGCTACAATCTTCCTTTAACTTAAACTGACTGGGAGCCAGTCACTAAAGCCAAAAGGAAGTATAGATTCAAATTAAAATTTAATATGTCACAAATGGAATACAAAGAAAAAAAGCATGGCTCAGATATTCTAAATACTTAACTACAGTGACCAAAAGTCTGCATACACCTTACAGACACTCTATGAACATACAAATTAGTAAATTGTTGATAACACTATGCAATCGCTTATAGAGTTATGTTTTTATTTTTTCAATGAGGCTTAGGACTTCATATATTCCATTACTGTATTTAAAATATCCTTCTATAAAATGAAATATCAAACACTCTTATTCGAATATCACAGCCTCAGTTTTCCTATACTCGTGTTCTAAAAATCATAAGACAAGGTAACAGAAGTTGATTTACAGTGTCATTCTAGACTAGCTCTGCCTCTCACCTCTTCAATTTCCGGAACGTCGTCAGCCAGGACCTCTAACAACAAGGTTTGAATGGTTTCCCCAGGGGCAAAGGTCACATTACCTGAGACAACTCGCAGGTCGCCAGTGGCAAGTTCTCCATTAATGGTGGCAACCCATTGAACAGTGACATTGCCGAGTGTCCCAGAATTGCGAATTATTGGCAGGTTTACCTTCACAGAATTGACCTCAGGCTCCTCTACTATAAGTTTAGTAGTCTGAAAAACTGAAGTGTGAAGCACAGTTAGTTTGAAATACATAGTGAAGCCAAGTCTGTAATGAGTTACAGGTAAGGAATCAACCATCTATTTGGTCTTTTCATATTTGGGATTTCTTTGCTACTTAGGGTCAAATAGGGCAGTCTTGATAGCTAAACAGTGCACAAAGGGAACACTGCCATAATTACCAAATAAACCATTCTGTGACTTTTCTTCTTGTGAGTGGAAGACTTTGTAAGCAGAAAAGATGCTAAGTTCATTCACTACTACTAGCAATCAAGGTAGGCCTGCACTATAGCTGTTTGGCAGGTGAGCAATAAGCCCCAAGAATGGGCTCCCAGCTACTAAGGGAGGGCACTTAAACTGCACTTAAAATATCAATAGAAAAGTGAAAGGTTTAGTTCTTTGATTCTATGAAAATGAAGGGAAATCTGTCACATGGCACATTTCATCAATTCCCACCACATACGGTCTAAAGAGAAAAACAAAGGGATCAAGGTTACCAAATAATCCATATGGATCGTCAGAGGCCTCAATAATGATGATTGCCTCTGTCAATGCCCCAAGTTTGGCTCCTCCAGTTGTTTCATTCAGCAGCTGCACTAGAAAAGATTCTTCCAGCTCCGGGTATATATCATTAATGATATATATTGGCACAGCTTTACTGGTTTCACCTTCTAGCAAGACCACATCTGATGAGGCTATACTGTAGTCTTCACCTACCAAGACAAAAATCAATATACTTACTTTTAAATTCTTTGAACCGAAGCAAAAAGAAGTTAAATATTTTAAGAAAATGTATCTATAAATTTACAAAAATCTTAGTCACATAATCATAGATCTAAGCCTTAGAGATCAGCACATAAAATCTCCTCATTGTACAGATAAGGAAATTGAAGACCAGAAAGTTTAATTAGGAGTTCTTAAGTTTTTTGTGTGTTATAGTATACTCTGGATATCTGGCGAAGCCTATGGAGCCCTTCTCAGAATCATGTTTTTAAATATGTAAAATAAAATGTATAAGCTTATAAAGGAAGCCAAGTATACTGAAATGCAGTTGTCAAAATGTAGTTTTTTTTAAACTTCACAGACCCCATGTTAAGAACCCTTAGGTTAAGTCATCTGCCCCGGTTCCCATCACTAGTAAGCATATGAGAAAGTATTTGAACCCAAGTTTTCCTGACTCCAAATCCAGGGCTCTATCTATTACACTAAGCCACCTACAAATGGGCTTTGTCTAATAGACTCCAGAAATTTTTTTAAAGCCCTAATGATCAGATCCTATAAAAATCTAGTTCATTTTTCTACCTTCAAAAAAGAGAGAACCATTTCTGACTCTTTACATATGATCAATTACTTACTATTCAGATTTCCATTTCGATATCAAACTGAATATGATATAAAAAATACAAAAACAGAATTCTGATCTTTCTAGGAAGATTAAATCTATCTCTCAATATTTTTTGATGTAGTGTAGTGGAACCCTACACTTTAAACCTAACTCAAATTCTTACAGTAAAAGCTTTTAAAATAGTAATAATAATAATTCCATATAGTATATGCCCGATTTAAAAGAAAAAAAAGAAAATTCTTTATTTTCAGAACAATTTCACTCCAAATTAAAAACTATCATAACAACTTAGTAAACAAGAAGGAAATAACTGCTCCTATTTAGTGCAATGGTTTTCAATTTTTTTATTGAATATCCCATCAGTAAAAGATTTCTGAGCTTGTACCGCTAACAAATATATATGTATTTATTCATAAATTATATTGTGTGATTTAGTCTATGTATCCCAAAACAAGTATGTCTCTAGAAGAGTGTTTTACCCAACAACCATTGCCCTTGCTTCAAAGTCTGACTTCCAAAAGGATGCCTACCACAGCCACAAGATGACTTAGGAGAAAGGGGGATGGGTATGCTAGGGGTGGAAGAAGAAATTCTTCTACTGGCACCTGTACTACTGCTGCTTGATACCTATTAGGTTATTGATACCTATTAGGTTATATCTTCCCTCAGGGGCTGCCAGTCAAGTTATCGAGTGGGCAGGGTTGAGAGCTGCTCCAGGATACAGACACAGTGGGAGAGTGTTGCAGGATAATGAAAGAAGGATTCATGCACTTGGAGACAAGGCTCATAACTGGCTAATGCAGGAAGGGTGAGATGTGACCTATCTTCACATCCTCTGACTGGCTGACCATACCTCTTGGAGACATTCTACGGTTTTATCTCACCATCCTCAGTCTGCAGAACACTGACTCAGTATTTTAAAATTGGGAACAATATTCTCCAAACTTCCCAAGTTCACCTTGGAGATGTTCCACAAAATGTTTCATTTCCCTATCACTTAAAAAAGCCTCTATTCTGGAGAAAGCTTTCAATTTACCATATTTTTTTCATTTAAAATTCTTTTCATTTCATTTTAAAATCTGCTGTGCTTTGTACCCCAAAGCAGTTTGAATTTTGTCAGAACCTTTAAAATGTAAAAAGAAATGCACTGTGCACCAGGATCAACAGAAATTAACCTGTATTTGAAAATTAATTTTTAGTTTTCAACATTCATTTCCACAAGATTTTGAGTTCCAAATTTTCTCTGCATCTCTCCCCTCCATCCACCCCAAGACAGCATGCATTCTGATTAGCCCTTCCCTCAATCTGTCCTCCCTTCTATCACCCCCCCCCCCTGCCCCACTTCTCTTATACCCTTCCCATTCTATTTTCATACAGGGCAAGATAGATTACTATACTCTATGACTATATATCTTAATTCCCAGTTGCATGTAAAAACAAATTTTTAACATTTGTTTTTTTCAAACTTCTGAGTTCCACATTCTCCTCCTTCCTCACTCTCCACCCAAGTTCATTGAGAAGGCAAGCAATTCTATATAGGTTATACATGTGTAGTCAAGCAAAATGCTTCCATGATAGTCATGTTGTGAAAGACTCACTATATTTCTCTCCATCCTATCCTAGCCCCCATTGTTTCTATTCTCTCCTTTGACCCAGTCCCTCCTCAAAAATGTTTACTTCTAATTGCCCCCTCCCCCAATCTGCCCTCTCTTCTATCATCCCCCCTCTTATCCCCTTCTCCCCTACTTTCCTGTAGGGTAATATAGATTTCCATACCCAATTGAGTGTGTATGTTATTCCCACCTTAAGTCAAATCCAATGAGAATAAGGATTCTCACCTACTTACCCACTCCTCTGCACCTACTCATTTCCTCTCACCTCCCCCTTCTTCCCCTACACTATAAAAGCTTTTTCTTGCCTCTTTTATGTGAGGTATTTTACCCCATTCTACCTCTCCCTTTCTCCTGCTCCCAGTACATTCCTCTCTCACCCCTTAATTTTATTTTTTTAGATATCATCCCTTCATATTCGACTCACCCTGTAAACAGTTCAACTTTAATAAGTCCCTTATGATTTCTCTTTCCCGTTTATCTTTTCATGCTTCTCTCGAGTCTTGCAATTTAAAGTCAAATTTTCTGTTCAGGTCAGGTCTTTTCATGAAGAATGCTTGAAAGTGCTCTATTTCATTGAATGTCTATTTTTCCCACTAATGGATTATACTCAGTTTTTCTGGGTAGGTGATTCTGGGTTTTAATCTCAGCTCCTTTGACCTCTGGAATAGCATATTCCAAGTCCTCTAATTCCTTAAGTAGAAGCTGCTAAATCTTGTGTCATCCCGATTATGTTTCCACAATACTTGAATTGTTTGTTTCTGGCTGATTACAATTATTTTCTCCTTGACCTGGGAACTCTGGAGTTTGGCTACAATATTCCTAGGAGTTTTACTTTTGGGATCTCTTTCAGGAGGTGACTGGTATATTCTTTCAATTTCTATTTTACCTTCTGGTTCTAGACTATCGGAGCAGATTTCCTTGATAATTTCATGAAAGATAATCTCGAGGCTTTTTTTTTTATCATAGACTTCAGGTGGTCTAATTGTTTTTAAATTATCTCTCCTGGATCTATTTTCCAGGTCATTTGTTTTTTCAATGAGATATTTCACACTCTTCTATTTTTCCATTCTTTTCATTTTGTTTTATAGTTTCTTGATTTCTCATAAAGTCATTAGCTTCCATCTGCTTCATTCTAATTTTTAAGGAGTCATTTTCTTCAGTGAGCTTTTGGATCTCCTTTTCCATTTGGCCAATTCTGCTTTTTAAAGCATTCTTCTCATTGACTTTCTAGACCTCTTTTGCCATTTGGGTTAGTCTATTTTTTAAGGTGTTATTTTCTTCAGTATTTTTGGAGGTCT
Organism: Pseudochirops cupreus; assembly: GCA_028627135.1. NCBI lineage: Eukaryota > Metazoa > Chordata > Mammalia > Diprotodontia > Pseudocheiridae > Pseudochirops > Pseudochirops cupreus. The sequence continues at coordinate 235,888,440 of CM053580.1, read as the reverse complement.
CCTTTTGCAAGCTGTTGATTCGTTTTTCATGATTTTCTTGCATCATTCTCATTTCTCTTCCCAGTTTTTCCACTACTTCTCTTACTTGATTTTCAAAATCCTTTTTTGAGCTCTTCCATGGCCTGTAACCAATTCATGGAGACTTTTAATATAGGAGCTTTGACTTTGTTGTCTTCTTCTGGTTCTATGTTTTGATCTTCTTTGTCACCAACGTCAGATTTTTCCAGCTGTTTGTTCATTTTCCCAGCCAATTACCTGACTTTTTAACTCTTTGTTAATGTAGGATTCTGCTTCCAGTGTGGAGGGTGTACTGTCCCAAGGTTCAGGGGTTTTGTGCAGCTGTTTTCAGAGATAATTCTAGAGGCCTATAATATTTCAGTTTTTCCAAGGTGGTATGACCAAAGGAGTGGTGTTTACTCCTCTCCTGGTCTGTGCTATGGTCTATGAGTGACCATGCGCACTCTTTTCTGCTTTGGAACTGTGAGGAGGATTCCCTCTTTGCTGCCACATGCTCCTCCATGCCACAGGACCACCACACAGGGCTGTGACCCAGATCCAGTCATGGGTAAGAAGAGAATTCTGCCTCAGCACCAGTAAAGAGATCCCTGCAATCCCCCTTTGATCAGCCCCTTGATCACCCCCACCGTCTATTGGTTGAGAGTGCTGGAAGCAGTCACTGTTGCCATCACCAGCCAAGAAGGCTGGGCCATATTCCTCTCTCACCCAGGTCCAACAGACCTTTCCCACTGACCTCCTAAGTTGTCTTTATCATTAGTGGGTTGAGAAGTCTGAAAACTGCCACAGCTGACAGTGATTCAGTCCCTTGAGGTCTCTTCCAGGTGTGCTGAGGGCCCAATCTGTGCTGGCACATTTTGCGCTGGACTGTGCTCCTCTCCCAGACTGGAGCAACAAATCTTTCCTTTCAACCTTCTACGTTGTCTTGGGCTGGAAATTTGTTTCACTCTGTCATTTTGTAGGTTCTGCTACTCTACAATTTGTTTAGAGTCATTTTTATAGGTATTTGGAGGTTTGGGGAGGAGAGCTTAAGCAAGTCTCTGCTTTTACTTTGCTATCTTTACTGTACCCCCCAAAATTAACCTGTATTAATATAACTGAATTTCTTATTTATTTAGGTGGATATTTGTTTCATCTTGATTGTGAAGACTATGGCCTTCTTTCTACAAATTTCCCAATTTTATATAACTATTGATATGAAAATATTTGACATTTTCATGTAAATAAAACTTACAATTATAATTACTGATCTTAAAATTATAAAGATTAAGAGCATGACAGAGCTGGAAATGACTTCAGTGACCATCTAGTCTAATTATGTGCCTTTGCTTGAACCTCTCCAATGGGGAATGGTGGTGGCATTGAGGGAACAGGTACCCTCTCCCTCTCAAAGTATTCCATTCCAACTTTGGTATAGCTTTAATTACTACCCAAGTCGTCAACGTAGCCCACAGAGTCCAAGCAAAACAACAGGAACACTACATTCATTTGACAGCCTTTCAAATATTTGAACTCTCAATCTAAAGATATCCTATTTCTTTAATCTTTAGACATCATAAACCCAAGACACTTCACCATTTTGATTATTCTTCTCTGCACAATTTCAATTTCTCAATATTTTGCCTAAAAGTTGACACCTAGAACTGAACACAATACCATAGATAAGGTCTGACCAGGGCAAAATATAACATATCTAATACCTCCTTCTTCTCAGGAACTATGCTGTATAAATGTGCACCCATGATTTTACACATACTCTTTCCATGCACTAACAGGCATACTCAATGATTCATTCCAGACCAATAAACAGCCAGTTTTTCAGCAATGTGATTGATTTCAACCAAACTCTAAGAGACCCTTCCATCAAATGAATGTGTGAACTCAAAACAATTAATACAGGCAGGTAGAAATGAATGGAACCCCTTTTCAAAGCTGGAACAAGAAGACTCCCTGCCTGGGACGTCCACATACTGCTATGGATTGGGCACAGGGTGTAAAATCAAAGGCCTATATTTGAACCTGAACTTGGTCTCTAAGTAGTCTCATATATATATATACATATATGTGTATATTTTTTATATATGTATATATATATGAACATAAGCAAATTGTTTAACCCTTTCAGAGCTTCAATTTCCTTATTTATAAAATGAGATCAGTAAACTTGAACCATCTTCCTCATAAAGATGCAAGGAAAACACTTTTCTGAACTGTAAAGGGATGTGTATGTGTTTAACAAAGCAATTTTTTAATTACTATTATTATATGGTGGTGGTGGCAGCAGCCTTAATCTTGTTAAAATATAGTAAAGACCAGCAGAGGAATAGAAGCAGATTACTCCTAGGAATCTGGGGGTTGACTATCTGGAAATTTAGTATGTACAGAAACAACATATAGCATTAGCAAAATGCCATGAGGATGGAGGCTGAATGCCCTCACCCTGGCATTTCCTACCCCTCAGCTTTACTTAACACTTGGTTAGTTCAGATAATCCTTTACCAATGAGTGTCATGTCCACTTTATTGTTTTGTTTTGGGTTTTTTGGCATTTTGGAGGTGGGAAGGCAGAGCAATTGAGGTTAAGTGACTTGCCCAAGGTCACACGGCTAGTAAGTGTTAAGTGTCTAAGGCCGGATTTGAATTCAGCTCCTCCTGACTCCAGGGCAGGTGCTCTATCTACTGCACCACCTAGCCTCCCCAACTTTATTGGGTTTTTTTGTTTTCTGGATTTTTTTTAAACTCACAGAAACAAGTTCATTATTCACTTTCAGATAAATGATGATAGAAAGAGAGATAGATAGACATCTTTCAAAGTACCAAACCAAGGTTTTTCAGTCCTTTGACTAAACATTAGCAGGAGTCTCATCAGTGCAGAAAACAGCTTTAGACAAAAACCCCTTTCAAAGGTTGCAAGAGTGTTGCTGGGGGAGAGGAGGTAACCAGTTCCCTAAGGTTAGATTAGAAATGAAAAATCTGCTCTGTGTGAATTAAAGAGCTAATGCAGACTATTGTCTGTTTACATGTTCTCTGCTTATAGACATGAAGAATAAAAAAGCAAAGAAAGCAAGTCCACTGCCAGGCATTAAGATCCCACCATGGCACTTTCTTCTGTTCTTCAGCAGTGATTTTACACATGAATCTCACCTCAAGGACAACCATAAAGAGGGCACAAAACAATCCTAATAACGTCCTATCTATGTTAGAGTTAGATACACACACTTTTGATCATCATATAAAATACATGTGTTCAAAAATGACTTCTCTAGGAATTCCCACTAATTTTATGGGAATTTATTGTCACAAATGTATGGCACAAGACACTTATTTTTAGTGACAGAATGTGTAAGAATATATTTTTCATTATTGTAGCTGACTTTTCTGACAACTACACGTATATTTGTGTGGCTGCATTTCAGAGAAGCAGCTATAAACTGCTATAGCAGTCTAGTACTGGAAGAGTTTTAGCATTTGTCTTTACTCACCAGCTACTGCAGTTATTGGCACAGCTTTAAACTTCACAGAAACATCTGCAAAAACTCCTCCTGTTCTTGTCACATTGATAATTGGTCCAACGTGATTTTCCGCAACTCGAACAACTGATGCTGAGAGCTGCAGAGTCCCGAAAGCATCATCATTGGCAAGGATAATTAAATGAGCAATGGTGTCTACCTTGGATCCTAGACGAGGAGAATTTGGAACTGAAAAATAAAGAGAAAACAATAAAAGTCCGGTAAAGCCTCTTGACCCAAGTACTCCATTCCTCATATGTTAATAATGGCTGGAAATCACTGCAACATCCACGATGGGATGACAATCATGTAATACCTTTTCTCAGCTCATTCCTGGATCAGCATCTGTGGAAAGCTAAAAGCAGTACCTGCAGCACTGATCTCAAAGCGCAGCACAGTCACAGATTTATTAAGAACTTCCTTGTGCACAGCACTGCAACACATGTCCTCTGCCCTCAGTCTAGCAGGTGGATAAGAAACCAAAACAGATAGGAGGTGAGCTACATAGGCCTTTTTTTTTGTTTGTTTGATTGGTTTTGGTTTGGGCCTGGAATTTTATTGTTACATGAAATTTCTAGAAAGCAAATTCTCTCTACTAATACATATCCACATCTGCAATTACTGTCTTAAGGGCTATGCAGGTAATATGTGTCAAATGCAAGATTTGAAACTAAGGTCTTTCTAAACATGAGGCTGGTTGTACACTATGTCATCATGCCTGTCACTACAAAATTACATGATAATTTCATTTTATATCTACAAAATACAATTCTTTGAGGTAGACTGCTAAGGCCAAACTCTGGGCCATCTCTACCAGGAAACCTTTCTTGATCCCCTTTTCTTGGGATAATCTGTTGTTAATTTTGCTAAGCTGCTTTTTTTTCTCTATTTTTAAAAATCTTTTGCTAGATGGAATGGCTTCCTAGTAGAGGGAGGGATCAAATGTAGTGAAAAAACAAAAGACATCATAAATATAAAATCAAATTTAAAAATAAAAGGAAAAAGCATTAGTGTTCAGTTATAATTAACATATGAGACAATGCATATGTTTTAAATAGAATAGCAGTAATATGAAAGTGTGTTAGGATCTGTCTGTTGTCTTGCTTCTTCTCCATGTTTCCTCATTATGCCAGATGTTAGCCCTATCTTCTGACACTGCCCATCCTGCTCTGCTCCCTGGACCAGATATAAATCAAATAAATCAAATAAACTCTTACGGCTTGATTTCATTTATGAGGCCTGGTGATTGGCCAGTGCTTTCTTAAAGAAAAAAAAAAAGAAAGAAAGGAGCCTGAAATGTCCCTGCATCTCTCCCTCCCCTGAACTCTTTCTGTTCTTATGGGCCAGTACTACACAATTTAGCCCTTAATTACTCCCTGGTTGTTTCAGGGATGATAGTTTTAGAGTTTTTGTTTTCTCTCCAGCTAAACATTCCCCCCTAGGAAGCAGGGATTATGTCTGACACTTGTAGCATGGTTTACTGGCACATTTCCCATAGAACAATGCATGTGTTCTGTTCTCTTTCAGTAGAAGACATGCTTTGGCCCATTGCTAAGAGACAGACACCCTCAGCAATCCCTCACTGATCCATTTGTCCCCATAACTGGGAAACTACATCAAAGACACTTGGCCACACAGTCTAGAGGAACCTCCCTCTCAGGAGGCTATAAAAGCTATAGAAGGTTTCTCTTCTTGCTCTCTTTTAGACAGCCTCAAGCTAGCAGAATTCCACAGAGAGAAGGATAGAGTATTTCTATTAGTCTTATGACCTCTTGGGGGTTCAGAAGAAGAACGTTCCTCTTTACTCTGCGGCAAATCATCTCTGATGCAATCTTCCCTTTCAAGGAGATCAATGGACTAATCAGGGATTGCTGGGATGCCCACAGGCACGCCTAGATTTCTAATCCTCTGTACCCCAAAGACACAATGCACTCAGGTTATATATTAGGATCCTTGAGAGTAGGAACTATAGCTTATTTACTGCTATATCCCCTCAGCTCCTGCCTAGCACAGTTTTACAGATAGGTACTCTGAGAACATTTAAGTAAACTGAATATTAAATGCTTAAATAAACTCTTGCATATTCCATTCTGGTTAACTTCATACTACCTGATCTCTCAGCTAACAACCACAACCCAAATCCTTAACTTTTCTCTAGGAGAATTTTCTATGGATTTCATTTTACCTTTATGGTGAACATGTTATCAGTACTCAATCATAAAGATCATTATTTTTAGTCATCTAAAAATGAAACCAAAAAAGCCTTTAAAAACCTTAATTTTTTTTAAAAATTAACAAATGAGGTTTAGATAAACTTTTACTAATTGAAAATTAAACTTCAAAAACACACATTTTAATACTGAAACACAAAATTCTGGTTGTTTTTCTTTTTTTGGAAACATTAGGCTATCTTCACACCCAGCATCTCTTATAGCCATGTTTAAGCAGATGCCCTAGTGCTTTGGTATATCTTTACATGCATATATGCTGTGTCCCTCCCCTCAATGTATGTAGTAGGCTCCTTAAATACAGCAACTATTGAAGTCTGGCCTTTGTACCCCTGGCACCTAGCACCATGCCTGGACAGTGACAAATACACAGTGATGGACCATTTAAAGTATTTTAAAATGTATTTCAGGGAGGAAAATTCCCACTGCTACAAGAATAATTACACTCTTTATTTCAGTTTCTTTGTAATTACAAACTGACCCCAAGATCCCTAAACTAAAAATCACCTCGAGGATTCTTATATTCAATTTACGTTGGCTTTCTGCATATACCAGTCTGACCTACATTACAGTAGCTGTAGACTGTTATTATTTCCTGTTCCACAGACACATTTGTGTACATAAAAGTCACAATCAATATTTGCAGAATAAATGACTGAAAACACTTAATAAAGATTCAGCTACATTCTGGGTAAAATAAACACTTGGTGGCCTGGAATTTAACCATCTTATACAATATAGTTCCTATGGGAAAATGCATTTTGAACTGCAAACTAAATGAAAATTGAACTTTTGAACTTTATCTGTTACAAAGGTGAGGGCTGTATGTATTACCAGTTTTATGAAATTTTCTACTCTCTTATTTACTCAGGATTTTTTAGATCTCCATCTAAAAACAGCTCAAGGAGGAATTGAGGAAAAAAAACAGGAAGATTTGTATGAAGTGATGCCTAGTAAAATGAACGGAATCAGAACAGTAGATGCAAATATAAAAAAATGAAAAAATCATTAAAAGGAAACATACTCTCTGAGTAACTGAAAAAACCAGTGGTGGCCCAGAGAACAGGCAATGGAAAATGCCTCCCTCTGTCAGAGAAGCATGAGACTAAAGGAGCACCGTCAGATGCAGTCATTATATGCACTGTTTGATTTGAGTTTTTTATGTATTAAAGGGCAGGCTCAATCTGTCGAGACTGGGAAGAGAAAGTTATTTTTCCCCAAAAAGATGACTGCAATATAAAGACCAAATGCATCAGTATTAACAGATTTAAGTTATTCTGAACTTGCTAGGGCTGCACCACCATGGACAAGTAAAGAAAAAGTTTAGACTTACTTGGTCGATCTTGTATTCTTTCTAGTAATGTAATGTTGATCAGTTCAATAAACACAGATTCTGACCTTTCTGGTTCATCATCATCCAAAATTGGAATAATAACTGTTGCCTCACTCACATTAGCTCTAAAAGTAGCAAACCCTGAAACAGGTACATAATCTCTTCCTTGAGTTGCTCTGGCTAAATTAGGTGGGAAAAAAGGTGGTTTTTCCATATCATCCATTGTTGCATACGTAACCACGACTGTTCCAATAAGACCTTTTAATCTTATTATTGTGAGAGTAACATTCTGGCTTGCTTCTTCTACACTGATTGGTCTGTTTTCCTCAGAAAAGATGAATATTCCATATGGGTCATCACTGGCCAAAACTGTTAATGTAGCATTTGCATGAACTCCCAGGCGGCCATTGGAAACGTTTATGATTGAAATGAAAAATGTTTTATCCAGCTCAGGAATTTCATCAGGCAGTATTTCCACAGTTATATTGGCGCTTATCTGCCCTATTTCAAAAGTGATATTGCCAGAAGTGAAGGCAAGGTCTCCAGATACATCGGAGGGAATGTTCCAATGCAAAGTTACTTGAGACAAAGTCCCATGGCTTCTCACAACCTAAGGAATATTAAAAAAAAACTCATCAAAATATATATCAGTTGTAAAATACAAGTTTTAGAATGACGAAAGATTCTTCTAATATCAACGTAATGGCAATAGAACAGTAAACTTGAGCCTTCAAATCAAGTGTTCTAGTGTTTAAGTCAAAGTTTATTTTCTTCTCTTCTAATATACATTAGAAATAAACTTGTACTTTTCTAGTACCATGTACTACACTGGGCTATTTATTATGAGTAATCTCTCCTAATCAGATAGATAAAATAGTTAAGAACACAAAGCAATGATTTCAGCTCCTCCTGTGTGATATCTTAACAGGATGGCTGCATTAAACCGTCTAAAGCCATATGTATTTGCAAAACAGCAAGACTCCTTTATATTCATTGCTAAAAAACAAACACCAAAGTCCAATGGAGCTGAGTTTTAGAACATTAATTTGGATCTACAGTGCCATTGTCTTCCAATATCAACATTAATGGGAACAAATTTGAGACCCAAATATTGTCTAAAATATTACAAAATCAAATTAAATTTACTTGCCTTTAATGTAACTGAGCTCTGTCCATCTTCAGGTTCAGTTCCACTGACATGAAGTGACTCTGGGCTGAACTCAAATACACCATGAGCATCATCTGAAGCTTCAATGGTTACTATAATTTGGGAAGCTACGCCTAAACTGGCTACATGTACCAGTTTAAAAAAAAAGGATAATGCTAATTAGAATTTTAGTAATAATAGTAATATTTTATTTTTATAACACACTTTAAGCATGTTCCTCATATTACCTTGTTTGATCTTCACAACAGCCCTTTCAGGTTGGGTAGTTCAAGTATCCCCATTTTATACACAAGGAAACAGACTCATAAAGATTAAATGCTTATTTGCCTAAGGTCTCATAGCTAGTAAGAGATGAACAAAGCATTTTTAAAGCTTCACTTTATTCACGCATCTAGTTCTTATTTGCTTGTAAAGAAACGCAAACGTGTCATTTTATAACCTTTGCAGCAACCATTTTGCAAAAAGGAAACATAAACATAAAAATAAACATGTAAAACATAAAAATAAACATATAAAACTTAGGGGGTTTTGTTTCATGAAAGAGAAAATTCCTCAGCAGAGCGAAATTGGGAAAGGTCAGACACAATGACTACACTGAGGACATAAGTCAAACGGACTTAAATTCTAAAACAAGATTATCTCTAATTTTTTTTCAATCCAGATGAAGCACTCTCAATGTCATCTTCACAATAATTATATCCTACCACACCAATAGTACTATATTATAATACTATAAATCTTCTTTCACATTTCTAAATATTTCATGCCCAAATACCTACTACTTCCCCCAAAAAATGTGCTTGATCTTTGAGTGGTGTTCAAGCAGTTAGCCAGATAAGTAGCATACATGAAAAGGTGATATAGTAAAGATATCGTGTGAAGGACTGCAGGAAGTTGGGAATGTTAAGGGAAAACATGATATGTTACTAGATTATACTCCACTGTATGAAAAGAGTCCTGAGTTGTAAGGGGTCAGCAAAGATGCTGTATGAAAACCCTACATTGGGAAAAACAGGTTTCTAAGGAATAGAAAGCTAAGGATTTTTCTCACATATGGTGGAAATATTTTAAATAGAAATCAGCCAAACAGTAAGCATTTATCAAGTTCCTACTACATGCCAGGCACTGTTCCAGGCTCTAGAAAGAAAACAGAAGTGCAACTTTGAAACAGTTTCAATTTTTAAAATTTATTTCTTAAGAACAATGGTCAACTTATTAATATATTCTCTTGACTGGGTTCCTTTAAATTTATTTATTTTACCTATACTGACTATTAATGAAAAACAACGTTTCTCTATGTTGAGAAATTATAACAGAGCCCTTAAATTATAAAACATGTTCTCATTTTTATTCAACTTTTCAGGGCATTAAGATCATATGAAATTATACAGACTTTGAAATTATTTTATGAATGAAACTTCATTTTAAAGGCCATATTTCTCATTCTGAGAATGAGAAATTTTCTGATTTATAAACAAACATTCTCATTTATAAACAAACGTAAAACTGAATTCTGAAAATATGAAAGAAAGAACTGAGGATAATGGTAATCATTTGTCACAAGTCAATTAAAGTAAGAGTCAGCAGATTTCAGAACCATAGTTATCTGGAAGCAGAATTTTGTGTAGAAAATTATAGTAATAACGGGGAGAGGATAGAATAAGTTGCTTACCACGCTTGTGAATAGTTGGAAGGAAGAACTCCTCGTCCCCATCACCACTACCACTCCCATCAATCCTAAAGAGTTCAGCAACTTCAAGAAGACAGGCACAGAATTGTGCAATTCACAAATACATATTTATAGAACAGAGAAGAAACGGAAAGCATTTACTATGTGTTCAGTCAAGAGGAGAAGATAGCATTACTCATGAAAAGCTCCCAACTCTTTACTGAAAGAATGGCTTCATTAACAAAAGAAAAACTGAATATCTCATTGACAATCCAATAACAGAGGACTGGGAGGTGGGGGTGGGGGAGTTTCAGCACTAATTTGGCCTCAATTCTATGAACCTTCCTAATTTAAAAAAAAAGAATTTTCTTATTTACAGCAGGATACAGAAGTCCTATCCTGATGCAAATTTAGTTCTTTTCAGAGAATTCTATATTAGAATTCCCCAGTGACAGGTAAGTAAAGACACTAATACAGTTCCTTACAGGCACAGATTCCATATTTTATACATCACAGACCTGGTCCCATATAGACCAGCACAAAGTAGAATACCAGCTAGAACTAGACTATTCACAGCAAAATGACTGGGGTTGCACAGTTATTCCTTCCACAGTGTGATTTGCTGCATCATGGTTTCAATATATCAGGGGTTGGCATATGAAATTAAATGGGAATCTTGGGAGAGTTTTGTGGAAGCTGCAGACAACCCACAAAGGCCAGCAGATGACACAGAAAAAAAAATTAGGAACTTAAAAACACATAAGATATATGTATAGTATTGTATATGAACCTAAATTTTACAATAAGGTACTGTAAATACCCCATAAAAAAAGAAAACATTTAGATTTCTCTTGTACAAAGGGAAGGTCAAAAAATTTTATACAGATTTTCCATATTGCTGAGGCATCCCAAGATTGGAAGGGATAACTGTAGTTTCTATCATCAGCTCAGCTTACACTCCTGACATGATCCTGTAAAATGCAGGCAAAGTAGCAGGATCTCCCAAATCTCCCGACTACTCCTCCTCTGTCTCAGTATCCCTCCTGCTAGTGACAGGGTCGCTCCCCGCCCAGGCCCTCTTCCTCTACTGGTGAGTTCCTCCTGAGAACCCCAAATTGAAGGCACATCTGTTCTAGCCCTGCTCTCTTCTAACCTGGCTCAGTTCCTGACTCTCCAGACTCTTCCACTCCTGCTCCTGTTGAGGGACGTCCCCTCCCTGCTTTTTATCTCCTTTTTTATATGTTATCTCCGCCCCCCCCATCAGAATGTAAACTCTAACTCTAATTTTGAGACTTTTTTTTCTTCAATTTGTATTGTTAGCACTTAGCACAGTGCCTGACCCACAGAAAACACTTATTAAATGCTTTATTTAATACAATCCAACCACGGACAGGCAAGGCATGGATGGTGATAGGAGAGGATGTTGGGCATGAGCAGGAATATTTCAGTGCACAAAAAAGCCTCTGGTACACACTAAAAATTTTACAGTGATACATAGATTTGAAGATGGAAGAGACCTCAGAAGCCATAAAATGCAATTATCTCACTTTACAATTGAGGAAGTGAAAGCTTAGGAGGTTAAGTGACTTTCTTAAGATCATGCAGGTTAAGTGTCAGAAGCAGGATTTGGAGCCCCAGGTCTCTGATTTCAAAGTAAGAGTTTGTTCCCCTGTACCACAAAGAGGCTATAAAATCTATGGTATCCTTCTCCTTCCTCCTGAGAGTGCATTAGACACCAGAAGAAGTAAAATAGCCTTCACATCCTGGAGCTTGTTCTCTCGGGATGCAAAAAGGGGAAAAGGTTTGGCAGATAATAGTCCATGTGGCTGTTTATTCTCAATTTTATCTGAAGCCAAGACAGCAAGTAGTGAGCCCTAAGACACTTCAGTCATCAAATACACTGGAATCTGATCATGAAATGGCCTGCAAGGTGACAGAATATAGCTTTATAGACTGATCCATAAGAAATCCTAAGTTCCTTAACAACCAAATAGACCTCTCTGTAAGGTAACGTTATGTATTAAGTGGCCCCACTTAATGTCCTATGTACTGTATGTATGTGTATATGTGTGTCTATGTATCTATATAAGTATGTGTGTATACATGTGTGTATATACCTATGTGTGTATGTGTATACATGTTATAACAGTAATTAATTTAGCAGGTACTTAGCCCTTAGGGCTAAGTACTTCTGTGAAAGAAACAGAAGGTGTGAATTCTGTCTCCTGTTGCTGACATAACAGGAAGGGGCTGGCTGAGACAGGAAGCCAATGTGAGTGTGTATTTAAGAAGAGCTTCAGAAGACAGACAGAATCAAAAATTTTTACTCCTGGTGGAGGAAGCAGAATTGTTCCAGCATCTGGAAGCTGGGCTGCTACTGGACTGAGAACTGAGTTGGAGTTTTCTATGAGACCAGAATCTGGTGAAGGTCGAAGTGGCTGCTGCCGCCTGGAAGGCTGACTGGGATAAGGCTTTGTTTGTTTTTGGCTTGGTTGATCCTTGAGTTCCCGGCAACAAAAGGTTTTGAGATGTGCTGGACCCTGTGAACTTCAGTGTATGCCAAGAACTGCCAGGAGGACTGGACGAGAACCTGGGAGCTGTCTGCCTCTGAATCCAGTTGACTGTTTGGTGGATTCAAGTAGGAGCTGGGACCATGGAAGGGTCTAGGGAATCTGAGGGACCACCCCGAGTCAAGATGAAGAAAAGGCCTCTCCTTGGATATTGGAAGGTATGATGAAATTGAAGTTTACTAGACACCAAGAGGTAGAGGATTTGTGTAATTTTCTAATGATTGTATTTAGTGATTAACAATACTTTGTGACTGATTGCTAGATAACTGACTAAGTTAATCTATAATTGGCCCATGAGTGAAAGATTGATTACTGTATCATGAGATTGTATTGTGACTGAATGAGGAGGCAAACCTCCTTAGGGATATCAGATGATTATTCTTGTGTTCTTTGTTCTTAATACTGTGGCCATTTTGTTGAAAACTACGTAGCCATTTTAATGTAAAGCTGTTGTGAACCCTACATTGTGATTTTCTGTGATAAGATGTAATGTTGTGAATATTATATTGTGATTTGTTGTGAATGTTTGCCTTGGTTTGTTATGGAATAAATGGAGTGTTCACTAAACTGTGTAATCAGAACTTTAAAAGCTGTTCACAGTAGCATTCTTTTGGGAAGCTGCTTGTGCATGGCATTACACATGTATATATGTGTACATGTTAATTACATAGTTAATTTTCTTCAAATTCAAACATAATTGGGGCAGCTAGGTGGCATAGTGAATAGAGCACCGGCCCTGCAGTCAGGAGGACCTGAGTTCAAATCCAGCCTCAGACACTTAACACAAAAACTAGCCGTGTGACATTGGGCAAGTCACTTAACCCTAACTGCCCTCCAAAAAAAAATAAGCAAAAAAATTCAATCATAATTGCATTACCAAAGATAAAAATGTTTTGTTATTGTTGCCCCATTCACCCTTACACAAAGCCCTAAACCTCTTCATACTGAAAAAGTAGTAAGTGAGGCATGTTTGGCTAAATGCTCACAGAGGTAGTGAATAAAGTACTTTTACTACATGTTATCGTGTTTTGAATTCTTTAAAGAAAAGAAGTAGATAAAGCAAAGTTGCTGTATTATCATTATAATCAGACAATGTTCTTTTTTCTGGTTTTGTTATGTAAGTGTTTAAGTGCTTTGAGTTATTAACAAGAGATAATTTAACAAATACTGTAGCAAGTACTGGCCTGGCAATCATCTGTGTCTCACTATCTTAGGACCAGCTTAAGTACAGAAATATTCATCACCAGAAAGGTGATCTGTGGGTGATGCTTTTTTTTGTCCAACCACAATTAACTCCTGCAGACTATCCACAAAGGCAGAGAAGAGGCTACAATTTAATTCAGTAAAGAATATATCCACAACGATAAAATTATGGATTCCTGAATTAAGAACAGTACAGCCATTCCCTTTAAGTGTCTTTTTTTTTTATGAAAAGTTTGCCAGAAAAATAACCAATTGAAATCAGGGAAAAAGAACCCTTCGAACAAAAAGCAAAGTAGATCTTTCACCTGTTGCTTTTTAGAGTCATAATTAGCAATTTTGTGGTCATGGTAAGTGACACTAAAAGTTCCCTAAAGGAAAATTTAAGGTGTGAAGAGTAAACTATCTGGCAGCTTCCTATTTTAAGTAATTATTCTTGCTAACTGCTGTCCTTAGTCATTCTGAGGCTGCTGAAGTAATTTCTTGCAGTATCCTCTAAACATGTATTTCCTGAGGCAAAGTCCCATTGGTCCTCCCCTGGCTCTGGCTCTGGCCTGGCAGAGAGGGCTGGGCTCCTGTCACTTATTTACTGCAGACAGACCCTTCCCAGCGGCTGCTGCTATTTTCTTCGCTCTTCATTGTTTTTGTCTTCCTTCCCTTCCAGGAGGACATCAGGACATTCTCCTTGAGGAAAGAACTGCTTATTTTCCCCCACTTTCCTTTATGAGCGCCAACACTTGAACATGTTTTTTATCTTCCCAATATGCTGCTTTTACTTGAAATGAGGTCAATTATAACATTAATCTTATTTTTTGTTTAGGTGATTTTTCAACTACGGGCCTAATTTTCAACAAAATCATAATTTCCCCACTTGCACATATAGATAGATAGATAGATAGACAGATAGATAGACAGACAGACAGACAGACAGATAGATATAGATATAGATATAGATATGGAGAAAGAGAGAGGGGGGAGAAAGAGAGGGGGAAGAGGGGGGGAAAGAGAGAGAGAGAGAGAGAAAGAGGGAGAGGGAAAGAGGGAGAGGGAGACAGAGGGAGAGGGAGAGAGGGAGACAGAGGGAGAGAGGGAGAGGGAGAGAGGGAGAGGGAGACAGCGGGAGAGAGAGAGGGAGAGGGAGAAGGAGAGGGAGAGAGAGAGGGGGAGAGGGAGGGAGGGAGGGAGAGAGAGAGATGCATATGTATATATCTAGAGGGGCAAACAAAAGTTGCTACCCCTTAGCATCTCTTAAATATCAAATTGGACATGGGCTATGCTATTCCACAAATCTGGCAAGGAGTTATTGTGAAAGTCACAATAAAATTCAGAAGTTCAAACGCATATTTCTAGTCCTGTTCCCTACCAGGGTGAATGGTGTGTTGACCAGAACAAAGTGTTGCCTTGTAGGCTTAAGTTTGAAGCTAATGCTATGAATTATGTCCAGATTCTGCTGTCTCTTAGTACAATTATACTTTCACATTCACAAAAGACATTTCCCTCAGGTCAGCAGTGACATAAAGAAATCTAGCAGGATAGCTAATGGACTCCAAGTATAATGTACTCGATAAAGATTTTTCAACCCAAAGCATTCTATTTTCTCAATACAAATATAAAAAGTCTGGCATCATAAACTATGACTGGTTCATTCATTAATATACAACCATGGCTTGTTTAAAAGTAGTTTTTAATTCTAAACTTAGAATCTAGATAGCAAGATGGATAGTTTTGGTAGCAAGATAAACTATATAACAGACATTTTAATCGAAATGTCTTAAATCATTCTTCAGTCAATTGGGGGGAGAATCTAAACTCCTTTCAAAGACAAATGAATTCACCAAAGACTTGAAGAAATATATAACTGTGTTTCATTTAAAATAATTAACCACTTTAAATAGACCTACATATTGCCTTTATGGCCTGAGGATGAACCTTTAAAAAAAACTTTTGATGTATAATCCTTACCTCCTCCCTCTGAGTTTAACAACTCAACTTTAAAAGATTTCTCCAATTCAGGAATAGAATTATCCGTGACGTTAACAATAATGTATTTGTATCTTTCCCCTGGCTGAAATTCTAAGGTGCCTGAGGTATCCTGAAATAAAAATGTAAAAACAAAAAACATACCTTTACCCTTTGGCTTATATTCATTCCTTTCACAATTTTGAACAAATGAGAATTTTTACTATTCCTAAAATTACTATTGATGCTGCAACATATGTACTTAAAGTGTGAGAAGTAAAATGGAAGGCATATAAAATAAGAATGACTAGAGCTCAGCACAAATTTTCAGTAAATGTCCTCTGGTCAAGTCAGAGCTGAAGGGTTTTCATTTTCTACGTTCTCTTATTTACAAGAGAATTGTCAAAGTCACAAAGGAATACACAACAGGAGATTTCCACAAACCACTAAATAATTAAAGTTACAGGATGCACAACATTCTCTTCACCAAAGACATTTGGAAATAAGGCATTTAGAAACATATCTACTTGGCATTTGGTTATACTATTAGCGGCATTTTTATTATGTGAATCCTTTCAAGAAAAAAGAGCAATCTATTTTGTTTGTCATCATCCCATACCTCCATCTACCATGGATATTCATTTACAGAAGTGGTTATTATCCTTCAGAGTACTATACTCATTAAGAACAAAATAGGAAAATATGCTAAATGTCTGTTCTGAAGTCTTAATGACCCTTTCTTCATTGGCTGCTTGACTGAGCTCACTCCACCCTGCATCTGCTGCTCTGCCTGGTTTCACTGCACTAAATGCAGGGGAACCGTTCTATGCTCACAAGGCCACATGTGGTCCTCTAGGTCCTCAAGTGCAGCCCTTTGACTGATTCAGTCAAAGTTCCCCACCCCTGGGACAAGAGTGAGGGAGTATCAACCTCCTCCCAATGCCTTCCTTTACTGAAGGCAGAAAGAAGACTCTCCGTTTTGCATCTGCTACTCTGCCTGGTTTCAACTCCATGAAACAAGATGCCCCCTGATATCCCATTTCCCTCACCCTTCTGCCTCCCTTTGTGTGCAGTCTCCGCCATGAGACGGTGAGCTCTGAGGGCAGGGACAGTCTTTGTATTAACTGTGTCCCCAGTGCTTAGCACAGTGCCTCACGCACACCAGCCACTTAATAAATGTTGCTTGGATTGGATTGTAAATAACAAAGTAACAGAGCATTTCAGGAGCAAATAGCCAGGTTATTATTTCTTTTTCTCCTCGTATCAAGTTTAAAGATCACTTACAAATAACCCAAGGTTAACAAAGGGGATTCTGTAACTAACAGTGTAAGAGCTCAGCTAAGGAGCACGGGATTGGTATATGATGTATTGTTACACAAAGCTACACATGAATAAGTGACTGCAAATCACTGAAATAGTTCATGGTCAGAGAGGCAGCTAACAAATGCATCCTGAGGACCAAAATGAAAGACTGGGCAACATTTTTTTCATTTTGTGCCACTTTTTTGAAGAAGCAGGGGTGTAACACGTAGAAATAGAAGGCTGCATATTGACTTAAAAAACCACAAACTAACAAAGTTTAGAAAGTTAAATGAAAAGGTTAAAATAAATGACCAACAAAACCAAACAAGCAAGGCTATCGATGAGTTTTAAAAAGAAAAGAAAAATACTAAAAGTGATAAGCCATTAATATTATTTACCACCAATTACAAGATTTTTGCAGAAGTCTTCCCGTACAATCTAAAAGAACAGCATAGGAAATGATATTCAATCAATCAATAAACAAGCATTTACTAAGTTTATATTCCAGGTACTATCCTAAACAAGGTATTACTCTAAGAAAGGAAGAAATACAAAATAGTCCCTGACCTCAAGAAGCTTAATGGGGGAAACAACAATGTTTAAATACATCCAGAAGGACAAGAAACATACTGAATAGAAAGAAGACAGGAGACTTAAATGGATGAGGGACTGATAAAGGCTTCCAAAGAAGGTGGTATTTGAACTGAGCCTTGAATGAAGAAGGCAGAGGATGAGGAGGGAGAGAAGGAAATATAAGAACATTAAAGATGTCACATTAATGCAGAAGACAATGAGAAATCTGGGCATTTACTCTGGAGGTAAGAAAATTTTAACATATTTCAAAATTAAAATAAAGTTATAAAGAAAGTAAATATGTAAAAGAATTGGGGATTACTAAGAAACAAGGTTAAGACGGATCAAGCAGTTTCTATGGGCAGTTTTCTTGTACTTTAATTAGATCTGCACAGATGCCATCAGCAAGGTGTGTGTGTAGTGAGCTGACGGGAGTGTCATGACTTTTTGAAAGAGGATACACAGAATAAGGAAGCAGTTCTGTCAGTGGAGCAAAGAGGCCTAGGCGAGATCAGTGTATGACAGTTTTATGTTAACATTTTTCTTTTTTAGTAAGGGCCAAGATGATGACAACTGAAAGACAGCTTCAAATTTCTCTTCCCCAAGTTGAATAAATGGTGTCAAGGAAGTGTTCTGTTCAAAAAAAAAATTTAAAAGGACTCAGTGGTTGGTCTTTGTGTTAATCAGGGTTCTGAAGCCTCCCAAAGCTGTCTGTATTTACAATGTTGTTGCTATGGTATAATTGCTCTCCTGGTTCCACTCACTTCACTCTGCATCAGTTGAGTGTGCCTAGCTACCAATGATGAAGCATTAAGTATATTTAGTTAAATTTTATTATTTTTATTATTATTTAATATTATTTTAATATTAATTAACATTATTTTAAGTGATACTTTGTACATTGGTGTACAGAAGTACTTTAATCTACTCCCCTCCAAAAAATAAAAACAAAACAAGCACAAGGCTCAGGGTGGTGCTTTGCATTCTATTTTACATCCCCATCTACTTACCTGATAATCCTCGGGACTAAACGCTGTCAATGAAACTGTTTTGTATTCTACCATCACCCTTCCCAGAAGACCCTGTGCTCGAACTACCAACAATTTAACTTCTCCATCTTCCTCCTTCACTGTCATATGGGGGATACTAGTCGTAGGCAGAGTCATCTTATCATCAGACTGGGGAGGCATTTCCACAGAGAACTGAAGTAAGCCTAACAAACACAAAACACCATCACTTGCATCCTTGCACACGTGACATTCGACAGATTTCATTATTCCGTTTCAAGGAACACCACTACCTAAACGAACGTATTGGAGGGCAGCGGGTGAAGCACTGGATCAGGAGTCAGGAGGACTTCAGTTCAGATCTTCAGACATCTGCTAGTTGTATGACTCGGGGCAAGTCCCTTACCTGTTTCTAGCCTCAGTCTCCGTATCTATAAAGTGGGATAATAAGAGCACCACCTCATAGCATTGTTGTGGGGATAACATGAGATAATGTTTGTGAGGTACTTTAAAAAATTAAAGCACCATATAAATGTTAGTTACCACCACCTCTACTATCTTTATATACAACCACTACTACTATTACTACTAAACTATGGGGGCGATTAATTCACACAGAGAATAGAGCGCCTGTTCTAAAGTGAGGAAGATCTGAGTTCAACTCTGGCTTCAGATACTTACTAGCTGTGTGACTCTAGGCAAGTCACTTAACCCCATTTGCCTCAGTTTCCTCATGTGCAGAATGAGCTGGAGAAGGAAATGGCAAAACACTCTAGTATCTTTGCCAAGAAAACCTCAAATGGGGTCACAAAGAGGTGGACACAAATGAAAAATGACTGAACAACAACACAACTACTACTACTACCACTACTACTACTACTGCTATTACTACTACTACTACTACTACTACTACCACTAAAGGGCTATCTCATACAAGAAGGACTAGACTTGTTTTACTTGGCCCCAGAGGGCAGAACCAGGAGCAATGAGTAAAAGTTTCAAAGAAGAAAATTTAGCCTTAATATGAAATAAAATTTCTAATAAGTAGAGCTATCCACCAGGGGAATGGGCGCCTCAGGAAGTAGTGGAACCCCTCTTACTTGATGTCTTTAAGCACGGGCTGAACATATACAGTCAGGCATGTTGTAGGCAGGGGTGTGCTGGAGCCCCCTCAAAGGGGCTGAGAGAAACAAGGGCTAAATTTTCAATGTGAGCATTTATACCTTGGAAATCAATAAATGCCCCAAATTGGGGCTTGATTTATTGCTTTGTTAAACTGTGTAGACAATGTGATGCAGATGTTAATAGTGCAATTTGAACTTTAAAATGTGTCAAGCCTACATTTTCTTTTGGAGAGCCTTGGCAAGGCTGGTCCTCAAACACCACATATACAGTGTAAACTTTTCCACTTTCGTAGGACTACCTGCAGCTTACTCACTCCTAGTACAGCCTTCAATGACCCAGGGTCACTTCTCCATCATGATGACATGCTAGTGGAGGGTATCAGTGCAGTTTCATTTGAAATAACATATGCAATTAATATGCCATATGAATAATAGGATGAGATCTCTTCCACGTGTGTTCCTTCCCCCTTAGAATGCGAACTCCTGGAGAGCACAGAATGACTGAATTCTCTATTTGTATCTCCAGAACTTAGCATAGTGCTTTGCACAAAGTGCTTCATTCATTCATTCTGTGATCTTTTCCCCAAATAGCAAAATTCAATTAATTAAAATCTGAATCTGTTTAAAAACAAGGATGTTTGAACTTGAGTCAAAATGATGTTTGCTTAATTTTACAACCACAATCACCATCTGACCATCTAAGATCAAATTACTTGAATCCAAAAAATTCAGATAATCCAAAAGTATTTGGAATTTGTTTTTAGCCCTTGTTTCATGAGAAGTAGCAATACACTTTGTTGTAAAGGTTTAACTACAAAGATTGGGAAAATGGAAGGCCATCCACTTTTGTTATTTGGCTCCCAAATACAGAATCACCTAATGTTAGAGTTGGAACCTTAGAAATCATCTAGTACAAGGACTTTATTTGACATAGGAATAAACTGAGGCTTAGAGAGTTCAAGTGACTTACTGGTTTATCAAAGAACTGAACTGAAAGCTCTTCACTCCCAATCCAATGCCCATTTCGCTAAACCAAGACATTCATCTACCCTATCGCCACCCCACCCCGACTCCAATCTTCTTTCTTGCTTTGCTGTCCATGACCAGGCTAACACATTCCCAGAGGGATGACACAGGAAATTTCTCTAGTTGCTGAAAGGCTAATAATAAGAGACTCCTTGGGTCTCTAAAAAACCTCCACTTCTATTTCCTGCTGGATTTTAGGCTAGACACAAAGGAAGGGACACTAAACAGGAGCAGAAAGAAAAGTAGTATCTATAAATAAACTAAATTTTTTAAAAATCCATTTTTAAAAGCTTTAATACAACTGATTATAATTTTGCATAAAAGTCTATTTATTCATAGGTGTTTACATGCATATCATGTATTTATCTAATTCAGGAACATAACTTTATAGTTGTTCATGTAACAGGTGGCATTCAAGTTAGAAGCTTAAGTGCTAAGTGTCCAAATCAGAGCTTTTCCTTCTGTCACTAACTGAAGCTGCATTTTCCGTATCTGACAAATCTGAATCCAAATATAGGACAAAGGGTGATTTCTGACAAAGGTACTACCATATGGATGGTCACTGGCTTTGATGGTAATGTCAGTCGTTTCCCTGTCAACATCGATGCTTGCTCCGCTAGTTGGAGTTGAACCTATTTTCCCATCTCCAGGAACTGCAGAGACCAGTGTCACCCTGAAATATTCATTAAGCTCCGGGATATCATCATCAATAACATAGAGATTCAAGACCTAGAATTATAAAAAGTCAGAGATTAGGTGAGGAAACATGCATATTACTCCCCAAAGGAAAAGCAAGGGCCTTTAAACCACACTTAACTTTCTTAGTTACTTATAAGTGAGACTCGTTTCTACTCCAAAACGTTTGCATTCAGTGTTTAAATATATGTGCAACCTTGGTCTCCTAATTAAGTACCTCAATTAATTACATGGGGCAAAATAAAATCTGTCCAAAATGTCAGGTTGTTCAAAGTGGGCGTCCCCAGGTAGCACAGCAGAGAGAACCTGGGACTTGCATTCGGGAAGACCTGAATTTACCTGAATGTAAATGTTCCCCAAGACACTTAATAGCCATATGACTCCTAAGCATGTCACTTAACTCATGTCTGCCTTAGTTTTCTCAACTGTAAAACAGGGATGGCACCTCCCTCACAGGACTGTCGTATCGACTGAGATAACAGTATTCGTAAAGCACTGTTTATTATTACTTCTATTATTCTATGTAATTTCTGTTTGTAGTAGTATCATCATCATCTCTAGTATTATTATTACAGGGTACAAATCTAGGAACTCTTCAACAGTTTTCTTCTAGGCAAACCTGTAAAGAATGAGAGCAGGGCCAAAGGGGGAAGGGACGTGAGCATGAAGGCACTAAGGCAAGGCTGAAGGAATATCAGAGAGCTTGCAGGAGATCACACAGGACAGGCATGTAACATGTTAGCAGAACCGGACTGAAGCCAGATGGAGAAAACTCCTCTTAAAGCTACAAACTATTTTGAAAATTTGCTGTAAATTCTGAATATGCATTGCATAAATGTTTAAGTCTTCTGCAATTGCTTATTATGAGAACTAATTATGTAGTTGTATATGATAATAAAAAATTGTATTGTTTAAAGTATGGGTAAGCCCTGTGTCTTGGTAGTTTTCTTAAAGTTTTAATGTATTATTTCATGTAAATCTCAATGTATTCATATTTATGAACCTGGTGAGTGCTTCATATGATTTTAGAGTTTTAAAGAATCATAGGTGGCTAATGTGAAAATCTGTTACGCTGGACTATGTAGGTATGTTTTGAGATATTTTTAATGTGTTTAATTGGGGGATGAATGAAGGTAGTGAGAAGGACATTTTAAAGGAGGGTAATTAATAAATTTGTTATTGAAAATAATAATGAACCCTATGTTATTTGTATGAAATAAAGCATCTTTTAGAGTTTGGGATTTACTTCTTCCAATGTTCCATCTGTGAATTCTGAACTCTAACTCTCAAGTTTGGTTTTCTTATCTGTAAAATGGGCATCACAATACATGTTATACTTACCTTATAGAATTACTGTGAAGATGAAATAACATAACAAGTTTTAAAAACCTCAATTTGCAATAAGGTAGTAAAGATCAGTTATTTTTATTATTATATTGGCTAATTTTCCCTGGAACAATTTGTTTGTATTCCTTGTAAATTACTCATTGCTCAATACATGTCTCCACATCCCGATTCATATGACCACATTTGTACCTTCACCAGTGTGAAAATTCTCCAAACTATTTCAACTACTATCTTGTTCTCTTTATTTTAAATATACTTTTTTGGTTCCTAATCTTTTGAGGAAGGTGATCAGGAAACAGCTGGAGCTTACATGTAATTCTAGGTATTAGCTTTGTCCACAGTATTGGGCATAGTTCCTTACGAAGAATGGGCACTCAATCAATATCTGTTGCTCATGATAAGCTATTATTATTTATTCAAGACTATTAGAACATGAAAGTGACCTTCACTTTAGAGTCAGGTCACAATACTGCTAGTGGGGGTTAGCGGCTGCTGCGCAGCAGGAAAGAGCTAACTGTTTTCAACAGGGCTGAGGCCAATAACTGTAGGCACAATGACGCCACACATAATATATAGAAAAATAGGTAAGAAAGCTATTTAAATACATGAGACATAACTTCTGGCAGTGTATTTTTCCCAAGTGAAACTACGTTTTGGCCCATTCTGGGGAGAAAAAAAAAACCTTCCTCTACAAACATCTTTTTTTGATACCTCATCATGGGATGCCCATAGAGCAAGTTCTGGTAACTTCTACGGTAACATTCTGTCACAATACTTTGCTAATTTTTGGGCGAGAGACAACATCATTATCTGCCACTCCATACACAGCATACGCTCACCTGCTTCTTTAGGGACTTTATCTTGAATGAAAAGTTAGACATGTCATCGTTATTGCTCCAAGCCCCTAGTTAGGAAAATTCCTTATATTTGGGAGAAAATTTGGTTCTTTTCCTTAATTTATATTCATATTTATCTCTTACTAATCCTTACTAATAAATCCTTACATTTATCTCTTTGTGGCTAAATCACAACACAGGGTACCAGACACTTTTGTGCAAAGAAGTGGCAGAGTATACTGAGGAGCCGCAGGCACTGCAGCGTTTCTGTCTGAGTACTGCTTCACTGCCCTGGTTAGAACCACTTTTTGGAGCCTGTGACATCCCCATGATGGGGCTTTCCTACCATCCTAGGATTTTCTGAGTGGTTCTGTGGTAGGAAGAAGTCACTCTTCAGAGATTTTGCTCTAGAGGGGGCTTTTATTGCATTAGTTTACTTAGGAAGAATTTTTATCCCAACTTAGCAGCTGCCAATGTTCTGTTACCAAAGTAATATCACTATATAAATTCCCACCTTCTCTATGTCCCCAGTACTTCCCATTTTAGTAAAGAAAAAAATCTAAAAGAGATGGAAATATCATATTAATAAATATGATATTTATAAATGATTCTTTGAAAAATTAGTCCATTCAGTAGGATGTCGTAAACAATGAAACTTTTAAGCAAAAAGGAAAGATGATAATGTTGAAAAGTTTGATTTGGAAGTACAATAACAGTATCAAGTATATTTTCTATTCTCAACTCATGAAGGTCAGAAGTCAAATTTTAAGAAAAGGGAAACAGCTGTGTATCCAAACATAAATTGTCTTTGAAAGGCACGTGACATGTAGTTGTACTGGTACTCAATGTGTTTTAAGATTTGCAAAGCACTTTACATACACTAGCTCATTTGGTCTGAATAAGAAGAAATGGAAAATAATAGGCCCAAATAAATTTCACAGCCTCCCCCTTTTCTTTCGTATGAAAGTCCAAAAGGAACTATGTGTGGATTTCCTTATCCCTTCTGTCCCAACCTGAACATACACATTAACATAAAAACCTACAATGTTTTCAATCATATTCATATTGTTAAAGTCATTAAGTTCTGAAATAATAAGCCATGGAATTACATTACAGAATATGTACACCAGAAAATTACATTCCAGGTGACTTTCAAAGAAACAATTAATTAACATTAATAAGAAAAGATAGGGTTTACCTCTGATCTCTGCCAAGGGAGGAACGTGATAGTTCCACTAGCATTAGCAAAATCATCAACGATGTAATTAATGCCAGTGGAATCGATCTGTGAGATGGTGTAAAAAACATGCACATAATCCAGGGCTCCCCGGGTTCTCTCAATAACACAAGAAATGGTGGACCCCTCTTCTGCTATCTGAAATTAAATGAAAATTATTTTTAGATAAACATTGATCCCAATCACTCAGTAAAGGACATTGCATGTAAGAAAATCAGGAAATTATCATAAAATCTCCACCTTCTTATCAAAATTCAGCAATTTCCTGCTACCTATTTAGAAAATGGTACATATTCTGTGACAGAAATGGTATGCTTTGGATAGAATCCTATTTTTTACAAACACTTTACATACTCATTCATGTGATAATTGATATAGATTCATGTATATCCACCCATAGTGGAATTTTTTTTTCTTTTTTGGAACCTGTGATTTCATCACTGTAGGGAACTCCTTAATGAGGACTTTCCTCTACCAATACAAACCACCATCTTCTTACACGGTTGATGTCTTGAGAAAAGAGAGGTGTCTGTGGATACTATGTGCCTAAGGTCACGCAGAAAGCATGTGTCAAAGATGGGGCTTTAACCCAGAGCTGAATGATTTCAAGGACAACAGTCTATTAAATAAGCTACAGTGTCTCTCTGCCTTAGTAAACACTCATATTATACAATATTAGTTAACATTCATAGAGTGCTCACAGGCCCTGTGATAAGTGTTTCACAATTATTATCTTCTTTGATGCTCAGATGAGGAGACTAAGGAAAACAGAGGTTAAGCGACCTGCCTGTGACCACACAGCTAGTAAGTGTCTGAGGTCAAATCTGAACCTGGATCTTCCTGACACCCAGTCCAGCATTCTAGCCACTGCACTGCCTAGCTGCCTATTTAGAATATGTAGGGGAGGAGGTAACAAGAAGGAAAATCACAAACATCTGGACGCCAGCAGAAGTTATGGCCTCAGGAGAGTACTGCTATAATATCTAGATTTCATTGTCATTGGTTGATATTTTTAAATACTGATTTTATTGTCTTAGTCACTTGTCAGGCTATTATTTAACTTTTCAAATATTTCTGCTTTGTCGGAGATTAAATATAAGAACAATATTTCAATTTCCTTTGTGTCCTAGAACACCTAGAACACCACCTTGAACACCACCTAGAACAAAACCTTGTGTGTAAAAGCCACTTAATAAATATTTAACTGCACTCCCTTTAAAGTATAATTTAAGATTTCTTATATTTTAAACCTATTACTTTGGTTTGCATAGCTGAAATGTATAAGCCTTATTTTGAATAATTTTAGAGATTGATTTAAATCTTAGATATGCCCTATTATAAATCATTAAAATGTAATTAAGTTTGTTACTTCAGGATAGACTTTATTTGGTTCCATAAAATGATTACACTAGAAAGCTGAATACCTCTTCTATAAATAGGAGGTTAACTGGTTCCACCAATTTTGACCTGAAGAAATTATATTAAAGGAGAATCAAGTGATTCTGAAACCCAACTCTCAGTGCCAAACTTCACATGAAAATGTTCAGCAACACAAAGAGGAGGTAACCAAATCAGATGAGAGGGGAGAAAGAGGTGAAATTTATTCACTCCACCCAGAACACAAATATTGTATCCTTTATTTTATATTCCCTATCTCTCCCTAATTTTCATATTCTTGAACGAAGAGAGAGCTGTCCTGACCGAGACTCAGAAGATTCGTGCTCAAATCTTGCCTCTGCTACAGGCAGACCTGTAGTGTGACCCTGAGAAAGTCACTGAACCTTCCAATGCTGAATGCATTTCTCTAAAATTTACAGAACAGTTGCTGATCTGAATTGGTAAACTGAGTCTGGTCTTCTCTCAAGACACAGATCTTGACAAAATAAAACACTAAATGTTACAATATCCTACCCATATCCTACCTTTTTTTTCTTCCCTCCCTTTCCAGAACAGAGTGAAGAATAGAACCCAATGACCATCCTTTCTACATGGACCCATTCTCCTGGTGCTAATCCACTATGTTCTGCTTCTACAACTATTCCAACCTACATTAAGTCAAAAAAGAATCCAAAAGTAAGTTTTCTGGAGTACTCCCCAAGACTCCTATCACAAGGTCAGATGAGACGGTATTGATCACATGCTCAAATAGTATCAGCAGGAATTAATGGAGACAAAAAATGATGTTGATCAAAAGATAATGCCGTAGGGGAACCTGAGAAACTCTGCAATCTACACATTTTACTAAACACCTTTCAGAATAAAGGAACATGTTGCCTTAAACCTTATGAATCCATTTT
Source organism: Pseudochirops cupreus (assembly GCA_028627135.1). NCBI lineage: Eukaryota > Metazoa > Chordata > Mammalia > Diprotodontia > Pseudocheiridae > Pseudochirops > Pseudochirops cupreus. The sequence goes on along the minus strand of CM053580.1, from coordinate 235,861,345 downwards.
ACATTTTACAAAACTTCAGTGGGTCAGTGAATTTTTATAAAATGTTTTACAGTCTAGATTTCCAAGAACAGTAACATTTCTCATTCAATAAAGAAATGAGGCAGCGATCCACATGTGATTCACCAGCCCAGACACTGTTTACCAAGGACACACCCTGTGAGAACACAAGTAACAACCGCTCACGTTTCTGCAGCATCTTAAGGGTTACTAAGTGTATTTCTTTCCTCTAAAGTCCATAGTGTGAATATTAGCCTCATTTTACAGATGAGAAACCTGAAGCGTAGAGTAACTGGCTGATGTATGCCGATGATCACATGGCTAATACACAGTCAGAGGAGGAATCTGAACCCATTTCCTGACTGAAGTCAGGGTTCTGTCTTTTTTAGCAGGCTGGACCAAAGAGCTAACAGGGAATGAAAATGAAATTATTGGCCTACATCCATCTGGGAAATCCTTCTTTGGGTACAATAGAAGGTGAGCTCCTTAAGGCCCAGAGACAATCTCACTTTTACATTTGTATCCCCACTACCTTCCCTTGCACACAGTAGGCACCAAACCAATGCTTGTTGATTAAATGACAGGTCCCAGAATTGGGGTTATTTTGGTCATTTTCATATGGGCAAAATTTGTCTAACCCAAAGCTGACTACTGAAAGATTTTACTAAAAGCCAAAACCATCATTAAGAAACTATTAACATGCCCATTCACATATGTATTGCATATCAAGATTCTAAAGGAAACTGAATCTGAAACAGGGCTTCTAGAAAAGTAAGCTTTAGAAGAGTTCAGGAGAGCTCAGCTCTTGGAGAAAAAGCTGTAGGGAATATACCTTTATCAAATAAAAATTTGATCTCTGGAATATCATATTCCAGGCCCTTTGATCCCTTAATGTAGAAGTTGCTAGATCCTGGGTTATCCTAATTGTGTTTCCACAATATTCAAATTGTTTCTTCTTGGCAGCTTGTAGTATTTTCTCTTTGATCTGGGGACTCCAGAACCTGGCTATAATATTTCTAGGAATTTTCTTTTGGGGATC
>CM053580.1:235829895-235859809 GCA_028627135.1 Pseudochirops cupreus | reverse complement strand
AGGACTGAGGAGGCATGGCTGTGATGCCGGTATTTTGTCTGTCTGTTTTGATGTTGTTTTGCCAGATTCACCTGATGGTGAAGGACAGCGTTGCTGTTGTAGAGGTCCTGGAACCTGGCTGTTGGTTCAGAAGCCCTGAAGAAGGATTTTCCTGTTGTATGTTTACAGAAATCCTGGAAGAGGGCCTTGCTGATGTTTCAGGGGTTCTGGGACTGTCCTACAGACAGAGAGTGACTTGATGAGGACACTGGCTATGGCTTTGTTGAGCCTTGTCTACCCAGGAACTGAGATTACTGAGGGCTTGCCTCAGGTGAAGATGAAAGAAAGACCTTTCCTTGGGTATTCAATGCTGAGTTTAACCTTGTTAACTTAAAAGAGGATGGCCTTTTGTGTTCTCTTGCCCCTTTTGAGAGTCAGGGGTGGGAAGCCTTTGAGTGATTGACCAAATGAATGTACTTTGTTTATGGTTGGAGACTAATCTCCATTTGAGAAGAGACTTTTGACTGACTTAATGAATGTACTGTCTACGGGTGGAGTAGTACCTGGATTGAATTGAGAACTTGCTAAAGGAACAAGTTACACTGTATTTTGACTTTTTCTGTTCTGTGAATGTTTGCTGAATAAATGGGTTTACTATGCTGGTAATCCAAACCTTAGAAGTTGCCTTTGCTTGTCATTACAATAAGATGTAAGATTCCACACCAACTGTTTGCCAAACTGTTTGCATCCCTTTTTGCTAAGACAGTACCTTGCATGTAGTAGGTGCTTAATAACTGTTTGTTGGATTGATTTGTATTAGGATAAAAGTCTGTGAACAATATTGCCTTGCAAAACATCAAAATCTAATGTCAGTTCAGAAAAACCTGGAAAGACTTATATGAACTGATACTGAGTGAGGGGAGCAGAACCAGGAGAACACTGTACACAGTTATAGTCACACTCTACAAGGACTAACTTTGATAGACTTAGCTCTTCTCAGCAAAGCAAGGTTCTAAGACAATTCCAAAAGGCTCATGATGGAAAATGTTGTCCACATCCAGATAAAGAATTATGGAGTCTGAATGCAGACTGAAGCATACTATTTGCTCTCTCTCTCTTTTTGTTTTGTTTTGTTTCTGCTTTCTTATAGTTCATTCCATTTGTTATAATTCTTCTTTACAACATGACTATCATGAAAATATGTTTAATATGAACATATATGTAAAGCCTATTTCAGACTGCATGCCTTCTTAGGGAGGAGAAGGAGTAAGGTGGAGTAAACTCAACACTCAAAAGCTGCTGGAACTATATGTTGCAAACTAAAAATAAATTTTTAAAAAACAAAAAACCAGAGTCAGAGAAAATTAGCCTACAGAGAGCTTGGCATGCATCCCAGGAGATAAAACTAGAAGGACAATAAGCTGATATGAAATGTAACCAATATGCCAAAGAAGCTATATCTTCTCATCATCAGAGATAATAGAGCCACTATAATTGGGCTCTGCCACCTCAGAATCCAAAGTTCTATGTGAAGAAATGCATAATGAAGCATAAGGAAATTAAATCAAGAAGAACAGTTGCATCTATAGATACAAAGGAGAAGAACTAAGACAGCTGGCTAACATACAAGATGAATGAGTCAGGATTCAATCAGAACTTTGGTCTGAATGAAGAGGAAATTTAATAGAGACAAAAATAAGGTCTTAAGCTTAGTTTCAAAATACATGTATAAAAATAAGGCCTTACACCTGTACTTCACAAATACAAGATGAGATATGCGTAGTGAGAAAACAGTTTGCCTGAAAAGATATAGGGGCTTTAGTGGACATCCAGCTGTAATTCTTAGGACAGAAAGTACAAAGGCATGGTGATCTGCACTAACGGAAGGAAAAACCTCTTGGAGCAATTACAGATCCATCCCCATATTTAAAGAATGTTGAAAATTATTTTTAAATTCATTGCTCTGTCTTTAAGAAATTTTGCAATTTGGTCAGAACCATAGAACACCACCATTTAGCCAGTCTCCAACCTTCACAACCTTATTATGTTTAAGCCTAACCTGATCCCTCCTCCCACATAACCAATCAATTACCAATTCCATGTATTCCACATGTCTCACATACATCTGTTTCTCTCCATTCCTACTACCACAACATGGGCACAGACCCTCATAATCCGATATCCAAGCCACTGCCAGAAGTCCAAACAAGATGTCTTGTCTCTATCCCGTCCTCCCACCATTTAATCCATCATAATTTTCCTTAAGCATGGCACTCCTTTTCTCAAATCTATGACATTCAAGGCCTACAATGAGTCAAGTACAGACTCCTTCTTGTCTATCATTCAAAATCCTCCCCAATTAGGTGTAGCCACTTTTCCAGCCTTATCTCATATAATGTGTGTAAAAACACACTCTAGACCCAAATAAATTGGACAATTCTGCCCCTCAGCATACCGAGCTGCCCAGCCTTAGTACATTTGCTCCTGATGTTCCCCTGTGTCCACAATGTCCTCAGTCTCCATCTTTCTTAAATTCTTATCCATATTCTAAATGCTACCTTCTCCATTAAGCTGTCCACGATCCCTTTGACCAGTAATATATCCCCCTTCAGACTTCATATAGCACTTAATTTTAAACATGAATTCAAATCCTGCCCCTTACACTTACTAGCTGAATAACCAAGTGGAAGTGACTTGGCCCTCTCTGAGTTTCAGTTTCCTCTTTGAAAAATGGGGGGGGGGGGGGGTATATACCTGCTATAAGTATCTCAGGTGAGATCATCCATGCAAAGCACTTCACAGACCCTTCATGCACCACAAAAATTTCAATGATTATAATAATTATTGATGTTACCATGTAATATGGTTACATTTCTTTTTGTCTTAGCACCCTTGTAGAATACACATTCATTGAGAACAAGGACCACATTATAACTAAGCTCTGTATCTCTCAGCACTAAACAGTGCTCTATATACACAGTAAGCATTTAATGTTTGTTCCAATCTTTCCCATTCTTGCTATATGGGAAGACTTGAAAGAAATGTGTTCCATACACACTCTGAAACATGCTACGATCCCAAAATTAAATATGAAAATATAACTTTTAAGGAGAGACAAGAGTGAAGATAAAGTATTCTACCCCATATAAGTACCTGCTATATGAAGACACCCTCCCTTTGAGCTTACACGCCACTTACACTGTCTCTATCTTGTATGTTCACGGTTTTTTACATGCTATCTCATCCATTATAATGTGAATTCCTTGAGGGCAATGACTATATTTGTACCTTTCTTTGCTTTCCCAGTGCTTAATACAATGGTTGGCATACAGTAAGTCACTGATGTATGCTTGTTGATGATGATGATTACAGTGGTGGTAACAAGATGCTGCCCCTTGGAACTCCTAAAGCTCTTTGCTTTGCACATTCTTAATGATGTGAATCACTGTATGTTTTAGTTACCTGCATCCCATACCTGCTCAACTAAAACTCTGTACCTGTCTTATATAAACTTTGTATCTCTCTCTTACCACCTAAAACAGTAATACACACACACACACACACACACACACACACACACACACACACACACACGCACAATGGAATATTCTTAACATCAACAACAAAATCAACAAAATCCAATTTTCTCTGGGTATTTATTTAAGTACAGCTATCGTATCCTGGTGTTAATAGTTAGAATATCCAGAGAGAAATCATACCTGAAATGTTCACAAGCTTTAGAATATAAAATTCGTTGAACTCAGGAATTTGATCTGGAATAGCATGCAGAGTTATTGGTCTGGATAATTCTCCATCCATGAACATAACTGTTCCTGAAGTTTCGTAGAACTCCTGTCCAGGCTGTAGAGCAGAATCATTCTCAAATAACTGCCACATCAATGAAACATTGCCAAAGTGTCCTCTGTGTCTCAAAATCCTGGGAATTCATCATACCAAATAAGATTCATTTTTAATAGGTTCATAAGTAATGGATCATAAATTCAGTAAGAGAGCCAGATGTAGATTTCCTCTGTAATCTTCAAATAGACATTTTTCTATTTTCCTATTTTCTTACTCACCATCCATCTTTCAGAGTTTTCCAGTCAACCATGAAAAAGGTTCACCTAAGTTGTTTAGGGGTATGTCATGTCATGTCATGTCATATCATGTCATGTCATGTCACATCATACAAAAACAGCAATATTGCTAAGGTAAAATATCTTAGCTTTATGTTATAAAGTAAGACATTTTTACTAGTCATCATACTCAAAAAGTCTGAGACTGAGCAAAACATACATATTTTAGATTGAAAAATATCTAAAAGGGGGAAGCTACATGGCACAGTGTGCAGAGCACCAGCCCTGAAGTCAGGACCTGAGTTCAAATCTAGCCTCAGACACTTGACACTTAACTAGCCATGTGATCTTGGGCAAGTCATTAACCCCAATTGTCTTGTCTTCCCCTCTTCCAAAAAAATATCAAAAGGAGAAAAGAAATAGAATTAATGCTTAATTACCAAAATACATTGGTTTTTCCTTCTTCGACTGCTTTGTCCACAGGATCCAAAGAAAAAATTCCATTGGGATCATCATTAGCTTCAATAATAACAGTGGCTATCCCATGTTTATATACCACTGTGTCACCTAGTTTAAAATACGGAAAGGAAGAGTCTCAAGGGACTACACCACAAGTTCATTTTCTGCTACATTCAAATCCAGTCATTTTTACTTATTTTATTTCAACACATCATTTGTACAAATTTAAATCTACTCACAGGAATGAAACCATTTTCAACAAGTGTCATATGATAAATAAGTAATGCTGCATTTTTCTCCTTGAGATATTAATTTTGTTAATTGAATTAATTATCCCCACCCACCCAAACACTCTCTCTTCTTAACTTCCCTGCTATCGTTAAGCACGGTAACATCCTCTCAGTCCCTCTATCTGGATGTCATCCTTGACTACCCACTGTCACCCCCCCCATATCTCATCAGTTACAAAGTCCTGTAATATCTCTACCATACATCCCCTTCTCTTCTCTGAAACCACTACCACTCTAGCGCAGGCCCTCATCAACTCATGCCCACACTATTACAGCCTTCTGGTTTGACATCCTTGCCTCGGATCTCTCCTCCTCCAGTCTATCCTCCATTCAGCAATCAAAGTGATCTTCCCAAAGCCAAGTCTAACACATCACACAGACCTCCCACACTGGCTGCCTGTCACAGCTAAGACAAACTACAAAATCCTTTCTAAAGTCCTTTGTGAAGGCACCTTCTCATCTTTTCAGTCTTCCTAACCCTTACTTCTCTTACTAATCTGCTGACTTCATGCATTTTTTCTGGCTGTCTCACAAGCCTGGAATACACTCCCTCCTCCTATCTGCCTCCTGGCTAACTCTGGTTTCCTTCAAGTCTCAACTAAAATAAATCGTGTTTTCTATAACAAGATTTTCCCAGTCCTCTTCTATACTGGGGCCTTCCCTCTGGGATTGACTGTGCTTCATCCTGTATACATCCTGTTTGTACATCATTGTTTGCACACTGTGTCTCTCCATTGGATTGTAAGCTCCTTGAGGGTAGGGGTTGTTTATTGCTTTTCTTCATATCCCCAGCAGTTAGCACAGTGGCTGATATATAGTGAGTGTCTATTAAGGGCTTTTTAATGTAACTCGATTTGCCAAAACAACCATATAATATCAAATATCTAAGGCGAAAGAGCATTCATTAAATACCTATTATGAGAAAGGCATGATGCTAGAAGCTGGGACAATAAAGCCAGAATGAAAAATTATCCCTTCCCTAAGGGAACTGGCATGTGACTGGGAAGATAAAACAACATGAACAGCAATGTCCTTAGTTCAAGGCCTCTATGCCTTTCACCACTCTAATGGTCTTACTCTGACCCCCTTATTCTAGTTTCTCCCTTTTCCAATCCCAGCTACTGCCAAAATTATCTTTGCTCAGGTAAACACCTAACCACGTTTTTCTAATGTCAAAAAAACCTTCAACCACTGCCTATTGTTTCTGGGATTAATAAACAGCAGCAGCAGCCACCACCTCTTCCACGTGGTATTTAAGGCTCTCCACAATCTAGCAACAAATGACTCCCTTTCTCCTTGTCCCCGACTCCCTTTCACGCATCCTCCCTGCCCACTACACTAGACTGCTCCTGTTCCCTGAGGTCAGTGGCATCTCCTTGCATGGGCAGCCTACTCTAGGAAGACTTCTCTGATCCCTTTACTTGCTAAGGCTCTTTTCTTCCCCAAATTCAGTGACATGCACACATGCTATACTCCCCCAATCCTCCTGGACTGCATGGGGTTTCACTTGTGTGCTTTTTTCTATTTCCTGCGCTTAGTCAGCACCAAGCCTTCCACAGCAGATTCTTAATTAGTATTTGTTAACCTGACCCCAATTTCATTTCTCTTAGATATAATTTCTATATCTCAGTTTTCTATCATCTTGTAGGGAACAGTGGATGGAAGGAGCACTGGCCCCTGAGCTCAAACCCAGCCTCAGCGAGTACTTAATGCTCTTCCGTGATCCTGAGCAAGGCACCGAAACCCTCTGTGCCTCCATTTCCTCATATTTAAAATAAGGATGATCATAATAACACCTGCCTGTCACGGCTGTTATGAAAATCAAATGGGAAAACATTTATAAAGCATTTTGTAACCTGAAAGCACCATACGACTGCAGGGTGTGGCCTTCAAAATCATAAGACTAAATCAGGTCATCTCTAAGCCCTCTTCCAGCTCTAAAATTCTATGTTCAAGACTTGGAGCCTAATTTAACAAGTTTAAATTATTAGAGAGGCACACAGTTGCCCTATATTTGTTTCTATGGCACACAGATAGGTACAGATGTGATCTGATTAATGCCAGATCCTTTGCTGCAACATCTAAATCCCAACTGTAATAACCTTCCTATGGGAAAATACAGTATGCTCTCTGACAATATGCTTTATAATGGAGTTTCTAAGAACACACTGTGGCAAAAATCAAATATTGCCTGTATAAATCTGATTTATGAAACCATGCATGTATTTCCCTGAGGATATGCCTTGCAACAAAAATGGACTGCTCTTTACGGAGAAGATGCTACCCGCAGAGCTTGGCTGGGGGCAGCAGGGGATACATCATTGGCAGAGGAGAAAAGAAAAATCTTCCTCTGCCCCTTCTAAAATTAGATATTGATTAGAGAAATGAAAATTAAAACAACTTTGAGATTGGCTAAAACAATTAAAGAGAAAAGTAACAAATGTTGGAGGGAATATCGAAAAGTTGGGACACTAATTCACTGCTGGAATTGTGAACTGATACAACCATTTGGAGAGCAATCTGGAATTATGCCCAAAGAGTTGCTAAACTGCCTATATCCTGTGACCCAGCAATACCCCTACTAGATCTATTTCAAAAGATGACTAGAGAAAAAAGGAAAAGAACCTATATGTCCTAAAATATTTATAGCAGCTCTCTTTTTGGCAGCAAAGAACTGGAAATTCTAAGGATGCCCATCAACTGAGGAATGACTGAACAAGTTGTGGCATATGATCTTGATGTAATACTACTGTTCTATGAGAAATTATTAGCTCAATGATCTTAGAAAAACATGGATAGACACGCACAAAATAATAAAGAGTGAAATGAGCAGAACCAAAAGAACACTGTATACAGTTAACAGCAATATTGTTTTAAGAACAGCTTTGAGTGAATAAGTCATTTTGAGTATTATAAACACCCAAATTAACTACAAAGGACACATGAAGGAAGATGCTTGGCATCCAGAGAAAAGACCTGGTAAACAGGTGTATGTAGAGATGATTTTACATATCTCTGTGTGTGTATATAAACATATACACACATATGTGTTTGTAATGGCAGCCATCTCTAGGGCAGAGGGGAGGGGAAGAAAAAAAACAAAGTTACATGATATTTAAAAGGAACAGCAAGTTGCACACATTAGATTTGCAGTTTCATGTGCAATCAGTTTTCTATTTTACTATGTTATGAAAATGCTTGCTTTAAGTTCAGAATAAAATAAACAAAACTGAAGCAAGAAATAAAAAAATAAAATTAGCATTCATAGATCTGGAATATATGATTGACCACACTACAAAATGACCCAGGGTCAGCTAAGTGGCACAGTAAACAGAGCACCTGCCCTGGAGTCGGGAGGGCCTGAGTTTAAATCTGGCCTCAGACACTTAACACAAAAAACTAGCAGCATGACCTTGAGCAAGTCACTTAACCCCAATTGCCCTCCCTTCCCCCTCCAAAAAAGCAAAAATGAAAGAAAGAAAGAAAATGACCCAGGGCTACCAGACTCCAATGGAGTTGGACCATGAAGGGGAGCATATAATAATGATAATAATAGAGTAATTAATATAACTTATATTCATAAGCTAGAGCATTTTCTACATAACGACCCTCTGATGTTTTGTAAGTAACATTATCTTCACTTTTAGAGCTGAGGTAACTGACTCTTCCAGTGTCGCACAGCTAGGAGATGACACATAGATTTAATATGCTACCCCAACGAGAGAGCCCAAAGACATTTAAATAGTGTTTGTATAGAACTATGTGAGTCCCCCTCCCCATTAGAATGACCTCCTTGAGAGCAAGGATTGTGTTTTGTTTTTTCTTCTTCCTGGAATCCCCAGCACACAGCCCAGTGCTTAGCACAGGACAAGTGTTAAAGAAATGCCTGTTGACTGACTGACTCCTATCCCACCTTGCCCCACTCCCTATCTGGGAGCTGGGTATTTTGAGTTCTCAATGAGCAAAGTGGCCACATACACTCACCAGTGCACAAATTGAGAATAATTATTCCTTTATCACCTCATCCTGTCCCCAGCATAATTTAAGACTGTCTCTCCAGCTAAGTGTTTCCATAAAAGAGAAACAGAAGAGATGTCTCAATCCAAAGAATGTACTCTTGGCCATACTGCCCTAAGGAGCAATTCCTCCATTCAGCAAGCATTTGTTAAGGAAATTCACAATGTTAGGGGGCTTGGGGAGAAACAAAAATGAAGCTCAAAAAGTCTTTCCCTTCCAGGAGTTTCATCTGTAGTAAGAAAGAATATGCCAGAGCAACTACAGTACAACTTAAAATTTAAGTGTGAATAATATAGGGCAAGAGAATTCAGAGCTGGAAGGGAGGAAACTGAGATAAGTGATTTGCCCAGGGCTGCACAGTTAACAAATAGAAGAGATGGAATTAAAAACCCAGACAATATGACTGAATTCTTCCCACTATGTCATGCTGTCTCGCACAGAATAGCATGAGAGTTAAAGAAAAAGACACCATCTTGAAATAGGAGGTGTGAGGGATAATTTATAGTGAAGTTTCCCCATTCTGAAAAATCAAATCTAGAACGACTTCATATTCACTAGGCCTAGGGTTAGGTCACCTGACCTTCAAGCAATCTGGGGCTTAGAGTAATGCAGACCCTCCCCCAGAGCCAAATCAGCATAAGATATGCCAAATAAGGTTAAGACTGCTTTCACAGGACACCCACATGTTTCCGGGTCCTTTGTCTCAGAGAAATTCCCACGCTTAGGTTGTGGGTCAGCCCCCCTACCAATAAGAGTGAAGGCCAGTTGGGAGGGTTGGGTTTCTGCATTGGAAGATTATATAACCATGGACTGTCTTCTACCTGTCGCTCTCCCTGGCGCCATGCCAGCGACGGGGACAGAGTCCTTTCTCATGAGAAAGAATAAAGACCTTTACTGACCTTAGATTCAGACTCTGAACTCATTCATCTCACATAGAGGGAACGGAAAGGGTGGCCAGAGGGGAGATAAATCAGGGAAGCCTTCATGGAGGGGGTCGCAAATTTAGAGGATTTTGACAGTTGGAAATAGGATGGGAGTCTATTTCATGAGTAAAAAATGGGATGCTCAAAGTCACAGAAGTGGAAAAGGGCATGACAAGACCGAGTAACAGTGAAGAATTCAGTTGACTAGAAGGGTAAAGACCTTGGCGTTGGGAAAGATTGAAGGCAAAAGGAAAAGTCATGGAAGCAACAAACATGATCTTGGACCAACTTCAAGAGACGGTGGAGGATAATGGGGCCTGGCACGCAGTGGTCCATGGGGTCCTGGAAAGTTGGACATGACTGAACAACTGAACAACAACAAGAATGTAAAGTGCATAAAAGCAAATGTGGGAATAAGGCTGGAAAGGTAAACTGGCTCATTTTCATACTGACAGGTCAGGCCCTATGATTTCATTGGTATGGGGAACTCCTACCACCTCCTGACATCTTCTTTGCAATTTAAAGACTGAGAAATAGGGGCGGTTAGGTGGTGCAGTGAATAGAGCACCAGCCCTGGAGTCAGGAGGACCTGAGTTCAAATCCGACCTCAGACACTCGACACACTTATTAGCTGTGTGACCTTGGGCAAGTCACTTAACCCCAAGTGCCCTGCCTTCTCCCCTCTAAACCCCCCCCCAAAAAAAGGACTGACAGAATTCTCTTCTAGAGCAATAAGAGGTGATCACTCACCCAAAGGTCATAAAGCCAACATGAGTCAGTGGCAGAACTGGAATCCAGATCTTCCTGATTTTAAGGCCAGCTCTCTCTTTACTAACTACTCTGTTCATCATGCTGCCTCTCTTCAAAATACAATTAAAGGCAAGTGAACTGTTACACAAGTCATTTTCTAACCTGTTGAATTAAAGAGGATGACATAAAAGGGCTCATCTGTTTCAGGAATGTCATCATCATTAATAAATATGGATATGCTCTGTTCTCTTCTCCCAACTTCAAAAAAGAGTGTTTCTCCCTTTTCAATAGGCACAAAGTCTCCTTCTTCTGCAGTGGCTCTTCCATCCCTGGTAGCATACTGGACAGTGCAGGCAACATCAAGGGAGCCATTTCTTAGAACTGTAAAGTTAGCGATTCCACCTTCCTTAATCCACACCACACGGGGCTCTGAAATGTACAGAGAAAAAAAAGACAGAGCAAATTTCTTGATTCTTTCTATTCGCTAGTTTAGACCCAAGTTTGTCTTCACTGTTATTTCCCTCATGTGGAATTTCCCCCCACTGTCCAAATTGTAGTCATCCTTTCCAGTCTGTTAAAGACCCATCTCTACCAGAAAGCCTTTTCTGACCTTCCAGTTCTCAGGGACTTCCCTTTTCTCTGCACTCAGACAGCCTATTGAGCCCAGAGCAAACAATTTAGCCTTAATTATGCAGTCCTGTATTATCTGCTAATGGTTCAGGTGAATTATTTTTCTCTCCAATCAGACTGCAAAGTCCAAGAAACAACACCTCACATCTTCTTAATTCTGTATTCCCCAAAGCACACTGCTAACGCTGAGTATGTATGTACACACACACACACACACACACACACACACACACACACACTTTCTAATTTATTGCTATTATTATGCATCAACCAACATTGATTCAAAAAGTTCCTACTCTGGGAGAATTGCTAATGCTCAATGCAACAAAACCATATAAAGGGATGAGGACAAAGGCTCTAAATAAATAAAATTAAAACAAAAATATTCATCAGCAACTAATAATATATTTAAAATATTCAAATGTTTAGCAGCATGTGTGATGCCATTTAATGTAACTTTTTATGCAAGCCTTTGAGAGGGAAAGAATTATCTTTATGGTAATCATGCAGAAGGCAGTCAGGCCAACCAGACACCGAACCAGCTGGACTGTAGATTCTAAAAGAAGACAAAAGGGAGAGTCTTTTCTCCTCTACAAAAAGGAAAGCAAATAACAAATGCTCTTTTGGGGCTTAAAAGGGAGAATTAGAATAGAACTAGAATTTATTTTATTTCTTTCATCTTTCAGAAGACTTTTAAAATATTTGTTAAGATTTGCAGCTGATTAGAAAAGTCTCATCCTACCTAACCATATTTAAAGAAGCACTGCATTAGGTTTAAAAATTTTTCATTAAAAAAAAACACCTCTTTGCTAGAAATTTACATAAATTATTCAAAAAGACAGGCATGCCACCTGCAAAATAAATTGGATCATCATTTCTTCTGATCTGCAGGGTTGCAGTAGTTGTATTTCCCACTTTGGCTCCACCAGTGGCATTAAAAAGGGTGATTGTGAATACTTCCATTTCCTCAGGGATCTGTTAAAAAATAGATGACAAGAAAAGCCTTCAAGAGCTGTATGATTAGGGCAAATAGATGTATTTCACATTGGTAATTCTAAGAAATAAAAAATGATCCATGGTGAATAAAGTGTCTGTTCACTGTGAATATTCTATTACTGTTTTAGAGACAGAATGACGGTCTTAGAAGCAATCTACAGGAATCACCAAATTCTTTTAAGATCATAGGATCCAGTGCTGTAGCAATCACTGCACACAGCTCCCTCATTTTACAGATGAAAGAGCAGAGTGATACAGAGAAGTGATTTGCCCAAGGTCATTCAACAATCAGCAGTTAGGATTCAAACCCAGGTTCCCTGACTCAGAATCGGAGTCTCTGTCCATTATACATTCTTCTTCATTATCCAGGGAAAAACCATGCTTACACCACCTGAAATGCATCAGTGTCAAATTAGGATTTAAGGAGGGAGGAGGAAAATAAAACAACAACAACAAAATAATAATCATTATAATTACCTAACAACCTAATAACACTCACTTGTGCTTAAAATATACTTAATAAAAATAAAGACTTTCTGGCTTGTGCCACTTAAAAATGAAAATCACATGTACTTTTGATATCATTTCTGAAAAGAAACAAAAAGCTCTGAAATGAATTGAAAAAACTGCACCCAAATGAAACAATGAATTGCTAAACAGAAAAAAATTTCTCTAGAGACTAGCAAAGAATTCAGAACAGTGACTGAGATTTGGCAGCTTTTAAAGGACCAAAAAAGTCCCATACCAGTGTTTCACAACCAGTTCACAAAAATATCAATATTATGTCATAAGTTTCACTGCAGCTCTGCCTCTATTGGCATGGCCCCTGTTACCAAGCCTGTGTATGACCCATCCTGTGCATTCATTCCTTTTATCTGTTCCTGTTCTTCCTCTCACTCATAAAAATCAGAATACCAAAAATAATTATAATAATAATTAAAATCCATTTGGAGTTTAAGGGATGAGGGTATACAGTTCCTAATACAAGCACTCTCTTTGTTTCCTTGGTAACAGCTTCAATGCCGTGACTTCTAGACTTCCTTATCATGCATGTTCCCTTCTTTGTTCTCACTATTAAACATAAGAAACGTCATACTGGCTTCTGCCATTGCTTTATTCAGTTCAGTTCTGTCTCTGAAGATGGCATCAATGGGCACTGGTCAATGATCTTAGCAGCCATTCTCTGACACTAACCCCAAAGGGTATGTTTATTCACCCTCTCTTCACTCTGATATATGCTCATCTCTGATCCTAGGTGCCTGCTCCTTTACTTAACAGAGAAGGTGTGTGAAGTGATCCTACAATCAATGAGGTGCAGTGGCACAATCTCTTAAATATCTCTGAAAGACACTTAGGAGACAGTGATTGAAAGAAACAAAATAGCAGCAGAATTACCTGGAGTATAGTGGGATATTCAGTCAATGGTCAGTTAGCCAATAAGCATTTATTAAACATTTACTATGAGTCAGGCCCTACGCTGAAAGACAGAGCAAGCCAAAAGATGGCTCCGGTCCTCCCAAGCACATCTGTGTTCTGTCCTCAGATCAGGCCATGCCCAGAGCTTACGATCCCATCTTATACTTCAAAATAGCAAATAACACCAGTGAAAAAAACAGTCGTCGCTTCTTTCTCAGATAATAATCAGATATTGGATAAACTTGAATTTACAAAATTACTTTTCATATTCCTTATTTTTATAATTGCCAGATATACATTCATTCATTCAAGAGCTACTGCTTACTATATGTAAGACCTGGTATACAATATTTACCTCATCTGGTAGTGAATAAACGGTGATATTTTTGGAAAATTCTTGATCTCCAAAGAAAACTGTCCCTTGCACAGGAAACACATCTTCTGTAGGGTTCGGAGTGATCGCCCAAGATACACTAACATTGCCAAAGTTGCCTCGTTTTCTAATTATTTCATAATTAGCTATGAAATATAAACAAGTATAATATAGATTTTATTAATATTTATGTATGTCTCATATATAACAAATGTACAAACTATGAATAGTAAGAACCCAATCAGGCAAAATTAAAAATTAAACATAATACCTGATTGTTAATACATCAGATAGTTATCAATCAATAAGCATTAGGCATCTGCAATAAAATTATGGCTATTGTGGGTGCAAGTAAAAAAATTAAACAAATGGGGATATTTGGGGGATACAAAGGCAAAAAATGAAATTATCCCTATGCACAAGGAGATTATGCTTAGCACAGTCTGGAAGACATACACCAAAATTACACCAGCCCCGTCTTCCTCTAAAGGGCACACAATTCCTTTTGTTATCATGAATAAAAAGTTATTTGTGATAAAGCAGTGAATAAGTAGTTATTTACAAAGATGCCAATCATGAGAACGCCAAAAAAGGACAAGAAGAATGCTTGTTAGAGTGAGATGGAATTGCACTATTCTCAAGATTTGTGATTTCTTCCACCCAGCCTGATATAATGCTGGGAAGAAAATACATCTAACCAGGGTGATACATCTTCTCCCCAGACTCCTGCTTCAATGAAGCAGCTCCATGGCATCTGGCTCTTCTCTAAGTCCTACACAATCTTGACATGAAAAGCTCCTGAAAAGCCTCTCCTCCTCTGATTCATCCTTTATGTCACTGCCAGACTAAACATTTATCTGTCCATGTTATATCTCTGTTTAGAATTCTTCCATGGCTCTCTACTGACCCACAAAAAAGAATCTGTCCCAATTCTGCCTGGAATTCAAAACCCTTCACAAACTGGTACCACCTTACCAGCCTTTGCAGCCTTATCTCATATTCTGCACCTCTCTAATTCTAGGATCCAGCAAAAGATTCACTATTCCCAGAACTATCCTGTCCTTCCCCATCCCCACGCCTTTCTTTGCTTAGGAGCTTTCTCCTCTATATGCCACTGAATCCCACCAAGAGTTTAAAGAATAGTTCAAATTCTACTTCCTCCACTCTGCCTTCCCAACTCCCCTTTTAAGGACCAAACTCCCCCCAATGTGTTTCCCACCTACCTTCTAATACTGCCTATCACTGTTATCTGCATTTATATCTTATCACCCTACAAAAATGTGAGTTCTATCAAGTCCAGGACTATGTCATACACAAATTTCATATTACTCCAACACATTACTCCATATATATTCCCACAAGCACAGAATTTCAGGATTGGAATGGATCTTAGTGACCATGTAGTCTAACACATGCATAAAAAAGTATCTATACAAAATAGGTGACAAGTATATGTGACTATAACCTTTCCTCAAAGTCCTCCAATAAGAAGTAGACAACCTCTCAAGATAACTCATGCCACTTCAGGATATTTCTCATTGTTAGGAGATTTTTCTCTTTACACCGTGCCTAAATTTGGCTATTTTCAGGGTCAAACTGAATGTCTAATCCTTTTCCCACAAAATAGCCCTTCAAATACTTGACAACTAGTACGTGCCTTTTAAATCTTCCCTAGGCTAAATATCCCAAGTTCCCTCAAACAATCTTTATATTCACCATCCTGAGTGGCTTTCTGTGGACTCTCTCCAATTTATCAACATCCTGCCTAATCTGTGGCAACACAAAACAATACACCACTACAGATGCTCTTGGTTTAGAGAACAGTGTGCAGTTGGGACTCTTACCTCCTTATTCACAGAAGTTAGTACTTTCTAAATGTAGTCTGTATGTCTACTGTGTACAGAACAATGCAATGGGTATTTAGTAAATATCTGCTGAATCGAATCGATGGCAAATAGCCCTAACTGAATCCAGTGGGCAGGGGACTGGTCAAAAAGCAACTGAAATCACCAACAGTCAGGAAGTAAAATAACACTGCTTTACTTTTATGATAGTTTCTGCAATACATAAGAATGAATCTTGATACATAATTGACAATGAAAGTAACGGGAACTTAATTGTATTTTCAGCTATTGTTTTATAAAACAGACAGAAACAAAAAAAAAAAGGAGAGGAATGAGTTCAAAGAAACCTGGAAAGACTTAAATAAACTGAGAGAGTGAAGTACACTAAACCATGAGAAATGTATACAGTAACGACAACACTGTAAAAACAGACTGCTGACTGATACAACGACCCGTTTACACCATCCACCTCCAGACAGAGACGTAATAGAATCATAAAGTAAAATGAGAACAGTTTTGAACACTGATGATGTGGAGATCTGTTTGACTTGACTGCTTATTTGTTACAAGAATTTTTGGAGGTTTTTCCAATGGGACAGTTGGCAGGGAGAGAAAATACATTTTGCTAATCTGAAAGAAACAAAGTATAACTTGAATCGCATTCCCATCTAAGGGCACCTTTTTGATTTGAAATATAATAAAAGTAATTACCAGAAAACACATCTTCCCCTTTACTTTCATTTATTGTGAGAATTAGTCCATCAGAAACAAATTCTATAATTCCATGAGGATCATCATTTTTTAGAATAGTGATGTTGACCACTGTGAAACTTCCCAGTTTGCTCTCCCGTTCACCATGACTGCTGAGAATCACAGAGTAGTGCTCATCCAACTAAAATGAAGATGTCAAGTCATTAAAATACAAAGCCAGATCCTTCTGAAAGAAGAATGTATTCTTTTTCGCATTTTTAAAAAGAGATGAGTGACAAATATTTGCCAGTCTTGGAGGAAGAAATGACTGATGTGAAGGACGGCCCTCCAAGGCTTTCACTGCTTGCTCATGCCCATTCCCCTCTGGGCAGAGGCTGCTCTGTTTGTCTGGGGGAGTTCTCGTTTGCTGGGGCATCAGTGTCACAAAAACAGTTGGTGAAATACTGAGGGTTTTACCCCATGGACATGACAGCCCCAAAGCACTGCTTCCCAGGCTGAATCCCATTGACACAGATACTTTTTGTGTTTTGTGCGTAGGTCAGTGCTTGAATATGAAATTGTGTCTGTATTCAGCATTTATTTCCAACAGTTTAAATTTCTGAAAATGATCTTAATCCCCTCTTTTTCACTCCCACATACTCCCAACACTCCTTAATCTAAGTGATGGTTCAGATCCTACTGGGCCAGGATTCTGGGTTCCCTCAATGTATTTCAGATACTCATGGGACTGGTTAAGTGATTTAGGACATTCCTTCTTTATGGCATTTAGATTTAGTGGGCAAATTTAGGAATTTACTCATTAACAACCCTAAAAAATTCTTGTTCTGAGTTCAGTGTTGGGGGTGATGGAAGGATGAGTAATATACAGCCACTGTTCCCTCGAAGTTCAGTAAAAGGGAGGAGATCCTTCTGAACTAAGGACATCAGAGTCTACACATAGAGCAGGTGACCTGGAGGCTTAGAGAAGGGATCAGGGGGTAATTTCAAGCTCTGACCAAATTAATATTGATTGACTGCTTCTAGCCATGTAGTTTGATATAGTATGTACCTACAGTGCTAGGCTTGGAGTTCACACCCTAACATGGACACTTTCTTAATGTGCCACGGAACGCTGGGCACATTACTTTCCCCCATGGAGCCCCAGGATTTAGCTGCTAAATCACTGACCAGCCAGTTGTGGTCTCTGCTATGGTGCAGGGGCTCCCTCCCTCAGAGGTCCCCAAGCTGATGAAAATACCCAATCCTTCACTTGGGACTGTACTGTGGTACAATCCTAGGCTGGATGAAGGGTCCTACCACTGTTTCTCTTTGGGTTTAGTGGTCCTCGTTGGATCTGAAGGCCTTTTTAGCTCTTTGCTGGAGTCTTTGTCAGTGAGCTGGGTTTTTTTTAGGGCCCTTTGTGCTTCTAGGTTAACCAAAAGCCTCTTGGAGATTCTCAGTTTTGTAATCTCAGTATTAGAAAACCTGAGTTTGAGGCCTGGTCTTGGCATTTCTTGGTATCATGTCCCCAAGCAAATAATTTCACTGTTTCTTCAGATATGAAACAGAAAGATTAGGCTTCCACTATCTAGCAGGATTATTGTCAGGAAGACATGCTAAAAGTCTTACAGTTTTATGGAGATACAAATTTTTATGATTGTTGTTACATGCTATAAAGGAGGATGCAAAGACTGATCATCAAGGTATGCAGCCATCATCATCCTCCTCCTCCTCTTCCTCATCACCAGACCTCCATGAAGCTCTTTACATCCACAGTTTCACTTGAGCCATGACCCTCCCTGCAGGCATTAGTAACTTAACAAAAGAGAATTCAGAGAGGAGGGCAACAGAAGGTACATAGGAGTCCCAGGGGGATTTGGACTGAGAGTAGCACGGCCCCCATCGTGCCATGCTGGGTGAAAACATATGCACACAAATGACTTCGGCATGGGATAACCAGAGGTCACAGAAGGAAAACTACCTTTTCACTTGGGGAGAAGAAGAAAGTCATCATGGTTTTCTAAAGGTCTGAGTTTGACACTTGGATATTGCTAGGCAGGCCATCCATCAGTCAGCATTTATTAAGTAGCTGCTAAGGGCCATGCCCTACAATGGGTGCTGGGGATACAGACAGAAAGCATGGAAACATTCCTCAGTGATGGAGACAGCCAGTACAAGGAGAAATAGTACAGAATAAATATGAATAGAATAGGGCAGTGGGGAAAGGCTTCCTATGAAATGGTGCCTAAGCTTGAAAGGAGAAACTGAGTGAGCAGGGGTGAGGGAGGAATGCATTCCAGGTGCTAGGGATGCTCAGTGTAGGCCCACAGAGAGGGAAGGCTGTTCAGGGATGGAAAAAAAAATGTGAGACAGGAAAGACAGGTGGGTCCAGACTGTGAAGGCTTATAATACTAACTGCAGGTGTTTCTAGGGACTTTAGGCAATAGGGAGCCTCTGTGGTAATTGAATAGGAGAGTCACACCTGGGCTAAAGGACTATAGCAGAAGCAGCAGCCTGGGATGTCGAGGAGGAGGAGGAGGAAGAGGAGGAGAGGAAGGAGGAAGATGATGAAGGAAGGGCAGGGAGAGGGAGGAGAGGCAGCAGCATGTAGAATGAGGTCCTGAGCTAGGGTCAGAGCTGTGTGAGGAGAAATGAGACATAGGAAGCACAAGATTCTTGGTGGACACATTTGGTGAAGAGCAGCGATGAGTTGAGGATGATTCTCAAGTTGGAACTTTTGGGAAAATGGAAGGATAGTAGGGCCTCTGACTTAACTGGGAAGTATGGAAGACGGAGGTTTTTTTGTTTGTTTTGGTTTTTTCCCCTGTGTGGGGTAGGTTTTATTTACTTATTTAAGTATATATTATACAGGCTTTCTTGAAATGAAAATTTATTGCTGTAAAAAAAAATTTAAATAACATAAAATACAAAGCCTGAAGTTGTGAGCGGCCATGCATTCACTAGACTAAATAATGCTGAGAAAACTTCTTTACCATATTTTTCAAATGTGGCGAATTGGATTGAGAGTTGGCTGTGGAGTTAGGGAAATAAAACTTCGATTACAGGTCTGCCTCTCCTACTTTCTGTCTGTGACAACGCACACCAGACAACTCTCTGAGACCACAGAAGACAGAGCAGGTGTCAAGCTGTAATAGTGGGAGTTTCCCTATACCAAGGGTTCTTAGCCCACAGTCCAGTTTCAGCGGAAACCATGTATTCAGATGGGAGATATCTATCTATCTATCTATACATATATATGTACATATAGACATATAGACATATACGTACACATAACATCATTCTGAGAAATCGATAGATTTCACCAGATTGTCCAAAGGGTCCATAACACACACAGAAAGGTTTTAAACAAGATAATTTTATTCTTGGTACCTTTGTCATTAAAACTATACCAGAGGAAGCTAAATAAAATTAACTTAAGACCACATGGATTCTGGCTGTATAGAGTAGGGGCAAAGACCCTGTATAGTGGAAGGGAAAGAGCAGAAAGAAAGAAGAAAAAGGAGCCAGGACTCAGGCCCTAATCCCTGCTCTGCTGCTGTCTTTCCCTAGCAGGTCAGAACTGATGTTCAGTGTCTTCCTCTATGGCACTACAATAATGTTATCTGCCCTGCATGGCAGTTGGGGTTGTGGTGAGGATTAACAATGACATTGTACTTCAAGGCTGTAATGTGCTTTATAAATGTATTAATTATCAATAATCAATAATAAAAAGTATTATGGCCAGATGGTTGCACTGAATGGGCACCAATTTGGCACCTTAGGATTATTTCTTTTAAATAATAAAAAAATACTCAAAAATATCCTCAGTTCGATATTAGATCATTGACATATCACCTATTTTTAGTCACTAAAGATTACTTAACAACCAGGCAGAATTGAAGGATAATGAAAAATTGAATCTGAGCTAAAACTGCAAGTTTCCTGTCAGCTTCTGTCTGTTGAGCTCTTCACATAAAACAAAAGTCTACCACTACTCCCGAAAACATCGCACTGTTGATTGGGTGTTGTATGTGTGAGCATGCCCATGTGTGTGTGCATGTGTGTACTGACCTGAAAAAAGCATAGACTGCTAGAGCTGAGGGAACCTAACAAAACACATGTTCAACGCTCTCATTCTACAGATGAGAAAAACAGAGCACTTATTGATAACCTCTTAGCAATCTGATTTCCTCTTTTTCATTCCAACTGTACGTGACATGTCCATGTACTAAATTTTTTATGCCATCTCACTTCAGGAGAGGAATTAAGTATAATAAAAGTTCATACCTCTGGAATTCCATCTAATCTTGACAGCAGGGTGATTACAATCTCCCTTTCACCAGGCTTAAATTCTAGGACCCCTGTATTTCCATAGAACTCATTGCTGTCTCTTGGCTCCACTCTATAGCGAAGAAACTGCTTGACAAGGGCTCCCCTAGAGCGGATAATGTGGAGCTCAACAGATTCTCCTTCCTTAAAAAGAAAAGAAACC
Organism: Pseudochirops cupreus; assembly: GCA_028627135.1. Lineage (NCBI taxonomy): Eukaryota > Metazoa > Chordata > Mammalia > Diprotodontia > Pseudocheiridae > Pseudochirops > Pseudochirops cupreus. Next base: position 235,838,874 of record CM053580.1, on the reverse strand, counting down.
TTTAAGTCTAAAATAGGAATCCCTTACGATATTATTCCTTTAAGGCTGTGTTCGCAAATGTATAAAACAAGCAAGCTTCTTTCCTACTCACATTTATAATATGGGGTCCTTTGGAAGCAGAAGAAAACTCAAACACTCCTCCAGGGTCATCGTTTTCCAAAATGATTAAATCACGGCTAGTATACCCAGATTTCAGGACCTGATTTTCCATATTGACCCTGGGAAAGTCAAAAGTGAACAATTTACAGGCTGCAAAGAATTCTACTTCTGAAAGTAAAATTAATCTGCAATAATGTTTACAGGAAATCAGAGCCATGGAGCCTAACACACAGTTTATTGTAAAAACTGGCCCAGGCATTCACTTAAAATCTTAAATGGAATTTAAATGTGACAATGAAAGTGAGATAACTTTTGGCACCAGTTACGTGATGACTGCAATTTGTTTCACTGTGTCACACATGCATATGCAGACCTAACACACAATAACACTGCCATAAAAGTGCTAATCCTCTGATATGCTATACTGTATTTTGTCCAACTGCAAAAATGGTCCATGGCTATTTCTGCAATTTTAGAGAATTAGAAGTAGTTAGGTTTAGTTAGAAGAAAGTGTTTTAAAATTGTAATAGCTTGCTGCTTTTCTTGTTAAGTGCTTTTAAAAGAAATTTTTCAAGCATTCTTAGTACAATTATAGAGACATTATGAATAAAAAATGTTGGATGTTACCCTAAAGATATGTGAGATAAACCGAGCTAATAAATTGGTCAAATTTAAATAAATATATGAATAAATTTAAGTATGTGCACACATATAACATATATGACAACATATAATTACTATTATCTGATTTTCATTGCCACCTAAAAGTTCTTTAATAGCTTTTCTTTCTCCAAGATTTGAATAAAATAATGTTATTTTTCTATTGGAAAACAAAGAGAATCAGATGAATTAGAGAGCAAGATATTTCATATAAAATTCTGAGGATTTTTTAAAATAAGAGCACACACAGTGTGCTCGGCATGGTGCTGACAGCACAGCTCTCCTTTTACCTGATCCTCACAACGACCCTGGGAGAGAAGTGCTATTATTACCTCCATTTTACGGATAAGGAAATTGAGTGAATTCAATGACTTGCCCAGGGTCACAAAGCTACTAAGTGTCTAAGGCCGAATTTGAACTAAGTTCTTCCTGACTCCAAGTCCAGGGCTTTATCTACGACTTTATCGCCTAGCTGACCCTCCAAAGCATTTTACTATAAAGTTTCTTAAATTCTAATTCTTATTCTTATTCCTGTATGTCATTATTGTGATCAAAGGATACATTAAAAGATTGTACGTAGCTCTCAGTATTAAAAAACAACAGCAAGCACGCTCCTTCCAAATATGTGGGCCGTTTGATTCTCGATCACCGATGCTGCCAGGAAAGTGGTGGCCAGGGCTTAGATTGTGAGCTCCAGGAGGGTAAAGGACTGTCTTTTGCCTCTTTTATTCTTATCCCCAATGCCTAGCACAGTGTCTGGCTCATAGGAGGTACTTAATAAATGCTCACTGACCAACTGACTCTACGGTGAATGAAATAACTTTAGTACTGATGGGGCAGGAGAGGTCAAGGTCTGACCCCTGTCCCCGAACAAGCCCAAACGCGACTCCCTGGAAAACAACACGAAGTATTTATAAACATGCTTCCATGCTACAACACATCTTCCTGACAGTTCAACACTTCCAGGTGGTGTGGTGGAGGAACGAACTTAGCAGCTCCACATCAAGTGGACTAGTCGTCCACAGGGGTTCAAAGTACCCGAACCACTTTTCATAATAGTACAAAGAGTCAAGGCAAAAGAAAATACAATCATTTGATAAGTTTCATATATCTGTGTCATTTCTGGAACAAATTTATCTTCCTAATGATGTTTCATTCAAACATTAAAATCAGTTCAAATTCACTGCGCATGCGCTGTGCAGAAATATAAATTATAGGTCGTAAAGAGGAGAAGCTGTGTCAGAAGTTGAAATGTAAATACCAGTCCAAAGAATCAAGAGGCCGGAGAGCTCATGTGCTTACTGTGTGCTTACTGACCAGTTTGCCTGCACTGCATTTCGCAGCACTTACTCAACCTGCATAGTCCAACCAGCGTCACCTAACCCCTTACTACTGCGCTCAGGAACTGAGAGTCTGGTGACTTCCTCTCCACTGTGCAAAGAATGTAAGATGGGAAAGTGGAACTGCCGAATTCCCTTAATGACAGTAAATTTGCTCAGTCACACAGAAAACAGGAGAGAGAGGGAGGGGATAAGAAATAACTCCCAATCCTCTGCCCACTTAGAAGAAAAATTTCTACATATATGAGCTTTGCCCACAACAAACATATATCTGTTTACAAATTTTGCTCTTGATGTGTAAACTATGGTTCAAAACTGCAAATTAAGTTCAGGAGCAGCAACATCTCAAACATCAAACACCGCATACTACAAGTCAGATCTCCTATACAAAAAAAAAAGTCTCATGTCAGCACCCCATGTCATTCATAATTGAAAATGCATACAAAACATGCACAGGCTGATGGGAAAGGCAAAAATATTTTTTAAAAACCATGAATTGTAGCAAAAGACTACCTATTCAAAAACAATTACTTGCAAAACAAAATGGTGATTCACCAAAAAAAAAAGACATTACTTTGTGCACTTACCCAAAATACACGACAAACCTTTCAGTTTCTACCCTGTCAACAGAAAGAAGTAGGGAAGGGGAAGCCAATAAAAAAATTGCCATTTGCCAGAACCTCAAAAACACTCTACCAAACAGAATAGAGGGATGAAGATAAAGAAAGTCTTTTCTCCCTCCTTCCAATAGCTAATAATGTTCACTTTATGAGAACCCTGCTTACTGGGTACTTTTAGTATTGACAATTGCTAGCAAAAGGTTGGGCAGTTCCCACTTGTGTGAGATGACCCCATGACCAACCAGCATGTCAAGACCCATTCAAGACATTCCTCAACAGCCCTCCTCCAAGAAACTAGATGCTTGCCAAGAACTCTACATGCTCACACACTGCAGCAGCTGAGCAAATTTTATTCAAGCCATTTATAATTACTTAGTGCCTTTAATTAGGTTTTTTTTTAAAAGAAACTTAATTCTCCGTATCGAAAGCCTATTGTCCTTTGATTGGGAGAGAACAGTATAGGAACCATGTAAGCTGAGAAATACAGATTTATTTTAATCATTTGCTTGAGGAAAAACCCAAAAATTCACATAATTTTATTATTATAGGTTTTAATCATGATAAAAAATGGACAACTATATTTGTAGACATAAAATGAATTGCAATTATCAGTCTCTCTTCCTCAATTAATTGATTCAAATATTTTTAGGAAGTCCATTGAACTTAAGAAACCTCACCCTTTATGATTTGTTATGGCATGCTTACAGGTTGAGGCCTGGTTATTAGATGTCTAAACTTGAGATTTCTAAACAACGAAAAATGAAAAAATTTCTGCCGTCAGATTAGCATGATGAGAATGTTTCTAATTTTTCTCAAATGAAATAAGACAAATAAAAGCTATATATTTTTGTTTAAAATTAGCAAACAAAAATATGAATTTTTAAAATAAAGTCCTCAACTGAGGCAAAGTTTAACTCTATATGAATATGAAATTTGAAGATCAATGGCCTGAATTGGGTTTCTTCTACAGTTTCCCTAAAAATCATGACAAACTGATCCATTAAATTATTTTTTTCAGGAATATTATTGAAAATAATTATAATCTACTTTGATTAGTTAAGGGCTTGCAGTTTTATTCTAGGTTACCCAGGCAGCAGGAACAAAAAATAACAGTGAGCATTTGATCCTTTTAAATTATACTGTCTTTTTGGAATGAATTTTTATAAGAAGTAATAATACACATTCAAACATTAAATGAAGAATTATTAAAAGAATGTAAAATCCATATTAAAAAGCAGCATTCCTTTTTGGTCACAAACAACTTATATGGCAGAAGTATGCTGCAGTTATGAGCTGATGCATACTAATAAAAGGTGAACATATTAAGCTATGAGCTAATTTCCTTTAAAAAGAAGGAGAAGCATATTAACTTTTACAGCCCCATAGTACATAATTTTCTGGGGTGTCACTTGTGCTTACAGGAAAGAAAGAATAAAAAGAAATGAAAAAGCTTTAACAAGCGTGGTATTGACACATTATTGTACATAATGTATTTTAAATTTTCTTTTAAAATGATATTAGGAAGTCAGCATGGCTGAGGTTCAAAAATTAGTGCTTTGGAAGACCCAATAAGACAGAGAACAACGTAAATTTGCATTATGGTTATGAAAATCTTGCCTCTTTAAACGTATTTAGCTCAGTGCTCAAAGTTACTGTGAAATACCGTCTGATTGCTCTCCTGCCAAGGTTTGTATTCATTATTCATCTCTCTTTAATTTTTGCAGGATTATACACTGATTTAATTAGTGCCAGGATCTAACTTGAAGTGGGAGAAAAGAATTAAATGAAGAAGGATTTTCTAGGATAGATTTCCCAGAGTTTCATAATAAATTCTTCTCCCTAGGGTTTAATCCAAAATGTTTTTGATCCCACATAGCATTTTACTTTTTACTGGGTTTCTTCCCCTGTATGAAAGGAGATAAACCAACAGAAGTGGCTCCAATGGTTTTTTTTTTCTTTTGCTTAATAAAGAAATTCTCACCAAATTTCCAAAGGCACATTTTCTCCAATTTAAATAATGGAAGAAAGATGCAACAATAACCTAAAAGCTTTTTTAAACTATTTCATACATAAAAAATAAATACTGTGAGACCATCTATTACATAAAACTAAGGGAAATTGTTGCTACTTTCTCCGTAAATAAAGTAGTAAAGCATAGCATCTCTTGAAGTCCTTTATGTTTTATTTTCTTGTCAAGACATCCACATTACCATTGTTAATTAAGCTTTCTTCAATCAGATTCACCTCGGTCTACACTAGCTGTATGTCTCTAACCTTAAGTAAACTGGCCTGCAGTAATTACCCAAGTTATGAGAGGAAAAAAAAAACAAGATAGCAATTAGCATCAATTTTATTATCAAATATTAAAAACCTTGAAGTCTTTTTCCTTTCTTTTATTTCTGAGGGAAAACAGATTTTATTTTAACTGTAAAGTATCTCTCGGGGATTGTAATCCTGTTTTAATACAAGTTATAAACTGAGTACTTTTATACTAAACCTCATATTCATCTGTAAGTATCAAATAATTTTGTATCTGCACCTGCTTACTTTCTTGTTACATTAATATACTTGTTATTATTCAAAAGTTGAATCTGATGCCTGAAATAAATGCTAATAAGCAAAGCTTCTCCCAAGATTTAGTATGAAATTGATCAGTCTGTAACTGACGTTAGATGATTCTGCAGTGTCTGAGAGATTTTACTTTCACAGTTACATGAGAAATAAAAGAAAGGATCAAGTCCTTGAGCATTTTAGCATTCAAATCTGAATCCAATGTGCAATTCATAATGCTTCCATTATCACAAAGTATTATAACCTGAATTAATTTCTTACTGTCCAATCCAAAGGACAGAATAAGGACAAAAGGTAGAAAAATCCAACTAGATGCACACAAATAGTATATAAGACATAAAGAACCTTTACCTGTCCAGAGACAGTGTTACTGTTTCATTCATTTCTGGTATATCATCTGCTTTGACAGTAATGTTAATCACTGTATCACTCTGCCCAGACAAAAACACAACAGAACCATTAAAAGGGCCTATGTCATCTAGTGTCACTGATTCTGAATTAAACCCAGAGGGCTTCAAACTCCAAAATACAGTGGCCTGGCCATCAGTTCCATCTCGATGTAAGGGAACAGAAACCTGAGAAATAAAATAGAACAAATCCCTATGAAATGACTGAGATTAATTACGCAGACATTGCCTAGTGCATGCACATTTTGCTAAGTACTTCTTAAAATAGCAACACAGTGAAGTGATGTTAAATAAAATAAAAATCTCAACTGTGCAACCAAAAAATTGTGAATCTTCTTTTCTCTTCCAAAAATAAAGGTAAATCTTAGAAATTACTGGCTTTTTAAATTTGGTTTCATGTTAATGTTTCTAAATAATCTGTCTTAATTGGAAAAATGTACAATTCTAGGAAAGTTGACTCCCAAGAATGAGGCTGTACTCTGTGGCAATTCCTCAAATATAAAAATTAAGCAACTTAAAAACTATGAAAATTCTATTGCAAAACTTACCAACACAAACTTAGTGAATGAATGTACTAACCTCAGGAAAACTAGACTCCCCCCTCCTAAAAGCCACAACTGGAAAAATGCTTCAAACTACAAAAATCGTCATTGATGAGAAATAGTCCACTCACCACTTCAGCATGGGAAGCTTCTGGCTCATGAAGAATAATTGGAAGATTGCTGATAAAGCCAATTTCTCCATTTGCAATATCTGGAGTTACTCTTAGAGAAATGTTTCGGATGTCACCAAATCTAGGACTCACAGGTGGGATTGGAGGAATTATATTCACAAGTTCCACAGTTTCCAACTATAATACGTAAATCAAATAGAAAAAGAAAGCAATTACAGCCAGGATGTACATCAGCTGGACAAGTAACATGTGACAACAACTAGCTGCTAGAAAGTAAATGTATAATACTATAGAAAGAAGACTGGATTTGGAGTCAATGGACCTGAATCTGAATCCTGGCTCTTCCACCTAAGTGACTTTGGGCAAGTCCACTTACCCCTTAGCATCCCAGCTGCCACTAAACAGCTCCTAAGCTTCCCTCAGGCTTTATAACTATGACCCAAAGAATCAACTCCATTATTTAAGATATTCTTAGTAAGGACAATGCTATTAAAGATTTCTAAGCAAAGGAATAACAGTATGAAATTGGATATTTGAGGAAGATTAGGATGAACTGTATCAGAGAGCGCCTGGAAGCAGGGAAACAAAGGAAGATGCTATTGTCATAATCCTACTTCATGTTGGGAAAAGTCTAGATAAGGTGATGTGCTAGAAAAGGCAACTCTGATACTGCAGAGAAAAACAGCCACACTTAATAATGAATTAAATTAAGAAAATATGAATAAGACACAATCCCTGCCTTCAATAAACTTAGAACCTAGGAGGCCAGGATTCCCAAGTTGTCCAAAGCCAAGATCTCACCTAAAAAACCAAGTAGTTTTACTCTAGTTTTCACTAGACTGTGTTTAGTTATTGAATTGACACTCAAAACGCTAAAACCTAACTACAAAAGACACTGACAGCCCAGGAACTTGTACAAAATGAACAATATCAAACATTCCTAAAATTCATTAGCAAAGCCATGAGTCTATCCTCCATATCTCATGGTGATTCCCTCACCTGGAATATCCTCTTGTCTTTGTCTCTGTCTGCAAATTCTGCATAGCCTTCAATGCCCATCTCAAATCCCACATGCTTCCTGAAGCCCTCCTAACTATTGCTTACACTGGTCTTCCTTCCATGTGAATTCCTATGGCTCAGTAATTATGTGATGGCTTGTATTGTTGGCTGTTCTTTACGTCTCCAATCCTCATCTGCCTAATTAGATTGTAAGCTCCTTAAGAAGGACCATGCCTTCCATATTTTATATATCCTTCTCTCCTGTTCCACCCTCATACTGACAGCACAGCACTCAACACAGAGAAGTTATTTATAAATGTGTGTTGCTTGAGTGGTAACCTCTGCTTTAAGTTCAATTTAGTTGACAAATATTTATTAAGCACCTACAACTGTTCAAGGGACTATGCCAGGCGCTAGAACTTTAAAAATGGAGAATGCCATAGTTCTTGCCCACAAGAAACTTACATCTTGCTAAAAAGATGGAGACATAAAAGCACGTAACACAGGAAAAGCTACTAGAGTGTGAGTAAATATATACAAGTCAAACCAAACACTATTAAGAAATGGCTAATACGGCATGACTGGAGTAAAGAGCACATAAAAGGAATTAGTGTGAAATAAGACTGGAAGATGAATCAGAACCAGTTTGTGGAGGAACACGAAGGCTAGTCTAGCTTTCCTTCGGAGATATGATACAGAAGGGTCCTTCCGCCTACTCCCTACTTCCCAAAAGGCTCAAGACTACATACTCTTAGACTGCTTCACATCAGCCAGAAGGTCATCTGGGTTTATCCTTCTGTGTCAAATGGCTGTTTTGTGTTAGAGCACCTTGCTCCTCATTTACTGCCTAAACTTTTAGAGATTTTTAAAGAGCCATCTGTGACCATGGGTCTTACCACTAACTTTTTTTTCTCAGATTTTTCTCTCTTGTGAATTGCTGGATGTCTCAATGCTTATTCTCCCTTCTTTGTGGCTACTCTCTATAATATCCAACTGGGGGCAGGGTAGACATTAGAAGCGTTCTCCTTCATTCATCCTTTTTTAGCTTTAAACTCTTTTGATTAGGTCTGTAAGATGTGACAAATGCATTTTTACTGGTCTCTGTTAGGTATATTCCATCTTTGGCTATGGATATGTTATCGCTTTTTTGTAAGCTATAATACAGAAATCCAAATCCCATTCTCTGGTTGCTAGTTAGCTATTCACTTCCCAAAATAATTTCCCTCTCTTGTGGCTCTCTCCTTCAGTGGGCAGCAGTAAAGAAAACAACTTTTGCCCCTGTGGCCTTCCATTCCCTATCCAAAATTTTAAAATCATTGATGATACTTTTTAGGTTCCTTCCGGCACTGTCTCATGTCCACAGTGACAATCTTTGTGATTCCTGTGAATCACCAAAATGAGTAGCTGTCATCTATTCTGATACGTCTTGGGAGGTTTTCTGTAATGTCTACTACACATGCCACAGTGTTATGGGAATCTGAAGATCTTCCCTGCCCCTAGGCCCTTTGCTAAAGTGGCTACGTGACCCTGAGGACCCTTGGATATTTGAAAGTATACTCTGTTCCCTAATGGGCTGAATGTGGTCATGTGGAGCCTGTGGCGCCAGGCTT
>CM053580.1:235793557-235829395 GCA_028627135.1 Pseudochirops cupreus | reverse complement strand
GTGTTATTTTCTTCAGTCAGGTTGTTGACTCTCTTCTCATGATTTTCTTGCATCATTTTCATTTCTCTTCCCAATTTTTCCTCCACTTCTCTTATCTGGTTTTCAAAATCCTTCTTAAGCTCCTCTATGGCTTGTAACCAGTCTACATTTTTCTTGGAAGCTTTTGGTGCAGGAATTCTGACTGTGTTGCCTTCCTCCCAGTCTGTGCTTTGATCCTTTTTGTCCCCAAAAAAGGAATCTAAAGTTGGATTGCTGAGCTTTCTTTGTTTCCTTTGCCAGGGGCTCATGTTGCCAGTCAGTTACTTGACTTTTGGGCTCAGTAGAACTCTGCTTTCAGACAGCTTTGGGAGAGCTCTGTCCCAAATGGCTAGGGGTTTTACAGGTACTGGAGCTATTAAGAGGCCACGGTCTCTGCAGCCCCCACCAGCTTTGGCTCACTGAAAACTCACCTCAGGACCACCACCCAAGACACAATCCCAATCCAGGCAGGTCAAGGAAAGAGCACTTAGCCTCTGAATGATTGCTTGGCCCCCTGCAATCTGCAGGCCATGAGCTCTGAAGCAATCATGTGGAGGCAGCTGCAGGGCCACCACCTCAGACTGCTTCTAGCTCTGGAGGCAGTCAGCTGGACCCTCTCCCCCAAATTTAGCCAAGTTCCACTGACCTTTTCCCTTTGTCCTTGGCTCTTATGGGCTGGTAATTCTGGAAACCACCACAGCTATCGGTGATCTGCTTTCCTGAAAGCTTCAGCTGGGGCTTCTCTTAGATGGCCTGGAGCTAAAACAGCATGGGGCTGGGCTCTGCTCCCAGTGTGCTGCAATGAGGCCTTTCCGTCCATCTGCTGGGCTGCCTTCAGCAGGAGCCTTGTTTCTCTGTCATTTTATGAGTTCTGGAGCTCTAAAATTTGTTTAGAGTCCTATTTTATAGGTATTTGAGTTGGTTATGGTGGGAGTCATGGAGTTTTCCTGCTTCTACCTTGACTCTGCCCCTGGGATTTTTTTTTTTTTTGGCCAATGCAGGAATTTGTTTTGCTTGACTATATATGTTTGGAAAAATAAAATTTAATTAAAAACATATAAAATAAAAAAGAGCATAAATGATAGTAATGTCTACAAGTGATTTAAATTGGCTCAAGTGTGCAGCAGTTTTAGAATCACATGTTTTCCCCCACTGTGAATGCTGATCAAACTGAAGTCCTTTCAAAAACTGACATCTAAAAATTTGGAACTCAAAATCTTGTAAAAATTAATGATAAAATTTTTCATGATATGTGACTGGGGGAAAAAATTAAATACTATTCAAAGGAAAAAAATGAAATCTGAAACTGCCTAGATGAGTTAAAATTATTTGCAGTGGTGAAATTTTTCTATCTTATTAGTCAATTATTGAGTACAAATATGGAAATTATTCTCTTTAGGTAATTTAAGGATTCACACTCTAGCACAGAAAAACATAGACCCTGTTGGATGACGTTCCTGTACTGGGTAATTTTCTTTAACTTTCACTCTTTGTCACAAGGAGGGTGTAATCTGGAGGACGACGTAGAGATGTTGCTTTCTTTTTTCTTTTACAGAAATAATTCTAATATACAAACACAATGCATCACTCCAATGCTTCGGGGTCTTCTTTTTTTAAAGATTCAGATACATGATTAAAGACAAAACAGGACTAATATCCATTAACTAGCTTGTTTTTACCAGCAACTTGCAGATTACTGGAGTATTGACACTGGTTTATTATATTATCCTTAGTAAAGTTTCTTATGATGGCAAAAATGATGTTTATTTTTTAACTCCAATATGCAGTCTTGGAGACAAAAAACAAATACAATGTATCATTCTGCCTGAGAACAAAGACTGCTGGGATGTGCTGTGACAGAAGGCAAGAGGGAGTTCAGGTAATATCTAATTTCTGCCAAAAACTAACACACTGCAACAATGTAGCAATAACTTGATATTTCCAACATATTTTGGATATGAGGATTCTATTTACTACTCATTCCCTGTCCAGCATGCTGACCTCCTGAAATAAGATTCTTTTTTATGTTTTCTATGTTTCAAGTACAGTTAAATATATTTATTCATATTTATGCTTTCTGAACATGAGTTTAGATCAGAGCAGCAACATGGTTGGGGTACTAGATAAAGCACAGGGGGGAAAGTGGAATTTAAGACATCAACTACGCGCTCTGCAGAGACCAAGTAAAGAAGAGAATATAACTACAATCCTATCACAGATAAAGTTTCCCCTATAAGAAAGGGTGAATATGAACAAAAAAAGGAAAAGAATAGAGGTATATATGAGCTTCATGTATTTAAGTCCCCAAACAGTAATTTAGGTAAATAATTTAAGTAAATATTGGTAAATAATTTCAATAGGCTCGGTGGTCCAGGAAAAATTTCAGAGACTGACATGAGTCAAGAGATTTCCCAATCGTGAATATTGTTATTATTTCTTAACTTTTATTTTATTTTACTTTTTTTAAGTAACAAGCATTTCTTTTCTTTCCCTCTGGCTCCTCCAATTAGGGGAGGAAAAAAAAACCCTTTTAAGAAATATGCATAACCATGCCAAACAAGCTTCCATATGGGCTATGTCCAAAAATGTATGAATTCTATTATTTATAGGAATTGAAACAGGAACCAAATGTTGGGAATTCAGGTGAATAACAAGGACTCTGAAACAACTCTGCCTGCATCATACACGCCTCCATAGTTGACAGGAAGCTCTCTGTCCTGCTAGATTTAGAAAATACTGTATGTGGAACAGAAAGAGAATAAAGGTACCTAAGGCAATCACTCATGATTTCAAGCATTACTGAAAAACACAAATTTAATAGGGCAAGACCTGGAGCCATAGAGCATTTATTCCAGCACATACACATATATATAACTAAACATAGGTTTTGTGCATATTCATATTCTAGTCCTTCACATTTATAAATTACTACCACAAGTGACCACTACCAAGCTGTAGGTTTAAAATATAAACACAGTTCTTCGGTGCACACACAAAAAGTGTTCTTTGTTTTGCATCTGTGGTCATTATTCCAAGAACATACAAAGTCCTCTGTCTAGCATTTACAATCCTTCACAGTCTAGCTTCAGCTTACTGACACACTACTTCCCTTCCAACAATCTACAATCCAGCCCAACAGCCTGCATATTCTTCCCTACTTCTATGACTCTGCCGTCTGTTTCCTGAACACACAACTCCAGGTCTGGGATGTTCTGTTTCCACCTTGGAACCCTTAGTTCCTCAAGGCTCAGCTCAAATGCAGTTTCCCTCAGGGTTTTTTTTTTTCCTGATTTCCCCAGATAGGTTTTTTTCCTCCAAAAAAAATTACTTTTGTATTTATTTATTCATGATCATTCTGGTAGAATATAAAAACTCCTTGAGGGCAGGGATTGTTTCTACCTTTTTTTATTGCCTGACATTTAAATGTTTAATAAATGCTTGCTAATTGACTGATTTGCCAGTCTGCCTCTAGAATCTGCCTTATTTCAGAGTGTTGCATGCCAGATTAGTTTCTGTGACTATTATTTTCTAGATGTCTATTGCTAAATTAACAGCATATAGGAATATGCACAGGATATCTGTAACTAAAGTACTGTCACTCTGCAAGTCACCCAAATGTAAACTTCAGAATTATGTTTTACTCATCCCTCTCATTTACCCTCCAAATCCAATCACCAAATTCTAATGATTCTTGTTCTATAATGTCTCTCATTCATTTATTTACTTCTACTCCCGCCACCACTGCCCTACTTCAAGCCCATCAGCTCGATTTTGTACTGTTATCATAACATTCTTTTTAATCATCTTCCCCATTTCAATCTATCTTGCACATATCCACCAGCTTAATCTTACTAAAACGCATTTCTAAATCATTCTCAAAACTTCCCTAGTCGAGAGGATTCTGGGAAGATGGCAGAGTAGGTCAGAAAATTCTAAGCTCTCAAGATTTTCCCTCACAAAAGAGTTAAACTAGCACCTTAGGGTGAAGTACCCTGGGTCCTCCAGTGACAATTTGAGAAGATCCAAAGAAGAATCCCAGAAAGAGGTTTGGTCCTAGAGAAGAGTAAATACCTCCAGGCTAGGTTCCAGTTTAAAAGCAAGCAGCAAACTTCTTAAACAAGAAGGGACAAGCCCTGGGGTTACTTGGTTTGAGAGGCTGCTTTGGCCCCAGCCACAGGAACTTTTACACCCCACATATAGTGAGGGGAGTTGGGGGCGGGGGGGGGGGGGGCGGAGGGGGGAAGATCCCAGGGAACTTCTGCTGACAAGGAACACCACACCCAGTTGTGCTTTGAAGAATGGCAGGGCAAGAAAGAACCAGTACACAGCCAATGAGTGCAAAAGCAGTGGGATAGGGGAAACCCCCGACTGTGGGCACTTACAGAAGGTTGGAGGTTTGGCTTTGATTTCAGGCTAGAGGGGAGAACTGAAGATCTGGGGCAAGAGGCACCATTTCCCATACCCCAGGGCAAGAGGTGATTACAAATAATTAAGATATTACCACAAAAAATGCACAGGCAAAGGAGAAAGAATCCAACCATAGAAAGCTATTTTGGGAATAGAGGTGACCAGGGTCCATCTTCAAAGGAAGCTATTGAAATAAAGAAACCCCCAAAAAGTAATGTCAAATGGTCACCTGCCCAAAAAGAATTCACAGAAGATCTTTAAGAATGACTTTAAAAATCAAATAACAGAGATGGAGGAAAAACTAAATAAGAAAATAAGAATAATCCAAGAAAAACAAGAAGAGTATGAAAGGAAAGTCAACCAATTAGAAAAGGAGATTCAGAATCTTAAGGAAGAAAATGACACCTTGAAAATCAGAATTGGGCAGAGTAAACCAGTGAAATTGTAAGAGTGCAAGAAATGATTAAACAAAACATGAATAATGAAAAAAATGGAAGAGACAGTGAAACATCTCATAAGAAAAACAACAGATTTGGAAAATAGATCAAGAAGAAAATACATAAAAATAATTGGACTAACTAAAAGTTATGATCAAAAAAGAATCTTGATACAATAATACAAGAAATAATTAAAGAAAATTGTCCTGAAGCATTAGAACAAGGGGGAGAGTAGAAACAGAAAAAATCCATTGATCACCACTCAAAAGAGATCCTATGAGGAAAACTCATAGGAATATTATAGTCAAATTCTGAAACCCGCAGCTCAAGGAAAAAATATTAAAAGCATCAAGATCAAAACAATTTAAATATGATGGTGCCACAATTAGAATTACACAAGACCTAGTAGCAGAAACATTAAAGGACCACAGGTCTTGTAACACAACGTATCAAAGAGCAAAAGAACTGGAGCTCCAGCCAAAAATATGATACCCTGCGAAGTTAAGTATTATCCTGAATGAAAAAAATATGGACATCTGATAAACTCTCAAGACTTTCAAGATTTTATTTAAAAACATCCTAAACTTAATGGAAGATTTGACATACAAGAACCAAGAGAAATATAAAACACATAACAAAGATTGAGTATAAGGGATCCATGGACAGTTTACTTCATATAGCTGTAAAATGTATGTCTAAGATTCTTATCAATAATTGGGGAGTTCATAAGAAAGACTGGGGTAAACTTGAATATGATATGAATTTTAAAAGTAAAAGGAACAGCTTAAAAGAGTAATTATTTCATACAAATGAGGTGCAAGAGGAAGAATTGATACAGAGGCATTAGATGAGGGAGGAGGACTGGTACTTCTGATAACCTACTTTCATCAAGAATGAGTTTGAGAACAACACATATATGTTTAGAATATAAAGATCTTTTAAATTCAGAAGAAATAAAACAGCAGAGTCATAGGGAGGGGGGAGAGGACAAGGGAGAGAGTGTTAGAGGGGACAGCAATGGAATCGGTAAAATAGAGGTATAGAAGGTTTAGATTTATAGGCATGGGAGGATAGGAGAAGGATCCTTGGAGGTCATTAGGCAAGTCACAGGAGGGCAAGTTAGTGGGTAGAAGTAAAGTAGAAGAGGCAGGATGGATAAGAAACAAGAGATATGCACATACATAAAAACAAAGATCACTATAAGATAAAGTCCAAATTCTTCTACCTGGCAATCAAGGCCATTCACAAACTGGTCCCAATTTAACATTCCAACTTATCTCACACTATTCCTCAACTTAAATCTCTGCTCTAAATAATCTAGTTTATTCACTGTTAACCTGCCCATTCCTGCCTTCCTGGCTTAGTTTATCTTATTTCCCAAACACAATACAATATACCCTACTCTCAACCTTTCCAAATCCTATCCGTCTTTCAAGGTTCAGATCAAGTCCCATCCCTTTCATGGTACCTGTTACACTCTGAAATGAGTCAGATCACCGAAGGACAATCCAACCTTCTGGTTTCAATTTTCCAACTTTGTGATTAATCCTTGTCATCATTTGCTAACCGGCTGCCTGGTCGATTGTTCAATGATGAGTTTCAACAATTTATTAATTAATCCACAATTTTAACTATGTATGAGGCTTCTCTTACAGTCACAAATAATATACACAAACACACACCCACACACATACAAATATGTGTGTATATGGGTATGGGTGTATGTGTATGTGTGACTGATTAGATTCATGGATGTACTGGCAAACGTTTAACACTAGCTCTACAGGGAGAAAAATGCATTATCTCACACATTTAAATATAATCTTCCTTACTGACATTTTCTCTATGCCATTCTTAAGTCTAAACAATCGACAAGACAATAAATTGAACCTTGATTTGTAGAGTTTGCTGATTTCCAAAGTATGAATGTTCACAGAGCTCTCATGAGCTAGTTCCAGATGGTTCCAGCATACCCCTAGTGAGATTACCTTCAGATATGTCCTCAAAGTTATATCTGTCGCTTAAAGGATACATAAATCTAAAATAATTCTTCCTTATGTTTTAAGTTCTCTAGTCCATGTTAAAGATTATTTGAAAAATGAGAATTTATTATTTTTTCAAATGATTTTATAATTGGATCTTCTCCCAGAGATTATTGATTTACAAGGTGAACTGAACTGAAATATTGTCCTGTAATATGGATTAAAGGATATTATCACTTCAATTATACTGACGAAAGGATTATCATGGCATATTCCTTACAGAGGAATACAGGCATGTATTATGAAAAATTGATGCCACCTAATTACCAGAATACATTACTAAAGAAGCTGCTAACAAAATGCACATTTTAAAATGATCACGCAGACACTAAAATAACCTAATACTCTGTACTTAGATTAGATGTAGTCAATTTGTTATCACAAACCAAATGCCTCTGTATTTGGATTAGACAGTTAATTCATTATCACATTCAAGCACAGAATTGATTTTTACATTTCTAGTTTACACATATTCCCTGTAGGATTCTTTTTCTCAGAAAAGAAAAACCCAATCTGAGTCACTTAAGATTGTCTTTTTAAAATTGCTGAGGCCTCCACATTCCACTAATTTATTCCCATACTTGTGCTCCCTATTTATTGACTTACAAAGTACAAACAGAAATAAACTATTCAACAGTTTCTCACAACACTCTCCTTCCCCCCCTTAGAACTGCATTTTATTTGAAGCTATTCTAAATCTTTCAACCTGTGCCACATTTCAATAATGACTATTTAATACTTACAATCATTCCCTTATTAGCTTGGCATTTCATTTTCCTTGGTCTATGGCACCCTATAGTTCAAGACAAGGAAATCTCTTTGTTGATCAGTTATTTAAGACCAGCAACAATAACTATGCTGGAAAGAAAGGTACTTTGAGAGGATTACATAACAGCCAGTTCTTAACAGCACCAAACTGAGAGCAGCAAATTACAAACCCAAGTACTTCGTAGCAAGTAACCAAATTGGCTAGTTGAAATGCTAATTGCCATTCAGCAAGGCTAAAGACAGACAGGGGACCTTGTGCTTCATAGAATGACACGCATTTTTACTCCAGTTCTGCACCATTGTCTTGCTGAGAATCATTTGAAATCTATTCAGAAAGGTAGCTCTTTCCCTAACCTTTAAAAATGTGGGAAATTTCTTTGGCTCTAGCACCACAGATCTGCTGATGTGCCAAAAAACCTGAACAGATGGCTGGATTAAGGCCATGTTAAACCCCTAATAAAGTAACCACTAATAAAGCATGAAAGAGTTCAAAGCTCAAATATATAGGATCAATTCAGTAAATGTGTTTGGGGAAAAGTTCTTGATACACCAGATGAGCTACTGAGCAAGAGCATAATCAGCTACTTTAATTTTTAAAACCTGTACACCATCTATTCTATTGATGTGGAATGTTTGTAACATTCAGGAGAAATAAAGATATTACTGAACTAGAAATTGCCCTACCCAAATGTGCTAAAAATATACAAACCCTAAAAAGGACTATTAGCATAAATTTAAAACTAATTTGTTGAAAATATGCCAAGAGCTCTGAGCTCAATTCAGTTTTCTCCTTTATACAAAAGAGAGGCATTTCTGTTTGTACTTTACACAAACTGAGCATTTAATAAATGCCTGTTGAATGAAAGAATAAGAAAGTCTTCCTCTAGTCCCTTTCCTAGATTTTCAAGTATAGCCAATTTTATATCTATAATAGAAAAGCAAAATGGCTCTGAGAGTTACCTGTTCAGTAGGCACAGAAATGTATTGCTTATGTACAATTTTAAGAATACAGTACACTACAGAAGCTCTGGGAAAATTAGATAGCTCCCCTACTCCACCCTCCTCTTTCTCTTCTTCCTCCTCCTCTTCCTCCACCCTCCTTGTCAGGCTGACATGGACACTGGTATACTCAGGTACTATGGCTTCATGTGTGGCCTAATACCCAGACATGACGGGAAACACAGGATTATGTGAGAAGATACCCTCCCCTACCCTGAACGTGAAAGGAAAAAAAAAACAGGCATACATACCACGTGCGAAAAAGCCATTTGCCTTACTTTGTTTTGAACAAATTGGTTTTTTTTTTAAAAAGGACTAACATTTTCACTTTTCTTCTGCATCAAGTATTTTATTTTAGTAACACATAAATGTTTAAATGTTAGGGTGAGAAAGTAGTCAATGTAAATGATAATTCAATTTAAAACTTAATTTCAAAGGATGATAAACTGTTAAAAGTAACTTTCATCCTTGCTTTCCAACAACTGATAAGTAATATAGGGTTAATTTTGCAAGCAATTAAAGAATATGATTTTTTACCATAAATATCAGAATAAAAATGTTTTCACATGGTACATTTCTATTGAGGTGATTCAAGAGGAAAAACATTATTTTATACGAAAACTATAAGGACAATTTTTATCTGAAGAGCTCAATAGGCTTGAAATTATATACGAGAACATCCCTGAAAAATCTACACAAAGAAAGAACAAGAGAAAAAAGTGAGCGTTTCAACTTACAGATGTAGAGATAAGGCCCAGGATAGGTGAGTTGTCACAGATAAATTGATAAGAGAGTAATTCATTCATTCAATCAATATTTTACTATCTACTGTGAATATTCATATAAAAGAGTTAAGACAAGTTTGAAAACAGCAACTACTGACCATAACTCTGTTTTCTCATCTCTAAGATAAGTAAGGCAGCAATGCATTAATACATAGAGGGCTGGCCACAAAGTCAGGAAGATCTCTGTTCACGTTCGGGCTTTGACATATAGTAGCTATGTGATTCCTTTTTTTTCTTTTTTCTTTTTTTGCTTTTTGGAGGGCAATTGGGGTGACTGGCCCAAAGTCTCACAGCCTTCCAAATCTGAATTCAGGTCCTCCAGACTCCAGGGCCCGTGCTCTATTCAATGCACCACCTAGCCAGCCCAATTAGCTATGTGATTCCATGAAGGATACTTAACCTCTCAGGGCTCCCCAAAATACCCTCTGAGACGATAAAATGCACAACAGTTGTTGTGGTACAACATTGGCAGTTACCTATATTTTATACAACTCTTACACAGATGAAGTCACAGGTCCACAACTACCCATCCTGATCCTTGTGCATTTTTTAAAAATCCTCAGAGAAGGTTTTGTGCTGAGCTATGACTCAGGAGGATGTAGGTTCAAATCCTGCCCCTGACACTTTCTTGCCCACAAGCTCTTGGAGAGCAGGCACAGTCGCTGTGGTTTTTGTTTGTTTTTTTACTGTATCCTCAGCCCTTATAGCCCAGTGCCTGGCACATAGGAGGTGCCTGATAAATGTATGCTGAATCACTGACTGACTAGCTATGTTACTGTGGGTAAGTCACCTAACTTCCAGGTGCCTCAGGCCAATTTCCTAGGACTTATCTACTAACAGGTGAGGACCTCCCACTATTGAAGCAATCCAGATGCTTCCCATATCTCCCATTTTAAAAATTCATATATGAAAATGGACTATGTGTACATGGAGGCTATCTCTGATCAAAATATAAGTAACAGGTAAATTTCATTTAGTAAGTTATATATTGTACTATATTGTTACATTAATATAATATTAACATATTATAAATATATACAATATAATATTATTATTACATAGTCTTTTCACAATAGTAGAAAAATGAAGTCACGGCTGACAGAGAGAATATAAGATCTTGCGGTGTTCATTATTTATGGTTTTAAGACACCATTTTACTTGACAAATCAAAACATGGCATTAAAAGACATCCTACCAAAAAGGCATCACACACACACATCAAAATAATGCAAAAACCCTATGAAAGATATACTACAGAAATAATTTTGTTCAATAATTGACTGAATCTTGATATCAAAGTGTTAAAAACAGAGCTCACCAAAGGCACTCGCCAAGGGACAGAAGACGCCCTGCATAACATCTTAACAAAGGGATGGGGGCTGGACTTAGGATTCTCATTGGTATTGGGAACTCACAGGTGAAAAAACTCCCTCTATCAGCGAACCACAGCACCTGCTCTGCAACATGTAGTCACAGCTGCCAAGAGTCCTGATGTTAAGTGTCATGCCCAGTCACACAGGCAATATACATCAGAACCCAGGTCTTCCTGGCTTCAGTGATGGCTCTCTAAGAACACTGTCTCCTAACAAAAAGGGTACAAGATGGATTTTCTGTTGATGGTAAGAGTTTCAAAACATACAAGTTACACCATGCTCCAGAAAACTGCAAAGCCTTCTCTTCAGAGAAGTCCAAATTAACTCCAAAGCGATCTGTCTAATAACCAATGCTGGAAAAATAAAGTAAATGAAAAATGCATGTTGCCTAGACTATGACATGAAGCATTATTAGTAAATGTTTTTTGGTGCTGCACATGGATGAGTTAGATGGAGATCTAAACAGTATAAAGACATAAGAGTGGATTGTGGTTATATTTCAGAAGCTGCAAGTTGTTCAATGATCCTCAACAGTTTGCTGTTCAAAAAATCCACCTCTTTCAAAGTCCATAATAACAAAGCACACTATGGTGTTTGGAGAATCAAAATGACAAGTACTTTTTCAACCAAACAGTGGAAAGATGCTTGGTGGGCATAAAGAAGTTATAACATATTACCAAAAGTCACATTATTTAAGATATGACATAGGAATTCTACCTAGTTGTAAAAACTTCTTACTTACATTACATACGAGAAAACACAAGATCTGACAGCATTACCATTTATATAGTATTTTAAGATGTGCAAAGTACTTTACAAATACCTCACTTTATAAGATGTCAAAGTACATATCTAAATGTGTAGTAAGTTTAGAAAATAATTTTTTAAAATCTTTTTATTTAATCTGACAAGGTAATACTGAGTACTTTCTTTCATTCAGTTAAATAATGAGCTCAAGAAAATAGTAAGATGCATGACTTTGAGCAAGGCATCTCACCTCTCCAGGTATGTTTCTTCAACTGTAACATGAATGTTGTTAAATGCTCTCTAGGTTCCCTCCCAGGTCTGAAATTCCACATTTGGTGAATATTGTCCCTCTTCCCTCCCCAGCTCTTGTCTTTCTGAATCAATTAAAGATTACACAAGATTTCTCAAAAATTTTCATACAGTCTTAAGCTTTAATAACTAATCTACAAGATATGTATATATCTTGTATATACTATATATGTCATATATGTGTGTATATGTATTCTTGCAGGTACTCTGCATATAGATCTTCCTGTAGTCTCATAGGAAGATTCCTTCTTTCTAATTGCAGACGCATTCTTTTGAACAATAAAGGCTCGAGGGCAACTCAAAGTAGAAAGCTCCTTGGCCACATTTTTGCCTGGTATCCTTTCTCTCCACATTGACTGAACCATTAAGCCATTAAATATCATACCAGAGCCAAATTGTATCTAACTTGCCAAACCCATGAAATTAATGTTATTAAATGAATGCTGAAGCTACCTATTTTGAAACTGAAAAAGTTAGTACTTGTTTAAAAAACAAAAATATGGTGTCCCCAAAGTCTCAGTGCAGTTTTGAGGTTTAAAACTGCACCAAGACTTTTGGAACACACTGTACAATGAATATATTTCAGTTCTATCTCATCAGATCAGGAGCTAATTCTTTTATCAAATTTACATTTACTCCTTAAAGTTGAAGATAACTTTTGATCCAGTTTCTGAATCATTCATTAAAGCTCTATGAATCATGGAAACCTGCTCTGATCATCAATCTTTCAAATTCAGTGTGTCCCAAAAGTGCTTAAGTAGAGTTTAACTCTGTACTATACATTTTGAAACACACTATACATTTTGATTACCTTTAAAAATCACTCATATTTTAAAATTAGGTATCTTTGGTTATATTTCACCAAGTTCACATCTTAGTGATTCAGACTTCATTTAGTAGCCCTAAAGACTATATTTTACACAAAGTTAATACTCCCTGCATAATCCAACAAGTTAGTGGCCCCAAAGTGTTACTTTCTACTTTATTTTTTTTAAGTAGTTTCCTTTTCTCTTTAATTCTGATAAAAGTTTGACAGAGTGAGTAAGTTTCTTCAGTATTCTAAGGTAGAAAATCAAAAACACTAATAGTAATGCTCCGTTAGTCACAAGTTATTTTTATCAGCCCTTATTACTTCCAACACTGGTGAATGAGCTGCACCTTTAAGATCTAGTGTCAAGCAATAAGCTCAGTGTGTGGAGACCACTTTTAGCCATACTAATTAAGCACATGTTTAAGGCCAAGTATTTTGTCTAAGTGCTATATTTAGTAGAATTTTAAAATATCCTTATAAATCAAAAATGCTAAGCTTGATTTTTTTTTTAAAGTATGTTTTCAGGCGGGTGAAAGTTGAATAGATTTCATATTTTCAAACAGATTTTTACTTCTCTACATTAGTTTAAAATACAATCATTTTAAAAGATCGTTTGGCAGTTCCAACAACTACTTTCATACAATTTTCAATTCGAAATTATATTTAGATACCTCTCCAGGACACAATCTACATATTCACTTTATGTAATGTGCTTTGATATAGAACTTACTTAGAATACACTGGAAACTACTTTCCTGGAATATCTAGATCCTTTCATTATGATTAAATATCTACGGAGTTATGCGCACAAACACTTAATTTTCAACCCAATTTTTAAAATTTAAGCTACGGTTAAGGTTACAAGGCGGGGGAGGAAAGGAGAGGAAAAAAAGAAAGGAAAACTCAGCATCTAGTTATTTCGTTTTCACCTTCTTTTCTATCAACCAACTTTTGAAAGGGGTGTAAAGGCTTGAAAACTGGGGAAGAAAAGGGGGCAGCAGGTTGCTGGAGGCTGGTTCATTCTGCGGTCAGCTCCCCGACGCCCTGCCGCCTCTAGCTGAAGGCGCTCGGCTCGGCGCAGCTCGGCCGCAGGACGGACCGGGCAGAGCAGCTTCCGTGGCCGCCAGCATACCCCCGCCCTGTGACAACAGGTGCGCTGGAGCTTGACCATCTCGCCTTCGGGGGAGCGCACGGGCTAGAAGGTGGGCTCCCCGAATTGCACCCTCTCCCGCCTGCCAAAGACTCCTACCTGGACCCGAGGACGAGGACATCCGTGTCCTCTGGACAAAGCCGTTCGGAAACACAGGCTCCACTGCCACTAGCCTCCTTTCCCAGCTCGCCTTCTCCCGGGCTCCAGACTCTCTCCCGCTAGCCTGATGCTTAGGAAAACTCGGTCCTCTTACCCCCTCCCTCTCTTCCTCCGGCTCCAATAGAACTAGCGGCTCCTGGGGCCCCGCGTACCTGACCAGAAGAGCAGGGGGGGACGGCCGCAACCACGAGCGCTCCGCTGCGCGGCGGGGACCAGGAGGCGTCGACACACCCTGCTTGGGGCATCGCTAATGGTCTCTTCCGGCAGCTCGGCGCCCGGGGGGCCGCGTGGGCGCGTGGGGAAGGCTCTCCCAGCGTGCGGGAGCCTTGCTTACAGACCGTGCTGGGCAAGCGTGCATCCCCTGCGCGCCGCTGGGCTGAAATCTCTGGGGGCTGCCCCTTACCTGGGGAGGCTGCAGCTCCTCCCTCTGACGCCCCCTCACCTTCATAGCCCAGGGGCGCAGGGGAGGCCCAGGTTTACCTCCCTACAGGAGAAATGTCAGAAGGTAGCCAATTCATCTCCAAGAGCTCTTTCCACTTTTTCTGGCCTGAAACTCTATGAAGGACTTTAGGACGCGCTGTATTTGAAAAACTGATGGTAGAACAAGTTTCCATTATGCGCAAAAATTTTAACGAAGAAAGCCCGCTACAGACACATCACCTGTCTTTTGATTTTAATATGCGGCAGCGGCATGGGTCAGCTTTATTGGCACTTTCCGTCCTCTGTGGCGCACCCCCAACAAAGTGAGCAAATCGCAGGTCCTTTCTTCTACAAGATTCTATGCCAGGGATGAGGAACCTGCGGCCTCGAGACCACATGTGGCCCTCTCGATCCTTTGACGGAATCTAAACTTCACAGAACAAAGTTTGGATTCCGTCAAAGCGCCGCACTTGAGAACGCAGAGGACCACGTGTGTCCTCGAGGCCGCAGGTTCCCTACCCCTGCCTGTTCTATGCTCTTTTATGGCACATATGGACCTCTTGAATTCATAGAATTTTCCAGCTGGAAGGCCCCTTGAGGATGATCTAATCCAGTCTTCTCCTGGGGGATCTGCTGAGAGAGGCCCAGGGCACATAATTGACTTATCTGAAGTCACACAACCTGATGACAGAGCGGGACAAGAGAATGGGTCTCAACTCTATGCTTACGCCTTCCATAATTTTTGAAGTGTTGGCTACTACCAGGAAAGGAATTTTTAACTCGTTCCTGAAGATATAAGTGCAGTAAAAAATCACGAAACTCAAGAAAGACAGTGAGAAATGCAACAAAAGCTAGGGAGCCTCTTTGCCGCAGGGGGCTGCCGGGATGGCGGAAGCCCCGCCCCAGAGGAGGGCGTGGCTCCTACTTCCGGCAGCGCCATGGCTGCTACCATTTCCAAAATGGCGTCGCCGCTGGTGTCCGACAGCGACGTCTGGCAGAACTGGGAAGACAGCCGTTGGGGGCCTTGGGAAGGCCACATGCCGACCATCCTTCACTACAAATGGACAAGTCCTCACATTTGTCCTTCTGGGTGAAAAGAGAGAGAAGAGTGCACGCACGTGAGAAGCCGTCTTGGGAACGATGGTGAGCCTCTTGCTGATCAAAACATCAAAAATCACTTCTCCCCTCCCACTTTGATTTTTTTTTTAAGTGTAAGGGGACGTGCCTTCACTAACTCCTTAAAGAGGCCTATTCACGGAATGGGTGTTACCTCACTCAAAGTGAGGGCCTGAAAAGCCCTTAGCCTAAAAGGGCCAGGATCTCCCACTGCATCCTGAGCCCTCTCCAGTTGTCCTGATGAATATCTGGCCCGAGGGCTCTGGAGGAGAAAGTGAGGCTGGTGACCTTGCACAGCCCTCCTTTGCTGAAATCAGAGTTAACTCCAAGTCATATCATCATCTCCCTGATGTCATGGTCCTCTTTGAGAATGGAGAAACACAAGTTATGGTATTAATGATACTGTGGCAGACAAGTTTCCAAAGGGGGGCTTCAACAATGCCTTGTATGTACCCACCAAATGATAAGACCGTTGCCACACTATATGTTGGTGGCCTGGGAGATAGTCAGTGAGACTGATGTCAGAAATCATTTTTACCAGTTTATTGAAATCAAAAAGATAACAGTTGTTCAGAGAGGTGGTGTCCTTTCATCTAGTCTGTTACAAGCCAAGTTCCAGATATAGTAGCTGAACTGCTTCAAAAAACTGACTGTAAATGGGCATAGGCTTAATGTGAAATCAGCAGTTAGAGGGGGGGAAAGGAAAAATAAGGAATTAAGTTGGAGCTTGTCCTAAGACTACTTAGAGCTCTTGTCCTCCAAAAGCTTAAAAAGAAGTTTCTGCCAATTATTTTAATCTCCCTTCCTGCAGTCCTCCAGCAAGGTCATTATTGCCCTGCCCCCTTCTCCTGGGATTGCACCTACACCCCTACTAGGTTTTAGATCACATATATTTTACCCAGTGGGCCTATCACCTCCCTTCATTCAAGCTCCAGGATCCATTCCCAGAGGATGGGGGCTCGTGCAAGAAAGCACAGCAGTCCCTAACACCCTGCTACAGTGGTTGGACTCTGAGAAGGAAATGGCACTTCAGAAACATAATTTTAAAATCTTGGAGTAAAAGAAGGAAAGATAAAAAGAAACAAAATAACTTACATTAAATAGAATTTTTATGGACTACAAAGTGCTTTTCCCTCAACAATCCTCTGAAATTGTAATGCAACTATTAATATTCTTATTTTACAAATGATAAATGGAGAATCAATGTTCAATTCAACAAACATTTATTAAGAACCTAAAGTGCTAAGAACTCTTCTAGAAGTTGGGGATACAAAGACAAAACATAAATAGTCCCTGCCCTTGTAATGGTAATGGGAATTTGAAGATCTTTACTGCTTTGAAGATCTTCCCTGCTCCCTAATAGGGCAAATGTAATCACATGGAGCTTGTGGTGGGAGGAGTTTGCTGAAGGGTAGAGCAAAGCCCATAAGAAGTTTGAGCAGCTAGAGCTGGAGGGAGGAGAAGACAAATGCTAAGAGATAGCTAGGCTTATGAATGTTTGTGGGAAGGCTAAATAATAGTGTGGCTCTCTGCTGTGTTATAGTGTATTAACTTCTTTGTTGCTATAATAGATTTGGTTTCCTGGTGTTGGGATTTGACTTTCTGGTATCTGGATAAATGTTGTGCTTCTATCTTCTATATGGAGAGTCTGTTATATTTTGTGATTCAGAACTGTGCCAGCATATTCATAGTCACCATCAGTACTGTGAATATTGCATTAGTGCTACAGCCCTCAAGGAACTTACATTCTTGAGAATGGGGGCAAGGCTATGGTCCATTACACAGAAAAATAAATAAAAGGTGATTTGATAAGAGAGAGAGCCTTAGCAAGTAAGCGATTAAGAAAGACTTCTGGTAGGAGGGGATATCAAGTTTGCCCTTGAAGGAAGCTGAGGATTCTAACAGATCAGGGTATAAAGTACAATATAGTCATCTGAAAATTTTGCCAGGCAAAAGCAAAGATGGGAGAATTAATTATTCAGTGTCTAGGGAAAAGCAAATAGACATGTTTGGTTTCAATGGAGAATCTATGAAGGACAGTAATGGGAAATAAATGTCTAGGGATTGAGTAACAAGATTAAATAATTTGCCCACCATTTCACAGCAAAGAAGTCTCAGCCTGGCCCTAAAGCTTAGTCTTCTTTTGGCAATAAATTAATTGTTTCATTTTGTTTTTCCCTATTTCTGTGACCTTACCCTTATACAAAACCATTTTGAACTGTCACTTAGAGTACCATAAACATTTCTGGGTGCTATACAAATATTCAGTGAGATAAAATGAAATGACCAAATGAATTGAACAGTGCTAATCCAAGAACAAATTTTAAAAGTAGACCTCTCCTCCCTGGAAAGATGAAAACTTAAAACTACAAATTGTTAGAGCTGGAAAGAACTTTAGACACAATCTAAACCATCCCTCTAATCTTACAGATAAAGAAACTGGTAAGTGTAGTCATTTGTCCAAGATCATCCAGGTAGTTGATAACTGATCCAGAAATAGAACCTAGGTCTCTTTACTCATAGGTTGTGACTAGTTGATTTGATCAAAACTATCGAATCAATTATTCATATAGACCAGTGGTTCTCAACCTTCCTAATGCTGTGACCCTTTAATACTTGTATGTGGGTGAACCCGCCTGGAGACAGAGGAGCGGTGTTTTCCTATGGTCTTAGGTGACCCTGTTCAACCCCCAAAGGGGTCGCGCCCCACATGTTGAGAACCACTGATGTTGACAGTTTGAAACAGAGGACAAGATAATGAGGAAAAAATTTCCTATATCAATTGTTATATTTTCAGTTCACAGTTGTACTACATCACTATTAGGCATACCAATCTGTTTCTTGGCTAAAGTTATTTCTTAGTCAAATTCAATGGAACACTGACAAAACTAATGTTTCAAAACTATTCCTTGTTTTGCTGAACTCCAAAATTCAGAAGTTGTCAGGATGTATCTGCTAGAAGGTATAGCTTTTCCACCCTCAGCAGGTCAAGAACCCTGAAGGGAAAATTTCTGAAAAAAGGATGTAACTCAACTACAAAACCTGGGTTGCTAGAATTGACCTAGCTAGATTCTCTGATGATATAGACCAGTGGTTCTCAACCTGTGGGTCGCGACCCCTTTGGGGTTGGAACAACCCTACACAGGGGTCGCCTAAGACCATCAGAAAACACATATTTCCAATGGTCTTAGGAACTGAGACACCGCTCCTCTATCCATCTCCAGGCAGGTCTGCCCACATGCAGATACGCCCACATACGAGTATTAAAGGGTTGCAGTATTAGAAAGGGTGAGAGCCACTAATACAGACCTACCTTTAAAGTCTTAAAATCATCCTCAGGAACATAATCCTTCCCTCATTCGCAGATACTGAATACCCAACTATTGCAATATCCCCTTTCCCCAAAAGAGATCAGACATCAAATTAATCAGTGAGGATCTCTTTATGCTGAGATTTATTCTAACAAGCAGATGATAAATTTGGCCCGTCTACAGATAAGTGGCCTAAGAACTCCTGAGACTGTTCTCAAAGTAAAAGCTCACAAGGAATTATCCTTGGTCTTATAATTACCTCTATTTTTGCTTATA
This sequence comes from Pseudochirops cupreus, assembly GCA_028627135.1. NCBI lineage: Eukaryota > Metazoa > Chordata > Mammalia > Diprotodontia > Pseudocheiridae > Pseudochirops > Pseudochirops cupreus. Next base: position 235,810,267 of record CM053580.1, on the reverse strand, counting down.
ATGATGTATTGACCTTACTAACTACAGACTTCATGATTCTGTCATTTGCTTGATTCTTTGCTACTACTTGAAATTCTTCTGACTTAAGACTGGCAGACTGCTTAGCCTCATCTCTTGCTACTGCTATAAACCCTGCTGACTTCAAACTCTGACCTTTTCTGCTCCTTAACTGATTTGTGTCCTGGCCACCTTCACAATTGAAACACCCTATCATTTCATCTGGCATAAAGTCCAATTTTGCTCACCTAGGTGCTGCCAATTAGTTCCACATGTTTTGGTCTAGGTTAGTGACCCTGATTGGTTCCTGCCTCAACAGGAACCAAATAAAACTCCTAGGCATGAGGAAGGAGATGCCTCATTCACCAAGGTCCTGCCTTTCTTTCATTGTTGGCTTTAATCTGTTATTCTAGTCTACTTCACTACATGCCGGTAATGTGGTTCAGTTACATTGCTCTCCCCTTTGATTTGTGCCTTCCTAGTTCTTACCCAACTTTCTGTCTGTATCATTTGTGGATAGCTCTTTCCACGACCATCACACACACACACACACACACACACACACACACACACACACACACACTCTCATTCTACCTGTCTCACTGAGTTCACAGAACTTAGTTTAGCATATTATTTCCCTTCACAATTGAATCCTAGACTAACTTTTTTGTATTATTTCCTCCCCCTTCTTCCCCCTGCCTTGTGCCCACCCCACTGCTCTCCTTGGAGGTTGATCTCCAGAAACTCATAATCTGGCAAGATGACATCAACTCTAAAATTCACACTTTCTTCTATCTACTGCACCCATCCCCCACCCCTCCCTCTCTCAGACTGGAAGAGGTAGAAGGATGGATATTGGAGAGCTGCTCCACTATTCAAGGAGGGAGCCCAGGGCAGGGATGTCATCATTTTTCTACCCCAGCTGCAGGACTTTATCTTGCCTTCTGTAGTCAGTACCCTTTCCCCACATTTTTCAGATTGTTTTTATATGTTGTCTTTCCCCATCAGATTTTGAGCTCCTTGAGGGCAGACTGTCTTTTGCCTTTCTTTGTATCCCTTATGCTTAGCATAGTGCCTAGCACAAAGTAGGCACTTAAATGTTTATTGACAATTGACTAAATAAGCCTGTCCTGCCAGCTAATTTTCTCTGTGCCTTAGGATATTCTCCACTCTTGAAATTCCTTCCTTTCCTCTTCCCACATATTGAAATCTTATAGCATGGATAAAATCTCTCTTCCTTATGCTTCCCCTACCCCTCTCACCATTACCCAGACTTGAATTGTTTTCTCTCTCCTCTGAATTCCCAGAGGATATAATGTCTAGAGTACTTACTCATACTTATTGATACTCAATCATAATCGTAGAATCACAGAATCTCAGAGCTGAAGGGACATCAGGAACCACATAGTGGAAACCTTACCTGAACAAAAATCACCCCCGGCCTAAAACATCTCTGGCAAGTTTGCATCCAGCCTTTGCCTGAAGAGTCCCAGTGAGTGGGAACCCAAGATCTGCTGAGACAGCCCCCTTTCAATCTGAGATGGTTCTAATTATTAGGAATTTTTCCTTACATCAAGCTTAAATGTTACAGAGGGAAAGTACCTTAAGAGATTATGTAAGCCAATATCCTCATTTTTCAGGTAAAGAGACTGAGGATCAGAGAAGTAACTAGAACCCACACAGTATCCCAAATATCACAGCACAGTCTTCCAATGTTCTCTTTTGTTTAGTCCCTGCAAAGGAAAAACTGAAAAAAAAAAATCCCATGACAGCTAGCAGCTGCACCATTCTGAGGGAGAAGTCAGTCTATGAGCAAAAGACTAGTTGGAAATAGTGAAACTGCTCCTAAAAACATGGGCTGATCCTCCAGGCCTGACACACTCTCTCTCTCCCCATCTAGAACTCTCGGCTTCCTTGAAGCCTCAGCTCAAGTCCCACCTTCTGCAGGAATCCTTTCCAAGTCCTCCTTAATCTTAGTGCCTTCCCTCAGAGATTATCTCCAGTTTATCCTGGGTGTGCATATTTATATGTGTGCACACTATATATAGATACAGATGTCTTGTTTGTATACAGTTTGCATGTTGTAGTTCCCATTGGAATGTGAACTCCTTGAGGACAGGTGTTGTTTTTGTCATTCTTTGTGTCCCCAGAGCCTGGCACACAGGAGGCACTTGATAAAGAAGTAGTGAACCATAAGGAGTGTTTAAAATAGTGCTTAAAGGGTAAGATGGAGAGTTTTGTTCAGGGATGGGGGGGAACTTTTGGCCTCGAGGCCACAGGTTCCCCACCCCTGGCTTAGTTTAAAGAGTTTAAAACAGAAAGGCAGACATTGTGACCTAAGAATTATGATCCCCAACTTAAGAAACAATGCCCTAGAAGAGCCCCAAATCCTTGCATCAATCTGAAATATCATTCTTCCTTTAGGTCATCGTTATTTAGCCTGGAGTCCGTGAACTTTAAAAAAATGTATTTTCAGTTCTGAATTCTCTCCTTCCACCCCGTCACCCACTAAGAGAAGGCAAAAAATACAATACTTATTATACATATGAAGTCATGCAAAACATATTTCCACATTAGCCATGCTGCAAAAGACAAAAAAGAAAAGAAAATATGCTTCAATCTGTACTCAGAATTCATCAGTTCTCTCTCTGGAGGTGGTTAGCACTTTTCTTCATTAGTTCTTTGGAAATGTCTTGGATCATTGTATTGATTTGAATAACTAAGTCTTTTACAACCAACTCATTACAATATTGCTGTTACTGTGAACAATGTTCTCATAGTTTTGCTCATCTCACTTTATATCAGTTCATGTAAGTCTTCCTGGGTTTTTCTGAAACTATCCACTTCATTTCTGTCAACACAAGGGTTTTCTATCACAATCATATGCCACAACTTGTTTAGCCATTCCTCAATTGATGAGCATCCTCTCAGTTTCCAATTCTTTGCCACCACAAAAAGGGCTGCTATAAATATTTTTGTAATGTGTGGGTCTTTTTGCTTTTTTTATGTTTCTCAGGTATAAAGCCCATGAACTTTCTAAAAAATATTTTTATAGCTAAATTTCAGTACAAATTTCTTTCCTTTGTAATACTATATATTTTACTTTATGCAAATAAAAATATTATTCTAAGTAGGGGTCCATAAGCTTCACCAGACTTCCAAATGGCACAAAAAAGATTAAGAACTTCTGCTTTAGATGTTCCATACTGTAAATGACCAGAAATGAACTCTTCAGCAAAAAGGTGTCCTATTATAATTGCTCTAGACTTTTGGATGCTCTTGCCAGTCTTGGCTCTCAATCCTATTCCAAAACTAGTCTACATTAAAACTTGAGCTACATAACACATTTCCACAAATAAGTTGCTCCAGATGTGTTCTTTCTTAAGATCCAGAAGCACAATTCCTAAGTACCCAATTTCATATCTATGGGAATGAATTGGGTAACAAAATACATTTACCCCATTTAGAATTTAGAATTACCCTACATAGCCAATTTTAAAAAGTTAAATAAGCCCATTGCTGCAAAAAAGCTTAATGTTAGTAAGGTGGCAAATATATTTCTTCAACAATCAGTACAACGTACAACCCAACTGTAACAGAGTGTAAGAGAGCTTCTTGATGATCAGAGAGGTTAATAATTTGCACAAGGTCACACAGTTTTGAAATGTGTCAAAGTCAGAATTTAAACCTTAACCTTCCATGTCTAACACAGAATCAACTATATTACTCCACTCTGCCTTGGAGACAAATTAGAAGATTTCTTAGACTTTCAGGTTTTTCTCATGTCATCTTCCCAATAAGTAATACACCCATAAAAAGACAAAATGCCCATCCATTACTATTGACCTGGCATACATTGTTGCTGGTGTTTGAACAAGAAGGCAAGTAGTTCTCTGAGAGGTTGGTTGATCATGTTATTTTACTGGAATTCCAAGATGTTATTGCCACTTCTGGGTGTAGAATTGTTTTTTCTTGATTAAAGTTTTCCATTCCTTTGACCAACTAGTAGTGCTTCTAACCCCCTGTAGATCATACTAAATGAGAAGTTGAAAGTTTGTTTTTCAGAAGTTAAGTTGGAATTTGGCCCAAAAGTACCTTTTAATTCCCAACTCTTGCTTCTTTGTTAAATTTTGAAAAAATTTTCTTTTTAAAATTTGTATTATCTATTATGCTTTGATTTCTCAAGTTTACTTTTCATTCTATAATTCATACTAAAACTCAGAAAAAACCAAAAATATAAAAGATAACCAAACATATTAAATTTAAAATATATACAAGAATTACATTAAACATTAGATCTCATTTAAATGTTCCCAAAAAACTATATTCTAAGTTAATCCTTCCACCAGTGAAAACTAGATATTATCAGTTTTACATTTGATAAATTTAACAAGTTTCTGTAATCAAAGTATCTAAAAAAGTAAAGTTATTATAAAACAACTTATTTACAATAATGTTGAATTATTTTTGTTTATAATAGAATATGGATATAATTTTTTTTAAAAAGGTATACACAGAATTGTTAAGAAGCCAGCAAATCAATCTCCTTATAAATCTAAAAAAATTACAAAATAATCCCCATCATGAGCTTATTATTCTACTCTGTGGCCAGGAAATAGGCTTTAGTGTGTGTTAGGTAGTGCAGTTTCACTCTATACTGGTAAAGGGTGACCAAAAACCCCCAGAATTTTGTCTTCCATGGAAAAAGATGTTAAACATTTAGTTTCTCTAGTTTGAAGAAAAAAAATATATTTACTTCACGATGCCTAAGATTCTATTCAGATAAGCAATAAAAAGTTTCAATTCCTCAAAAAATAGCATATCTGATGGTCATTTCCCTTCTATTTTAGAAGGGATTTTTAAAAAGAAAACATGTAAGACTAGCTCATTCAATCTTTTTTTAAGTCACTCCTAGTTCATACCCACCATGTGTGGTGCTTCCCTGTGGTTTGTTATTTTACTTCAATGGCAGGGGGAGGAAACCAACAAAGCTCGGCAGCCATACTGCATATCACAATGTAACCATGGAAGCATTTGTCCACTTGTCAGAGTCGCTTGAGAATGATTCAGCCATTCATTTCATTGAATCAATATTGAAGCTTTTAAGATTTATGGCTTTTGGTTTGGGAGAAAACTAATAACACAATTTCTTCCTTTTTTAGCATACAGTTCTTGTTGGGAGTAGATCACTAAAAAAAATATTTTATCACATTTTATTGATGGGAATGGGTTCTAGGATTATGTGTCCTTACGTAGAGAAGAATTACTCAATAGTATATTTGCATTAGCATATAGTGAAAAAGAACTTTACATTTTTCAAAGGCATTCTATGTATAACACCTCCAGCAGAAAGTCAAGAACCATATATGGTAACAAAAGATGAAGTACGTGTTATGATCTACTTAAGTTACAATTTGTTTAAATAACTCTTAAGTTAGTGACTATTTAAATGAGCATGATATCATACTATAATGGGACAGAGAAGCAAGCATTTGGTGTGAAGTATTTAAAATTTCTCTTTGATAACATTCTGCCTTAGAGGGGGGAAAAGGTCAACAAATTTTTAAGGTTCAATTGCTTCTAATTTCTTATTAACCAAAAGAATAAACATCTAAAAATCAAAGCTTTTAAATTCAAATATTGGGTTTTTTAAACATGTATTTACAATTACAAATGTTTCTAATGGGCTAGATTTCCCAGAGCAAGTCCCCTTTCTGAACTTTTAAATTCAATATATAGCTTTCTCAGCAGAAATAATTTGCTACACTTAAGTAACATTGTGGATAACTATAATACTATTTGGCATGCCTTAGCCACATTAATTTTAGAGCTACCCTTTTAACATAATGGGGCCAGTAAAATTTGAGAAGAGATCAAGTATATCTTTGTTGTTCCCCATATTTATCTTAGGCACCCCTTGTCACCTTCAGTCCTCATTTACCATTCCACATTCTCACACAACCCCTCCAGGGCTTACTTACTAGAGCTAGCTAATGTGCTCAATAAACCTGTGTTTATTGGAAAGAACTGGTTCATCCTCCTCCTGTTCTTATCCAATCCCCCGTTAATAAATCAAAAAGCATTTATTAAGGCCCTACTATGTGCCAACAACTGTGCTAGGCAGTGGGAATTGAAACTGTCCCTGAATATTCTCTAAAGAACTTTACTTTTTTTTAATAGGTATTTCAACATGAGTCACCTGGAAAAAAACAAAACTTCACTTTCATTATCTAACCCACAAAATTTCTAATAATGAGTGATCCAAATATCAAGCCAAAATAATAAAAGAGGGGTGTGTCAAACTAAGCTTAGAAATAGCAGGACATTTCAGTATCGCCCCCCAGCTTCCACCTACATGGCCTCCTACTTTACGTATGTATATAGCCACATCTAAAGCTGAAAGGAAACTTGGGATTCAACGAGCAGGGAATTTGGGGCCTTACTTTTGCAGGCAACTGGGCACTTTGTGTTCCTAGTTGGTAGTGCGGATTTGATATTTCAACAAATGAGTTTATATAGGCTTGGAACTAATAAATCAAACTGGAAAATTTAAAGTTGTGACTCCTAAAATTTTAAACAGACGTCCTTTTTTATTTTATGTAATATTCTCTCCCTTGATAATTATTTAGTGCTTCACATTTATAATATTGGGAGGGTCAATTTAGGAAATTTAAACTGATTTTCTGACTTTCAAGCAGTTTTGTTCACATTTCTTTTAGGTTTTTTTTTTTTGAGGTTTGTTTAAAGGAAAGAGTTTTGAGTTTGTGTCTGAACGAGTAAATTACAGACAAAAATGTCTTTGATGGTACTTTATTTTAACATTCAAAGCAAAATGCCAACCTCCTTACCATCCCTTAGTTTTAAAAAAATGCAAGATAGAAGACAAGCTGTGTTGGTCAATTTCACAATAATTGTGAAATCATAGTTTCACAGAAAATCATCCACAAATGAAACGTTATTATCCTAAGCTTTAACTGTGTCCCTTTTTCCACTGTCAGTTGGTCAACAAACATTTATTAACACCTACTATATGCCAGACATGGTGGTAAATCCTGGATATACAAATACAAATAAAACAGAAGACCCGCCCCTGCCCTCAAGGAGCTCATCATCTAATGGGGGAAGATAAAGGGAAGGGGGAAGGGGCCAGAGGGAGATACCTGACTTTGGAGCTAGTGTAATGTACACTAGCAAAGTGTACAAGAAAATGTAAATTCTGCAACTTTAACATATTGAAAATATTCCATTTTTTTGTACTTGTTCTCCAACCATAAAGAGTATTCCAAAGTACTGGAAACATGTTCAGTTGTGTCCGACTCTTCATGACCCTATTTGGGGTTTTATTGGCAAAGATACTGAAGTGATTTGCCATTTCCTTCTTCAACTCATTTTATATATGAGGAAACTGAGGCACACAGGGGTTAAGTGACTTGAACAGGGTTACACAGCTAGTAAGAGTAGGAGGTTGGATTTGAACTTAGGTCTTCTTGACTCCAGGCATTCTATCGACTGTACCACCCAGTTGCCCCACTGGAAACATGCAACTTCAGAATTTGACAAGGCAGATAATTAGATGTTATTTAGAATATGTTAAGTGAGAATATCAGGCCCTCTATTAGTGACAGTTATAGGAACAGGTGCTACTGTTAGTAATGGAAGCTAAATGAATACCTAAGAGATGCACAGACTATGAAAAAACAGTTCTCAAAAGAGGAATTGCAAACTATGAACAACCACATGAATGATTCAAATAAGTAATAATTAGAAAAATTCAAATCCAAACAACCCTGAGGTTTTACCTTTCATCAAATAGGCAAAGATGAAAAAAAGATGAGAACAGTCAAAGTTCAAGGAGTGGTGGAGAGACAGGAACATTAATTCATTGTTCAACCCTTCTGGAAAGCAATTTGGAATTATTCCTACAAAATGACTAAAATGTCCATAGCCTTTGGACCCAGAGATTCTACGGCTAAGCATATGCTTCAAGGAGGTGACTGACAAAAATAAAGGCTCCCTAGATGTTGAAATATTTATAGCAGTGCTTTTTGTGGTTACAAAGAATTGAAAACAAAGTAGATGCCCTTTGGGGAATTGCTGGACAAATTGTGGTACATAAATGTAATGGAATATTATTATACTCTGAGAAACAAATAATAAAAAGTATACAAAGAAGCATGGAAAGCCTTATATGAACTTACATGAACTGACTTACATGGACAGAAAAATGATACACATAATGACTACAACTGCATAAATGGAAAGAACAACCACCACGGAATAACAGAAGCAATGTTACAAAATAATAAAGAATGAGTTTGGTCTCCAGAAAGAGCTAGAAGATGGTCTCTCCAGCTACTTTGTCCAGGCTGGAGTCCATGAGAGAGGAGCACTTCATAGGATATCAGATTTTGTCAATATGTTGACCAGTGGTACTGATTTTTTTCTCTTCTTCTTCCTCTTTCTTTATTTTTAAAAGAATCTTTGTCATAAGGGATAGCTCCCTGGGAAGGAGAAGGAAAGAATGGAGAGAAAAGAAGAGGGGAAAGGGAGGAGAAGCTAGGTAATATAAAAACAAAAGATATCTGGAAATATATAGATGGATTTTTTTTTTAAGAATATCTTAAGTGGCATTTGTTCTCATGGAAAGGCGTACTAGTAGGAAGTAAGATGAACTGGAAATCAAAAGACTTGTATGCCACTTCTGTTACAGATCTTGAGCTAGGAGGTACCTTGAGGATCATCCAGTCTAACCCTCTCAATTTAAAGATGAGAAAACTGTGACTATGAAAAAGAAATAGAGCATGAAATAGTTAAAAAATACTAATGAATCTTACAAAATTTGTTTTTAGCATTTCATGCAAATGATTTATTTAACACAGAATATTAAACTTTTCACATTTTAAATGGCAACCAATTCTGTGCTGTTTCCTGAGAGGGAAGCAGTATAATGTAATGAACTGACCAATCAATTAAGTGCTTACTATGTGCCAGGTACCTTATCTTTAACCTGCCAGGTGATCATCAAAATCTTCCTAAGATGATCCAAATGGAAGCAATTCGGTTTCTGGCGTGATGCTGGTAGGCAGTCCAGGTTTCACAGGCACAACAAAGAGGTCAGCATGACAGCTGCCAAGCATTCAAACTCTGCTGCAGAAAGCACGACTCTGATGAGCTGGCCACTTTGTTTGAACGCCAAACATACTCTTACCTAAAAGAATATTTTATAGAGAGTTCATGCACAGAAGGTGTTCACATGGTAGTCAGAAAAAGCGATACAAGAGTACTCTTAAGGTCTCTCTGAAGAACTATGGAATTGAGTTCATGACATGGGAGACACTGGCAAAGGATCACCTGGAATGGCATGCCTGCATCAAAGATGTTGCACCCCAAATGTTTATATGGAATGTTTATGCCTGACCTGTGGCACAGCAGTGTAAGCTCACATTGGTTTGATCAGCCACAGAAGGATATACTGTAATTTGACTCTGACATAATGATGTCATTTTGGTCCTCTTTGAGAATGAAAGACAACCATATGCCAGGCACTATGCTAAGGCTAGGCATTAAATTACAAATGCAGAGAGAGCTCCTACAGTCAAGATTACATTCTAAGGGGGGAGATAACACATAAAGGAGAGTTGTGTCCAGAAGGGTATTTAGGTTTAGAAGCTTTTCCATAAATTTTAGAGATTCTCCTCCTTAGATTCCTCCCAAAGTACTAGAGTTTTCCATACAATCTCTTGACATCATAAGGATACCAATGGAGTAGAAATGCTTTCTATCAATTATCCCTTGCTTTTTACAAACCACAAAAACAAACTATTAATAATAATAAGAACAATGAGTAGAAGTAGAAATAGTAGTGATGGTGGTGGTGAGTGGCAGCTTAAAAAGGATGGCCATCCTTGGAGTCAGAAAGCACTGAGTTCAAGTCCTGTTATTTGACACATATCAGTTATATGCCCCTGGGCATATCATTTAACTGATCAGTGCCCCAGGGTACTCTCTAGAGCAGAGGTTCTCAACCTTCCTAATGCTGCAACCCTTTAATACTCCTATGTGGGCGTATCTGCATGTGGGCAGACCCACCTGAAGACAGATAGAGGAGCAGTGTCTTGGTTCCTAAGACCATCGGAAATATGTGTTTTCCAATGGTCTGAGGCGACCCCTGTGATCTCTGTGAAAGGGTCATTCGACCCCCAAAGGGGTCGTGACCCACAGGTTGAGAACCACTACTATAGGTAGAAGAGCAAATGATGATCTGCATTGGTAAAGTGTTTATCTCACAGGTGCTCCTTACACAAATGAAATCACATGACTAAAAAAAGTAAAATAGCAGTAAAGGCAGAAGTATGCATCCATTTTGATTAGTTATACTTGTTTGTTTTTTTTTAAACTGTGTAAAGGATTTCTCTTTTATAAAGCCAGTAGTACTATCACTTATATTGAATGAATCTTCAGAAAATCTGGGGGACTCAATACTTTGGTCTTTTCATCAAATGATGTGTGATTAAAGCAGCAAAATTTGGAAATCTTCATAACTTAGGTATGAATGTATATGGAAATATATACATTTGGTGAAAGTTTTAATGAGTTCTTGTAGGTATTTCAATGATATGACAGATTAGTTAAATTTTATGTAAGAGTAATTGATTTTCCTAAAAATGTCCTTTTTAAGACTTTGAACTGAAAGTTACTTGGTAACAGCAGAAATTCTTTCTCAGCATTTCAATACATCAAGGAAAAGGAAAAAAGTAACTTGCAGGATGATTTTCTCAACAACTGTTCAGTGATCAGCATATGTGAGAACCAGAGACACTTGTATGAATGGAATCTGGCTTGGAAAAGGAGGCTCTGCTCCTCTTGTTATATATCGCACAGAGTTGATCCGAGTGTGAAACCCCCTTTGAAGTCAGCAGGAATTCTGAGCTTCAAATAATTCTGGAAGGAGGCAAAGCCCAGCAGGATTAAAGTTTGGGGGCTTTGGGTGAAAATAACACATGGTCAGGATATAGAAGGATCCTGCTTAGAGGCAATAATTACTAGAATAATTCTAATTTAGTTTAGAATACTTAGAAAAAGGGGTCCTAAGAATTGATCCATGTAATCAAATAAAGTATATGTGTATTAACTGCAAACAAATTATACTGAATCAAAAATTGAGTAATTGCAGAATCTAAATAAATCATGCTAAATTGGAAGTAGCTTGATACAGGGGAAAGAGTGCTGACTCTGGAATTAGAGGAATTAGGTGTAAGCCCTTCCCCTGATGCTCACCACCTATGTGGCCCTGGGCAAGTCATTTAAGTTCCCTGGGTCTCCTCTGAGGTCCCTTCCTGCTCTGGGTCTATAACCATACTCCGTTTTTGGTGATTAGCTTCTCCTTCATTCTTCTTTTGGTTCCATTCCTGATTCTCTAGATTTCTCCACTATATCACAGGAGCACCATGTCACTCTGAAAGATCCCTCAGCCTCTGTGGCTCCTTCCTCCTCAGAACCTCCCCCTGAGGAAGTGCCCAAGCCACCCATGCTCACTCCTTTACTCATCTCCTATCAATATTTCTCCAGCTTGCTCCCTCCTCCCACACCTCAGTCCCAATTTTCAGCTTCCTTTTGATGTGTTGTCTCCCCAAATTAGAACATAAGCTCTTTGAGAACATGAATTGTCTTTCCTTTTGCTGGCATCATCATTCCCAGTGTTTAGCACAATGCTTAATAAATGTTTTGCCTATCTGAAATATTTCAACTACCAAAACATGAGAAAAGATTAAAATTTCTTTATCCAAAAAAGCCATTCAACAATAAATGATCTGTACATATATCTAGATGTCTAAATCTGGGATTTTACCTCATATTTCCCATAATCTCAGAGTAGGGAGGGACCTCAGCAGTCCAACTCATACCCAAAGGAACTCCCATTATATACCTAACAGGTACATGGTACAGTAGCAACAATACTTGGTCTGGAGTCAGAGGACTTGGGTTCAAATCCCAGCTCTTAGTACCTGGAAGACTGTGGGCAAGCCCCATAATTTCCTTGGGCCCCAGTTTCTCCAGATATAAAATGAGGAAATTAAACTGATGGCCTCTGAAATTCCTTCCAGCTCTAGTTCTATGATACAATGGCCATCCAGCCTTTGCTTGAAGAAGACTACTGTAGGGAAACCTACTGCCTCCTGAAGCAGGTCATTCCACTTTTGAACCACAATAATTGTTAGGAAGATATCCCTGACAGGAAGCCTAAATTTATCTCTTTGTAGCTTCCCCCATTGCTACTATTTCTACTCTCTGGAGAAAAAATGAGCAAGTTTAATCCAAATTCTTTATGAAAATCTTTCAAATTCCTGCAGAGAACTGTGGTGTTCATACTGAGCCTTCTCTTCTCCAAGCCAAATATACCTGTTTCAAACACTATTCATACAGTATAGACTTAATGCCCTTCATCATTATGGTTGTCCTCAACACTCTCTAGATATCCAGACTTATTAAACCACGGTACCTAGAAGTGAACACAAAATTCCTAATATGGGATGACCACAGAAGAGTACTGAATGACTTCTCTTAACGCAGCTCAGGATTGCATCGAAATTTGTGGCTGCTACCTCAGACTGCTGGATCATACTGAGCTTATTATTTACTAAAATCTTCAGATCTTTTAAAACAAATTGCTATCTAATCATATATCTCCCGTAACTGTACTTGTAAAGCTGATTTTTCAAACTCAAGTGTTAAAATGACATTTTCCCTTAATGAATTTCATCATCTTAGATTCAGCCAAATTGTCTAGCCTCTCAAGAACTAGTTGGATTTTGGTTCTGTTATTTAGCATGTTTAGATAAATCAGCTTTCTGTCATCTGAAAATTTGATAAGAATGCCCTCTATACCTTTATCTTGTTTATTAGCACAGAATCAACCACAGATCCCTGGTGCATTCATCTGGAGACCTTCTGCCCCACTGACAGTGAACCACTAACAATTAGACTCCTCAAGATTAGCTACCCAACCAGTTCTGAGTCCATCTATGGTATAGACGTTTCACCTCATTCTATCAATTCTAGAATTGTCCCTGGAATAATTCAGCTTCTAGAAGCCTTGTGAATAATTTTAAGGCAATCAAGGAGGATAGCAATGTAGTGCCATTCATTCCCTATAACTTTTCTGAAGCTTAAGTTTTCTCATCTATAAAATGGCAAGGTTAAGTTAGATAATTAAGGTCCCCTTCCAATTCAAATAGAAGATTCTGTGAAATTTTTAAAGCTATCCAGAGGAAGAAACTTCACAATGCTAAAGATTCAGATATTAAAAAAAAATTCAGACATAAAGAAAATTTTTCAGCTAAAAAAGCAATTGTAAATTGGGCTAAATGTTCCTCTTTGTCATCAAAGTTTGGTTGTTGTCCTTCATTCTCAAAGAGAACCAAAATGATACCACTATGTCAGAGTCAGGTTATAATGCATCTGACTGTGGCTTATCAGATCAATATGACCTCAAAACGCTCTACCACAGGTTGGGCACAAACAGTCCATGTGAACATTTGGCATGGATTCTCTAAGTTTCCGCATCTTGCATTTCTTTTGAGCTACTTCAATTCTGCTTCACTCACAGAGCACAGCCCCTTCTCTGATGAGGGCACAACATGCTGGGCAAGTCCTCTGTCAGTGTCTCTCATGTCACATAATCAGTTCCAAGGTTCTTGAGACCTTGAGAGTGTCCTTGTATTGCTTCTTCTGACTACCCTGTGAGCACTTACTCTGTGTTAGCTCTCCATAAAATAACTTTTAGGCAAGTGTATGTTTGGCATTCGAATGTGGTCAGTCCATTGTAATTGTGCTCTGCTTAAGTAAGACATTAAAATAAGCTTGTTCCTCCCCACCATAGATGTTGCTAGTAGGTATATACTTCAAAGAGGTCAAAAAAAAAGAGAAAGGTCTTATACAAACAAAAATATCCACAGTATCATTTTCTGTGATAGCAAAGCACTGGAAACAAAGTAGAGGTGACCAATTAATTGGGAAACAGCAGAGATGTATATGAACTGATACAGAGTGAAGTCTGCAGAAATTGGAAGATGATATACAATGGCAGAGGAAGAGGAAAAGGAGGAAGAGGAAGAGTAGGAGAAAAAGAAAAAGGAAGAGAAAGGAAGGAGAAGGAGGCGAAGAAGGAAAAGAAGCAATGTTGCACAAAACTTGGTCTTGGAGAAGGGTTGAGAAAATGTACTTCCTTCCCTTTGTTGTAGAGGTGGAATATTGGACTTATTGTCAGCTGACTTATTTTCCCTATTTTTTTCCAATCTTTGTTATAAGGGATAGCTTGCTGAAAAATATGAGATATGAAAAATATGTTCAGAAACTAGAAAAATATAAAAATAAGAGGTATTAATAAAAATAAAGTAAATTTATAATAAAATCTAGACCCACAGGGTCTAAAGGAAATCAATTTTGGGGAATAAATTTAAAGAAGAAATGGAGGACCAGGAAGAAGACAACAGGAAAGGAAAAATTATTCAGTGAGGTCAATTTTAAAAACCTACAAAATATAACTAAAAGAAATCAAACATATTCTACTTCTTAACTAATGTGGAGGGTGTGACCAGGATGGGTCTAGCTAAGACTGAAGAGACTGAAGGAGATGGCCTTTTTTTTGGCTTTGAAGATATCTCCCTATAGAAGGTATAAAAAAGTTCTAAGTGATTTGGGGGAATTTGATGCTTTCTCATTGATGTAATGTAAAATGAGATTTAATAAGGGGGTTGCAAGCTCAATATGGGTTAACAGTGTAATATAGCAGCTAAAACAGCTAAAGTGATCATAGAATACATTTTAAAAGGCAAAATATCTAGCAATGATATGAGTGTCTCTTTGTATTACATACTAATCAGATCACATCTGAAATATTCTGTGCAGTTGTTGATCATGTTTTAAGAGGAACATCAATAAGCTGAAGACTGTCCAGACAAAGGCAACTAGGATGATTTAAGACCCTGATGTGAGGACCATTTGAGGGATGTTTACCCTGGAGAAGAGATTTGTTCATGGTCACAAGGGAACGTGAAATGGAGATGACAGTTATCTTTAGAATCTGAAGTTCACTCACATGGAAGAACATTTTACTTGTCCCATTTGGACCCAGAAGACAAAACCAGGAGTAGGTAGAAGCTGCAAAGAGGTGAATTTTGGCTTTGTGGGAGGGAAGGAAAACTTCCTAACAACTATAGCTACCCAAAAAGTGAAATACATGATGCCTGGAGAGATTTCTCTTCATATGAGGTCTTTGAGCAAAAGTTAGATATCCATTTATCTGACATACAGGCCTTTTTCAACCATATGATCCTGAGTAATTCTTTGTGTGTTAGAGGCAGCTAAAGCCCAGAGTCTGGAAGACCTGAGTTCAAATCCAAACTCAGATACTTCTTAACTGTATGAACCTGGGCAGGTCATTCAACCTCATTCAGCCTCAGTTTCCTCAACTGTAAAATGGGACTAGTAATGGCACCTACCTCCCAGGATTGTTGTAAGGATCAAATAAGATAGTATTTGTTTAGCACTTCACCTGGTACATGATAGGTATGTAATAAATGCTTATTTCCTTCCTTTCTGTGTAAGCACCCTTGTCTTGGGCATCCTGGTTTCATGATAAACTCATTTAATGACTGACTGAATCATGACTGTTAAAAACCTAAGCTACACCCTTTCTTGCTGGCTCCTTGTTTTAAGATGATTCAGGCCTAAGACATGTGCATGTAGCCATAAGTAATAGCTACTGGGAACCTGAGGAACCCCTTCCCTGGGTCTTTAGGAGGTCCGGCAAGTGAGCAGACCAGGCAGTCACACCTGAGAAAACAGCTGGCTGGGGCAGAGCCAAGATGGTGGCGTAGGAGCAGCAACATATTGCAGCTCTCACATAGCCACCCCAAAATACCCATAAAATATGACTCTAAACTAATCCTAGAACTCCAAAACGCACACAAATATACTTTCCACTAAAGTCAGCTCGGCTACGAAGAACCATATCAGCACTGCGAACCGAAACCAGCCTGGCCTGTTGTGCCCCGGGGGCGCCTGGACGAGAGGAGCTGAGCCCCGGCTGGAGCACTGGGTAAGGGGATTGGCGGCAGCTGTGGCAGTGTCCAGAACTAGGTCAGTGGGACTTGCAAAATTGGGGCAGAAAAGCAGTCCAGCCAAAACGCCTCCAGGGCTGAGAAGTGGAAAAGCGGAGATCCTGCACCTGCCTCCGCATTGCAGCTTCAGCGCTCTTGGCCTACAGACTGCAGGGGGACCAAGTGATCGTTCAGAGGCCAAGTGCTCTTGCATTCAGCAGCCTGGATCCAGACTGCGGTCTTGGGCTTTGGTCTTGTGGTTCTTTTTCCTGCAGTGAGCCAGAAGTGGGGGAGAGACCCAGCAACTCCCTGAGAGCTCCAGCAACTGGGAGGACCCCAGCGATTTGGGACAGAGCTTTCCCCTTTGGAAGCAGAGTTCCACAGAGATTTAAAAAAAAAATCACAGACTGACCAACCATGAATAAGAACAAGCATAAGAAGCAAAGTAAGAACAGCAACCAAACCCTAGATTCCTTCTTAGGGGAAAAAAAGGACCAAGGCAGAGAGAAGGAGGAGGACAGCACAGCCAGAGCTCCCCCACCAGGGGCTTCCAATAAACATGAAGATTGCCTTAAAGCTAGAGATCAACTGAAGAAGGATTTTGAAAACCAAA
>CM053580.1:235754857-235793057 GCA_028627135.1 Pseudochirops cupreus | reverse complement strand
GGACAGGGGGGAGAGTGGTTGGGGGGGGCAGGATAGGAAGAAGGGACATGTAATCAGACTCTCACAGTGTGCTCACTGTGGAGAGGTTCTGTGTAATTACACATGTTCAGCCTGTATTTGATTGCTTGTCCTTCCAGTGGGGGCGGGTGACGAGGGAAGAAGAGAAATAATCTAGAATCTAAAGTTCTATAATCAAATGTTAAAAATATATATCTATATCTATATCTATATCTATATATGCAATTATTATTATTGTTATTACTAACTTCATCCAACTGGAACCTGAGATACACAGGCACTGTGGTTGGGAGATCCATCCTGCCCTACCAAAAAGTCAGAGGGGTGATGGAGGAAGACATAGGAGAGAATAGACTGGGGGAGGGGGGATACACTGGGATGGCTGTTTTGGGGTGGTGGGTAGGGGAAAGATGGGGAGAAAATTTGTAACTCAAAATCTTGTGGAAATGAATGATGCAAACTAAAATAGAAAAATAAAAAGAACAAAAATAAATAAATGAATGAATGAATGAATAAATAAAATAGAAAACAGCTGGCTGGCTGCATCTCCAGAGGGGTTGCCTTGGACTCTCCTGAAACACAGTAACTCAGCTGCCTTCTCACCCTGTACCTTCCCTTGACTGTGTCAGGGTAGCACTTTGGGGAAGGACCCAGGCAGCCAAACGGCATCCCCCTCCCCGCTGTCCCTCAGATTTTCTGGATTTTACCACCATCTCCCTCCCTGTCAATACCTTCCCGCACCTTCCCTTGTCCAGCTCCCTTTAAATTGTCTTCCCACACAGGAACGGGAGCTCCACGAGGACAGGCACTGTCTCTTTTTGCTTGTATTCATAGCCTCCGCGCTTAGCAAAGTGCCTGGTACAAAGTAAGAGCTTAATAAACGGTTGCTGCCTGCCTGCCCACTTTGATTTATCCTTCAAAAGGGAGCTGACACAGAGATAGAGACAGGAGAGGAGCTACACGCAGAGAACTTTGTGTCCCTGGTAAGCAGCATTCTTCTCTCCCTGTGCTCCCCCTCTGCTGCTATCCCCTCCCAACAGAGAACCGCTCTAGTCTGGTCTCTGTCCATAGCAGTGCTTCTCACCCTTCCTAACACCACAACCCTTTAATACTTGTAAGTGGGCGTATCTGCATGTGGATGGACCCACCCAGAGACAGTGTCTCAGTTCCTAAGACCATCAGAAATATGTGTTTTCCGATGGTCTTGGGCGACCCCTGTGACCCCTGTGAAAGGGTTGTTCAACCCCCAAAGGGGTCCTGACCCACAGGTTGAGAACAGCTAGTCTATAGGAATCTCACCTTCTTCTATTACTATTTACATGACCTTGGGCAAGTTCACTTAACGTCTAATCCTGCTTCCTCATCTGAAAAAGGACTCCATACCTCACAGGATTGTCAGAAAAATTATACCAAGTTCTCACAAAACAAAGTATATACTAAATATTATCTATTATAATTGTGCTGGTTTCTCTCCTCTGAGTACCCTTTGTCACACAGTTGTACAAAAGAAGCAGGATCCCAGTCTAGTTCTCTCTAGACTCTAAGTCTATACTCTACTACAGCACTGCATACCTCGGGAGTTGTTGGGATGGAAAAGGTATTTTATAAATTGTAAAACCCCATTATATAAATGTAAGCTACTATTACAGTTTATAATTATAATTATTGGCCTATAAGTATTTTCTTCATACTCAGTTTTTCTTGTTCTATACTTGCTTGTGTATGTGTTATAATCACCTGCCTCTTCTCTCCCCAGAGGAATAAAAACTCCTTGAGGGTAGGGACTAGTTCATTTAAGTCTTTAAGCATTTATTCTAATAAGTGTTTCAGATTGAAGGAAGGAAGGAAGGAGGGAGGAGGGAAGGAAGGAAGGAGGGAGGAGGGAAGAAAGGAGAGTTGGCAGTCAGGAATTATTAAGAGACAGCACAGACAATTGTGAGGACAATTCACATTTTATATACAAACTGAACTATTTTCACTGATAATATTTTTAAAAACTATTTTCCAAGTTAGATTGTGAATTGTGGGTTTTATGCTATTATTAAGAACAGAATTCTTATTCTTTTTCAACTCTTAAACCTTTATAAAATAAAGAACACTTAAGAACATTGCCATAAATTATAAATCCCTCCATATATGTAGTATCTTTAAAAATATCAGAAACAACAGAATGTTTTCATAGAATTCACACTTTCATTCCTGTAGAAATTTCAATGTGTAACTATAATGTTTCAGACTGGATCTCAAAAACCTAAAATCCTGTTTTTCTGAGATCTACGGATACCCTCTTTTTTTGTAAGGGAAAGGCACTTGTTCCTACTGTTCTATTTCTGGAACTTGGCCAAAATTCATGGATAACTGAGTTCTTTGTATATTCCAATAACCAAATGTAACAGTATACTCAAGACCTTAGGAAACTTCAATAACAGTAGCTTCTTTAAATATAAATTATAATGATTTAATAATTTACACATGTTATCAAGAAAGTTTCATATAAGAGAAAACAGTTGCATTCCTGTAGCAATGCTTCAAATTCTATCACTTAGACTCTAACAGGGGCCCTGCTGCTCACTGACATTAAAATAAGGGAAGTAAAGTAACCTATATGCAGAATGAAGGTTGTATCCCCATTAGCATTCATGAGAGTTCTGCAGCTAAAGCCCTACACATCAAGTTGGGAATATACCCTTTGTCTATTGATGAGAAAATGTCTCTGTGATAAATGGTTACAGACAGGAGTGTCATAAGGGCAAGAGCACAGCTCGAGCATGTCTATTTTTTTTTAAACGGCTGCTCCAGCATTTCTTTTTTAACCTAATAAGACATAGCTCATGTCCACTTAGATAAAGAAAAATATTATAATGTAGATCTAATTGTCCCAGCTTTTCCTGCATCATTTACTTTTAGAAATAACAAGTCCCCTAAAAATAAGCTAAAATGATGCCAAAATAGCCTTGAAAGTCTTTAGTCAATTGAATATATTCTTTTAAAAAATCATCTGGATGTTTTGCCTTAAAATATATAATTCTCAAAGCATCATATTCAATATTTGTCTTGGGAAGACAGCAGATTTGACCAAAAAATCAACCCACTCCCCACCTTTCAGGGATCAAACACTTTGCCATAAGTATATAGTAAATTTGACAAAATGGCCTAAAAAGTGTCCCAATCACAAAGTGAGTCCATTATTAGAGGTAAGGATAAAGCAGGGAAAGAAAACTATAGGCCAATATTCCTACTAAGCAACAATAAAAAATATTAAATAAATTATTCATGAAGAGATTATAGAAACATAGTAAAAAGATTATACAGTGAGACCAGGTTGAATTTATATCAGGAATGAAAGGTTGTATCAATATTAGAAAAAATATAAACGGAATAGACTATCTTAATTACAAAAATAACAAAAGCCACATGAATGTCAATAGAAGAAAATACTTTTGAAAAATACCACAGCCATATATTTTTCAAACGTTACAAAGCATAGGAATAGTGGAACTTTCCTCAGTGTTATATAATATCTATATAAAACTAAGAGCCAGTATATCTAAAATGGAAAAACACTAGAGGTCCTTCCAGTAATGTCAGGTATAAAGCAAGGATGTTCATTATCATTACTATATTTTATATAGCTCTAGGAATGCTAGCTATAGGATTAAACAAGAAAAAGAACTAGAAGGAATAAGCATAGACAAAGAGAAAACAAAATTATAACTTTTTGCATATGATATGATAGTCTACTTAGAGAACCCTGGAGATTCAAATAAAAAATGTAAAGGAATGAATACTATTGGCAAACCACCCACAAGTCATTAGCCTTTCTATATATTATCAACAACAAACCCAGTAGAAAGAAAAATTACATTCAAAATAATAACAAAATGTACAAAACGCTCCGAAATCCACCTACCCAAAGATACATAGGAATTATTTGAAAGAAACTACAAAACACTTTTCATATAAATAAAGACAGTTTTTTGGAGATATAGTAATTGTTCATGATTGGGGCATGCCAATTTAATAAAAATAACAATGTTACCTAAATGTATTTACTCATTCCGTGTTACCTCAAACTACCAAAAGGTTACTTTATACAACTAGAAGGATCATAGCAAAAGTCATCTGGAAGAACAAAAAACCAAGGATCTCAAACTACATTATAAACCTACAATCATCAGAACTATTTAGTGCGGGTTAAAAAGTAGAAATGCTGGGGGGCAGAGTCAAGAGGGCAGCGTAGAAGCAGGGAAACTCCACGGCTCCCCCCATAACCACCTCCAATACCGAGGAAATATGACTCTAAACAAACTCTAGAGCTACAGAACCCACAAAGTGACAGAGAGAAACAAACTTCCCGCCAAGGGCAGCAAGGGTCCACCGCAGCGTGCTGGGGTCTGAGCCCAGCCCCGTGAGCCCACAGTTTTAGGCACAGGGCTGAAAAAAGCCCTGACTAGCAGCTGCAGCAGACTTCAGGAGAATGGATCACCAGCAACAGTGGCAGTTTCCAGAATTATCAACCCATAAATGCTGAAGAAAAAGTGAGAGGTCAGGGTAGAACTCTGCTGGATCTGAGGGCGACAGAGTGCCGTCCGGCCTCTGCCTCCAAAGCGAGAAGCTGCGGAGGAGGCAGCCCTGCAGCCATTTCCACATGGCTGCTTCAGAGCTCCTGGTAGCCTGCAGAGCGTAGCGGGGCCAACCTACCATTCAGAGGCTAAATGCTCTTGCCTTAACCTGCCTGGATCGGGATCACAGTCTTGGGTGGCAGTCCTGAGGTGCATGACCAGTGACCCAAAGCTGGTGGGGGCTGTAGAGAAAGCAGCCTCCTGACAGCTCCAGCAGCTGCAAAAACCCCAGCAATTTGGGACAAAGCTCTACCCTCTGGAAACAGAGTGGCAAAGAGATGCCACTGTGTCAAAGAGCTCAAAAGTCAAGTAACTGAATGGCAACATGAACAAGCAAAGGAAGCAAAGCAAGCACATTCATCCAACTTTAGATTCCCTTTTTGAGGACAAAAAGGATCAAAGCATGGAACAAGAAGAAGGCAACACAGTCAGAACTCCTGCACCAAAAGCTTCCAAGAAAAATATGAATTGGTTACAGGCCATGGAGGAGTTCAAGAAGGATTTTGAAAAATCAGTAAAAAAAGTGGAGGAAAAAATGGGAAGAGAAATGAGAATGATGCAAAAAAATCATGAAAAGAGAGTCAACAACCTGACTGAAGAAAATAACACCTTAAAAAACAGACTAACTCAAATGGCAAAAGAGGCCCAAAAAGCCAATGAGGAGAAGAATACTTTAAAAAGCCGAATTTGCCAGATGGGAAAAGAATCTCAAAAGCTCACTGAAGGGAATAATTTCTTCAGAATTAGAGTGGAGCAAAAGGAAGCTAATGACTTTATGAGAAATCAAGATACTATTAAACAGATCCAAACAAATGTAAAAATAGAAGGTGATGTGAAATATTCCACTGACCTGGAAAATAGATCCAGGAGAGACAATTTAAAAATTATTGGACTACCTGAAAGCCATGATCAAAAAAAGAACCTAGAAAAAACAGAAATGCTATTTAGTGGAACAGATTAGGTATACGTGATCCACAAAACTGGTGTATGAATACAGTATTCAAAACCCCAACAATCTCATAAAAACTACTGGGAAAACTGGGAAGTAAGGTTAGCCTAACTTTTCACACCATTTCCACAATAAGATCAAAATGTACACATGACCTAAATATAAAAGGTTATATTACTGAGGATTAGAAGAGAAAGGAAGGTGATGCCTCTTATATCTCTAGTTAGGGAAAGAATTCTTTACTCTTTCAGTGGCACAGTGAATAGAGTGCAGGAGTCAGGAATAGGTGAGTTCAAATCTAGCCTTGGATACTTACCAGCTGGATAAGTCACTTAACTTCTGTCTCTGCGTCTTCAACTATAAAACAGGGATAATTATGGCTTGTACCCATCCCCCAGGGTTCTGATGAGGATTAAATGAGAGAATATTTATAAAGAGTTTAACACAGTGTCTTACACATAGTAGATACTTAATAAATGTTTGTTTTCTTCATTCCAAACATGAGTAGAGAGGATCAAAAGAGATAATGGTTAATTGGGATTATCTTTTTTTAAAAAACATAAAATTGACAGGTTTTTGCACAAACAATATCAACGCAGTTGAAATTAGAAAAAGTTAACTGGAATAAAATTTATTGCAGCTAGGTTTCTCTGATAAAAGTGTGATACCCAGGATACATAAGGAACTGATTCAAATATATAAGCATTTGAGTAAAGATAGAGATTGTTTTATTCATTCTTCTAACTCCACTGCCTTGTACAAAGCCTAGCAAATGGTAGGTGCTTAATAAAAACCTGTTGATTGTTTCCCAATATGTAATCAGATAAAGCGCATTACACACAATTCTCAGGGGGGGGAATGGTCCAAATTAGTAGTAAGAGAAATACAAATTAACACAACTCTTGAGGTTTAACCTCATATTCATCAGATGGGCAAAGAACAAAAAAAAAAGGATGGGAAGAAGTCAGGAAGAACTAAGTCCAGTCAGACACCTACTAGCTGGGCAAGTCACTTAACCTCCATCTACCTTCCTCAACTGCAAAAATGGAGAAATAGCTTGAACCTGTTTCTAAGATTACTGTGGAAATTAAATGGGATAATATCTTGAAGCACTTTGCAAATTTTAAAAACTGTATAAATGCTAGCTGGTTGTTCATGGATTATAGATGCAGAATGGGACCCATGCCCCATGTGTGGATTTGTTTTGCATGACTTTTTATCTGATACAAGGGAGGGCATAGGGCAATGGGAAGGAGTAGTGATAACAGTGCGAAAAAAGAGAAAAAAGAAAAGAAAAAATTCAGTGAAAACACTTAAAAAGCACAGAAGAGAACAAAAGGAAGGTCTGAGGAAGACCTGACTTCAAATATGACTTCATGTATTTACTAGCTGTGTGACCTTGGGCAAATCACTTAACCCGTTTGCCAGTTTCCTCATCTGTAAAAGGGGCTAATAATAGCACTTAACTCTGAGGGTTGTTGTGAGAATTAAACGAGATAATGATTTAAAAGCTCGGTGCCCGGCACATAGTGCTATGTAAATGTGGAACTACTATCAGAGAGACACGGACAAGTAGGACGGTCTTGGAATTAATGTATTGAGTTGACTATATACTTTAAAAAACTGTATGTAACGGAAAGTCTCAGCAACTATGCTTTTTTTTTTTTAAAGAAGGAGCTACGAGTTACTTACTAAATTCCAGTAAACTGTCGTATGTCAAGTCCTGCAGAGGATAAGCTGCACACCTGGGCTGGGACCCGGGCACCAGGACTGCAGTTACCGATTCTCTGTCCCTGACCTAACACCGAATCCTGCCGGGGCCAGCTGCCCACACTTCCCCGCGCGGACTCTTGGGGGCTCACTTTCCTCATCAATAGTCCCGGGGACAACTAGCGGGTGGGGGCGTTTGCCCTGCGCAGGTGGCTCGAATGTGACCGGCCAGCTCGCAGGCAGCGGGCTACTCCTTTCAAAAGGGGGTCATTGCAGCTCCCGCACGCACGCATTCACGCCGCGGGGCCGCAGAAGCACTAGCCTCGGACCCGCACAGCCAGTGCGCGCCAGCCACACAACTGACCTCACGCTCCCAGTGCCTCCCAGGCTAAGGAGGAAGGCTCCGGGCACCAATACAGCGCGTGCGCACTCGAGGCCCCACCCCTCCCCACCCCAGCTTCCAGCCCCCCACCCCCACCCCGCCCTCTCCACCCCCTCGCTTTCCTCTCCCGCCCCCTTCCCACCTCCGCGGGTCCGACGTGATGACGTACGGCAGGTTGCGGACGTGGCGGCGGCGGCAGAGGCAACTGGGCAGGTCCGTGCGGAAAGGGGGAAGGTCGCGGCGGCTGGTGGTGTTGGAGTCGGGGAGGAGGAAGGAGGAAGAAGAGGAGGAGAGAGAGGAGGAGACGGCGGTCTTGCGGAGCCTAGGCCATGAACTTGTTGGGGTCCGCAATGGGCTCAGCAACTGCCGCCCCCCATGTTGGAGGGGAAGGTAAAGATGGCGGTGGGGGCGGTGGGGAAGAGAGAGCCGTCTCCCTTCCTCCCCCGGGATGAGCTCCCTCTGCAGCTTCGGCAGGGGAAGAGGAGCTGCGGTCCCCAGGGGACCCCCTCCAAGTGCCTCGCCACAGGTGTACGGGCGTGTCCTTGGGCCGGGGCGTCGAGCACATCCCTGCATCCCCCGAGCCTGGCTCCCCGGGGAGGAGGGTGGCTGCATTTCGTGGACGTGAAATAGATTGTTGACCGTATTTCTCGTCTCGCCCCCTGTTTAAGCTAACCTGTGTGACGCGTGAAGACCGCGAGCAGCCCGGACGCTGGCGGGCAGGTGTGGATGGATTGTGATCCGCCTTGTTGGAAGGACCGTCCACATCGATGAGACCGCAACTCCTTGGGAGGAGACGAGCTCTTAGCCCAGACTAAGGCCCGGCAGGTGAACAGAAGGTACTAAAACGGGGGGGTGGAGGGGGGCGAGCGGGAAACGAGCCAGACCAAACACCGGCTCCCCTGGGGAGTAAGCCTGGCCCTGTAGCCCAGTGCCTTCGGGGCTTGTGCCCGTGCCAAGCAGGGTCGGATGGTGCACCCCGCCGTTCTCTCCTAGTGCCAGGGCATTCCCGAAATTAATATTGACGGCAGAACCGCTGTTAAGGGAGCACCTGGCTTCCCAGCCCCACGGCGGTGGGGGGGGAGTCACCTGTAGCCCATCGACAGAGTTCAGGGTTTTCCTAAAAGATCAAAAACAGGGCTGTGTGGCAAGTGGAGATTTTGTTAAGAAAGGAGATGGGGGTTTTCCTTTTGTTTTTTAAAGTCTCTTTTTTGACCAGATGTCTTGTTACCTTGCTCCAGAACATTTCTTTTA
Organism: Pseudochirops cupreus; assembly: GCA_028627135.1. Classification (NCBI taxonomy): domain Eukaryota; kingdom Metazoa; phylum Chordata; class Mammalia; order Diprotodontia; family Pseudocheiridae; genus Pseudochirops; species Pseudochirops cupreus. The sequence goes on along the minus strand of CM053580.1, from coordinate 235,784,125 downwards.
AATAGTTGGCCCAGTAAATAATCTATGTAGGCTAGATTCCAGCATTTCGTTTTCAGTTGGATAAACTATCAACTCTGGGTAATTTCGTATGGTTTTGTCTGTGTTTACAGTGGTGAGTATCAGAATAGTGAGACTTAGTTATTGTGCTAGGGATTTAACCACGTAAATGGTAAACAGTACTTGAATTTAACACAACAGTATTATTAGTTCATTCTCAGTTTTTTCCACCTAGGTACTCTTAAAAGTTTGATCAAGGAATGATTTTCAGATCACTTAAGCAATTTTTCTTTATAAACTTTGGTACTTGAGAAATATACTATAGAAATGGGAGTGTTATACAGAGCCAGGGAAATACCGGGCCAGTTTTAATAACATTCAACTAAATGCATTTCCGTTTGTCTTTGAGTTAAGTAAATGTAAACTAAACTGAGTTTAGACTTTTAAAAGTGAATATCCTTTCTCAAATACATTAGAGAACCAACTATACGCATTATCTTCCTCAGGTAAAATTTTAGGAGAACCTAAAAAAAACCAACCCAGCGTAGAGTTGTGTTTGTGCTGTTGGTTTAGCTGAACTTTGAGCATTTATGTACTGGTTTAACTTTTAGTAATATCTTACCTACTATATGATTCTCATTACTCATGGTTATTTTTTAGTAAATAATAAGAACACTGACCAGAACAAAACTTTATCTTAAGGTTTCTTTCAGTTATAAAATTGTGTTAATTTTCTTTTGAAGGAGGTAATTGAATATTTGAAGAAAAATGTTCCTCATGTGAAACATTTAATAAAGAACTTAAATTGCAATAAAGAACACTAATAACCTGGTAGGACTTCATCCTTTTGCATTGTATATGATCCAGATTTAGAGAGCTGTTTTATTATTACTAACTGACATTCTGGAAGTAAAAGTCAATTTTACATTAGTTTGTTTTTGTCTGAGGTCAACTATTGGTCAATAACATTTGACACACATACCCAGAATGTTGCTGATTTTAAGCCACTAGAGTACTGTTGTAGGAGAAGTACACTAGTTGGCTTAGGTAACAACATATTTGATTAGACTTCTTAGAAGTTGGAGAGGTGAAGGTAAGAGCCTTTAAAAATATAGTGACTGGAACAGATTAATGTTCTGATTCAGAAAAAGGCTGTTATTGTACATTAAGATTTGTTAAGAGTATACTCTTATTGAGTATTTAAATATATGAAAGATGCTTTTCACACACTAAGGAACTTGGATATGGTAGTACTAGAAGTCTAGGTCACAGGTACAGGGTGTATGTTTAAAATACTCAGACTGTTAGAACTGTTTTATAACCATCAATACTTCATTTCTTTAGATATAGTGCCAACACAGACACCTAATTATCTACCACCTAGGGCAAGTTCCTCATAACCTCTAAGGGGAAGATTAGTTCTTTAACTTTAAAATTATTCCTTAAGGATTTGTCCTTGTTTAAACATTTTTCCCCCAAGCACACTACACTTGATGGATTATTAGACAGTTCTTATCCTCCAAATTGCTAAAATATTTTAAAACTTAGAAAATCTATGTCTGCATATAGATTGTGTATACATACAATACATAATAAAAACATTTTTTATTGCTTTGAAAATAAGCTGCAAGTAGAAAAACGGGCAGGTTTTGCTTTAAGGTTTGACTCAAACCATTTTTTCACAAGTTTTCTCTTTTCTTCTATAGATTTGAGGTTATGGCAGGGAGGAATCAGACTCGCAATTTTCAGTTTCCAATAACTCAGTCTGTGGTGAGCAACCAAATATATTCATTTGGAAATAATACAGACACTGATATCTTTGAAGAAGATGCTGAAGTGTATGAACTTCGACCAAGAGGAAGAGAGAAAGTCCGCAGAAGTACATCAAGAGAGAGGCTGGATGATATCGTATTATTAACAAAAGATATACAGGAAGGCGATACTTTAAATGCAATAGCCCTTCAGTATTGTTGTTCAGTAAGTCCTTTTTCTTTGTTTGTCCAAAAAACAATTCTACACAAATACACAATCCAAAGTGAAATTCCCTTCACCTTGTTCCTCCTTTCTCCTGTATTTTCCATCTTCTTTTTGTAGGGGGAAAAAATACATACATACATATGTCTGTCTTAGACAACAAATAGAAAATGTCTCCAGTTATCTCTCCCACGTACTTCGGACAGTGTGTGTAATTACATGATGTTTTCGGTGGTGCTGATGTAGATAATGACCATCATGATTCCACGTTCCAGATTGTACCGTGCAAAGCCTAAACAAAGTGTCATTGTAGAGATCTATAAAAGTTCAGCTATAAACACAAAAACAGGTACATCTGAGATATGAAGATAGGTGATCCTAACACACATCCTCACGAAGAAAATGAACTCCCAGTCAGACAAAGCCAGACCCAGGCTCTAAAAGTTGGGTGTTTCCTCTAGCAATTAACATGGCGCTCTACGGAGAAGAGGAACTTATTCCTTCAAAACTAATATATTTAGGAATTAGATTAAAGGACCTCTGAAGTCTGCTCTAGCTCTATAATTTTATAAGCCTATGAGCCTAAGAGTTAGACTTTTTCAAGAGAAAAATCATATAAGGAAGGTGGAATATAGTTTCTATCATTAGCAAAAGCAGTTTTTTTAATAACTAGGAAGAATTATATGAACCAATTTCTTATCCCAAGTTTATAATCATAAAAGCATGTAGAAAAAGCATGACAGTCAGAAACATTTAAATGATATAAAAATCTACAGTACTGTGAAATTTGCAGTTATTGAAGTAATCTGTTCATACTTTGAACATTTTATATTGTTTTTGCTTTTAAAAGCTAATTGGTAGTAATCTGATTGCTGGTCATTAATGACCATTAATAATTGAAACTTTTGTATTTGTCTTAAGTACATTTGAGGTTTGCTCTTCCTTATTTAATACCAAGAGGCATCAAAGTCTAGTTTAAATTTAATTTAACTTTTGAAACAGTAGTATAAACAAAGGGATAATTTTTTGTATGTTCATTCTTCCTTCCTACAAAATTAGTTGGGTTGGTCTTTTTTTTAACATTTGCTTCCTGTACAAGCCAAGGACAAGAATCTTTCTAGGGAATGAGGAGTAAAAGTGAATATATAATTGGGATGGAAGGCAGTCAGATTTAATAGCTTTGTCAGTGAAGACTATCAGCCCTTCTTTGGTTACCTCAGGACAGTTCATGGAGGAGGGGGTACTTCAGGAGGGTTTTGAATTACTACTTGGAGAGATAGTATGGTAGACTGGGAAATTACAAGTTTTCAGGCATACGGCATTGCTTTGGAGAAAATTTAAAAGTGGGAATGGGATAAGCAGACAAATTAGTGTTCATGAGATGAGTAAAACAAAAATTTTCAATTATAGGAGGAGACGTGGGAAGGTTTGTTCTAATGAAGGGCTTTTTGGAAAAGGTAAAAAATTCAGTTCATCAAGAAATCGTAGGGCTAAACCAAAGTACAGAATAAAGAAAACTTGATAGTGAGTAAGTATAAATGAGAGGTTGTGTTGAAATTAGGGAGTCCAACATTGACATTTGAAATATTTCAGATGAGGAGTAAGTAGGACGTAACGTATTAGTAGCATAAAATTATGGACAAATGTGGGAGAAATGGTAATGTATGAAGTGATTCAGTATTCAAATGGATAGGATTGACTGCGGTATCCCCTGGTTCTTGTCTGTAGATATCAGAGAGATGATGCTATCATCCATTGGGATGGCATAGTAGTCCATGAAGTCATCATTAGAGACGTTGAACTTCTCTCCCTTTGTCTCATGTCTGGCCTGAGAGAGTTTTCTATGTTAGCACTCACGGAGGCCACTTTATAATGGAAAAAAAAAAGAAAGTTCCCTCTTTTTCCTTGTTCTTCCTTGTTCCCTTCTTAAATCCTCCTGATCTTATCTCATTTTCTCCTCCTTTCCCACACAAAGCAACCCTTTTCCTTTCTTAGTCCAGTCTCTCTGAATATGTACTTGATCCCATCCCCTACCATCTTCTATAATCTTCAGCCTCTCCCCATCCACTGGTTCCCTCACTCCTACCTTCAAATGTGCTCAGGTCTGACCCAGCCTTTAAAAAACTTGCCTAGACCTTACTTTGTCCTTAGTCCATCTTCCTGTCTCTCTTCCCTTTCTCGGCCAAATTCCTTCCACAGCTTTCTCTATTCCATTCCTCTATTTACTTTCCTCTTGTTCACTCCCTAACTTTTTGCAGTCTGACTGCTGACCTCATTACTGAATCAGAATTGCTCTTTAGAAAGTTCCCAGTTACCTATAATTGTCAAATTTGTTGGCATGTTCTTAGTCTTCATCTTTTTTATTCATCAGCTGCATTCGACATTATTGATCCACTCTCTTCCTTCTAAATATTTTCTTGTCCTAGGGCTTTTGTGATGTTATTTTATCCTGGTTTCACTAAGTGCTTGATTGACTATTCTCAGTCCACTTTGCTGGCTCTTTGTCCAATCATGACCTCTACCTGTGGGTGTCTCCAGTTGTCCAAAGCTTCTTCTCCCTCTGTACTTTTTCTCAGTAACCTCCTCAGCTCCAGTTGGCTTAATTATCATCATCTTTATCCTATCCGTTTTCTCTCCTAAGCTTAATCCCCAGATCACCAAATTAGCTATTAGAAATTTCAGACTGGATATCTCAAAGACATCTCAATCTTGGCGTGTCCAAACAGAACTGATTATCTTTCCTCCAGCAGCCTCCCATCTTTCAGACTTCCCTAGTTCTTTCAAAGGCACCATTAGTCTTCCAGGTTCATTATCCTTGACTGCTCACTCTCCGGCACCCCACATATCTAGGCACTTGCCATATCTTGCCATTCTTGCCTCCAATCTCTCACATCGAAACCCTTCCCGTGATTCATGTCTCCACTCCCTTGGTTTAGGTTCTCATCACCTCTTTCCTAGACTATTTCAGTGGCTTCTGAATTAGGCTCCCTGTCTCAAGTTTTTCCCTTCCCCAATCCATCCTACATACTTTACAAAATGATGCTTCTGGAAATATAAATCTGACCATGTGACCCCCCTACTTAATTCACTCTAAAGGATTCCTAGTGCTTCTAGGATAAAACTGTCATAACCTTGCACCAGCCTTTCTTTCCAGCCTCATTGAGTATTACTTTGGGCTTCTGTTCATCACGTGCAGCACTCCTCTCTCTCATCTGTGTCTTTGTGCTGGCCTCCCATGTACCTGGATACACTCCCTCCCTAGGGCCACCTTCTCTGTCTGTAAGATAAGCTCATCACCATCTTCTGCATGAAGGCTTTCCTGATCCTGCATAGCAGCTGACATCATCCATCCCAAACTAACTCACACTTTAACTACTTTTCACTTACTTTTAGTTCTTAACTTTATGCTATGTGCACTTTATATGTATGTTATCTCCCATTTGGATATACGTTTTTCCTAAGTAGGGATTATGAATTCATCCTTTGTGCTATACTCTTCACATACCTCCAGCACTGTTCTGGTACAAAGGATATGCTCGCTAAATGCTTATTGGTTGATTGATTAGCTCAGCAGAGGATAATCTTAGAGTAGAAAAGTTGATTTTTGTCTGTTATTGTAAAGGTCAGTGGTCTCTAACCTGACCCATAGGAATTGTGAACAGTTATTAGGAGAATGGGAAGATGGGTAGTGCATCACCTTGCCCACAATAGCTAATCTGTTGTGGGGCTTGTCTCTAGCACAGTCACATCTCCTTTTATCCCACCCCACCCTGCTAATACCCACTCACTCATTCCACTCTCTTCTTCTGATATTGCAAGCTACTAGTCTCAGTGCTGCTGAGTGTTGGCACCTCAGGGTAATTATACCCTAACTACAGCCTAGGTACCAACCCCAGTAATTGTACAGGTCTTTGTGAACTCACCCTTCCCCAGCATACTTACCCCTGCCCTAGCCGAGCACTCCTGTGGGGTTGCATAAAATGGACAAGCATGCTCATTCTTTGGAATTTCAATCCACAGACCACTTTACAGAAATTTTCCCCAAAATATGCCTCTTATAAAACTTTCTGTTGCTGTTGAGGCCTCATCATCCTTCTAGTCACCCTGGATTGCATCCTTGGTGTCATCTTCAGCCTTTCACACTCCTTAACCCTATGGTGAAGTCTTGTCATTTCTTCCTTCATGACATACTTTGTCATCTGTCCCTTTTCTCCCTTCTCTCACAGCCACTACCCTAATTCAAAAGTTTATCGCCTGTCTTGTGGACTATCACAGTGACCTCCTAATTAGCCTTGCTGCCTCAAGTCTCTTCCCACTAATCTACCCTCCTCACAGCTGCTAAATGATTTTCCTAAAACCTACTCATTAAACTCAAGTGGTTCCTGCTTACTTCAAGATCAAGTATTATCTCATCCTTCTTAAATTTCAATTTTTGTATAAGTTTTATAATGTATATAATAATTTAGTAGTATGAGTAAATAGATACTTATTGGTGAGGATGAAGGTTAGAAAAAAAATTTATAGATGGGGTGCACAGTCAAAAAGAAAATAGCCAGTAACTACTTTTTTGTATTAACCGAAAATTCCTGTTGGATTAAATGGTTGGTTGAAAAGGTTAACATGATTTGGTAATATTTTAAAGGTCATGTAAGTGATAAACTACTCAGTTAGCTTAGGGCATGACAGTAGGAAGAGCAGATTCTGTAGGTGATCCGAGGCTGGAAAAGAAGGCGAGGATTCCACAGAGCGTCTTCAGTGATGTTCAGGTTCCAGTTGGAAGGCCCCAGAGATACCAAGGAGGAGGCAATGAGTCACTGCATCTGGTGGGTCATTAAAGTATGCAAAAGGAATTGATCTGATGAAGGGGGAGCTTTGTTAAGGTTTGTCACCGAGGAGCAGGTCCCAGTTTGTTCAGTTAGGGAAGGGCCCTTATGGCCAAACTAGCGCTTTCAGACTTAAGAAGTGTTTCCCCAACACAAGTCACATGGGGTAGGTAATAGAAACGTTGTTTCTATTTTACAGATGAAGAAACTGTTGCAGATAGTTCAGTGACTTCCATGTGGTCTCACAGCTAGCAGCATTAGCTTGGTCCAGGCCTCTCTGTACGCCAAAGCCAGTGCTCTTTCCATGATACCAAACTGTTCCTCATGATGTACAGACCATAAAATCTGGGCTCCAGGATGAAGAGGTTTTCATTTAAGACCAACTTTTAGTTAATTTAATAACTGTTTACTAAGTAGCTCTAATTTTTAAAGCACTGTGTGTTGGTGATGGAAATATAAGGACAAAATAGGACAAACATTGCTCTCAAGGAGCTTATAATACAAATAGATCAGGGAAAGGTCGTGTATGAGGCACTGGGAGAAATACAAAGAAGTTGAGACAAAATGCTATGAGAATTTGGAGGAACAACTTTGACTTCTCTTTATTTTCAGTAAAAGAAATAATGAAGGTCACTGTTTGAAACTTTTTCCTTTCTTCTGATTTTGAATTTCATTGACTCTTGCTTTAACAATTCTTTCTTAACAGGTAGCAGATATCAAGAGGGTTAATAATCTCATTAGCGATCAAGACTTTTTTGCACTTAGGTCTGTTAAAATTCCAGTAAAAAGGTTTAGTGTATTGACTGAAACACATTACTCCCCCAAAGGACGACAGCCTTCACGTCCTTCGGCTGCCCAGTGTACTCCAGAACTGCAAGAAATATTCCCTAACTCAGATCTTCTGGTTTCAAACGAGACTGCTGGGAATTTCTTAAAAGAAGTGGACAAAGACATAGAACAAATAGTAAAATGTACAGACACAAAGAGAGAGAACCTCAATGAAGTGGTTTCTGCCTTAGGAAAACAAGAGCTGTGTTTTGAACCTGAGAGTAAAAGCGTTAGACGTAAGGATCCCTACTACGGAGCAGACTGGGGAATAGGCTGGTGGACAGCTGTGGTGATCATGTTGATAGTAGGGATAATAACACCGGTGTTTTACTTACTGTACTATGAAGTTCTAGTTAAAGTGGATGTTAGTCATCACTCCACAGTGGACTCCTCACACCTTCATTCAGGAATCACGGCTCCATCACAGCAGAGAGAAGTCGAGAATGGAGTCATTCCAACAAAAGGAGCAAATGTGGGACAGCAAGATGATTACAGACTTCATAAACAGAATTCTCAGTCACCTTCTGCTCGGCACATAACATGACATTCAGTTCTGGATTATAATATTTATAACTATAAATGTACCTGGCATGCAGAGAATCAGTTATTTTCTGTATTTACTGCTCGTGGGCAGTAGTTTGGTTTACTGAAAATACTTTCATTTCGTCTGGAGACTGTGTTGTTTTGGGCCATTTGCAAGTCAATTCTGTATGAACCTCAGGCTTATTAGCTGTTCTGTTTTGAGTGGTTTAAGTCAGAGTTTCTGTTGTGTCACTGTGGAAGTGAATGTAAGTATACATATAGAAATTTTTCTGTAGAAAAATTTTACACCCACTTATTTAAACATAGCCTTGAAGTTTATTTTTTAAGTAATTTTTTTGTTTAAGGCATTGATGTAAAAGTTATTAAGGATTATGAATGGTAGCACTAGATGTATGCAACTGAAGAAAATCCATTTATTACTACCAGATAAGCATATCTCTTAGCTCAAAATGTTTGATTGAGAAACAATTGATTGTAAAAGTATTTGTGATAGCACATTGTATAGATGATGCTACCTGTTTGAATCTGTTGATTGATTTTTATGTCACATGTAATATGGCATTAAAACCAAAAGCAAAATCAAATCAAAAGTAACAAAATTGGAAAGGAAGGTATAATTTTGGACTTTTCAAATTTATAACCTCTAGGAATTATATAGAAGAATTGAATAATTAGAATATTGGAGTGAATCAGAGGATGAGATGTTTAATCTGTTTCTCAGTTTTTTTTGGACATCTGAACTATTATGCCCATGTTTTGTCTTAAGTAAAATAAGTATACTTGGACTTCTGTACTTGTGTAGTTCTTTGAAGAAATGTGCTACACATGTACACATGCATTTGGGAAAAATTCTTAATACCATATGATGAACTGTTGCAGTTCTGTATGTGCAATGACATGCCTTAATTAAATTGAACGCCTTAATTAAATGTTACTGTGACAGTTGATATACTTTTTAGAATCAAACTTATACTTCCATGTCCTAGACTTCCCTTTCAATGAAATCAATGCCTGTGATGTATGTGTAGTGTAAACTGATCTTAACTTGCAGTTAATCAAGCACAATCTAACGGACAATACAGATGTGTCTCCTGTCTTTTTCAACTAATGTGACTTGCCAAAAATGGTTCATTAAGAAAAAATTATAAACAGGGACATTTGCATTGGTAGGCAAAGTAGGTGCAGCTCATTTCTCGATCCTACCCTCGCTGTCTTCCATGGGGACGATCATCTGAAGTACAAAGTGAGTAGTAACTGAGTTGCTTTCTTTCGATAGTACATGATGAAGACTGAAGGAGATGAATTGTCAAGGGATCTTCTGCTAGGGTTGCATTAAAATATATCTGTCTTCTGAGGGAGATCAGATCGGGGCACCTGTCATGCCTTAAATTCATAGTACTCTGGCTAAACAAGCATTTGCCTACTGATTCATTATATTTATTTAAAAAAAAAAGTGGTGCTGCCATAGAAGATAGGTTTAATGGAGTCCGACTTGTTTTTCTTAAATGTGTAATTTAAACTTTTTGTGTTTTAGGTATGTGATACTGCCTCATTCCAAACATTATTTCCTAGTGTCTGATGTTTGAACTTCAGGAACCATCATTTTGTATCTAAGCCCTATCCAGTGAATAGTGTGGTGTATGAGTAACCTAGACCCATGATAAGAGTGTCTTATTCTTTTAGAAGCAAAGCATCATAAAGATACAAGGAAAACAACACTGAGCCCTTTCATATACTACATACTTACCAGAAAGTGTTAGTAGCAAATACATCTCTCTGCTCATTCATATAAAAACAGCCTGAGAAATGAGCAACATTCATGAAGACACCTAAATTACATGTGACTGTCCTTTCTCAAAAGAAACACCTTAATTTTCTTTGCTGTATTGCAGAGAGGAACACAGTCTTTTTCTAATCCTTAGTGTTAACTTTATATGTACAGTGCTTTTTAGTACACCTACAGAAAAATTCTCAAGTTTTGAGGGGAATAAAAGTTGCAAATAGTAAAATTCAACTATGTGAAGAATTTATAGTGTAATTCAGATTGGAAGCTAAAGGATATCAATGATTGCCTTCTACTGGTGCCACTTTGAAATTATGATAGCGGTCTACTAAGCAAATAGGGAAATAAAAGTACATTGCTTTTATTTTAAACATGAAACTTTCCTAAATATAGGAACCTCTTCTGCTCTGCAGAATGTCACGTTTGGTGATAAATGTGAACATAAAATAGTTCCTCTTGATTGCTAAGCAGTTCCCTTCATTTACCTATTATATGGTTCTGGAATTAAAATTCTAATCTTTAAACGCAACATCCCAGAAAGAATATGGTTAAACTCGGAAAAGAAGTACAATTTTCATACTTAATAATCATTATAAAAATAAATTTCCAATTTGTTAGTGTGCTGATGAGGACCGTGATGATGGGTATGTGAAAGCTGCTTTATGAAATTTTCTGGAGGACATGTTTTTGTTTTCTAATTGTAGGCTTTGGAAATGGGCTTTGAGGTTAAATGTATATTGGACTCTTACCCTGATAAGTGTTCAGATTTAACTGTCATACTTTATGTTAGCACGTGTCAAACTGACAAAGATAATTGGAAAAACAATCTTGGTTCCCTTGGAAATGTTTGGTTATAAATAAAACTATTTTGTGTGTGTTCAGAGATGTAATTGCAATTTTAACACCTCCAAGGTAAAACATGGGCCTCAATTAAAAAAAAAAAACATGTATTTTCATAGATAATGTATTAGTAAATTATAAAGTCTCTGCCTTCCATATGAATAAGATAAATCTGTTTTGAATATTAAACTAATTTCTCTAGGAAACTTGTGTTTAGAATCTGCTTGATAAGACAAGACTGGAGTTATTTAAATGACTCACTAAACAATGATTTAGTCCTTTTGTTGATAGTTACTTCTGAAAGTTAGGACCTTTGTAATTGGGAAATTGGAAAGAAATTTAATTGGGAAATAAAATGAAGCAAATATATTAGTAATTTTGCAAATATAATTAAGGGATAAAGTACAAATAAATGTTAAAGGATGAAGCCAGAGTTAAAGAAAATGTATTCAAATGGTGCACTGTGCTGAGAATCATGCTTTATATTTTGACTTAGAACACTTACTCAGGAAATCAGTATTTTTCTTCCAAGTATGTGCATATTGCACTGTTAGATCATATAAACAGAAATACCTGAATGCTTTATTTAAGTATTTTTATGCACACTAATGCTGTAAATCTCTTTAAAAATATATTTGATACAAATGCAAGATGTAATAATTGTAGAACCATGTGTTAGCATGTAAGTCTTTGAAATGGTGGCTTTAAAATTTTTGCCATTTAAACTTCAATCTTCAGATGTCTGAGTGTAAAACATAATAAAATTTCTATTTTATTATCCAATCTAAAATGGAAGCTGGTGAATTTAATTGAAGAAAACCAAAATCTACTCTCCATAGTCAAACATAGTTTGAATTTATATACTTGACTTGATAAACTATTTTTGTTAGATTCAGGCTAAGAGTTTGAGAAACAAACCAATTCAGATATACTTTGTTTAAAGTGAGTTATTAAACCAAAACACTGTATCATATAGGAAATAAATTGAACCAGAATTAGGCATATACTGAGTTGCTATAATTTTATGTGAGTGTAATGCTGCCAGGAGACAACTGACAGCTACTTACATGTACAGCAGAGTACACCAAAGAGTCTTAAAATCATAAATTTTCACTCAGGATGTGAAAAAGGTCATTTTGCAGAAGACCAAAGAAGTTGATTTGCCAACATTGTGCAAGCATAAAGTAGCAATGGCCAGAATGTGAACTCAACCTCTGATTAAATAAATACTCAGTTTCACACATCCTTTTAATTCTGACTTTAGTATGATGATACTTTTGGTAAGATGAAGTTGCTAGATGTCTTCACATTTCATCACTTTAAAACTAGGCTTTGACCAGCAGTGACAAATGGCATTAAAAACTTGTGTTCTCAAGTCTGTCGTAGTCAATACCAAAATAATTCTGATGAAAGGAAATACTCTTGGCATCTTCTTATTTTCCAACTCAAATGCGCCAATGGTTCTGAGTTTATGTATTCCCTCCAACGATACAGAGCACATCCACCTGTGCCTACCCATCCAGTAAGACTTGCCCCTTCCTTCCATCAGAATCACCCAACATCCTGGGGGAGGCTTTCATCAATTTCTCTTGACCTTATAAGGATACCAGTGGAGCACACAGCCTACCTCTCACCGTATGATTAGCCCATCTTTTTCTGTTCATACCTTGCTTTGATGACTCTTTTTTCTGCTGCTCCTTCCAATAGAATAAGCTCCTCTAGGGCAAAGAAAGTCTCCCTACAGTGTACGGCATATGGTAGGAACATAATTTTTGCAATCCCTTTTTTCTAATTTAGCCCATTCACACCATTTAATTGTACAGAGGCTATAGTGTCCCTGATTTGTAGCAACATATGACACGGGAAGAATGTTCGTGTTCTAGATATGCCTTTGTTTCTGGTGGATATGGATAAATTAGAAGTGTATAGTAAACATTCATTTACTCAGTTTTTCTTCAGTGGGAGTTCATGCCAAACAGTGATTATAAATTTTATTTAGGAGCCTCTGTAGTGTTCCTGGGTTTGATGAAACCAGCAGTTTCTTCTGCACACTTGTCTAGAGAACCATACCACTAAGGAATGAATGCTGTTCAGCTTGAACAATGAGCTGACTCCTCTATAATAATGTTGAAGTGCTTAGGGTGAACATACATCCCTATTTTATGCCTCCCAGTATTACCGATCACACAATTGCTTCATATCTTTCAAGGAATCTTACAAAATGCCTTGAGACACACTTCTATCTTGTATTAACTACAACTTTCACTCAATTGTGTAATAGCAAAGATGTGGTCTACTGCAACAAAATTTTTCCTGTTCCATTCTGATGTCCTTACAAGAAAGTCCTTGTCTAGATAGTTCTCATAAAAATTTTTATAAACATGGGAAAGTAGACATATGAGTGGATTGGTGGCTGATTTCCATTGCCTTTTTTTTTTTGGAGTGGGGTGGTAGTAGGTTAGTATCAGGAATTTTTTGTTTATCTTTTCTTTTGAATACTTCGGATCTAAAGAATCACACTTCCACTTGCATGTATCACTGTACAGAATAAGTACGAGACACTCCCAATAGGTTTCCAACTTTTTGGAAATTGCTATAACCTTCAAATTTGATTTTATGACATCATCTTGCTGAAAACGTTGTTTGGAGCATATTTATTTGTAAACAGTGTTTCTGGAATTGGAGGGAGTAGATGGATTAAAATATTTTTGAGAATTTTGGTGGTATCCTTTGCTTATAACTTGACTGTCCAAAAATCACTGCTCTATCTTATTGAATCAAAATGATGTATTCTCAGTAAGGTATCCCAAACTTGATATTTGCTTCCTACATACAGAAAAACAAACAAACAAAAAACAAAGGTGTCACAAAGACAATTCTGTTATTGAGGAGCCAATTCAATCTCAGAAAATTTTTTCTTTGGCCAATCATAAAAAAAGCACAAGTATCTTAATTAAGAATAGCTTTAAAAAGTAATGTTATTTCAAAAATAATTTGATAAAAGATCAGTGTAAATCTTTTAAATCAATGTTATTTTGATGGGTAGTATGTGTTACAGTGTAGTCTAGAATGTGGGTCCTGGCCTCAGTAAATTCATATTTTTATGAAACCTTTTAAAAATATATTTCCAATGATGCAAATTCCTAACAAAATATTACACGGTCATTTTTATTTGACAGTCCTTAAATATTTATTCACAACTCAAAAGCTGCATAGCATGAGGCTATCTTACCATTAACATGAACTGCCTCAATTTCCCCATCTGAAAAACTATGAAGTCTTGAGATTTTTGGATCTCATTACATTTAAGATTTGCATTAGTCATATGTAAATGACAATTATCTGATTTAAAATTACTTTAGAATAAAACCATGAATTTTGATTAATGCTAACAGTCATGACTTATTTTACGTAACTTTTAAAGGTAAGTCAATGTTTTTGAGGTTGAGTAATAATTCTAGTACCAAAAATTAGACTCATGCAGTGGTAACAACACTGCATTATGTAAGCTCTTGAAGGCAAGGTTCCAGGTTTTCTTTGTATGCCCAATGGCTAGCAGAGTACCTGCTACGTAGAAGGCACTTAAAGGAAATGCTTGCTGAATTGATTAATAGGTTCATAGATTTAAACTCAGTTTCAATACTCCAAATTCAGTGAACTGTAACATTTAATTTTACTTCCTGCTCCTGGGAGAGGGTGGAGGATGGACATAGGAGAGCTCCTCTCAGAGCAGTCATCTCTTCCTTTCCCACCTCGCAGCAGGACTTCGTTATGGCCCACCTCTCCCTCCTCCACACCCCCTTTTCAGCTTCTTTTTTTTTTGTATGATCCTTCCCTATTAGAAGGAGCTTTTCAGGCAGGGATTATCTTTTTGGCTTGCTTTATATCCCTAACACTTAGTTCTGTGTCTGGTTCAAAGTAGCTGCCTAATAAATGCTGACAGACACAATCTTTATCCTCTGGTATAAACAAGTATGTAAACAAGCAATGTATGCTGGTGAAACACTGATTGCCTTCCATATTTAACAATGAGGAAACAAATGGCCAGAAAAAAAATTAAACTGGTTGTAAAGAATTTGCGGGCATTGATTCTATACTTTGGAGGGCCTGGGTTCAAATATCACCTCTGGCATTTACTACTTGCTGTTGGCTAAATCATAACCCCTCTGGCCTTCCATTTTTGATTATCTACAAAATAAGAAGTAGGACTCGATGGGTTACTGAAGTACCTTCTATGTTATTAACTATTTGAGTTGTTACTTAGCTGGGTGCAAACCTACCCAACTTGACATGACTAGACCCATAGAGGATGGAAGCCTGTTGAATACTTGGCTAAAATCTAAGCGAACTATGTCGTCCACAGCATTCCCCTGGTTTACTGGCCTGATAATTGTCGAAGAAGGATATGGAGTTAATTTGGAATTTGTTCTTGAAGTCCAGGTTCTCTGTGATGACCAGTTCCTTTTCTAGAATTAATCATCCTTTTCATCAAAATTCTAGAATTTTCCCAAGAATCTAAGTCAGTCTATATAATAAGGACTCTTAACCTGAGGTCCGGATTAGACCTGTTAACTTGTTTTTATTTTCTTTTAATATTTTGGTAACTATTTTTCATCATAATTGGTTTCCTTTGTAATTCTCTGAATTTTATTTTATACACTTAAAAACTTTTTGAAAGGGGGTCCATAGAGTTCAGACTGCCAGAGGAGTGAATGGCCAAAATAAAAGTTTAGAAGGCTGGTTCTCGACAATTAGATCCTGATCCTGGTTTTGTATAGCCAGTCCTTTTTGTTATGTCCTTAATACCTTTTTTTTCTTTCCAGTCTTATCTGTTTCCACTTCCTTTCCACAAAGGGCTTCAACACTGAAAGATAATGACTCCAGTGAAAATGATGGGGCAGGGGTTTGGTGTAGACAAAAGGGAGAAAAAAGCTTTAAAAAACAACAATTCAATAACACACCTATAAAAAGAGTTAAAGATTTTTATTTGAAATTTTTGGACAGCAATCATTCAAAGCACATTAGATTTCTTCACTTTTCCCTGGCAAGAACATCTATCTCTCTTACATTGTTTTTCTGCCTTTCCAATGAGAATTGGTGTGATTGATAATTGATTCTGAAGATCAAAATCAGCTTTGGTAAGTGTCTTATTTAATATTTACAATAAAAAATTAATTATAAGATTATAAATATATAAAATTCTAAAATACACAACTATAAAAATTATAGTAATAGAAATGTGTCATCTTTGTATTATTATATATTTTATATCTTGAATGATATTTCTCATATTTTAAGAAACTATCATATATAACACAATATACATTCATTAATATACCTAAAAGGAATTATTAAATCTTCCTTTCAGAATTTATATATATATATATATATATATATATATATATGTATATATAAAATATATACACACACACATACGTACACACTGCTACCCAGACATGCCCTTCACAAAAGCATCCCCTACGTCAGTGGTCTTCAAAATGGGGTATATATGACAATCTATTGGTGTGCAGAAAGAAAACAGTGGCTTTAAGGAGGACAACATAGTTGTTCAGCATTGCAGCTGCTCCCTGTGTCTGCAGACTGTGCTCCCAAGACAGGTAGTCATTGCACACCTGTCCCCCTTCTTTTCCCCCTTCCCCATCCCACAGCAACAGCAGTACAAACTCCTTGCTTACTCCTCCACTCTTTTCTCTTTGCCCCTAGGAAAACAAGGTAGGACTCTTGTCTTCTGACTTGAGGCAAGTTGCAGCAGCTAGCTGGATGTAAAAAGTGGCCCATGGTGCCTGCCAGTAGGCTTAGCCAGCCAATCACATAATTCTCAAATCTGAAATCCTGTTCCTAATATCCACCCTATCCCAAATCTTCAAACAGAATGCAAGCAAATTGGGGGCAGCTAGGTGGAGCAGTGAATAGAACACCAGCCCCAGAGTCAGGAGGACCTGAGTTCAAATCCAACCTCAGACACTTAACTAGCTGTGTGACTTTGGACAATTAACCCCAACAGCCTTGCCTTCCACCCTCCTAAAAGACCCCCTCCTAAAAAAAAACAGAATGCAAGTAAATAAAGCCATTGGTCTCTAAGAAGCTAGGACCTATCCTGGCATTTCATCATCATTTACTTTCAACTGCTCCCTTCTCTGCCACCCTCTGACATGAGACCTGACTCCCAAAACCAGTCTTTCCCCCCGTGACCCCTGCCCATGCCCTCCAAAGGGAAGATGGAAATCAACTAGTTAGATGTCAGTAAAAACCTCTGAATAATGGATAGATGGCATTGAAAAATGAGTATCATGACTCAGTAAGTGAACTCCTTTCACTTGGATTTTATACTTCTGTGTAAAGTAACTTCTCCAGCTATGAAGCTATTAAAAGTTAGGTCCTGAAAAAAATAACTTAAGATTTTCAAAAATAATGAATCCTATTGTTCTCACTAAGAATGATATGAATCATTTTTGTACCTTAGATATTCTCTGGCTGTTAAAAGCCCTTCATAATCTGCCACCTTCCTACATTTCTAGTCTTCTTAGACCTTACCCAGCCCACTGGACTCCACAGTCAGTGACACAGCCTCCTTGACAATGAAGCTCCATCTCCTGCCACCATGCATTTTCACTGGCTGTCCCCCAGGCCTGAAATTCTCTCCTTCCTCATTTCTGTCTCCCCACTTCCTTCAAGTCTCAGCTAAAACTCCACCCTCTCAAGCCTTTTCTATCACCTTTATTCCTAGTGCCTTCCCTCTCAGTTTATCTCCAATTTATCCCATATAGTTTATTTCTACATAGTTCTTTGCATGTTGTCACTCCCATTAGATCTTGAGCTCCTAGAGAACAGGGACTGTTTTTTGCCTTTCTTTGTATTCCCAGCACATCATAGGTACTGAATAAATGTTTGTTGACTTGATTTGACTTTAAATAACATTTTACAAATTATTTTTAAATAGTTTATTTCATCTTTAACTCATCCTTTTAAAAGTTCAATTTTTGCATCTCTTTACAATGTATATTAATGTACTATTACAGTGGCAAAAATCTTACTCAAAACAGGTTTTGATGAGAGGACTAGAAAATTAAAAAAAAAAACCACAACAAAACACAAGAAAGCACACACAATGAAAAGTCAGGAGACTGGCTGTTCTCCCAGTTATTAGCCATGTGGCCTTGGGGAAATTATTTAACTTATCTGAGTTTTTTGGTTTCAATTCTATAAAAGGAGAATAATCCTTGCCCTGCCAAACTCACAGAGATATCGTAAGGATCACATGAATCACTATATATAAAGGTCCTGTTCGAAGCCTTAAAAATGCCATATCAATACGGTATTAGAGAGAAGGAGCTAGAGAACTAGAAAGCTGGGGTTCAAATTCTGCCTCAGACACTATCACTTAACCGTTCTAAGACTTGGTTTCCTCATATGTAAAAGGAAGATAATAGCACCTACCTCACAGGGTTTTTGTTGAGGACCATCGAATGTGATATAATTAAAGTGACTTGTTTACCTTAAATCACTATAAAAATGGGAGCTGTAATAAATAAATACAGGCTCTGCTCTAGAAAAACCTAAATCCATAAGAACCACTCTATTCCACTGAGTTTATTATTTTTTCCTTCCAAAAATACATGAATCATTTCAGTATGGATAAAGTATTTAGTCATTTTGCTTCTCAGAAAACTTAAATTTTCTGACAAAAAATTTTCCAGAATTTCCTTAATTTGTAAAAATGAGCATTTACAGCAAGAGTAAATGAAAGTTTCGCTATCAGCTTCCTGCATAGCAAAATTTAAAGATATATCATCTTTTAAAGTTTTTTTCCCCCAATGTAGACTATCTTTAAACCAACTTTATAATCTTTCAATCAGAACTGACTTCATGTTCTCTTAAGTATTTTACTCAAACAAGAAAACTTAGAGTAATAATAATAAAGTACCCACAGAGCTGAAAATGCTTCGCTGCCTCATTTTCTCATGTTAGTAGCCTAAGTGAGGACTTTATAAGAAAAGCCCAGAAAGGTGGGCAGACCCAACTTCAAGAATCAGAAAGACCAGGCTTTACTTCCCATCTCTTGATACATACTATCAATTGCAGAATGGCTGCTGATCTGTATATTATGGAGGGTTTCCTCATAGGGAGTTCCCTATGAGGGAATGAATTTACTGGTCCGTAATTTTAAAAAATATTTTTTTCAATAGGGAAAGGCAGAAGAGTAATATACTGAGGTCATTCCTAAGTGGTTCCTTGACCATAAAGTTAACTTAATCCCCTAGAGGGTTAAGGCAGGAAGAAAAAGAGCTAGGAAAGGGATATCCAACTCAATGGCTTACTTGCGCCAGGCTAGTAGGTACCTGCAGAGTTTCAGTGTAGCAAATAAATTTTTTAAACTGCATACGTAACAATTTTCTAGGCATTAAACAATATTTTACTACAGAGAATCTTGGAGCAACAACAACAAAAAAGAAATATTTGTTGGACTACATATCTCATCCATCCAGGAACAAAATTTAATTGTATATTCTACTCACTACAGGGCAGCTAAGTGGCAAAGTGGATAGAGTGCTGGTCCTGGAGTCAGGAATACTCAGTGTCCCTGAGTCCAAGTCCAGCCTCAGACCCTTCCTAGCTATGTGACCCTGAGCAAGTCATTAACCCTGTTGGCCTCAGTTTCCTCATCTGTAAAATGAACTGGAGAAGGAAATGGTAGACCACTCCACTCTCTTTGCTGTGAAAACCTCAAATAGAGTTGGAAATGACTGAAAAAATGAGCTGAACAACAACAACCTACTCACTAATGTGTGTGTAGAGTAAGACATATAATGTCAGTGTGACCCTGGACAAATCACTTAAACTTCTCCGTGCCCAAGGCAACTAAAAGCAGAAATTTCTTCACCCAGAAGTTCCTTATGCTAATAAAATCACAAATTAAGCCTCTATCTCTTTCTATCAGAAATCGCAGAATCTCAGAGTTGGAAGGGACCTCAGAAACCATCTTCTAAGCTCAATCCAGACCTGAAGAAATCTCCCCTTTACAAGGGACCCAGCTAGTGGTCATTCAGTATCTTCTAGAGGACCTCTAGTTGGGATAGTCTGTTCTTTGGAGACAGCCTATTTCATTTTTGGATAGTGTAAACCATCAGAAAGATTTTCTAACTACTTACTGCTCCTCATAATGCCATCTGGGGCCAAGAACAAGTCTAATCTCTGTTAGAGTGACAGCTCTCACTTAAGACTTCTCTAGATTAAACATCCCAGTTTCTTCAATCACCACACAGTTTTAACTCAGGCCTTAAAAACAAGGTTAAATGGCTCTACAGGAATGGTCCACTTTCAAAAGCAGTGAGTCACAGCTTGCAGAGACTTTCTACGTGGAAAAAAAAGGGTGATTTGAACTTGAAATAATTATTTTCCATTTCCATAAAATCCTTTAAACTTGAAGAGATTAGCTGGTAATCAACCACATTTTCTTATTAACAATGGCCATCATTTCCAAATCAAAAGATACTACCCAGGGGTAACTAACATTCTATTTCCTGAGGAAGTGATTTCTAAGTTCTCAGAAAAATGCAGGTAGACATGTCTCTAAATTTTCTCAATCAGAAAAAAGGGAAGATCTTAGAATCAAAACACATTTTATTTGTAAGGAGGAAAATATAAATTTGTTTCAAAGACATCATCTGACCTTTAAAAGATAGAAAATTAAACAATTTATTTCCCACAGAATTCTACTTTTATTAGCAGAGGTTACAAAACTGCAATAAAAAAAAAAGAAAGATCTCTGAAGGATACTTAGTGCAGCAGAATGAGAGTTCTAGGGTCCAAGGACTTCAATTCAAATTCCATCAGCTTTGCTTACAGCTCATGGGAACCTTAGGCAAAGTCACTCAATTCCCTAGGACTGAATTTCCTCATCTGTAAAATGAGGGAACTGAACTAGATGTTTGACCTTCAAATTTATCCAGCTATAGTTCTATGATCCTACAATCTGAACCTTTCTTATAGAATGTGACTTTTTTGAGGGCAGAACCTGCTCGCTTTTGTCTTAGTGTGATCAGCACCTGGTACAAAGCAGGCACTTAATAAATGTTTGCTGACTAACTGATTGATTCCTAAGAATTTTTTCCTATTTTACTAATGCACATACTAAGGCAGAAAAAATTTTAACTGAACTATCCAGTATCTCTGACTGGGTCAAATATAGTTCAGGCAGAAATAAAACCTGGGTCTTCCTCGTCAGTGCTGTAATAATGACAGGGCTAGGGAGTGGTGGATAGGGTGGAAGGAGGAGAGAAGATCCAGGGCTTTTGTTTTTATTTTTAAAGAGAATGATCAAAGTCTTTGGGAATGAAGGCCTCAATTTTCAAAAGCTGCTGTTGGACTCAGATTAGTATTCCCAAGAAGGCTTATATTTGTGAGTGGAGAAGATTTCTTTGACAGGCTTTTAAAAATAGACTTGAGGTGTTACTGAATCTGGTCAGAGAAACAGGCTCTTTAAAATCCCTTCTTTTATCTGTCCAATAATACTTTTCACAGATTATTCTGAAGGTGTGAAAACAACCACCAAAACAGGATATTACTGTCCTCAGAGGACAATAATGTCTTCAGATTCTGGAGGTTTCAAAGAAATTTCAATAAAACTTGGTTTAAAAAAAGGCCTAAGGGGTAGCTTTTGCTGTTCTACTAAAAAGGTAAGTTTTATTTTCAAGATATCCTGAGCTTTATTCAATATCAGTATGTAAACGAATAGAATTAATTCTATAGATTTTACGTTCTATACAGTATTCAAGAGACCTTATTCTACCTCAAAGAATAAACTCCTGCATGGAGCTTTACCCATCCACACTAAGGTGCATTATTATATGTGAATAAAGCTTATGGAATTACCCTCTCATATTCCTACATATTATAATTCTAAATATTCTTTCTTAACCTGATTTTCCCCCCAAATCCAACTGTTCATGGATGAGAATTATAAAATGACTATTAGCCTCAGACATCTCCAACAGTAATATGTAGAAAGCAGTTCCCTGTCTCTTTATGTCATTCAGGGTTCTTTCATTTCATCTGAAAGCCACCTTTTCCTGACTGAGGTTGAGAACTTTAAAAATTCAGACTTTCACTAGCTTCTTGTACAAAATTCAACCTAACTTTAAAAACTAACTTGGAAGATGTCCAGAAGGCTACAAAGTCATTAGTCTAAATGCAAAAGGGTCAAGAAAACCAACTACTTTCAAGTTTCTTTGTTTTTAAAGTGCTCCATGTGCAATGTAAAATCAGTTTCCAGAATAAAGAAATCTATTATGAAGACCAATAAATTCTTTAAAAAATCAGCAGTTAAAAACAAGAGCAGCTTGGTTCAAGTATTAATTTGTAGGCTTTAGGCACATTCAAATCAAAATAGTCATTGCAAAGTTCATTTGAATACGGTTGAGGCAAAGGCATTTACAGGAAAACCCTGCAAACAAACATGTAAACTCAAAGTGACTTTGGAATTTTTACGGAATAAATGCTCACAGGATAGTGAACAAGAATACAATACTTACTCATTTCTCATCAGAAACAAAAGAGGTAATAAGTTTGCTTAAGTATTCAGAGACCACATAATAAACAAAAATAATTCGAAGGCTTATTACTAGTACGTTGCTTCGTCCATGTTGTCATCACTTTCTGCGCCAAAATCATCTCCATTGTCAAAGTAAGAATTGATATAATCATTTTCCTAAATAACGGGAAAACAGCAACATTAAAATGTACTTAGACATCTTTGGTTCCAGAGAGAGACCACTGCCCATGAATTTATTGATTGTCAGCTAACCTAATTAATCAATTATTAATGGGAGGAGACATAATTAGAAGGTTAAGTTGCTCTCTTAATTTGTTCCTCTACTTAAATGAAAAAAAAAAACAAACCCAATTACCAAATCAGAAATAGTATTAGCCCTAATACAAAAAGAAAGGGGAACACAAAAAGCCCTCACAATTTGTCTGCTTAAAAAAAGGCTTCACTGACTCTGCTCACATTTTTTTCTTCTCTTCCAAATAAAGACTAATTCCCATTGCTCCCTAGACAAGAGTCAACCTTTCTGGGCTTCATCTATAAAAGGAAGTAGGAGGGGAGGGAACCTCATTTCTGCCTAAATATCTTTTAAAGTCCTTTCCAGTCCTAAGACACAATGATTTTGTCAACACAAATACTCTTAGTCAGAGGACATTTTAAAGCTCAGTTCTAAGGTGAATCACTGCATGTTGCGGCTGTTGTATCTAACTCTTCAGGATTTCATGGACCATAGAAAGCCAGGCCCTTCTGATGGGGCGCTTGGGTGCCTGTGCTTGGACCCCAATTCCAAAGCGGTGTTTCTCCCCAGCCTCAAAGTACTATCCCTGGCAGTTTCTCCCCAGCCCAAGGACACTATGCCTAACATTTCTCATGAGTGGGCCCCAGCAAAACACTTATCTCTCTCCCTGGAATAGTAACAAACTGCACCTGTAGGAATTATTAGTTCACTTTATAGTAGTTCACAAAAATGTTTAGTACTCTCTGAACTATGTATACCAACTCCCTATCTCATTATATGCATCCTGGACTCCTCATTATGTGTATCCTAGATTTCAGACATATGTGTACTTCCTACATCTATCTTGTCTAACAAGACATTGATGGGTGGCAGACTGGGCATTTCTCAGTCAGCCCTGACTGCTAGTTGACTTAGTGACACTGCAGGCCTAAAACCATACCTCCAACTAGGCTTTTCCCCAGCAAATTCTAGGTAAAACACCTATATAGCAGACACTAAAAGTGTATGTTTCCTTTAAGAACTGACCACTCCTCAACCATTCCCTAATTCCTCCCTGAATCACTTAGCATATTTGGTACATATTCTACTACAGAATATCCTATATAAACTTTAACTGTACCCCTCTAAGGTTGCAAGGTCCCAAAGAACTCTTGCCCGATGAAAAGTGTAAACTATAAATTTTTGCCACCTTGACTTAAAGAATGCTTGAGTCTGAATTCATTCCAGATAACCCTATCCAGTACTCTGGTCCTTGAGGGGTCCCTGAAATCCGCCCCCCCCCCACACCAAACCACATCATTTCTATCCTCCACTGTCTCCTGAAGTTTGTCCAAATTTAAGTTTGTGGTGGTCTTGAGACTATCCATCTCATCCTCTGCTGACCCCTTCTTCTGCCTTCCAGCATTCCCAACATCAGGGATTCATTGGCAGAAAGAATCATTACATGGCTAGATAGATAGAAAGATTTTGCTTTTTGTTTTGTTTTGTTTTTCCTTTTTCGAGGGGGAAAGGTAGGGCAATTGGGATTAAATGACTTGCCCAAGGTCACACGGCTGGTTTTTATGTTAAGTGTCTGAGGCCGCATTTGAACTCAGGTCCTCCTGACTCCAGGGCTGGTGCTCTATTCACTGCGACACCTTGCTGTCCCTATGGCCAAATATTTAAGATTCATTTTCAGTATTTGACTTTTCAGTGAGTGGTGTGAATTAATTTCTTTTGCTTTTTTGGAGGGCAGTTGGGGTTAAGTGACTTGCCCAAAATCACATGGCTAGTAAGTGTGTCAAGTGTCTGAGGCCACATTTGAACTCAGGTCCTCCTGACTTCAGGGCCAGTGCTCTATTCGCTGCACTACCTAGCCGCCCCCTGAATTAATTTCTTTTAAGTACTGATGTATTTGACGTCTTTGCTATCCAAGCAAGACTCTCAAAAGTCTTCTCCAGCACAGCAATGTGAAAGTGTTGAATGTGTAGCAGCAAGTGTCTTTTAATTTCATGACTACAGTCACTGTCTGCAGTGATCTTTGAGTCCAAGAATATAAAATTTGACGCTGCTTTCATTTCTTCTCCCTCTTATTTGCCAGGAAGTGATGGGACCAGTTGCCAAGATCTTGGTTTTTTTGATTCTAGCTTTTTGATTCTAGCCAGCTTTTACACTGCCCTCTTTCACCCTTATCAATAGGCCTCTTAACTCCTCTTCACTTTGAGCGGTATTATTTGAATATCTGAGATTGTTGATATTTCTCTGGACAATTTTAATTTCAACTTTTGATTCAGCCTGGCATTTCTCATGAAGTACTCTTCTACTCAAACAAGCAAACAATCTTTGAGTAACTCCTAGTGACAAGTGGCAAAAGTGCCCTAAGGCACTGGAAATATGTATTTGAAAACTAGTCCTCCAGTTAGTCTAACATAAGTAGTTCTTTTTTGCATTAGAAGAATACAGGTGCAGTTGATAACAAGACTACCTCACTAGATTACCTAACCAGATGAAGAAAAGGAGATGAACAATAAAGCCCGGTGCTCAATTTCTTTGGGGCTCAATTAGACCTGAGTACTTGCAAGTTTTCCAGGATGAAAAGAGAATATTATTCACACAACAGGCTCAAGAGATGTCCCTGAGCTTAGCAGCGTTAGAGAATGAATTCATTAAATCTGTTGGCAAAAATTTCTAGTATATTAGACCTGCAACAGAAAATGAGTAACTGAAAAATATAGAGTGGCCTTTGAAATAAACTGAAATAACAGTTTAGTCCCTAAGTGATTCAGTTCTCACATGAAGAAATTTGGGAATATGACTTCTATTGCCAGGACTTAGACTTCCTAGTCATTTTGGACCCTTTCTGGCTTCTGAGAAGACAGGTTGAAACCTCCAAAATTAGAAAGATAAACAAGAGTATTTGGGGTTGAGGAAACTAGTTCTGGGTCTCTCACCTAGGTGCAGGAGTGACAAGGGGAAGGGATAGTGGGCATTTTGTTCGTGAGTTAGGGCTCCTCACAGTCTATGCAGAAGGAGGAGGAAGAGGAGAATTCTTTTTCTGCTTCTGCTTCTTCTTATATAATAGTAGGAGAATAATCTGAAAGTAATGACTAAACTGGAAATTGAGAATTCTCTATAGATTTTGTTCATCTATGCTAACCATGCCTACGAACCTAAGTTTATACTTAAAAAGAGGAAGAAAATATGAACTACTGTTTTGCTCATCTTTTTCTTCTCCTTCCCTTTTATCTTCCTCCCTATCTTTCAAGTACCCCTACATCAAGTTATCTAATTGTGAGTAGACAAAAGCCCTGGCTTTTGCTTAAGCCATTTATTCTCTGCTAGTTTCAGTCAAAAGAAAAAAAAAACACCTTCCTACTTGTCTTTCTCTCCAAGGACATGGGTTTTTCTGAGGAATGCCAATGTTTCTACAAATTATTCATTTGATTAATTAGCTTCATTTATCCTTCAAAATAAAACACCCCTTTTATTCTCAAGGAGATATCACAGAATAGGGGATGTTAAGAGAAACTTTAGTTGCTTCAAATTCATCAAGTCTTTGAAAGCATTTCTTCTCCCATTCTTCCTCCTCACCTAACATGCACTTTGTCCCCCTATTATACTGGAGGACATAGAAAAAAAAGATGTGAAATACAGTTATATATGCACACTGACTGATACAGTTCAGTACCCCACTAAGGACTGATACATAGTTCACCCCAGTGGTGGAGAAGCCTGGAATCCTGATGTTACAGTGCTCAGCAGGGAAGCTCCTAATTTGCCTTTTAGCATCGGCTGAGCCATGACTCAATGAGAGAACAGCTCTAAGAATGCAGAATTCTCCGAACTAGCCATGTCCAGAAATCTCAATGGTTTGGGGCAGACCTGAAAAAATATCTGTTCAGTAAAAGCTAGCCTTGCAGGAACCTACCAATTTACCAAGTTAAAAGGTGTTCTGAAGAAAGAGTTAGTAGTCACAAGCAGCAGGAAATACGGGACATTAAGACCGATGTGACTGACCCCAATCCAAACCCTGGGTAACCCTCCCCTGAGCTAAGCAGCTCTAATCTTGGTTGTCCACAGTCAAAAAAACGGGTGAGCAAAAGGGTAAAATATCACCCCTCATTTCTTGAATCTAGTTAGTATCTATAGCAGTGGTTCTCAACCTTCCTAATGTCACGACCCTTTAATACAGTTCCTCATGTTGTGGTGACCCCCAACCATAAAATTATTTTCATTGCTACTTCATAACTGTAATCTTGCTACTGTTATGAATCTAACTGATGTGCAGGATGTATTTTCATTGTTACAAATTGAACATAACCCACAGGCTGAGAACTGCTGATCTATAGTCATCCTGAAGATGGGGGAGCCATAGAGACTGTGGACTT
The DNA here is from genome assembly GCA_028627135.1 of Pseudochirops cupreus. NCBI lineage: Eukaryota > Metazoa > Chordata > Mammalia > Diprotodontia > Pseudocheiridae > Pseudochirops > Pseudochirops cupreus. Next base: position 235,757,166 of record CM053580.1, on the reverse strand, counting down.
GGAACTAAGTGTTTGCCACATTCGAAATTCATAAAATTTCTACAAGTTGGAAATTTTTTTTTTGCTTTTTTTTTTTGGAGGAGAGAGGGCAGGGCAATTGGGGTTAAGTGACTTGCCCAAGGTCACACAGCTAGGAAGTGTGTCAAGTGTCTGAGACTGGATTTGAACTCAGGTCCTCCTGACTCCAGGGGCAGTGCTCTATTCACTGCACCATCTAGCCACCCCCAAGTTGGAAAATTTTAGAAACATTCAGAGGGCCTATAACTCTAATGACTGGTCAGAACCTCTGTTCAATGAATCCAAACTGTCACTCAATCTAGCTAGACTATTAAGGCATTATTAGTATGCTGGCCCAGAATTAGAATACTAAAGAACAGACATATATAAATGGGGGTGTGCTGGAGCCAGCTTATAAGAGTTCAAGAGAGACAATCGTTGGATTTTTAGAGGAAGCATTTACATTTCAGACACTGGCAAATGCTACAAATCAAAGCCTGATTTATTGTTTTGTGGACTGTCTAGATTTAAGAAAGCAATGAAGAAAACGTTAACAACGTAGATTAAAAGTGTGTTGAGCATAATTCCTGCCCTCATGCCCCACCCAAAGCTGGCTGTTAAACATGTACGGGCATACCCTTTTGGAATGTGTGAATATATGGTAGTGAATGAAATTATAGTATAACCCTCATGAAAAATGCATTTCATTTTATTATCATTTAAATAGATGAAAGTCTTTGTTTTACTGCAAATATAAAGGCCCTCTTAGTGGTTACAGGAATTCCTATTAAATGGGCACAAAGCTTCATTTCTAAGCTACTGTGCTTCGGTTGAGAAATTGATCCCGTGATGAAAGGAAGGGGTAAGGGAGCCCAGTATATCTCTTAGAGACTCTAAAGCGCTCACTGAAACTGGGGATGAAGGCAGGAATGCTCCTCTTAAATCTATCCCCCAAACCGAGTAGTCGTGAGACATACTACCAGGCACAAAAGGCCTCCTCAGTAGATTTCAAGTCTATCAGGCCTATGTCAACTAATCAAATCTATGGGCTACCTCCTCTTATTTCTAAATTCCTGATTTAAGAAATGCACATGACTGCTATCTGAAAAAAAAATTACTCCCTTAAACAAGAAGAGTAAGAGTTACAGATCCACTATTATAAAGCTGCCTACCAATCAAGCACTTCTTACTGAACCTACATTCACTAAAGCCTATAATTTCAGTGTCATAATGGTCCAATTGATTTCAACGTTCTTTATGTCACTGGTAATAACCAGGTTCCTGTTAACCAATTGTTTTTAAAAATATGCCCATTCATTATTATTTCTACCTCCAACCTAGTAAATATATTATTATATATTATGTCATGATTTAAAAATGGTACCTCTTCCTGCTCTTCTTCATCATACTCTTCTTGTTCATCAGCTGCTTCATCTTCCCCATCATCATCATCATCATCTTTCCTTTTCCCTTTGCCTCCTTCTTTCTCATCAGCTTCTTCATCTGATTTTTCTTCATCACCTTTCTTTTCCAAGTCCTGGTATAAATTAGATTCATTAGCCAACTTACAGTCATAGCTTGGTCACAACCACTCCAATCTCACTTATAAGACAGCACCATGGCGGTAACAGTTCCTCAGTATTCAGAAGAGCTGGTACTGTAACTTGTGGGTCAAAGATTTGGTCCTAACCATCACGTCAGTCTCTCTCAATGTGTTAATTACAATATTGAGACTTGAGGCAATCCATTATTTAGGTGAGGGTTTACATGATAGATCTTTCAAGATAATAATAAGCAGGTATACACAGTGCTTTACAAATAACTCATCTGATCCTTATAACAAACCTATCCCCATTTTAAAAATGAAGAAATTGAGATACCCAAAGGGCAAGTGACTCACCCATAGTCACATAACTAATAAGTGTCTGAGGTCAGATGGGAACTCACGGGAACATTACAAAAGGGTAAAGAGAGAAAAATTATATGATCGTTAAAAATATTCCTTCTAAACCCTGGAGTAAATTTTCATGCATTTATAAAAGAACTGCTGGGGCAGCTAGGTGGCACAGTGAATAAAGCACTGACCCTGGAGTCAGGAGGACCTGAGTTCAAATCTGCCCTCAGACACTTGACACAGTTACTAACTGTGTGACCTTGGGCAAGTCACTTCACCCCAAGTGCCCTGTCTTCCCCCCGCCAAAATAAATAAATAAAAGAACTGCTGATATGATATGGATGAGACTTCTTAAAGCACAAGTTTCAATGCATCAGTAATCATTTTTCTTTTTTTTTTTAATGATTTCTTTTTTTTT
>CM053580.1:235719994-235754357 GCA_028627135.1 Pseudochirops cupreus | reverse complement strand
GACTTTAGTGGGAAGTATCTTTGTGTGCGTTTTGGAGTTCCAGGATTGGTTTAGAGTCCTATTTTATGGGTATTTTGGGGTGGCTATGTGAGAGCTGCGATATGTTGCTGCTTCTATGCCGCCATCTTGGCTCCGCCCCCAGTAATCATTTTTCACTAAGGTTATTCAATATGAAGATCCAGCATGCCGCTATGCTTTTTTCTCCCTGCTTACCTGGTTACTTACTGAGGTTAATTTCTTTAATAAGGTTAATACGGGAGAGGAGAGATAGAACTCAAGTCAATCCCTGTTATTTTCAGTGACATTTGTGAAAAACAGAAAAAGGGAAAAACTTGTACTCTGGCCATATTTCTACATCCCACTTAAATCAGTACGCCGGCTTGCATCTGCAGAAGTTTACTTTGATTACATATAGACACATCTCCAACTTAGTAATTGGGGAAGGAGGAGTCTCATTTTTATTTCTATGGTCAATGTCAATCATTTGTCCAAACCAAGGTCACCAGCAATGGAGCAGTAGGAAGAATGCTGGGTTTGGAGGTTCGAATCCCAGGTGTGACCCTTTTAAATAGTTGTATTTTCTCTGTCTCCAGGATTATTCATGGTGGTTGTGAGAAGCAAATGACACAATGTGTACAGAGACAAACAACTATAAACTATTATAATTACTGTTGTTCATCACAGCCACTAAACCCGAAGTCGATGCCTAAATAATAGATTTGAATTTCTGGAAATGGGTTAAAACATCAAATTAAGTAACATATACAATGCACTTTGTAATTATTAGTAGTATTATTAGTGTTATTAGAATTTTACAGATTTCTAGAAAGATGGCTCAATAACACTTTTTACAAATGGCAATATAATTAATAAAATTATAATAAATTAATATAATTAATAATTAATAAGATAAGGCTCCATTAAAAAAAAGGACCATTCTTCACAATAAACAGAATTCTAGTTAAAATTTCACTAAAAGATCTTCCATACCATAGACTATCGTTTCTGTTCGATTACATTTCTCTATGTGGATGGCAGAATCACTCTTTCCGGTTTTATCAGAATTTTCAGACACAGAGAGCATAGTAGGACGGCCTTGAACACCTGAGCACAAGTCAAAATCTATCTTTTGGAAATGCTCACCCTACAAGGAAAGATTCGATGATGCTAAGTTAAAAGGCAAAGGAAAAGGTTTTTTAGGGGCCCTCAACTGAATCTGACAGCGACTTCCTATGTGACTTTAGATAAATTCCTCATTCTCTCTGCCTCTAGTTTTTCAATCTGTAAAACAGTACCTGTCAACATCTACATACTTAAATGATAAATGAAATGTCAATAAGTGCATTAGACTGCTTCAACACATTGCAAATAAAGAATTCTGCAGAAATCCTATAAAAGATACTATCAGAGATGTATCACTGGCGAAAATAAAGATAGGCCAGTCCTGTAGCAAGAGTAGAGATAACTGATAGGCGAATGGTACAATCTATTGATATCTACACAATGTCAAGATCACTGGAGAATGTGCAACAACAAAATGAATGAACCTCCCCATGCAATTTTTTACAAGGGCATGGACAAGAGTTGAATAAAATAGATAGGTATTTAACCACTAACTGTTACAAATACAGTAGTGGCAGAGGAAGAGGAGGGAAGAAATGAAATACATATTTTTATTTTTAAATTATGGGTTTGTGGCTTTGTACTTTTTGTGTCTGATTCCTTTTCCAAAACTTAGGAAATTAATACTGAAAACTTTTAGTGCCTCTCAGCAAAATTTTTTGAGTTTCAGTAAAACATAGCTCATAGAACTGGCTAAAATTCAAATATCTATTGAATGCTGTTTGAGAGTAGAATGTGTTATTTCCCACTGAATATACACACATTTCATATTAAAGACCCAAACTACTTCCACCTCTGAAACAATGATATATGGTCATTTGAATTCTAATTGTACTCTATTAAAACTTATAACTTTGACAGAATTTTCAGGTTTCACAGGTCAAATATGACTTGGTCCATTTGAGCTGGTATGAGCCCCTCTCCCTAAATGAAGACCCAATCTTTGTCCTAAAGATAAGTCATATTAGGAGCACCAGATCAATCTTCCTTATAACGAATGTCTCCTTAATATTCTTTCTACTGCTAAGCTCTACAGCTGGCTAGACCCTAACCAGTTCCAATCAATGTACGGTGGCTACAGCTTGACACCATAAGCTATATCTGCACCCTTATCCATCATCCCACCAAATGTAAGCTTGGCATATCTGGTCATTGTTCCTTCATCAATCCTCACAACTTTTAGGAAGTTCATAGTGGTACACTGAGTACATAAACAAAGATATGTAGAAATAAAAGACTATGTGGACATGGTAGGGACAAAGAAAAAAAGAGGGAAAGTAGAAACAAAATCTTGCAAAGAAAAAGGATATTTATAATAAAGGAAACAAGATCCATTTAAACATACACATTTATATTTTTTTTGCTTTTTTTTTGTAGGGGGAGGGCAGGGCAATTGGGGTTAAGTGACTTGCCCAAGGTCACACAGCTAGTAACTGTTAAGTGTCTTGGGCTGCATTTGAACTCAGATCCTCCTAACTCCAGGGCTGGTGCTCTATTCACTGCACCACCTAGCTGCCCCAAATATATAAACTTAAATGCATAAATTTCATATACTTAGTCCTCTCTGCTTTCCCCTCGTTCCTTTATTTTGTTTTTCTCATTCCTGCGTAAGAAGTCACTGAACCTCTACAGGACAAAGGCAAAGAGGGAGAGATGAAAATGTGAAAAGAGATGTTTACAAATGAGAAAGGAAAAGATGGGGAAGGCTAAGAAAACTGTGGGGAAGACACCTGACAACAACTAAGGGCTCTGTCAGCTCTAACATCGTCTGACGCCGCGTGAAACTGACGGGACAAATCATACCACTTTCCAGCGGATGCACTGGCTTATCTAGAGATTTCCTGTTATTTTCTGCAAACTGTGTTTTCTTCTGCAAAACAGGTGATGTCAAAGGATAGCTTGGAACAGCAGGATTTGAGTAAGCCCTTTCAGAAATGTAGTTAGCGCCCACCCCCTTTACCAGAGCACAAGTGGGACTGCTTAATAAGAAGATGGAGCTTACCTCAAGTTTCTTCAACGCATCCACAGTACTCATGACTGTAGCAACTTTGGCTGCCCCTTTTGTCCTTTGGCGTTTGGTTCCTGCTAAGGTGAAATAACCAGTTAGTACAATTTTTCTTGAACACTAAGAAAGCTGAACATGCCTATTATACTGCTTTGTGTTTCATGGAATAAATAATGGTGACACCCTACATTTCACTCCTCTAAAGCATTTCACAGTTTACTAAGCACTTTTAAGTACATTCGTTCATTTGATTCCTTAACACTTAAGGCAAGGTTGTCTCTATTTTTAAAGGTAAGGAAACTGATAATGAAGAGACTTACTTCCCAAAGTTCCAGAGCAGGCACCTAGCCCAGACAGAACCAAACCCAGATCTTCAGACTCTAATCTAATAAACTGTTCCACTGGTTGTACCCAGGCCCCATCCATATTCAAATCGACAAACATTTATTAAGCATTTACTACAGGCAAGGCAATACAGGCATATTTACTAGATGACTGCAACACAAACAAAAGAGCACTTCTCACATTAGTAAATAAAGTCAAGTCTATTAAATAAAACTCTGTCAAATCTCATAAAAAGGTAAAGTCAGTTTAGCAAAATGTTTTCAAATATTTTAGTACTACTGTAGTTTAGAGGGAGGAAAGGATTGGTGTGCAGAGGAGGTTAAAATTGATATCTGAGCTTCCAGGTGGAAATTCTGAACAAATCTCTAAGCATGAATCCTCCTGGTCAGTCACCATCCCATATACCTGGAATTTAAGAGATATCATTTTACTATGTTTGAGAAATAAAAATGTAGGATTTATCTCTTCATGAATCTAATCAATGGAGATTTATCTCTTCAGCATCTAATCAATGGAGAAAGGGGTAAGAATTCAATATTTGAATGTCATTACTGAATTGACAATAGTTCAATTGAACAATCATAATTAAAAACACCATAACGCCTTACATCTAAATATGTGAATTCAGATCTCTAACACATTGCAAAACAAAACTAAGTTCCTGTTTTCAGCCCATTTAACATCTTCTATACTAATTGATAGTGTAGGCTTACTCAATCACCTACTCAATGATTAGCATTAAATTCAACGCTATTTCAAACTGACACAATGACCTCTCTTTGGACTCACCGTGGTTAACTGCAATTAACTGGGTACATTAGCCTTGCGCTCTGAAAATGTTTAATGATCCTGCCCTCTCCTCAAACCTCAACTTAATAATGGGATGGAACAGGCAGAAAAGAACACCTGATTAAATTAAGAAAGACTTTTATTATGCTTTTTTGACTCATTGATCAATTTTACTGACCTTCCCCCCTCATCTTCCTCTTTTTTCTTTAAAAATATTTGTTATAAGGGATGGTTCTCTGGGAGGAGGAAGGAAAAGACATTGGCAGCAATTCTAATGATTAGTTGTTTTTTTTTTAAAGACACCAAAAATTTTTTTAAAGAAATCAATTATTAAGTATTCATTAGAATGCAAACTCATTATGAGTAGGGATCATCCCATTCCTTGCACTTGTAGCCCCACCAGCTCGTACAGTGTCTGGAACACAGGTACTTAGTAAATAATTGTTGATTAAGCAACTTATCAAAGCACTGTACTAAATCAGTGGAGATACAAAGAAAATGCAAAATGAAAAAGTGAAAAATGAAGAAAATGAAAAAAAAGAAAATGCAAAACTATGGAGAGAAAAGGACTGAAGTGGATTGTGTCTAGTCAACCATAACTGATGGGAACGCAATTTTCTATCATTTCACTAAATTATGATTCATTCAGCAAACAGGCCCATGGCCATAAATTTTTTATGAGATTTTACTCAAATAAAAGTAACTTTGTTGTACTTAATGGTGCTTGCTCAATACTCCTAACTTTGTAGTATCTTAAAATGCTCTAAGCAGCAAAAGAACAAGGACACTGTTTAATCTGCTTCATAGAGCAGTAAACATAGTCAAGGTTGGAAGAATCCCTAATAAATTATGCAGCCCAAAGTCAACGTGGCTAGAGTACAAAAAAGCCAGGGGTAGTAAAACATTATGTACTGTCATGCTTTTGTCTAAGGAGGTTTTATCAATACTCATTTCATAAGATACAAATCCCTCTAAACCATGTGCCAAAGAGTTCAAAAGAGGAAATTAACTTTGTAAAGAGGCTAGCTATATCCAATATGTCCCCAGAATGTCAGTGACAGAACTAGAGCTGCTGTATGTGCTTAACATCTTCTTGCTGAGATTTTGCACAATTATTGCCTCAAATGGATCTTTTCCCATTCATGGGGTATTAGATTATTAAAATCTGTTTTCAAGTTTTTGATTTAAAACCGTCTTCATGAAAGTATGGATTGTCAGTTTAAGGTAGCTGATATCCTTGCAAAACAGTGTTTGACTAAGAAAATTAGTCACATCCATATTTGTATGTTTCAGGTGGTGGAGAGGGCTTGAAATAACTGTCAGGGACTTAATCTACAGAAAACCAACAATTCTGATGTTTGCTAACCTTTCCTTCCCTTGACCCCTGTTTTTATTATATATGTTTATAACCCAGGAGAAAGTATTAAAGGTAAGGCAGAGTTTGAGTGAGTCTTACTGACAAGTAATCAGAATATGAAAGATGGAAATTTATCAAGCACTTCAAGGGTTTCTGAAGCATTCTACATACACTATCTCATATGATCCTCATATGAACCCTGGTAAATAACTACTGTGAGCATATCATCCCCATTTGCAAATAAGGAGACCTCAGCTCAGCGAGGTTAAGTGACTTACCAAAATACAAAACATAGATCAAAGACATCAGGAAATTGAGGCAATATGGAAAATGACAGCTCTTGACAGTTATGTATCTAGCAACAAGGAAGATCTAAGCAACAAGAGATCTTTTTTATCTTACTTTTTAAAAATAAATTACTTCTGCAAGTTAGAATCCAGAGGTGAAGGATTTGATCTCAAAGCATTTCAAAACTCATTAATGTTTCAGCTTCCCAATCCCCAAGATGATTTTAAAGCACTCCCAAACTTTGAGGCTATTTTGCAACTATAAATCTGCTAGGTCATTGGAAACATTTAGCCATCTGCCCATCTATATCCCACCCAGTGACATGTCAACACAGAGACACATACAGCCCAGCTTGACTCTCTCTACTCCACCACGATTAGCATGGCTTCTGCCATTCCAGCTAAAAACACTAATATGGGTAAGTGAGGAAAGCCATGATGCTGTAATAAACCAAAATCCCAGTGTCCCGATGCCCTGAATTGGAAAGAATATGAGCGGCTTTCTATAAGGATAGACAAGGTTTTAGGGACTAAAACAAAAACAATTAGTATGTGGTGAGCACTATTTTATTAGTGTTTTAGTGAAAATTTTATGCCTAATAATTTAAAATGAGAGGGAACATGATCTAATTTCATAAAGAGTACTTCTCAGAATCTGGAAAGTTCTGACCATGATACATATTGGCTGTGAAACTCTGGACAAGTCACCTAACCCTCCAGCTCTGTAAAACTCTTATGTTGCCAAAAATTTGCTGATTTTGCATGGGGAGAAATAGTTTACTCATTGGCATTTCCGTACACCAATGTGAAAGGCAATGCAAAAAGAGCCTAAAGTATCATTTCATCTGTTTGTCTCAATTTCCTCAACTGTACAATGAGTATAATAATAGCACCTCCCTCCTAGGGCTGTCGTGAGGCTGAAATGGCATCATAATTGTAAAATGCTTGGTACAGTGCCTGGCCCACTGTAGGCACTATATACATATTAGCTATTATCATTAGTACCATTATCATTAGTATAGACTATGGGATCTTTTCATCTGATTTGCAGCTGTAACTTTCCATCTGCACTGTCTCCTTCCATTGGAATGTGAGCTCCTTGTAAGCAGGACTATCTTACTTTTTGCATTCTTATCCACATTACAGAATGCTTTGCACACAGTAAGCACTTAATAAATGCATTTTCATTCATTTAATCACTCATCTCTATATCCAGCCTTAGTCTCTCCCCCAAGCTTCAGTTCCACATTATCAAATGCCTTTCTGACATCTTACACCAGATGATCCATAGGCATCTCAAACCCAACATGTCCAAAATAGAAATTCTCTCTCCCCCAAAACACTTCTGTCCTCCGAACTATAATAATAGTTGAATAATAATAGCACCTGCCTCCCAGGGGTGTAGTGAGGATCAAATGAGATAATATGTGCAAAGTGTCTGGCCCCTAACAGGTGCTTCAGAAATCCTCGTTCCCCCCATGCTCCCCTTTCTTAGCACTTCTGAGGGTACAACGCCCTCCCAGTCACGCAGGCTTGCAATTTCACCATCATTCTCGAAACCTGATTTCTACTCACCATGAACACTATTTCAAATTACAAAGAACATGCTTGGAAATGAGAAAATACAAATTAAGGGATTAATAATGAAAGCTTCTAAGTCCAGATCTAGGCAATGTGGTAAACATTCTAAATGATTTAAAATTAAAAGTAGAAGTGGGTACAGGAAGACAAACACTAAAAATCTCCCTTTCATATCAGTCAGTCAACAAGCCAATATCCTAAAAATTCTCTTATAACACTCATATTCGACTATGCTTAAGTTTAAGCTTTTGAATTAAAAAGTGTTTTTCCCCCCAAATAGAATAACTCATGGCAAGAGCCAGAGTAGAAGAGACAGAGCATGGTAGAAACTGTGGCACAAGAGGAGCACTGAGTCAGGAATCAGAACGAGCTGGGTTTCTATTTGCAGTTTTAAGTGTCCCCCCCCTCCCAAGTCGATATGTGGCCTGAATGGATCCTTATGCATGCTTTAGTGGTCCCTGTTCTATCTGAGCCTGACACTACTGCTTTAAAGTATAGAGCACATCTGCCCTGCCTACTTCCCAATTATTGTGAGAATCAAAAAAAAACAAGAAAAGTAGAAACAGTATTATTATTTACTTATTCATTCATACATCCATTTGTTCAACTATCTATTATTACACAGATCTTCATAGCTGTCTGCTAAGCTCATATTCTTTTCTTGATAATGTGACTTCAAACATGCAGGGATTCTTTTCAAGTAATTAAAGAAATTGTACCCGCTGGTCTTGCCACTTCTTTGCATGTTTCCTATAATGCCTCAGTCCTTTTTTCTTAGTTTCCTCACTTTCATATTCATCCCACTTTAAAAATAACTCATTTTCTACTCCTTTTTGTCCTCCCTCACGGCAGCGGGGTAAATGGGTTTATATCATTAAAACTAAATAAAGTCTGAAAAGCAAAAAAAAAAACCTCATTTCAGTTTAAAATGTATCTAATTTCTCAACTTATCTTTTTATTACTAGTCAAACAGGTTAGGCAGGGAGGAGAATGACTCATTAAAAAAAGGCACCAAAAACATCTCTGTAAGATGGCATGAAGAAACAGCTACTATGAATGTCCAGAATGCTCTCCTGTCTCTGCTCTCTACCTAGGTTTTATGCCTGTCACTTCTTCAGTTCAAGGATAAAGGTGAATGAGGAAAATTGGGCATAAAAGGCAGTAGTCATGGAGATTGGTTCAGCTTTATCTGTTCCTTTCAGAAACACCATAGGGAAGCAGGATATTAAAGGTGAACAGGAAAGGTTTTTATAGAAAATTAAAGTCTTGTTGCAACCTCTAAAGAAAAAAAGAAAGAAAGTACAAAGTCACTTGGAAATACTGCTAATGACTGAGAACATGTTCCATCTTTCTCTGATATAGTTATATAGCATTAAATATTTCAATTTTTTAAACACATATAGGACTAGGTGAGACAGCAGATTTTAAGCATGGAAGGAGAACACATGCTATCAATTTCAAGGAATGAAAATTAGATTTAAAAGTACCTAGTATGAAACAGTAAAAAAGGGGGTGGGGTAGGGAGGAGTAGAGCAGAATGAGCCCAGGCTTTCAATGGCCGCCAAGGACAACAAAAGGCCTTTTTTTGTCTTGGGTTAAAGAACTGTTGGAAGCAAAAAGATCAAAGAGGACCACAGGTAAAGTAAAGGGAACTCTGATAATACACAATGGAGGGAAGGCAAAAGAACTCAATTTCTATTTTACTTCAGTTTCCTCTACCAAGAAGAATGGCATTCAGGGCTAGAAAGTCTAGAATAGAAGTGGTTTATGGGGAATTGGAACATAAGTGATAAGATGATGAAAGAACACCCCTCATCTGAGTTCAAATCATCAGTCTAGGATGAACAACATCTCAGGGGCCTGACAGAACTCATGGTCATGACTGATAAATTTAAAAAGCTGATTCACTTTAAAAAGACAAAAAAGACTGGGTCTCCCTAGCTCACCCAGTCTAGAAGCACAGTTACCCACTCATGGGCCTGATCCCAGTGCTGTTAAAAGTGGAAGTTTTGACCTGTTCTATTTCTGTCCTGGGCCTGTCTTTGACAACCTAGTCGCTCCCTGATCCTTTGGGCTCCCCATGTTGGCACTGGACTTAGTATGGACACTTAGCTTAGCTTACTGCAGCTCAGAACTCCAGAACTCAAGTGATTCAGAAGCCTCTGCCTTCCCAAAAGCAGGGATTACAGGTCAAGCTGATTTACTCTTATATTATATTGACAGCATGGTGTCTAGAATCTTTATTCTATAGTTTACAGTCCTGTCCTGGTTAAACCACACCTAAAATACTGTTTTCTGCTCTACATACTACACTCTAGGAAAGTTACTGAGTCTTATCACTGGAGTAAGGTCAGAAGGGTGAGGGCCAAGTAGGTGGCAAGAGTGCCAGGCCTGGAGTCAGGAAGATGCATCTTTCTAAGTTCAAATCTGGCCTCAGACACTCACTGGCTGTGTGACCCTGGGCAAGTCACTTAACCCTGTTTGCCTCAGTTCCTCATCTGTAAAAGGAGCTGGAGAAAGAAACAGCAAAAAACTCCAATATTTCTGCCAAGAAAACCCCAAATGGGGTCAAATATGACAAAAAAATGACTTAACAACCACAGAGAAGACCAAAAACCCTTCATACTAGGCTTGGTTAAAGAAATGGGGTATTTTAGCCTCAAAGTAAAGGAAGACTTTGGTTTTCATCATGATGGCTGCCTTCAAGTATGTAAAGTGTCACATAGATTCTAACCTCATTATCAGGCTGCTATCAGACACAGTGCATAGAGAACAGGACCTGGGGTCAAGAAGACCTGAGCTCAGACATTTACTAGTTGTGAGACCTTGGACAGGTCACTGCATATGTTAACCTCTGTTTCCTCACTGTAAAATGGAGTTAATAATAACAACAATCCTAGGATTATTGTGAAGATCAAAAGAGATAATATTTGTAAAGCACTGAGCATGGAGCCTGGCATACAGTTGGTGTTATGTAAAGGCTAGTTATGATGATGATGAGGATGAAGATGATTATATAAGGATGGAATAACACTTATTTTACTTGCCTCTGAGGGCCAGAATCAGGAGGGATGGATGGAAATTCCTTGGAGGCATATTTAGGATAAAGAATAAGTTTCCTAGCAATTAAAAATCCTCTGAAAATAAAATGGTCTGGCTCAGAAGACAAAACTCCACCACCAGAGTGTTTCAAGTGAAGACCGGATAACCATTTGTCAGAGAGATTGAAGAGGGGAGTTGGTTTGTTCATAGATGCAAGATAACATTGCAAAACGCAGTGTAGGCTCAGTTTTCCCTTACCCTTTCAAATGAACAAAAAGCAACAACAACAGGAAGAGAAATTAAATATATTGTTAACAAACTTATTTTCTCACAGAAAAAATATAACAAGAGAACTAACCCCACTGGAACGGTTCCCCATTCACAGCCCATCATGAACCCCATATGGCTGCTACAGACTTAGATATTACCTCTAAAAATTAACCCCTTAGCAGTTTCCCAGCAATAAAAGCCTCCAATCTCTTACTGGGTTGAAGCCTGAAAAATCCCACCAAGCCCAGGGATCAGAAAAAAGAAATCTATAAAAGAGGGAGAAGTCAAGAAGCGTCTTAGCACATCTACCACAGTACAAGAGGATAAAGGTTAATTAACCAACAGGTCACTTTGGCTTTCTCTTTCCTCATCATCTATTAAAAATTTTAAATTGGTATAATTTGCGTTTAATATTGCCTTCATCTCCAAATACTCTTCTCCTTTCCCTATCCACTGAAATGTAACAAAGAATTAAAAAAAAAAAGAAAGTGAAAAATACAAGTCGAGCTAAACCAAATGCATCATATATCTGTCAGTGCATGCAGCATTCCTCACACGAAGTTTCCCACCTCCACAAGGAGGGGATGAGGTCTGTTTTCTAACTTTTTTTCAATGTCAAGTCTGGTCATTATAACTGCACATACAGCATTCAGTTTAATGTTATTGTTCGTCTCCATCTGCCTGTGTACTCCCACCTCACCTTACCATTTGGAATCCTTTATTTCCTTCACAACTCTGCTGAAGCAATCCCTTTATGAAGCTTCTCTAGAATCTCCATTAGCTGTCTGTGTACACCCCCACATATACACACAAAAAATTGTATTTTCTGCCTTCTTATTTATGTTCATGGTATCTCCCCCAATAGAATACATGCTCTTTGAAGGCAGGGACACTTTCATTTTTGTCTTTGTATCCCCCTCTTTTCCCTACACCTTGCACAGGTTTTGGCACCTGGTAGATACCTAAAAAAAAAAAAGTTACTGATTGACTGATTTTTCCACTCACATTTTCATAGTCACTGAGCATAATGTTTTCCTGATTCTGCTTAGTTCACTTTGCATCAGTTCAAATAAGCCTTTACATGATTCTCCAATTCATCTTTTTTTACAGCAGAGTAATATTGCATTACTCTATATTAATTTGTTTAGCTATTTCCAAGCCAATGGGCATCTTCTATGTTTCACATTCTTTGTTACTACAAAAAATATTACTAAAAGTATTCTGGTGTATGTGGGTCTCCCCTTTCTGTTTTTGACCTCATTTTGGTTTTAGACACCTGGCCATGGGACCTCTGTGAAGAAGGGTCCCATGTTTATTTTAATGTTTATTTTATTCACAGAAGCATAATTCCAAATTCCAGTCCCAGAATTTCATTCTATATCTTAAGTGTATTTCCCATACGCAATAAATTGTTAGGTTTTTTTAATCTATTATCTCATTCTATCTTTACTTTCAAGTGCAAACTGAGGTATAGTTTTCTCACTTTATTTTTCTCACTTTTTTGTTATATAGTGAATACAGAAAATATGTTTTGCATGATCTCACATGTATAGTGATCATACTGCTTGCCTTCACAGTGAGTGCAGAGAGGGTTAGGAGGGGGAGAATTTGCAACTCAAAATTATTTTCTTTTTTCTTTTTCTTTTTAAAATTAATTTATTTATTTTCTTGTTTACATCATTCATTTCCACGAGATTTTGAGTTACAAATTTTCTCCCTATCTTTCCCCTACCCAACACCTCAAAACAGCCATCCCACTGTATAACAAAATTATTTTCAAAATGCTAAAAATAAACAATAAATTTTTAAGAAAAGAAAATAAATTGTCTTTCATTAACCTCTTTCATGTTGTCTTTCCCCAACACTGCCTTCTTATTTAATTCAACTTTTATTCACTGTGGTTTGTGCCCCTTAATTAGTAAACAGAGAAACAAATTGTAGTATAAGAATAAAACAGAATATTATTGAGCCATAAGAAGCAACAACTAGGAGTGATTCAGAAAAAAAACATGGGAATAGTCATATACACTAATGCATAAGCATATACACTGAGAAAATATCAGAAATGAAAAGAACATGAAAAGGAAGCCAAGCTTTAAGTAATCGTAATGACTAATCTTGGTCTTGGAAAACAGTCAATTGATCAATACCATTGATCAATACCGTGTCAGATGATGTACCAAGTGCCAGGAAGACAAAGGCAAAAAGAATGCACACACATACCCCTCCCCCCACCAGATAATCGGACAGGTAAAGAAACTATAAGAACGGAACATTTCCTAAAGTTAAATGTCTTTCTTTGTGACAATTCATTGCAAGAGGGGGAGGGGGCAAAAGGACTGAAAATAACTTTGATGTGAAACAAAAAGATACCAACAAAACTTAATTATGAGCTGAATTAGATGACTCTACCAATTCTGAGAATTAATGGCTCTTTGAAATTTCCATAATTAAAAAAATTCTGACTATTTAAATAGCCTGATAGATGACTACTATACTATTTTAAGACAGAGTTTTTTCTTCAAGAAATTTTCCAGGGGTGGCTAGGTGGTGCAGTGAATAAAGCATTGGCCCTGGAGTCAGGAGGACCTGAGTTCAAATGTAGCCAAAGACATTTAACACCTACTAGCCATGTGACCTTGGGCAAGTCACTTAACCCCAACTGCCCTGCCTTCCCCCCAAAAAAAGGAAAAATGTTCCACGGATAATAGCAATATGCATTGCCTTTTTAAAGGTTGTATACTGATAAAGTAATTAATATCATGTTAATGAAATGTATCCAACAATATCTCATGCAGGGAAGAAAAGCAGTAAGTATGTAAATCTCATTACTGTTTACTATTTTATTGAAAAAGATGGTAACTGAGCAGGCCACTTAAGCCTAGAAAACAGAAGGGAAAACTATATTCAAATTAAATAATTTCCTAATTATTCTTTCTTATAAATTATCCAAGCTAAAGGAAGGCCTTACAATAATCCATACTTTCAAATTATAAGCAAAGGACAGAAAAGGCCTTGAAAAGGCCAGGTAAAGCTATTCCAGCAGCTGTATTATTATGTGAGAGATTCTGAGGCCTTGATGATGTATACAATAATGTTGTAGGCTCTCCCCACACTTCCAATAAAAAGTCATTTTCAATCTCTGGAAGCCTATTATTACTAAAACGAGTTGTTTTTCAGATTATACCCAACTCTTCATGACCCCATCTGGGGTTTTCTTGGCAAAGGTAATGGAGTGGTTTGCCATTGTCTTCTTGAGCTCATTTTTTACAGATGAAGAAACTGAGGCAAACAGGGTTCAGTGACTTGCCCGGGGTCACACAGTCAGTAAGTGTCTGAGGAAAGATTTGAAGTCATATCTTCCTAACTCCAGACCCAGTGCTGTGGCACCCAGCTGCCTACTAAAAGGAGAGATTCACTGTAAATACAAGACCTAACAAACTGTCCTGGCTTCTTAAAATGTGGCACTATGATGTAACAGCAAGAACATTGGCCCTGAAATCAGAAAAGCCTCTGCACAAATGCACCTCTTCCAGCTCTTCTTGGCTGTGTGGCCCTGGGCAAGTCTCCTCACCTTCCTAAACCTGGCTTCCTTACCTACATAACGTGGCTACTAAAACCTGCATCAACCACTGCCCCAAATTTCTTCAAAGATCAAATGAGGTCACTTATGTAAAATGCTTCATAAATCTTGAAGAGCTGCATGAAGCTTAGATACTGTTGTACAATATCTACAATATGTACAATATTTAAGATCTAGTTCATTGTTTCCTAAACTTAATATCTTAATGAGATACTTCTGACTCTGTACAAAATTGAAAAGCTATTGGTAGCACATCAAGAAACCCCAGAAAATTAAAGAACCTTTAGGCCACTAAGCTTCATCAATTACCATCTGCACAAGAGAGGAAGGTGTGGGGTAATGGATAGAAAACCAATCTATGAATCAGGAAGACCTGGGTTCGAGTCCTGCTTCTTACACAGGCTGGTTGTATGACCTTGGATAGGTCACTCAATCTCTCAATGCCCCAAAGCAACTCTTTCAGATTACAGGTTGAACAAATGCATTGATAAGAGCTGTTCCTCCCAAGTTTTCACCAATGAAATCACAGGTCTGGATTGTGTACCCCACCCCATCTGGAAAAAGAAAATTGAGCACTGAAGCCTTGAAGCGAAAATGTAAAATTTAATAAAGCCTACATAAAGTAGTAATTTAACAATCTTTCCATACCTGAAAAACTCTTGTATACTGAACTTTTTATCATATCCTACCTACCTTTTGTCAGCTTTTTCCTTGGCATCATCTCTCTTGGAAGTCTTCTCCAATCTGGGGCAAGGAGAAAGAGACAGATATAGGAACATTACCAGTGATTTGGACTGGGGAGACCTAAGTGTCTGGGGTCACTCTATAATCCAGACCAAAATTTTCTCTGGCAGAGATGCAAGAGCGTCAAGGCCTCTGTTCAGATAACTGTAGACAATACTATAAATTAATTCAAAACCTTAAGTCTCAGGATAACCACACTGCTGCTGAAGCACAGTAAAGAACTGTTCTCTACATTATCCTAGTAAAAAATCCAGATAGTTGAAAGAAAAGTAAGCTATTTCAGTCAAAAAGGCAGCTTCTGCCTTCAGTCACCTTTATAACTACTGCTATTTTCCATGTTCTTTATCTGTGGAGACATGGTACCAAGCATGAAAATGAAGCATTGTTAAAACAACATATCCAAAAGCATTGACAACCCAAAAGAAAGCTCATTAAATTTGTGGCAGAAAATATTTAAATCTCAAGTTTACATGGCATTCCTTAGCTAATGGTTTCTACATTGAATATATTTACATTTAATAGGAAAAATGTTCCACAGAAAATCAGGCTAAAGTATGAAGAGATAATGGTTTAGGACCAGTGAGAGATGAAGCAGAAAAAAAAAATAACAGACATTTGAGACTGTTTCCATGGGAACTTATGTCCTCATCAACAATAAGTGCTGACTGACAAGTATGCACACATTATAATACATAAAAGAGGTAAAGCTCTCTTAAGCCCCTGTTGAAAGGTCAGGTGCATGAAAACACTGAAAATATTGATTAAAACATGAGATGGGCAGTACAGAGAAAACAGCCCTGGCCTGAGAGAAAAGAGAACTGGGTCTCGGCCCTGGCATTTCCACTAATTCATTTAACCCCTCTGGTCTTGATTTCCACATCTGTTTGTAAAATGTGAGAGATAAACTGGATTAAGGGTTCCTAACCTGGGGTCTATGGGAAAAAAAACAAAACCTTTTTTTTAAAGAGCTGAAAAACTGTATTTCCTTTGTAATCTTATGTATTTTATTTTTAGATATTTAAAAACATTATTCCGAGAAAGGGTCCATCTACTTCACCAGACTGCTGTGGGGGTCCATCACACACACACACACACACACACACACACACACACACACACACACACACCTTAAGAACCCCTCAGTTAGATGATCTTTAAAAGTTTCATTCAGCTTTAACTTGTGATTATGAAGCAACTGAAGTAGGTTCTATGACAAAAGGTACCCAAACAACTAAAAATAAATTATATACACTAATGCAAAGAAAGATAAACTGTTGAGACTATTATGGAAAAAAAACCACATCTTACAGCTAGAGTTTTCAGTCAGAAGGAGGGGAAAACCATTACTGATTTTACAATAGGATTAAAATTGTATATGAAATAGGAAAGTGCTATTAACATGGAAACCCAATGCTTTTGAGACTGGTAGTCTCTACAAAAAGAAATGTCTTTTGCTGACAGCTGTAAGTAGTTGTCAAAGCTTGTCCCTCTTTTCCAGTTCTTCCCTATTTTAAAATACAAAAAATCCTCTTTTCATGCCAGCTCCTAGACCTAGAATATTCACATATCAGGTCATGACAAGGCAGATCATGGCCCATCTCTAGCATTTAGCAAAGGGCTCTGTACATATTAGGCACATAATAAATATTTCTTGAATTGAACTACTGAAGCCCTAATAGCATATTACTAACTCAGATTATAAGAGAAGACTTAGAATTTTGAGTTTGGGAAGAATGCCTTTACCTTTAAGGTCCAAAGATAACAGAGACATGCTAATGTTATTTTTCTGCAGTTCTCAAAAAACAGAAAATCTGTTCTACGTAAAAGGAGACAAGAAATGCTTAAAATAAGTTTTAGCTACACATCTCATATTTACCTGGCACCCATTCCAAATCATCTTCTCTGTAATTTTTCAGATATCTTTTACCATATCTTTCAATTTCTAGAAACAAGATAGAAATTATCCATTAGCATAGAACAATGTAATAAGAATAATTCATTTCACAAACCTGACTTCAATTCAAATTCATTCCAATTAATAATTAAACAATGAATACCCCCTTTCAATTCACAGACTATTTTTTCTAGCGTATTAAGTACATATTTCTAAGCATATACAAAAGCACTGGGTTTTATTCCTGGCTCTGTCACAATGACACTAAAAATAAAAAATTTTTAGAGTTCAAAGAAACTTCAGAGATCCTCTAATTTTAGACACAGTAGAACTGAAGCCCAGAGAATATACATTACCTGCTCAGGGTCAAAAAACTGATTAATGCTGGAGCCAAGAATAGAACCTACAAATCTAGATTTTCAAATCCAGGAGTCTTTTACCTACTTTATGATTCCGTGTTTCCAAATTAACTTATTTCAATTAACAAAAATGAATATTCTCTTCCTTCTACCTACCCTCAATGTTGGAAAAGAAAAAAAAAAAGCAAAACCCTTTTAACAAATACAAGTCAAGCAAAATAATTTCCCACCTCCAAGAAATGTCTCATTCTGTACCCTCAGTAATTCTGCACTGTCTCTCTGTCAAGAAGTAGGAAGCATGCTTCATCAGTTCTCTGGAATCATGATTAGCAGTTCCATTGGATCAGAATCCCTAAGTTTTTTAATGTCATTTGTTTTTAGCATTGTTACTGTATAAATTTTCTTCCTGGTTCTGCTCATTTCATTGCACTGATTCATGTAAGTCTTTCTAGAGATTCTTTGATATTGTCCTTTTCACCATTTTTTTTATAGCACAATAATTTTTCATTACATTTATATACCATAATTTCTTCAGTTATTCTCCACTGGAAGGGCACCTCCCATAGCTACTGTATATACATATGGGTCCTTTTCTGCTTTCTTTTTACGTTACTATTATATTCTATTTCCATTCAACACATGCAACACGTACCTAAAAAGTAAAGGCTGTAGGCCAAGTGTTAGAGATACAAAGATGAATAAAACTATGCCCCAACTTTCAAGGAGTTTGATATCTAAAAGCAAACTTGGCTTTCCCGCTTTTATTTTTTTTGGATATGGACCTAGTAATTTTACCTTTGAATTAATCTAATACATAGAGACTTATTCTTGCTTGAATTAAAAAACAAACAAAAAAACTGATACATATGCTTTAAGAGTCAGCTCAAATGTGACCTGCTTCCTGAAGAGATGCTTGATCCCTCCAGAAAAATCTTCTCCCTCCTCTGAAAACCCATAGCAACTTCTATCTCTCTCAAACATTTAACATGTGTGTAACCTATAATACCAAAGACAATGTAGTATCCCCCGTATTTAATTCTAAGCTTCTTGAAGTCAAGATCACACCTCACGGATCTCTGTAGTCCTCCTCACAGACTCATTTTATACTTGTGTTTTAACGTCATAATAGCAATTCGCTGAATACATGAGACCAACACAAAAGTTAAATGGAGCTGTGTTTTGTTTGGTTTTCAAATGCAAACATTTATTGGGAATCAAGTCATGACAATGAACTTCAAGCAGCTACGTTTTAAAAAATTAAACATGCTGGCTATAATGTTTCTCAAGATTATGAAGTGCATGTAACATGAAGATGTATCACTTTCTCTTTCATTCCTTGGCTTTTTAAAGCCTTTCTGAAGAGAGAAAAAGAAAAATAAATGCATTTTTAATGCTACTGGAATAGGATATTTCTATGCACGTTCATCATCATGTTTTAATGACAGTATGTTTGAAAACACAAGGATGATATTGATTCGTCTAACTGCTACAATGAAAGAAGAAACTAAGATCAATAACACTATGACTAAACTAGCTGTTCAGCAGAAGCCTTTAGGTATTTATGAAGACACTCATCACTCCCCTTTAATTATTGCTGGAAGAATAAAGTGCTCAGCACAGTCAATAACCACAAATGATAGTCAATTGAAGGTCCGAAGAAACCAAAGAGTTTGTTTCTATAGCCTTAAATGCAAGTTACAGTCTAGACATTCAAATATTTACTGAATGCCTACTTCAAAGCAAGGCTTTGTCAGTGCTAGGCACTGAGAGAGAGAGAAGGGTAAGACATAATTCTAACCATGAAGAAGCTTAAAACCTGATAGAAGACATGGCTCTCAAGTAAGTTTCATGGATACACTCAAAAGAAATACATTTATTTACCCAATGAGTAGAAACAAAATTCCTGCAGCAAGGGATAGAAATAATTACACTGTAACCATTCAAGTTTCAACCTACAAGTTATAAAAACCTGAGAGATGTTTTACTGCAAAAGCAATCAGTGGTTCTCACAAAATGTACTAACTGAAAAAGGAAACAAAAGTTACAAACTAACAAGAACGACCTTTTTTCGAATTTTTTTCTACAAAGGCTCAGAATAAAAAAACGTCATCAATGTTGAAGCGATAATTAGCTAAGATAAGGATCCTTCAATTTTTCCCAGTAAGGAAAGATCATTGATGTACCTGAAGAATTGTGGCTGCACCCATAAAAGCCTCCATTTAAAAATAATAAGTGTAAATAGAACTTATAATTAATCATAAGTCTGGCCCTCAATGTCCACAACCAGTGGTAAAAACAAATCTCAAGCAGTTACTAAAGAAGAAAGAAATGAAGACAGATACAGCAAGAGAGACTTGGAATAGAGGCAGGGTAGATGGAAAGGAGAATAAGGTAGGAATAGAAAGGAGGAGAGAAGTTAAATAGAAGGAAGAAAGATGGCCTCCCTTCCATTTAGATGAGCCAAGTTCAAGGACTACACAAGAAGTATTTCTACCTGTCTCAGTAACAGGAGATTTAGGAAATCTAGAGGGGGGCAAATATGTCCCCTCATTTACTCTTTTCTGGGCAACGTAGGCTGCAATTCACCAAACCTCACAGATGTCTCTACTTTTGAAATTATTTTTCACTTCTGTGGGAGATGGTCTGGTAGAAGAAAGATGCCATGTGTAGACCACAAGGTTCTATGACCAGAAACAGCAAGAGTGGAAGGCTCCAAGTGGTTGTAAACTCACAGTGGGGAACCTGAAAGCTCTAAGGAAATGCAACAACCTATGGTGGTCTGAGCAACCAATGCAAATGTGGCAGAGACTCGAACTTCCCAGGTTTCTGAAGTCTCTAGAATTCTGCCCTGAGATACTGTAGACAGCCACAAAGACCAAGCATTCAGAATCTGGGTTCTGGGGGGACATAACCCTAGGAAATTATGTCAGTGCAGGAGGACAAGTTATTCATGGCAAGACCAAGGAGCACCTACTGAAAAAGCAGCAGAGAGCAGACCTGGCCCTGGCATAAAGCTCCACTCCAACTAGAGAAATGAGTAAGCAAAAGAAAACATTGATCAGAATTAAAAAAAAAAAAACCATTGCAGATCTAGAGATCCATCCACCTTCCCCCAGAGAAGGAGGTAGCAATTACATAAAAAATCCAATCAAATAATCAAAGGAAAAAATCAATTTGGCCAAAGGAATAGCTAGAAGGAATGAAGGAATAAAATGGAATAAAAGCTCTGGAGGAAAGAATTGGAAGGAAAATAAATAGCTTAGAAGAGAAAGTAAACACCAAGTAATAGACTCTCTGAAAAATAGGAATCAATCAATCAAAAAGAAGTCAATGAGTTTATGAGATGGTAAGAAAGAATCCTTTGGAGAAACCCCAAAGAGCAAAGTCCCAGAAATGTCATAGCAAAAATCTAGAACTCTAGCTCCAAAGAAAAAAAATATTACAGGTAGTATCCAGAAGAAAGAATCAGTTCAAATATCAAGGAATCACAGACAGAACCACATAAAACCTGGCAGTTTCTAGGAAAGGAAAGGAGAAATGAGTACATTTTTATAGCATCTACTATTCTATACTATACTAACTACACCATACCACACCATACCATACCATACCATACTATACTACACTATACTAATTAGTTTTACAAATATTATTCCATTTCATCTTTATAAAAGCCCTAGAAGTATGTTCTGTTATTGCCTTCAGTATATATTTGAGGAAATTGAGGCAAAAAGAGGTTAAGTGACTTGTCTAAGTTTACACACAGCTGGTTAAGCGTCTGAGGCTGTATTTGAACTCAGGTCTTCCTGATTCCAGGCCAGGCAATCTACTGTGCCACCTAGCTGCCTAAGGGGAGATTTTGGAATGCTATGTTCCAAAAGATGAAAAATATAGGCTTACAATCAATAGTAAGTTATTCTGCAAAGCTGAGTAAAATCTTATAGGGGAAAAATGAATTTTTTATGGAATACAGGTCATTCAAACCTTTGTGATGAAAAGACTAGAGGTGAATAGGAACTTTAAAAGACAAACACAAGTGTCTAGACTCTGGAGAAATCTAGAAAAATAAACTGATTTGAACAATTGGAAGAGATAACATGATGATTTATGTTAACAGTCTAACGACAGGGGAGAAGAAACAGCTATGCATTCAGAAACTTAATGTTTTAAAAGAGTATTGAAACAATTAAATGAGAAAAACAGAGATCCTGAGTGTGTAACCCCTCTTTCCTTAAGGTCTGAAGAGGGGAAAGAGAAGGGAGGGGTAAAAGGAATCCACTGGCATGGAAAGAAGGAAGAAAGGACAGGACTTGCTGTTTTTCATAACTAGAATAGATGAGAAATGTATACAAAAACATGGAGGAAAGAACAGAAAGAGTGGATTTCAAATGAACATTACTCTTTATCTGAAACAGGCAAAGGAGGGTTGAACACAAACACACTTATATTCAGAGAGAGTTTGGTCTAGAAATATACTCAACTCAAAAGGAAAACAAGAAGAGTTGGGAAGAAGGTTAAAAGGGAGAAGAGTATTAGGGAGGGAATTTGTTGTTCTTTAGTCATGTTAACTCTTTGGACCCTATTTGGGGTTTTCTTAGCAAACATACTGGATTATTTTGTCATTTCCTACTCTAGCTCACTTTACAGACAAGGAAACTGAAGCAAATAGGATGAAGGGACTTGCCCAGGGTCACACAGCTAGTAAGTTTCTGAGGCAGGATTTGAACATCAATTTTCATGACTCTTGGCCTGACGCTCCATCCACTGCACCACCTAGCTGCCCCTCTGAGGAAGGAATAGTAGGGGAAAAAAATTCCTAATTTTGAAGGAGGTGCCAGATTAAAAAAGGAAAAAGAAAAAAGAAAAGAACTCATATCTAAGAGGGGAGTGCTCATCAGTTGTGGAATGACTGAAGAAATTATCAGATGTGAATATAACAGAATATTAGTGAGCTGTAAGAAATTACTGAAGAGATGAGTGCTGCAAATCCCAAATAGTATTTACTCTGATACAGTAAAGTGTGCAGAGCTTGAAGAATGGTTTATACAAGGACAACAACATTGTCAAGAAACATAAATTTGAAAGATACAAGAATTCTGGTCAATTCAATGACCAGCTATGTCTGCAGAGGAGCTATGACAAAGCAGGTTACCCACACCTCTTGATGGAGAGGTGATGGACTGAAAGTGAAGAAAGATAATATATTCTTGGACGTGGCCCTGTTTGGATTAGTTCTGCTTAGCTATGAGTATGTGTTAGAGGAGTGTTTTTTTCTTTCATCTTTTTTTTAATTGGTGTAATGTGGATGGGAAGAATGTGGGTAATTAGCAACAGTGATGCCACAAACACAAGAGGATCACTGAAGTATTTTTAAAGGGCACAGAAGAGAATAAAAGAAGGTTCAGAGGGAAACACAAACAGGACCATTTTGACAATAACATGCAGAATTTACCATACAAATTTTTTTTTGGAAGTGGGAAGGCAGGGCAATTGGGGTTAAGTGACTTGCCCAAGGTCACATGGCTAGGAAGTGTTAGGTGTCTGAGGCCAAATTTGAACCCAGGTCTTCTTGACTCCAGGGCCAGTGAAGTTCACTGCACCACCTAGCCATCCCTCCCATATAACTTTTATAAAGCAGTATGAAATTGAGATTCATGGCTATACATAATCCTTTTTCATACTGCTGAGTACATGGAAATGTTCTCTTTTTAATAAAAAAAAGCTGGTTTTGTTTTTTTTTTTAAAGATAAAATAGGGAAGGAAATTGTGGGGGTATTCTGGAGAAGACCATGGTAGTAAAGTAGGTCATAGGTCATAGTTGAATTTATGGAGAAATCTGGTGAAATTTGGGAGAAACTCAGGCAGGAAAATTTAAAGAACCACCACCTTTAGGTTCAGATATTGCTCCAGATCTATGTCTGGGATGAAAAGGGAATTGGGCCTCCACTTGCACATCTGTAAAATGAAGGCATACTACTAGATGTTTTCCAACATCCCTTCCAATGCTATATCTATGATCTTCAGACCCTATCATAATTAAAGAAGATATAAAAAGATGAAGGAGAACCAAGTAGGATTAGGCATTTGAACCTGAAGAAGAAAACGCAAGAAAAAGAAGGTGGCAGTTGCCAAAAACAGGTAAGAAAAGTTTATTGAAAGTAAGGCAGGGGGCAGCTAGTGAATAGAGCACCAGCCCTGGAGTCAGAAGGACTTGAGTTCAAATCCGATTTCAGACACTTGACACTTACCAGCTGTGTGACCTTGGGCAAGTCACTTAGACCCAATTGCCCTGCATTCCCCCTTCCAAAAAAAAAGGTAAAGCAAGACTGATAAAGTATATTGGTGGGTAAAACAAATTGGTGAAACAGCTTAGGGGTAAATATGAGGCTAAACAGGAAGGAAACACAACTGTGGAGTTGGTGAAACCAAGGAAAGGAAGTTGAATGGGACTGTCAGATCATTAAGACGTGATCACTGGCTGTAAAAGTTTTAACCAGGAACTTAGAGTTGTGGTATCAACATCCACAAATAGTTGTGTGTTTTTTTAAAAGATGAAAATCTCAACCATTATGGAATGCAGAGAAAACTTTACAATGACTTGTATCAAGAGAACTGTCACAGTTGACTGACTGTCTTCTGTGTTCCAAATATAATCTAATCTTCTTCCTTCCTGGAGAAAGTTAAATGTATTTGAAGAAAGTTTCACCACAATTCAGATTGTTATGGAGAATGATGTTTTTCTAAATGAATTCAATGGGGAAAAAAGAGGCATCCAAGGTAGAGAGGAAGAGATTTGATTATTGTCAGAATACTGCAGAGTTGAAGTACTCTCTTAAGAGAAGGGAATGGGAAGAAGACAGCTGTATAAAAATCAGAGCTTAAAATAAGCTTTGGAACTCTTCTGAAGAGGAGGGAGGGGGATGGTCTGAGAAGAAAGAAGCTACTTGTCCTTCAAATAATGATACAGTAGAACCAAAGAAGCTATCAGGTAAAATATGTAGTAAGGGCCAGGGGAAGACGAGAACAACCATAGTCATTGGTGATTCCCTGCTCAAGGATGCTAAAGCAATGATGTGTCAACCGAACAACAAGAGTGAGGTTGGTTGCCTTTCCAGGGCATGTATCCAAGTAATTACAGAAAATGATCAGATTTATCACAAAGGATGACAACTACCCACTACTGGTGATTCACAGTGGCACAAATGACATTGCCAGAAGGAACCTAAAAAGTCCTGCCAACAATTACAAAGTCTTGGTAAGTGGGAAAAATGGGTCCCCAAAACAGAAGAACACAGGAATGCCAGATATATTTTCATCACCATTGCCCTTTGAAGTAAAGGGATACAAAAGAGGAAAACTAATTTGGAAAGTGAATAATTGGCTAAGAAAGTGGTGGCTGAGACTGGAATCTGGAGTTCTAAACGATTTGGAAATAACAGATTCCTGGCCTTGGACTCAATAGACCTAACAAAGGCTTGTAAAAATGTTCTAGATGTCCTTGCAAATTAAATTCATCTCAATAAAAATTTATTAAGTACTCTCTATGTGCTAGGGATTCTGCTGTTAACTGCTGGGAATACAAATAATGAAAAGAAAGAGAGTCTCTGCCCTCAAAGAGATTGCAATCTAATGGAGGAAGACAAATGAAGAAAGGAAGCTCTGTCAGGTGGTACCCAGCACAGGGACATGCTTTCCGAAGTCAAGGCCAAGCAGAGCTGCTGATGCAAAATGCTTTTGAACTAATTTACTGTTCTACCCTTCAGTCTTTCAATCAGAGGGAAGAGGCAACTGGGGGAAGTGAGAAAGTGTCGAGCATCAAAAACGGAGTCAACCTACACAATGATGAGATTTCAGGTGATCAGCTTATCCTGGAGGAGGAATGATGTTCCATGGAGTCAAAACCAAATGGAGTCACTGATGGAAAATGAAGAATTTAATCAAAAGGGCTTTAAACCAAAAAAGGACAAGGGGACATTAGGAGAAGGCTGCCTCTGAAAAGCCCCCAAGTTATTCCAAATCCAAAATTAATCTTCCAAAACCCCCAAAAATATCTACAAAAAAAAGAGCAGAATACCTATTGAAATATCTAGAAGCAACAGGCAATTTTCAGATGAAAAAAATTAAAGCTATCTATAGTCATATGAAAAAATACTCAAAATCACTAGTGATTAGAGAAATGCAAATCAAAACAACTCTGAGGTATGACATCACACCCATGAGATTAGCTAACAAGACGAAACAGGTAAACAATAAATGTTGGAAAAGATGTAGGAAAATCGGAACAATAATGCATTGTTGGTGGAGTTGTAAACTGATCCAACAATTCTGGAGAGCAATTTGGAAGTATGCTCAAAGGGCTATAAAACTTGCATACCCTTTAACCCAGCAATACCACTTCTAGGTCTGTATCCCAAAGAGATCATGCAAATGTGAAAAAGACCTACATGTACAAAAATATTTACAACAGATCTTTTAGTGGTGGCCAAAAATTGGAAATTGAGGGGATGCTTATCAATTAGGGAATGGTTGAACAAGTTGTGGCATAGGAATGAAATGGAATACCATTGTGGAATAAGAAATGATGAGCCGACAGACTTTAAAAAACCTGGAAAGCCGTATATGAACTGATGCTGAGTGAAGTGAGCAGAACCAGGAGAACATCATACACAGTAACAGCAACACTGTTCGATGATTAACTTTAATAGACCTAGCTCTTCTTAGCAATGCAACGATCTAAGACAACTCCAAAAACTCCAAAAAACTTGTGATTTTAAAAAACTCATAAACTTATGACAGAGACCATAGGCTCTATATGGACATAGTCAAAACTATTCAGAAGAAAAAAGATAAGGTAAAGATGTAGAGGTAGCATTGCATATTAAGAAAATGTGCTTATATGAGGAAATCCAGAAACCATTTGGAAGAAGTATGATGGAAATTATTTAAGTAAAGGTCAAGGGAAGAAAAATAATTTTTATCACTGAAGTATGCTATAGTTTGGGCAGCCAAGTGGCACAGTGAATAGAGTGCCATACCTAGAGTCAGAAAGACAGGAGTTAAAATCTGGCCTCAGGCACTTACTAGCTGTGTCATCTCGGGCAAATCACTGAACCCTGTTTACTTCAGTTTCCTTGTCTGTAAAATGAGCAGGAGAAGGAAATGGCAAACTACCCCAGTATCTTTGCCAAGAAAACCTCACCCAAAAAGGATCATGGAAAATTGGTCATGACTCTATACAACCAGACTAATGTCTAATATGAAAGTATTTGTAGATCCTATACTTGATTGCATGCTGCCATGGGTTGTAGGGGGAGGGAGGGGAGAAAATTTGAAACTCAAGGGATTGCGGAACTGAATCTTGTAAACTAAAAGTAAATAAACAAATCAATTTTTAAAAAAAGAAAATCGGTCACGACCAAAATGACTCAACAACAACAACATGCTATAGACCACTAGGAGAGAAAGCTGAAATAGATGAGGAGTTTGGTAACTTGATCTCAAGCCTGGCACAAAGTGATAATACAGGAGTAATAGGAGATTTTAATTATCCAGATCTTTTCTAAATGCTGCCAAAAGCATTGTATCTAATAACTTTTTCACTTAGTGATAAGTTCATCCCTCATAATATAGAAGAAACAAAAAGGGAAAATTCTATGATGGATTTGGTTTTCATTAACCAGAAGGAACTTGGCGCTGGGGTGGGAATGATGTGAACCTTAGGAAGAAGTGGCCATTCCCTCTTAGAGTTTATGGGTGAAACGAAATCTGGGAACAATCTGACATGCGCTCTAGATGTTGGAAAAGCAGTTTCAAAGCTTCAAAGGAAAGAGGTAGGATCCTGTGGATTAAAATGTCACAAGAGAAGAATTCATCCCAGGCGGATAAGAGATACTCAAGACACAAAGGGAAACCTTTGTTTGGAATTTTTGTTTGGAATGTTTGAAAACATTCCAAAAATGAGAAGGAAATGAGTGTTTTCTCAAGACCACTGTGGATACACAGGGAATTCACCAAACCAACTTAGATTTTGAAAGAACTATATAGAAGATGGAAGCAAGGGCACATAACAGAAGATGAATGTAAAAGTGTGGAATAGGGTCTGAAATTACAAAGCTCAAAATGAGCTGAAGCTGGCAGTTTTAAAAAATGGTATTTAAAATAGCTATAGCAGAAGAAAAAAAGAATAAAAGAGATAAAGACTTTGTTTGGTAAGGATGGGACTACAAAAGCAGAGCTACTCAATTGTTACTTTGCTTTTTTTCTCTGCCAAGAAGAACGACCTTGACAGCGGAAACCACAGAATACAATGACAAGGAACCGAAACACAAAATTAATAAGGAGTAGGAGAGCACTTAATATGCCTCTGATGAATTCAAGTCACATGACCCAGATGAACTCAAGTAATGAAGGAACCAGCTGATACAAATGATGAAATTTCCAAGACTAAGGAAAACAAGAGAGGTACCACAATACTGGGAGAGGAAAAATCACCTGGACTTCGAAAACAGGAAGAGAACAGAGTCTACAAACTATAAGCCCTGAGCTTGACTGGGAATCCTGAGAAGAATCACTGAAAAGATAGTGTCAAAAATCTAAAAAAAGAAAGTAGTAATGACAAAAAACCAACACAGTTTCATCAAGATCAAATCACCAATGAAGGGAAGGCTGAGGATATATTTTACCTTAATTTTTTCCAAGCTTTTGATAAAGTAGAGGCAGTGTGGCCTAGGAGGTAGAGAGCTGGCCTTGGAGCCAAACAGACCTCTGTTTAAGTCTTGCCTCCAACATACTGATCCTGTGACCCCTGCAAGTCACTTCATCTCTCAGTGCCCTTGGCAACCCTCTCTCTTATACTGTAAGATGCAGAAAAGGTGACACCAACTTATATAGTAAAGGGAGTCTTATCACCTGGGAATTCCCAACACCAGAGGAATCACAGGTGCAGTACTTATCCTTTTAATAAAGTATCTCTCAATATTTTTGTGGAGAAAGTAGAATAATCATGTGATTAGCTATATTCAGAATGGGTTTATTGATCAGACTTAAAGAAGAATTTTTAACAAACTGTCAATGTGGAAAGAAATCTCCAGTGAAGTTCCTCCAGAAATCTATTCTTTGCCTTATGCTAGTTAACATTTTTATAAATGACTTGAATAAAGGTCATCAAACTGGCAGAAGACACAAAGTTTGTAAAGATAACAAACACAAGGGATGGTAGGGTTTGGGATCCAAAAGAATCCTGACAGGTCAAAACACTGGCTAAATCTAGTAAGACGAAATTCAACAGGAATAAATGTAAAGTCTTTACATGTACACACAAAAAGAAACACCAACTTCACAACTATAACAGAGAAAGGTATAGTTTGACCATAGACTTTGTTTGAAAAATATCTGGAGTTTTAAGTGGACTACAATTTTAATTGGTAACATGATGTACAAGCAAAAAGTTAATGTGATCCTAGACGCCAATGATGGACAGAACTCCATATTATAGGGATATAATAGTCCCATTGTACTCTGTCCGTGAGACCTCACCTACAGTGAACCCAATTCTGCGTGCCATGGTTGAAGGAGGATACTGATAAACAGGAGAGTTTCCAGAAAACAGCAACCAGGATG
The DNA here is from genome assembly GCA_028627135.1 of Pseudochirops cupreus. Lineage (NCBI taxonomy): Eukaryota > Metazoa > Chordata > Mammalia > Diprotodontia > Pseudocheiridae > Pseudochirops > Pseudochirops cupreus. The sequence goes on along the minus strand of CM053580.1, from coordinate 235,725,360 downwards.
GTGAAGGGACTTGAGTCCATGTCACGTGAAAACCAGCTGAAGGAACTGGGCCTGTATAACTTGGAGATGAGAAGACTGGGGTAATATGATCGCTACCTTCAAGTATCTGAAAAACCACCAGATATGTGGAGGAAGAATTTAATTTGCTCTATTTGTTGCCAGAGCAAAGAACCAGGAACAATGGATAGGAGCTGAAAAAAAAAGGCACATTCAGACTTGATACCAGGAAAAACATCTTATTAATTAGGGTTGTACAAGCATGTCATAAATAGTCTCAAGAGGTGGTGGGTCTTTAAGCAAAGGTCAGATGACCACTAGTCAGGTAGTAGGAATTCCTTTTGCATGTGGGTTGAACTAACTAGATGGTTGCTGGAAATTACAAAAGCAGAGTTCTTATACCCAAAGAAATTACTATCAAGCTAATAGTTCTATGAACATACATGTAAAGAGCATTAAAAGATACAATGCTTTTCATAAATAAAGATAATCCTGATTTGTTATAAGTAAGCTATCCAATTCAACAAATATTTACTCATTATATCATTTACCCTGACTCAATCACAGCCTCTCTGGGTCCCAGGTTCCTCATCTGTAAAATGAGATGATTTCTAAAATTCTTTATAGTTCCAACATGCTATGACTGTAAGCTACTTTTATCAAATATTTCATCTTACTCACTGCATCTAACAGAGCAATCAGGGGTAGTGCTGAAAATCTATTCCAGTGACCTGTACTATGAAAAGTTTAAACACCGCCTATCCAGGTAAATCAGAGCAAGGGAAAAGTAAGCTTTAAAAACCAGACAACATTATCTTCCCTGAAGATATAGAAGAAAATGTGCTATTTCTGTATATCTGACATTTAAATTATATTAACTGATAATTAATCAATTGAGCATTGTCTTTGCACTTCAGCACTGTCATATCAGTAAACACAAAACATCATCACACACTCACACACATACCTTGTTTTTCTTCCTCTGTGTCCATAAAATAAGGCATTCTTTTCATGGTTGCTCTAAACTCCTGTTTTAAGGCTAACATATATTCTTCTGCTTCTCCTGCTTTGAGAGGCACTGGCTTATAATCTGTGTCCTATGTAATTAAAGAGGCAGGAAGAAAAAGTACTTTTTAAAAAGAACAAACATAATATTGTCATTCTTTATTCCATTAAGTTTCCTTTTCATTTCAACAGAGACAACTAGGTGGCATATTGGACAGAGCTCTGGGTCTAGAGAAAGGAAGACCTGATTTCAAATCCAGTCTCAGATATTTGCTACTTGTGTTACCCTGGGCAAGTCATTTTAAACACTGTGTGCTTCAGTTTCCTCATCTGTAAAATGGGAATAATAATAGCACCTATCTTCCAGGGTTGTTGTGAGGATCAACATAAGATGCTGTGCAAAACATAAACCATCATATAAATGTTAACTATTATTAAGTCTGGGGCATGTTCATTAAACTGGTGTGAGAAATAATTTATTTGGGGGGCAGCTAGGTGGCACAGTGAATGGAGCACCAGACCTGGAGTCAGGAGGACCTGAATTCAAATCTGACCTCAGATACTTAACTAGCTGTGTGACCTTGGGCAAGTCACTTAACCCCAAATGGCTTGCCTTCTCCCCTCAAAAGAGATGTATTTGGACCCCTACTCTATTCTAAGCATTATTAATCAGTTTGCTATAATTCCACAGGAGTAGTGATTATAAGTGCTATATATTAGACCCCAGAGCTGTGAGCTGCAGATTTGTAAGTTCACTTGCTTAATTATAGGAAGTCAACTAGAGGCCCTCTACCTTTGTGTTTTCTTGTTATGGTGACCAAGCACAGCATGGCAGAGGTGACTCAATTACATGGAAAGTCTCCTAATTTATTTTTATACCTCTCTTGTCCAATATGAGCAGGGGGCCATCTTATGACCACTTAGTCACTGGTGATGCCCCATGTTTCGCCCAACCTGAGACCGCCCCTGCTAACAGAGCATTTCGAGCTGATGCATCATTTTTAGGCCTGCAAAGCAAGATATATAAATCAAAGGGATCCTCTATTTTGTACAGCCTCTCTAGAATGTTCAATTATGAAGTCTGATACTAGGTCTTATAAAAATAAGGTCCTGGAAGAAGGTGGCATCTCAGATCACAAAGAAGATCTGAGGTCGCTTCATTAGAGGGGACCACGGACCCTTTGATAAAGTCCCACTGGCTTAGAGCTCTGCCTCAGTCTCTTTTATGTAGGCTGGACAATTATAATCCCCAAATTGTGAGACCATGCAAACTTGTAAAAGAAAAATGTCTCAAAAGTGTCTTGAATAAATTAGATAACTAGTTCAACCAGTATATTTAGGAACAAAAATAAAATTGTATACATACAAGACAGAGTAGGTAATTAAAAGTATAGCTCCCCCCAAAAAAATCCAAAACAATGGTTGTCACATATAACAATCTGAATACAACTTAACAAGCAGGACTATAAAACTGAGATGATTTGGAGATTTATTGTATTAGGAAAGAGTAAGACATGTAGAAGCGGTAAAGGATACAGTCCTTATGATATATTTTGGCATTATCTGAACCCTTAATTAAATCCTCTACCTAATTTCCCCCATATATTTAAAAATAATGAAGTTTATTTATTTATTGCTTTTTTTGGAGGGCAACTAGGGTTAAGTGACTTGCCCAAGGTCACATGGCTAGCGAGTGTTAAGTGTCTGGGGCCGAATTTGAACTCGGGTCCTCCTGACTTCAGGGCCCGTGCTCTGCTCACTGTGCCACCTAGACACCCCCAATAATGCATTTTAGGAAAGGCAATGTGGCGTAGTGGATGGAGGACTAGGTCTTGCAGTCAGGAAGACCTGGCTTTGACCTCTGCCACCTTCTACCTTGATTATCACAGACAAGTCAACTAAATTCCTAGAGTCCCAAGTAACTCTCAAAACCATAAATTACAGACAAGTTGCTTGTGTGCACTGCAGGAGGTAGTTTCTATACTAGTAATTCCCCAGCTAACAAAATCATATTTCTAGACCAACAGACAGTTGTCTAGACACTGAAATCAGTTGAGAGAGAACAAATAACTCATTCAACAAAAGTAAGAAGGTTTAAACTGGAATCTCTTCCATTATTACACTGGTTCTTAACTTGGGGGGGGGGGGTCCATGAAGTTAAAAAAAAAACTGATGTACGTATTTCAATATGAGTCATTCTCTTGGTAATCCTATGTATTTTATTTATGCATTGAAAGTGCCAGGAGGGTCTGGGTTAAAAACCTCTGCATAAAGAGAATGGGAATAATCAATATTAATAATTTATCTATGAATATTGAACCTTAAGATGGCCTGAAACCTGATCCAGAAGAGCAGAATGGCATGCTGGGATACTTACAGGATATAGTGGTGGAGGTTTCAGTACCACCTCAGGTAACTTTTCACCTCTAGAAAAACCAATAGCCTCAATGTTAAAGGTAAAAGAAGCACGTCCTCTTCCTTTGTTTCCAGCCATTAGAACTCTCACACTCTGAAAACAGACAGCCAAATCCCAAGGGACAGTGTGTTAGGAATAAAAAATAAAATGACACCTTATAATTTGAAAAAGATTCATATTCCCTTTATTCAATTATAAACTTGTCACTCCAGTCAGGGACTATCTCTTCAAAAAAGATTTACTGAAGCACCTACCATGTTCCAGGCATTGAGTTGGACATTAAAGGTTACAAGAAAAAAAGACATTTTACAGCCCTAAAGTACTTGGCATGCTTTGGGGAGGGGGTGGGAGGAAAAAGAAATGGGTGCATAGATATGGAATCGGGTCTCCTAACCAGGAAAACAACATATATAATGCTGTAAGTGACAAAAAAGAAGCTGAATGTCTGATAACTATGACTTAACTTGGCCCTGGAAAAAAGTTAAGACAATTCACTTCCCTCCCTTGCAGAGGTCTGGGACTGTAAGTGCAGGAGTGCATATGAAACTGCAAATCTCGTAAGCACAACTTGCTTTTCTTTTTAAATGTATAATAAAGTTATCATGTAAATTTTTTCCTTCCCCCCACTCTAGAGATGGCTACAATTAGACACGAATATGTGCATATATGTAAAAATCATACTACATATACTTCTACTTATTATTTCTCAGGATGCAGAGAGCATTTTCCTTCATAGGTCCTATGTAGCTGGTGTGAGTATTTATGATAGTCAAAATGCCTTGGTTGCTTCAAGCTGTTCTTAAAACAATACCACTTTTACTGTACATAATGTTCCCTTGGTTCTGGTCATTTTGCTCTTCATTATTTCATGCAAGTCTATCCATGTTTTTCTAAGATCATCCAGCTCATCATTTCTTATCGGAGTAGTATTCCATCACAATCATATACTTCAACTTGTTCAGCCACTCCTCAATCAATGGGCATCTCCACAATTTCTGGTTCTGTACCACCACAAAGAGAACTGCTATAAATATTTTAGAACATATAGGTTCTTTCCTTTCTCCCTAATCAGACTGGGAAACAGACCTAATAGTAGTATTGCTGGGTCAAAGGGTATTAGGTTGTTTAACAACTCTTTGGGCATAATTCCAGATTGCTCTCCAAAATGGTTCAATCACTTCACAGTTCCATTAACAGTGAATTAGTGTCTCAGTTTTTCCACACATCCCCTCCAATATTTATCACTTTCCTCTGCTATCATTTTAGCCAATATGAGACATGTAAAATATCTCAAGATTGTTTTAATTTGCATTTCTCTAATCAATAATGATTTAGAGCATTTTTCAGATGATCATAAATTGCTTTGATTTTGTTATCAAAAAACTGACTGTTCATATCCTTTGACCATTTATCAATTAGGAAATGACTTGTATTCTTACAGATTTTTAAAAGTCTTTATATATTTGAGATGTGAGCCCTTTATCTGAGAAATTGTCTACAAAATTTTTTCCCAATTTTCTGCTTTCCTTCTGAACTTGGCTACATCCATGTTATTTTATTTATTTACACAAAACCTTTTTAATGTAATGTAATCAAAATTATGTACTTTATACCTCCCAATACGCTCTCTCTTGTTTATTCTCTAATTGTTCACCTATCCATAAGTCTGACAAGTAGTATGTTCCATATTCTTAAAATTTTCTTGTAGTATGTTCTTTTATATCTAGGTATTGTATATACTTTGACCTAATCTTAGTAAATGGTGTAAGATATTGGTTTATGCACAATTTCTACAAGACTGCTTTCCAGCTTTCCCAACAATTTTTATCAAATAATTACTATGCCAAAAACTTAAGTCTTTTTTTTTAAATATGAGATTCTTTATTAAATTTTTTTGAGTTACATATTTTCTCCCCGTCTTTCCCCCGCCCACCACCCCAAAACAGCC
>CM053580.1:235677249-235719494 GCA_028627135.1 Pseudochirops cupreus | reverse complement strand
TATGATGACCAACCTTGATAAACTGGACTATCCTCAACAACGCACAACTAAAGACAACTCTACAAGCCTCAGGATGGAAGGAGATACCTAAACTCAGAGAAAGATCTAGAAAGACTATAGTTTAAATGGAGACTGAAGCAAAACTTGTTATCATTCTCTTTCATGTCTGGTTTTGCTATTTTTTCCCAGTGATCACTCATTGGTTACAACCCTTCTATATGACCAAACTATTGTACAATGTGAAAGTATTTGCACATCCTATACATGATTGCATGCCACCATGGCGGGGGGAGGGAGGGGAGAAAATCTGAAACTCAAGTGATTGTGGAACTGAATCTTGTAAATTAAAAGTAAATGAATAAATAAAAAAAAATTTAAAAAAAAACAAGTTAGGTAAAATTGTCATTTTTGTTATATCGGCCCTGACTAACCATGAACAATTAATATTTCTCCAATTATTTAAATCTGATTTTATTTGTATAAAAGGCTTTTATAATTTGGTTCATATTGTTCCTGGGTTTGTCTTGGCATATGTAATACCAGGTATTTGATACTGTCTATGATTATTTTAAATAGGGTATCTCTTACTACTTCTCCTTGCAGTGTTTTGTTGGTAATATAAAGGAACAGTGATGATTTACGTGGGTTTACTTTAAATACTACTACTTTGCTAAAATTGTGGTTTCAACTAACTTTTTAGTTGAGTCTTTAGGATTTTCCAAGTATATCATCATAATGTCTGCAAAAACAGTTTTATTACCTCATTGCTCATTCTGATGCCTTCCATTTCATTTTCTCTTACAGCTATTGCTAGGATTTCCCACAGAATACTGAATAATATTCATGACAGTGGGCATCTTTGTTTCATACCAGTTTTTACTGGGAAGGTTTCTAGCTTATCCCCATTACAAATAATACTTGCTGATGGTTTTATGTAAATGGTTCTTATCAATTTAAGAAAAAAGCCATTTATATCTATCCTTTCAGTGTTTTTAATAAACATGAGTGTTGTAATTTATCAGAATCTTTTTTCTGCAGCTATTGATACAATCATATGATTTGTTACTTTTATTATTGATACAATCAATATTTTCCTTATGTTAAACCATTCCTGCATTCCTGGTCACAATGTACAATCTGTTGTAATCTTCTAGCTAGAATTTTATTTAGGATTTTTACATTCATATTCATTAATGAAATTGGTCTTATAATTTTCCTTCTCTGTTTTTCACTCTTTCTGGTCAATATCGTATATGTTTCTCTTTGCCTATTATTCCAGATAATTAATTTAATGCTGGAATTAGTTGTTCTTTAAATGTGTGGTAGAAGTCATCTGTGTATCTAACTGGTCCTGGTCCTTTTTTCCTAGGAGGCTCACTTATGGCCTGTTCTGTATCTTTATCTAAAATAGGTCTATTTAGATACTCTATTTCCTCTTCTGCTATTCTCGGCAGTTTATATTTCTGCATATAGTTTTCTATTTCACTTAGACTGCTGAGTTTATTGGCATATAATTGGGTAAAATAACTCCTTATAATTGCTTTGATTTCATATCTGTTAGTGTATATTCACCCTTCTCATTTTTAATACCACTGATTTCGTTTTCTCTTTTAAAAAATCATATTAACCAATGGTTTATCTATTTTTTTCATAAAAACCACTCCTAGTTTTATTAATTCAATTGTTTTCTTACACTCAATTTTATTAATCTCACCTTTAATTTTTAGGATGTCTAATTTAGTGTTTAATTGGAGATTTTTAGTTTGTTCTTTTTTTATTTTTTTTTTAATTGCACACCCAATTCATTGGTCTACTCTCTATTTTGGTAATGTAAGCATCTAGATATGAATTTTTCTCTGATTACTGCTTTCGCTTAAACCTCTTATTGAACAGCAACAGTATCAAGGCCCTTCAGTTTTAAAGCTTCACTGATTGAATAACCACTTTAAATTTAGTGGTCATACTTCTTTAGGATCTCATAACTCCCACAGTACCAAATTCAACATTCTTCTATCCTGAAATCATTGGTTTACGTTCAACACTGAGTTATTTGGAGTTTGCTTTTCTGTTCATATGAACTGTATGAAGAAATAAATATTAAATTGGATATCTCACATGATGTTTGTTAAAGCTAGAAAATTATTTAACATTATTTTAAAAATAATAATTCCATCTAACTTTTAAAAATACTAAGCACTATTTTTTAGACTCTAGAGATACAAATACTAAAATTAAAAAAAAAACCTAAGCCATTATCAATGGCCTTACATTCTACTAGGCAAACTCCTCCTCATGTGCCTACAACCCAATATTCTTATAGCTTTCCTTTGCTTGTTTGTTTTAAAACATAATGCAAAATTAGTTAATTATGATAATTATCTCCCATTTAAAAAATTTTCCCTTCCTGCCAGCTCAGACTTTCTGTGATTCTCTACCCTTTTAGTACAAAACCAAATGGCAAAACAGATTAACGTTCAAATGGCATCCCCCAATGGTTTTTTAATTGCTAAGTCAATGGAATATATATTGGGTCTATCAAGGCAAGTTTAGAAAGTACTGGGAACATGTTAAGGGACATGGCAGACTAAACGCTTTTCCCAATCCCTCCACTCTCAAAAAAATTCCAAAAAATAAATTTTATGCCAACATTACAGTAATTAAAGTTGAATCCAAAAGTGGGAAAAAAGAAAGAGAGATGCCTTCAGGAACTAACGGAGAAGAAAGTCAATTTTTAAAGGCTTTCCTCTTCCCCTCCACAGGCCACACAGTTCCTAGTACAGAGGTACAAATCAGGAGAGTCTGGCCCTGAGTACTATATTTCGATCCCCTCTTACATCATTTCACCCCACACTTTAATCCTATTGTTTCACCTCCACCCCCCCAACCCCTACCCTCAATTAAGGCTGTAGAGACTGGGCAGATCCCAATTGGGCTCAACCAGTGAAAGAAAGGACAAAAATGAAGGTAGGAGCTGGGGCAAGAAAGCAGCACGAGTGGGTTACACTGAGTCTGAGAAGAGAGGAAAATAAAATTTCCTTAGGGCTACTCTGGTTTCCCCGCTCTTCCTGCCCCAAAGGTTACTGGAGGCAGGGACTCCAGTCAGTCTACACTCAATCCCCAGTGTGGGAGAAGGCTGAGATAGCTCTGCAAACCTAGCAGAACAAAGTACCTAGAGGCAAAGACGGGGAGTCTCAATTAAGTGACAGGAAGATTGGGGAGAGAAAACACAGGCAAATAAAACAACAGAGAAGATAATAAAACTAAAAGGAAAAGTACTAAATGGATGACAAAGTTCTTTGAACAAATATTACAAAACAAAGGAAAGTGAATTAAAGCCTCCTGAGACGCTGAATTCTGTGGAATCACTAGAAACTATGAAACAAAAAAATTCCACAATAGGTCAAAAGACGAAGAAAGGGGAATTTAAGGTGTTCCTGAAAAGAAAGGGGAAAAAAAGTGAGTATAACATTAGATTTGCAAGCAACAAATAAATACAATTACCGAGGAAAGAAAAAAGTAATAAAATAAATTTCATTGCTTTTAGAGGTTTGGGTCTTTTTTTTTTCCTAAAGAGAAAGATCAACCTAGAAAGTGAAAAAAAATTAAGGGAGAATCATGAAGAGATAAAAAGCACCTAAGGGAATAAAGTAGAATTTAAAGAAATAGGAGACATGAAGGTATAGGAGCAGAACTGAAGCTCTAAATCCTATAACCCCAATATCAGTGAATCAATGTATTTTTGGGGACAAAACTACATAACAGAAGAGGTGCATATTGGGGAGAAGGGAAGACAGAGGAGAATGGGAAAAAGGTGGGCCATAGGAGAATGGGAGAGAAGTGGTAGAAATGAGGAATTGAAACTGGGGAATAAAAGGGAGGGGTGGATCTTAACCCAATGGAGAAAGAGAAGAGGGTCCAACAAAAGAACACTAACTATGGGGGTAAAAGGATGTATGCCAGTGATGGGAAAAGGTGACTTTATGATGGGTTTAACCAAGGAGGAATTAGTACATGGAGACCACCTTCTCCATTACATTGGACAACATCCTGTGCTAGGAAGAAGGAAATTTGAGCTGCTGGGGCAGCTGGCTTCTTAAAGGAGTAGACAACATATTAAAAAATGAGATGGCTTAACAAATGAGAAAGTGGAAACAGGGAGAACAGAACACAGAACTGGATAATTTGGGGCACTAATTCGTACAATTAGATGGTTTCTATCCACATTACTTCCCTAATGAATTTCTAAGAATAAGGTACAAAAAGAAAAAAAAAGGGATGTTTTGGCAGAATCTATAAAGTCAAATTTGTTTGAAGAGAGTTCTCCAATACTTCAAAAGCTTTAACACCATGAGAAGCACAAAGAAATTAAAGAAGGAAAAACAAAGATATAAAACAAGAATCAGAATAAAATTTCAGAAAAGACAAAGAGAATTAATGAAATGAACAAAGTGGAGAAATTCTTTTTAGAAAAACATGCAAAAAACCTCAAAATATATTGCTGTAGGAGAGGGCAGGAAGGAGATTTATTTTTAACTAATCACTTAATTGGAGGTAAGGGTCTTTAGGTAGTGATGTGGATAGAGACCAGGCCTGGAGTCAGAAAGACCCGAATACAAATCTGGCCTCAGATACTTTACAGGCTGGGTGACTCTGGGCAAGTCACTTAACCCTGTTTGCCTCAATTTCCTAATCTATAAAATAAGTTGGAAAAGGAAAGAGCAAACCACTCTAGTATCTTGGCCGAGAAAATCCCAAATGGAATCAGAAAGAGTTAGTCGGTCATGACTGAAAAACAACAAACAACTGAGGTGGGAAGAAAGAGAGGAATAAATAGATAACCAAATATATTACTTAAGAAATAAAATTTAAGTACCACCCCCAAAAAAACCAGCCAAAGAAGTTAACAAATTTGGAGAAGGCTTTGGAAGTAGGGTTACATGTGGGGATATTTTAAAAAACTCAACTTTTAAAAAATGCAGTATTAGATCTGTAAGTGAAGGAAAACAAACATAACTGTCACAACCATAAATGTCAATGGATAAATAATCCAATAAAATAAAAAAGTGCCAGAACAGATAAGAAACCAATGATTCAAGAAAGATAAAAATCAAAGACAAACATAAGACTAAATATATCCAAAAAAAAAGCAAGTGTTAAAAGTCATGCTATCAGACAAATATAAAAATTCACAATATCAGTAAGAGAGAAACAAGGAAATTACACTATGCTCAAAGGAACCATAGACAATGAGCCAATAATAATATTTAATATACATCAAATGGCATAACACCTAATTTATAAAAGAAAAATCAGTTGAATGGCAAAAAGTTTTATAGAGTAACACCGAGTAGAAGTATTTAATGTACCTCTCTCAGATCTGAACAAATCTAAGAGAAAGATAAAAGTGAAAACAGAGAACTGACAAACTGTTGAAGAATTTGAAGTAGAAAGATTTATTGCGTTTTTTGAATGGGACCACTAAAGGTTGTATATATTCTGTAGCAACACATGGCATTTTCATAAAACAGACTGCTAAAAGTAAAAAACTACTAAAAACATCCTTTACGAGCCATTATACAATAAAAACCAGCAATCAATTTAGAGAATATGAGCACATACCTAAATTAAGATTTAACAATGAAATCCTAAATAATGAGTGGGTCAAAGAACAAATCATAGAAACAACAACTATATGGAAGATAATGATAATGATAAGACAATATGCCAAAGTTTCTTATTGCAGCTATAGCAATTCTCAGGGGAAAAATTATGTAGCTAAAACATACATTAACAAGATATACAAAGAGTATAAATAAATTAATGAATATGAAATTTTAAAAATTAGAAGTCAACTAAAAAGCCAAGTAACTGTGGACATTTGTGTAAAATTAGAGGAGAAATAGACAAAATGGAAACCAAAAGACTATAAAACTAGTAATCAGAAGTAAAAGCTAGTTCTCTGAAAAGATTAATATAATTGATAAGCCTTTAGCCAGCCTGATTAAAAAAAGTTAAATCAACAAAATAAAAAAATGAACAATGTGGAATCACAACATACCCAGTAGAAATAAAAATGATTAGAACCTACTATATATGGTTCTATGCCAATAAAACTGAGAATTCAAAGATACAGAGAATTAGCTACAAAAATATAAAACACCTAAATCAATAGTATACCAAACAAATCTTAAATAATTTAATTTGAGAAAAGGAAACTGAAATAGCACCCTGGTTTAAATGCCTTTATAAGAGAGTTATACTAAACTTTTTCATTATAATTTTTTTTCTTTGCTTTTTGGAAGGGCAATTGGGGTTAAGTGACTTGCCTGAGGTCACATGGCTAGTTTTGTGGTTAGTGTCTGAGGCTGGACTTGAACTGCGGTCCTCCTGACTCCAGGGCTGGTGCTCTCCTCACTGCACCACCTAGCCGCCCCAAGTTATACTAAACTTTTAAAGAATAATTAATACCACATGTAAGGAACTAATTAAAATATGTAGGAATAAGAGGAATTCTCCAATGATAAATGGTCACTTAAGCATGTGAATGGGCAGTTTTCTAAGAAAGAAACCAATAACCATAGGAAATAATGCTTCAAGTCACTAATCATGAGAGATGCAATTTAAACCAACTCTGAGGTAATATGACACATCCATAGGGCTGGCAAAGTTGACAAAAAAGGGAAAGGAAAAATGTTGAGGAGACTGAGAAAACAAGCACATTGATATACTGCTGATAGAGCTACAAACGGGTAGTTATTCTGGAAAGAAATTTGCAGCTATGCCCTCAAACTTATTAAACTGTGCATACCTTATGACTCAGGAATACCACTTCTAGGTCTATACTACAAAGGGACTAAAGAAAGAGGAGAAGAGCCTATATGTACCGAAATATTTATAGCAGCTTTTCTTATAGAGGTAAAGATCTAGAAATTAAAAGGATGCCCAAATATTGCAAAATAGCTGACTTCCCTGGTATTCTTAAAATCCCAACTAACAAACTACTTTCTACAGGAGCCTTCCCCAATCCCTCTTAATTCCAGTGCCTTTCCTATTTAAATTACTGTCTACTTATCCTGCATATAGTTTATTTTCTACATATTTGCTTGTATATTGTCTCCTGGATTAGATTATAAACTAGGGACTGTCTTTTGCCTCTTTAGGTATCCCCAAAACTAAAGCAACATCTGGCACACAGTAGGTACTTAATAAATGTTTACTGATTTGTTGATTATACAAATGTAATAGAATACTATAGTGCCATAAGAAATGATGAATGGGATAACACTTCAGAAAAACCTGTGAAGAAATATATGAATTAATTCTGAGTAAAGTGGGCAGAAACAGGAGAACAGTTTTCTAACAAGAACAACTTGGAAAGACTTCAGAATTCTTATCAATGTAATATCAGACCATGATTCCAGAACATAGATGATAAAACACAATCCTCACCTCCTGACAGAGATGGTAGAAGAGACATGCATAATGACAGGTCATTTTTTTGCTACAACTATAATATGGAATTTCTTCTGCTTGACTATGCATTATTTGTTACAAGGGGTTTGTTTTTCTTTCTCCTTCCTCTCCCCCAATGGTAAAAGGAAATGTAGTAGGGAGAGAAAAACAAATATTTATTAATCTTTTTTAAAAAGAAGTTTTAAAAAAGAATACCCACTTACAAAAAGTTTTGAAAGGAGAGAGCTGTAAACCAATATAATTAGTGAATATTCATTCAAAAATGCTACAGAAACAGGAGAATGAGGAATGGACTCTAACAACGGCGTTTTATTCATTTATTCATATAATAGTGGGTTGTGTTGGCCAAAAATGGAAAATCTTATGGAGACCTTGAACGGGTTGTAATGCACAAGGAACGAAAAACTCTGAAGAACAGGAGTAAAGGATTATCCTGGCAAAAAGGCAAGGCAAAAAAGCTGGTGAGAGAAGCAATTTTTCCAAAAAGTCATTCACTCTGATTAAGTTGGATCTAAACAAAGATTGAAGGATACTGCAACATTAGCAAAACAATTAACATAATCACATTAGGAAAAAAATCTAAGACCTCATCATTATATCAATATATTCATGTGGATCTGTAACCTCATGAATTTTGGAGTTCCCTCCAACAATGCATATTACAATGTAGTCTTGCCTGCCCATTCTGCTGGCATGACTCAACTATATTTACCCCAAATTTCATCACATGGAGTCCATCCCAACATCCTGGATGGATGGATACATATAGAGACAGATAAAGAAAGAAAAAACATTTATTAATACTATAAGCCAAGCGTGGGACTAAGAGCTGGGATTACAAATAAATACATGCAAAAAGAAAGGCAGTTCTTACCCTCAAAGAGCTTACATTCTAATTAAGAAAGCCAACAAATAAAAGAGGGGAAAAGCAAGGGGAGGAATGTCCGAGAAACTGCAAAAGTAGTCCTGAAAGTCTAAGCCTAGTTAGAAATTCCCACAGCTGGCATGGGGAACTCCTCAAAGGGAAGTCGGAGGGAAGAAAATCACTATTTTGTGAAGACCATAGGGGTGGAGGTATTATGTACTAGCCTAAGAAGGTTGATGGGACAGATGCTGAGAACTGGTCTGGTGAGTGGCTGAGCCTGGTCTGAAGTGAGTATGCTGGAATCCTTTCTTGTTCTCTCCTGATTTTGCAAGGGAACCAACCGAGTTCTTTGGCTATCCACCTGTCACCTTTTATTCTTGGCACACGTCCAGCCCTTCTTCTATTCCCATCATACAGTTCCTTGATAATCCTTTACTCCTGTTCGTCAGAGTTCTTCATTCCTTGTGCATTACAATCCGTTCAAGGTCTCCATAAGATTTTTCCATTTTTGGCCAAGACAACCCACTGTTATATGAATAAATGAATAAAACGCCCTTGTTAGAGTCCATTCCTCATTTATATTTTTTAAAAAAGAAACCCTATAAAGAATATAATAGGATGATCTTTTTTTAAAAAAAAATAAGATATACATTATCTAATCTAAAACCAAGAGCTAGAATTATCTGCAAAAGGAAAACAGTAGAAACTTTCCCAAATAAACAGCAGAATAAAACAAGGATGTCACCTTTTCTCAAATGTTCTAGAAATGGAAATGATAGTAATAAAATATCGAAATTAAAAGTATAAAGATGAGAAAAGAAGAACCAAAATTATCCCTATTGGCTGATTACATAATGTTATATTTAGAAAATCCTGGGAATCAGCAAAGAAACTCATTGAGAAATCCACAGCTTTACTAAAGTTGAAGGGCACAAAATAAATCCTCAAAAGCAACATTTTTATATAAGCAACAACAAAATCTAGGTAGTTAATGATAGAAAGGGAAGTCCCACCCAGATAACTAGAAAATACACAAACTATCTGGGAATCAACCTACCAAAACATACTCAATACCTATATAGATACAACTACAATAAAGAAATAATGAACTTTTAATTAGCTAGAAGAATAATTAGTGGTCATGGCTGGGCCATGACAAAACAATAAAGACAATACCATGAATTGACTTTGCAGATATAGTGCCATGTCAATCAAACTATCTAAGGGATACTTGACAGAGCTAGACAAAATGAAATTCATTTAGAAGAATAAAAGATCTAGAATGTAAAAAATAATAATAATGAAAACAGGTAAAGATGAAGCAGGAATATCTTTTCCAGAACTCAAATTGTAATACAAAGAATTAAAATTATTTAATACTAGTTAAAAATATTAAAGTAGGTCAGTAGAACAGACTAAACAAGGAAGAATCAGAAATAACTGAATACCTCAGTGATCCATCAATCCTATTTGACATGAAATGCAAGAAAAGGGAAAGCAGTCTTGTAGAAGTTAGAATTAAACTAGAGTTTCATGGATCCATTTGGAAATCTAGTGAAGTCTGTGGACCCCTTCTCAGAATAATTTTTAGATGCACATAGTAAAATACATGGGATTACCAAAGGAACTAATTATACTGAAATAGTTCTAAAAGAAACCCCACTAAAAACCATGTGTGTGTGCATACCTCCTTGTTTAGATCAATTATTTTATGCCATCTTCTATAATAAATTAAAAATGTAAAAGTAACTTGAATATTAAAGATCACAAAAACATTAAAAGATCATTTAGAGGGAGGATTCTGGGAAGATGGTGAAGTAGGTCAGAAAATTCTAAGCTCTCAAGACTTTCCCCAACAAGAGTTAAAATTTAAAAAAAAAAGAGTTTGAAGAGAGTGAGAAAAGCTGCGTGTTTGAGGGACCCCAATGAATCCCTTCTGGGTTCTAGTCTGGAAAGAATTTCACAGGACTCAAGCAATCTTTGGAGTCAGGATTGTAAAAGTTTATTGTTATGCTTTATAGTGGGCAGGAGGGTCTTATAAAACCTGCAAACTTGAAGGAGTCAGGGGTACAGATTATAAAGTCATAAAATCATAAATCAGGTATCAATTATGCTAACTAGGTGAGGAAGGGTGGGATTAGGGAGGATTTAAGGAGTGGTCACTGCTTAAAGGAACATGTACTTTTCATATCTACTGAGCAGGCATATTGCCCATAATTCACTGGGAAAAAGCCCAAGGCAGGGCTGCATAGAGGTGTGGTTTTAGGCTTGACACGTCATTGGGTCACTTTACGGTCAGAGCTGACTGTGAGGTGTCCAGTCTGTTACCCATCAATGTCCTGTTTGACAAGATGGATGTTGGGAAGCTAGACTAATTAGGGATTCAGGATGTGCCTAACTGGAGAGGAGTTAGCTTACTGATAGTGCATTGAAGGATTCCTAGGTGCAGCTGGCCACTAGAACAAGGGAGCTATACATTTCTCTAAGCTAGCGGTTCTCAACCTATGGGTCGCGACCCCTTTGGGAGTGGAACAACCCTTTCACAGAGGTCACAGGGGTTGCCTAAGACCATCAGAAAACACATATTTCCAATGGTCTTAGGAACCAAGACACCACTCCTCTATCCATCTCCAGGTGGGTCCACCCACATGCACATATGCCCAAATACGAGTATTAAAGGGTTGTGGCATTAGGAAGGCTGAGAACCACTGCTCTAAGCTGAAGTGATTGTTTAGATGGTTTAGTGAAGGATTCATAGGTATAGCTTATTATTGTACCAAGCAGGGATAAACAGTTCATGAATTGTAGCTAGGCAGAGTGCTGGCTTAGGGAAGAGACAGAGTTAATGCTTTTAGGCTGGGGGAAGTGTGATTTTACAACTTGATTTCACAGGCTGATATTACAAACATAGGCACCCAACACCCCATCATGTTTACCTTAAGGTGAACAAAGTGTGGGTGCAGATAAAGAAGAATAGGGACACAAATGAACAACTGTCTTCCTGGGACAATTTGAGAAGGTCTGAAAAAAAATCCCAGGGTGAGTTTGGTCCCTGTGAAGAGTAAACACCTCCAGGATAGATTCCGCTTCAACAACCAGTTGCAGGTGGCTTAAACAACAAGTGGCAACCCTGGGGTTAGTTGGTTGGAAAGGATGCCTCAGCCCCAGCAACAGGAACTTTTGCTCCAAGAACAGTGAGGTCTGAGCCCGGGAAGACTGAGGGAACCTCTGTTGACAAGGAATGTCAGACCCGAGAGTGCTGTGAAGAGCGGAGGGGGTGACAAGGCAATAGCACACGCCTGGTGAGTGCAGAAGTAGTGGGACAGAAAGCCCCCGGCTGTGGGCACTTACAGGAGGTTTGGAGTTTGGCTTTTGTTTCCAGACTAGAGGGAAGAACTGAAGATCTGGGGCAAGAGACACCACTTCCCATACCCCAGGGCTAGAGGTGATTACAAAAATTAAGCTATTACCACAAAAAAATCGCATAGACAAAGGAGAAAGAATTCAACCATAAAAAGCTACCATGGGAATAGAGATGACCCAGGTTCATCTTCAGAGGAGGATATTGAAGTGAAAAAAAAACCCCAAAGAGTAACGTCAAATGGATACCAGCCGAAAAAAAGAATTCATAGAAGATCTAAAAGACTTTAAAAATTACAGAGATGGAAGAAAAAATAAAAAAAAATAATGATAATCCAAGAAAAACAAGAAGAGTATAAAAGTCAACCAATGAGAAAAGGAGATCCAGAATCTTATGGAAGAAAATGACACACTAAAAATCAGAATTGGGCAAAGTGAAGTCTGCAAAAATATAAGAGGTCAAGAAATAATTAAACAAAATAGTAATAATGAAAAAACAGAAGAGAAAGTAAAACATCTTATAAGAAAAATAATAGATTTGGAGAATGCATCAAGAAAAGAAAATATAAAAATAATTGGACTAAAATTATGATCAAAAAAAAAAATCCTGATACAAGAAAATAATTGAATTGTCCTGAAGCATCAGAACAAGGGGGTAAAGTAGAAACAGAAAAAATTCATCGATCACCACTTTAAAGAGATTCTATGAGGAAAACTCATAAGAATATAGTCAAATTACAAAACCTCCAGCTCAAGGACAAAATAGTAAAAGCATCAAGATTAAAACAATTTAAATATGATAGTGCCACAATTAGAATTACACAAGACATAGCAGCAGAGACATTAAAGGACTGCAGGTCTTGGAACCTGCATATCGAAGAGCAAAAGAACTGGGGCTCTAGCAGAAAATATCATACCCTGCAAAGTTAAGTATTATCCTGAATGGAAAAAAAATGGACATTTGATAAACTCTCAAACTTTCAAAACTTTGTTAAAAAAAAATCCTAAACTTAATAGATTTGTCATACAAGAACCTAGAAAAATATAAGGCATATAACAAATACTGATTATAAGGGATCATTGTAAGGACAGACTATTTACTTTTCATATACGTAAAATGTATGCCTGAGATTCTTATTAATAACTGGGTAGCTCATAAGAAAGACTGGGGTAAACCTGAGTGAGGTATGAATTGAAAAAAGTAAAACCATTTTGGAACAGTTTAAAAGAATAATTATTGGGGCAGCTAGGTTGCACAGTGAATAGAGTACTGACCCTGGAGTCAGGAGGACCTGAGTTCAAATCCAATCTCAGACACTTAACACTTACTAGCTGTGTGACCTTGGGCAAGTCACTTAACCCCAATTGCCTTGCCTTCCCCCCCCCAAAAAAAGCATAAGAAGAAGAAGAAGAAGAAGAAGAAGAAGAAGAAAATAAAACTAGGAGGCGAAGACCCTCAGGATTTCAGTCTAGAACAAAAATAACTGTTATACAGACTCCCTCTACACTCCCTCTATGTCATCAAAATCCAAACAATGACCAAGTGAGGCATATCATTGCCCAATCAGCAAGAACCAGAGTGATTTGGGTTAAGGCACGCATATGCATAGTCCAGTAGCTCCATTTGAATCCCAAAGGGCTTTATAGAAACCTAGTTTTCCTGAGCTCCATTTCAAGAAGCTGAACAGGTTTTGTTTAAGCAAAATGAATACAACTAGGATAAGAAAGGAAGGTATCAACTAAGGAAAAAAAATGTACCAAAAATTTGATAGAGGCTTGATATCTAAGATAAAGAGCAAAGTAAAAAACAAATAACCAAAAAGCCATTTCCTCATGGAAAAAATCTTTGCTTCAACCGTCTTTGCTTTTAAACTCTACTTAGTATAGAGCTTGGGACACAGTAGGGGCGTAATCAATGGCTTTTCACACAGTCATTTATTTGTCAAAGGACAGACACTTTTCAAAAAGAACCATAGGAAAGAATGGTCTAAATTACTAATAAGAGAACTAAAACATAACCCAGAAGTCTCACATCACAAGCAGCAAAATGACAAAGATGACAAAAGTTGGGAATGATCAACGTTCAAGGACTTGTGTGAAAGACTGGGCACACTTAGTGCTGAGAATTAGTCTAACCATTCTGAAAAGCAATTTGTAATTATGGAAAGAAAATGAATAAAATATCTGTACTCTTTGACCCAGATTCCCCCTGCTGAGCATACACCTCAAGGAGGTTGACAAAAGGCCCCACATACACAAAAATATTTTCAACATTACTTTTTATGGGGCAGCGAGGTGGCACAGTGAATAGAGCACTGGGCTAGGAATCAGGAGGACTCATCTTCGTAAGTTCAAATGCAGCCTTAGACACTTACCAGCTGAATGACCCTGTTTGCCTTAGTTCCTCATCGGTAAAATGAGCTGGAGAAGGAAATGTCAAAACACTCCAGTATCTTCGCCAAGAAAATCCCGAATGGGATCCTGGAAATCAGCCACAACTGCCAACACAACATCAAGGACTACAACAAAAGACTAAAGACAAGACTGGGGAATGGCTAAATAAATTATGGTATAAGACAGTTATGGAATATGACTAAGATGTAAAGAATCTATGCATATGACAAATACAGATAAGCATGAAAGAACTTTTGAACAGATGCAGAGAGAGGAAGGCAGGACCAGGAAAATCACATACATAAATGTTCTAACAATCTAAACAGAAAAAAATAAAACAACGGAAAACTAAATGCTGTATAACGATAATAATCAAACCTGCCCTAAAAGAAGAGAGGAGAAGTTACCCTTCCACTCCCACTTTACAGGGGTAATATACTGCAGACAGTGAACTTTGCATATAATGGAAGGCTTTTTCAATGGTTTGGCTAGTTTTGCTGATTTTTTTCATCTTTTAAAAATATTTGTTATTATGAGGAATGTGTCTGGGAGGGAGCTGACAAATGAATACATTGGGAAAGGGAGGTAAAAACAAAATATATCAATAAAATTTTTTTTAAATAGGGAATAAAACAAGGCAAGAGAAGCAGCAATACAAAACAGGTGGACACCCAACAATTTAGATGACAACAATCAAGATCAACAATTCAGACTCATAGTAGAAAGTCTGTCTAAATTAGTAAAAACTCAGAATTAGACAACCTTCTCAAAGAAATTATTTTATTATTTTCAAACACTGTATATGTAACACAATAAAATGAATTTAAGAAGATTTACAAAAAAGGTTAATCTGACCTGCTTTAATGTAGACCGAAGAATCATTTGTAACTAACATATTGTTTGTAAAACAGAAAACAAGTCAACAAGCATTTAAGGACCTACTATGTGACAAGCACTAGGCAAAAGGATGATCCCTGCACACAAGGAGCTCAGTCTAAGGAGGAAGACAACACCCAAATATTTCTTTGTAGAAAACAAAATATATACAGAATAAATTGGACATAATTTCATAGATTCTTAAACAGAAGACCTCAGTGTCCTATTTCTACCTTGTATTCTATCCTTGTATTCTAGCATCGAAAAATCCAAAAATTTCTTTTTTCTATAGTCAGCTTCTCTTCATTCCCTCCTTGCTCAGAGGAAGAAGTATCCTTACACCTTCACCATTAAGCCCTCCCACAAGTGCTCTCTCTCCCATCTCCAGTTGAGACCTCTGTTGCTCAATTATTCTCCTCTACCAAATGTCACTGTCTTGTCTCCTTCTCTGAAGTTTTCCCTATCAAGTAAAAAAAACAAACCAAAAAACCCCACCCACTTTTGCTTTGAATTTCTACCCTAAAAATTTAATGCCCTTCCTTTGACAAATTTCCTAAACCAGTCATCCCCTCCGTTAGAACTAGCCACTGTAATCTGACACTAGTACCAAAGCCTTCTACTGAAACTTGTTCTCGAAGGTCAGAGATAACCTCCTACTGGACTAATACTAGAACTTTATCTCAAATCCTCATTCTTCTTGATATCTCAGAAGCACAAACCATCTATAGCCTTCCTATTTCAACTCCAACAAACCTTTACTAAAAGAGCCCACAGTTCACAAAGCACAAAATTGTCACTATCTCCAGAGAATATATATTGTCTTGGGGAGACAGGGATGGGAAAGGGAAATATGTGCAAACCAGGGAGTGACTAGGAAAGATTAAAGTGTTCAAGGAATATTTGGTGAAAAAGAGAATGCTTTCAGCTGTTAGATTTAGGTAAGGTTATGTTAAAGTGGTAGTACTTGGGTTGAGGCCTTAAAAGTCAAGAAGATCAAGTCTATTCCAGACAGGAGGCCCTCACTAATTATGAAGCTTCCTCCATTTTAAGATTTTCTCCTCTCTGGACTTCGGCATCACTCCACTTCCTACCTGCTCCACTGGCTCCTCTTCTTCTTCTCTTGCTCCTTAAACACATAAGAAGCACTTCCCTACTGCCCCAAGGTTTAGCCCCCAATCTCTGTGGTTCTTTACATCTTTACATTGTCTCCTTTAGTAATTTCAACCATTTTAGTTGATTCAAAGGCTCACCTCTATATAGGCAGCATTGTGTTAAAATTCAAAAAGCTTACTGGTTTTGGAGCTAGTTCAAATCCTGCCTCTCACCTATGTTACCTAGAGAAAGTGACTCTCTCGATGGCCTCTAAGGCCACTTCTGGCTTTAAACTAATGACTGGCAAATCTATCGTTAGCTCTACACAATTTTCCGTTCTATGTCTCAGTCAACAATCATTTATTAAGGACTTACCATGTGCCAGGCAAAAAGTTAAATGTTGGGAATACCAAGAAAGGTGAAGATATTCAAGGAGCTCACATTCTAATGCTGGAAACAACACATGTACCTACCATATGGGTACACACAAAATATGCAGAGAATAACTGAAAGGTAATTCCCAAGGGGGGAAGCATTAGCACCCAAAGAAGACTGGGAAAGGCCTTGTAGAAGGTGGAATTTGAACTGAATAACTCAAAACGTCCAACTAAAAATAAACATATTTTCCCCAAACAGGGACCACTTAGCACAGGACTGGAGTCAGCGAGCCTCAGTTCAAATCCTATCTCAAATCCTATCTCGGACAAATTTTTTCAACTTTCAAGGGGCCCATTTTCTTCATCAGTAAAATGAGGGGCTCAGCTAGATGATCTCTTAGAAAGTCCCATGCATTTTTAATCAAAGATCCAAAGATGTCAAAGGTGTGACCCAGGTTCAAACCCTCTATCTCATCTCTGATTTCTTTCTTTGCCTGATCTACCTCAATCTCAATTCTTTTTCTCCTCAACTTCTCACCGGCCTTTGACACCATTGATCACTCTCTCCTCCTTGACGCTCTCTTCTTTCTAGTTTTTTCAGGACACTACTCCCTCCTGGCTCTCCTGCTGCCTATCTGTCTACTACTCCTCTGTCTCCTCTGCTGGATGCTCTTCCAGATCATCAACTCTGAAGTGCAGCTGTCTTCTAGGGTCCTGTTCTGGGCCCTCTTCTCTTCTTCTTCCACACTACTTCACTTGGTGAAGTGAGCAGCTCTCACATATATAACTGCTGTATCTATGCTGATGACTCTCAAATCCCACCTACCCTTTTTACCAACCTCCAATTTCTCAATCCAACTGCCTTTTAGACATCTGGAACTGGACAGATGGCCAGTGGATATCTTAAACATGCTCAAAACATGTCATCTTTCTTCAAACTAGGGGTGGGGAATTTTGTGGCCTTCCAGGTCCTTGGGTGTGGTCCTCTAACTGAATCTAAGTTTTACAGATAAAATCCTTTTATTAAGGAGATTTGTTCTGTGAAGTTTGGATTCAGTCAAAGGGCTGCATTTGAGGATATAGAGGGCCACATGTGGCTTCCAGGCCACAGGTTCCCTGCCCCTGTGACTTCTAAACCCTTTCCTCCTACCTTCTCTATTACTGTAGAGGGCAACACCATTGTTCCAGTCCCTCATTCACAACCTAGAAGTCATCCTGGACTCCTAGGTATCTAACACCTCCTCTATTCAATCTGTCACCAAGGCCCGCTTGATTAAACCTTTGCAATATCTCTTGAATGTTCCCTTCCCTGCTCCAACACTGCTACCACTCTGGTGCAGGTCCCATCACTTAACACCTCATTTATTTCAATAACCCCTTTACTGTGTCTGATTGCCTCCAGTCTGTCTCCTCTCCAATCCGCCCTCTATTCAGTCACCTAAATGGTTTTCTTAAATCATAAGTTCAACCCAAGTTCCCTCCTACTCAATAAATTCCAGTGGCTCCTTATTATCTCCAGGATCAAATACAAAATCTTGTTTGGAGTTCAAAGCTCTTCAGAACCTACCCCCTTCCTATATTTCCAGTGTTCTCATACCTCTCAATCTCCACATGTACTTACTTTTGGGTCCAGCGATATCGGACCCCACGCTGTTCCATAAACACGATACTTCATCTCTTGGCTGTGGGCATTTTCTCTGGCTGTCCCCCATGCCTGGAATGCTCTTCTTCCTCAACTCTACCTACTGGCTTCCTTTATGTCCCAGCTAAAATTCCAAATTCTACAGGAAGTCTTTCCCAATCCCTCTTAATTCTACCTTCTTCCCTCTATTAATTAATTCTTTTTGTATTCCCAACACTTAGCAGAGTGCCTGGAACACTGTAGGTGCTTAATAAATGTCTACTAACTACTGAGGTACCTATTGAATTCTTCCTTTCATATCTTTCTCATATTTTTCTCTTTCTTTTCCATTCTTAATCCAGGGCCTTATTACCTCAAGCCTAGGACTGTGTTAGGTTGAGAACTAATCCCCTCATCTACCTCGAAACCATTCGACAAATTGATGCCAGATTAATCCTCCTAAAATACTTGCTTCTTCAATAATATTCAATGGTTTCCCGCTTGCTAAAGACTAAATCTTCAGACCCAGAAAAAAGTATAGCTAGCTTTAAGTGGCAGGAAAAGAAACTAATAATTTTCCTAATGAATTCCAAATTAAGGACGCAATCCTCTTCTATGCTTTCAGTAAAATACTACTACAGAAAAAATGGAGCTAAAAGGCCTCAGCAAAGCCACCTTCCTATTTAGAAGAGGGGAAAAAAGAATGGTCTAACCCAGCAGTTCTCAACCTGTGGGTTATGTTCAATTTGTAACAATTCAAATACATCCTGCATATCAGATATTTACATTATGATTCATAACAGGAGCAAAATTACAGTTATGAAGTAGCAACGAAAATAATTTTATGGTTGGGGATCACCACAACATGAGGAACTGTATTAAAGGGTCGCAGCATTAGGAAGGCTGAGAACCACTGGTCTAACCATAGTTGATGCTTTCCTTGTAATATCGGTTCTTCTTATCCTTCTCTTTGCCTTAGTTTTTCCTAATCACAGGCTTACTCCTTATAAAATCCAGTTCCAACACTGCCTTCCAGTCACCCAGAACCAAAACTTCAGAGTGAACTTTCTTTTTTGCTCCCCACATCCAACTGGTTGCCATCCCAATGATTCTTCCAGCTGCCTTTTAAATCTATCTCTTTTCCATTTCTTCACCACACCACCTAATTCCTCCAATTATCACTTCACTTTTGGATTATACTAGCCCTCAGCTCACCAAGTGATCCCTTCAGTTTTCAGATCACTGAAAAATCTCTTGGGTTCTGTATTCCTCTTTTTCTACCCATTATTTCCCCAAATTCCCTGTATTTTAGTTAAGAGACTTCCTAGTTCCCTGAATAAGAGGGGTGCGCTTTCTAGTTCAAGCTTTTGTTTGGGCTGATCTCTTTTCCTCTACCTCACTTACCCCCCCCCTCCCCGCCCCATCTCCCATCAGCCATAAGGAAATGCCAAGAAATTCCCTTCACTAATGTTAGTTGGTACCTTCTCTGCAACTTAAAAGTCTTAATAGAGTTGCCAAGAGCACTTGAGAGGTAAAGTGACTTGTCCCTGGTCACAGTCAGTATCTGTCTGAGCAAATTGAATCTGATCGCCTGGCTTTGACCAAGTTTCCACTATACCCTTCCTAAAAGCCCAACTCAAAAGTCACCTCCTTGTAACATACCTTACCCTGTGTGATACCTTCTCTCCTCACTTTCCTGTTAGAATCTCCAATCTGGCCTCATAATTTTAGGTGTCTTATTTTTTCCTAAGGCTCCACCAAGAGTAAACTCACTGAGTGAAGGATATCATATCCAATCTGCAGCCATAATAGTGACTTTTACTGGCACTTACAGGACCTTAATAAATGCTTGTTGGATACCTTTTCCTACATCTTCACAGCTGCTTAAAAATAAGAGCATGTACATAGTGACAATGGGAAGAAACTACAGATTTTGTATAGTGCGACAGGACCTATTTAATTTTTAACACATTTGTAGCCCATGAAATCTGTGGGGGGAATTAATCCAATATTACCTGATCATAAAATTGCATTTTATGCACTTTTGTAAAATTCAGGGCAAAAGCTTCCCCATATATTTTAAGAACTAAGCCATGATTCTCCAAAGTCTTCAATAAACCAAAGGAAGTGGCTGCCACCTAAGCAGGATAAGATTATTATGGTTACGTATCTCTTAAATGACTGCAGCAAAATCCTCAGAAACCCAACAGTGTTCTGGTTTCATACAATCTGGCTTTCAAACTTATTCCACTGAAACTGTTCTCTCCAAAGTTACTAGTGATTTCTTAGTTGCCAGATCCAGTGGCCTTTTCTCAGTCCTCGTTCTTTTTGACTTCTCTTCGGCCTTTGACACTCTTGATCACTCTCCCCTCCTGGATGTCCCTTCTTCCTGGGTTTCTAGGACACCATTCCCTCCGATTTTTCCTCCCACCCATCTGTCCACTCCTTCTGTCTCCTTTGCTGCATCGTCTTGCAGAACAGTCCTCTAACTCTGAGTGTCCCTTCAGCGTCTGGTCCTGTGCCCTCTTCTCCTTCTTATTCTGCCTCATTTGGTGATCACACTGGCTTCCAAGCATTTAATTACCATCTCTATGCTAATGACTCTCAAATCAACCTATCGGCTCCAGGCTCTTGGCTGACCTCCAATCTGGAATCTCCTAAAGCCTTTCGGACATCTAGAACTGGACGTCCAGTTGACATCCGGAACTAAACAGGTTCAAAACTGAACTCACTAACTTTCTCCTCCACCCGTCACCCTCCCTGTCACTGCTGAGGCCAACATCATCTTTCTAGTCCCTCAAGCTCAAATCCTAGGTCATCTTCACTTACATATCCTGTTGCCAAGGCCTGTCGGTTTCACCTCTGCAATATCTCTTGAATGCACCCCCTTCTCACCAATGACATTGCTACCACTGGAGTACAGGCCCTCATCCCCTCAAGCCTGCACCATTTTAATAGCCTACTGGTGAGTTTGCCTCCCTCGTGGTTCTTCCCCTCTCCAATCCATACTCCATTCAAAGACACTAGTGATTTTCCTAAAGTACAGTCCAACCATGTTACCTCCCTACTCAAAAAACAAACAAACAAACTCCAGGGGCTCCCTATTGCCTCTGGGATCAAATACAAAATGATTTGTCTGGCATTCAAAGCCCTTCATCTATTCCTCCTACTTCTCCAATCTTCTTACATCTTACTCCCCAACATGTACTCTTTGATCCAATGGCACTGGTTCCCTGGCTGTCCCATGAACGAAATCATCATCCATTTCTTGGCTTTGGGCATTTTCTCTGTCTGGCCCTAATAACTGGAGCACTCTCCCTCTAAAGCTCCCACTCCTGACCTTTCTAACTTAAGTTCCAACTAAAATCTCTTCTTCTACTAGAAGCCTTCCTGACCCTCCTTAATTCTAGTACCTTTCCTCTTAACTTTCTATGGTACTGGATGATTGTTTTTTATATCCCTCATTACCCATAAGCTGCTAGAGGGCAAGGACTCCTTGCCTCAGTTCTTATACACAGTGCCTAGCACAGTGTCTGGTACATGGTTGGGACTTAGTAAAGGTTTGCGGATTGATTAATATTAATTACCCATTATGTATAAAGCAGGACAAAAAAGAAAGGAAGGAAGCCCTGCTCCCTAATCCATTAAGTATCCCACTCACCACAGTGGCTTTTCTAAACCTTTTCATCCCTCTCCTCCAGCCTCTCAAGATCTGCTATCACCCCTACCTCAGCTGGGAATGTAGCCTCATATTCACTGAAAAAACAACGAGGCCAGCATCTCACAACATTCAGATGACCTCTGCTGTGTTCTCCAACAGACTGGAAGCTACAGGACAGCAGCAACTGGGTTTTCTGCCTTTCTTTGTATCCACTTAGCATGTGGCAGGCATAGAACAGGCGCTTAATAAATGCTTGTCACTTGACTTTCTAACGGAGTATAAAATATGACCAGAAAGATAAATACAAAATTTCTAGTCAACTCCGCCATCATGACAAAGTCATCTTAAGAAGTTCACAGCCTAATAGTATACTCTCCCTCAGAGAAGCATGTTAGCATTTGCCTCCATAAAATACAGCTTGTATAATTATCTTTTATGACTGCATACCGTAGACTTAAAGAAACTCTCAATCTTGGGAGGGCCTAAAAATGCTGTGTGAATAGAACAGCTTTACTGGCCAAAGTCAGCCTGGGGCAACAATCCAGGGAAATTTTCTACATATCGGTGGGTGTAGCCAACACAGGGGCGGGGAGAAGGGTGGGGAGGGCAGGTTAAAAGGAAAGCTTTTTTAGGAGGCTAACTGGGCCACACCCACCTTTTCCAGTCTTCCCCAATTCATCTTTTGCCAGCTATCTCCTCTTACTTAGCTCAGCATCTTGCAGTTCCCATCCCCCTAGCCTTGCCTTTATTCCAACCATGAAAAAAGTGTAAAAAAAAAACCAGATCTTACTTTGTTTTAAAGCTTGGCAACTCTCTTCACCTCATGACACGGTTTAATGTGCTGACAGGTAAGTAAAGAGATATTAAGTGTTCTGCACTTTGCTGCAAGCCTGCTGCAATGACCAATGATACCTAGGAGGGAAGTCCCTCCACTCCAGAAGGTTATGTCCACATAACGTGGTTAATGGCCCACAAAGTCCTCAGTAATGAGTAAATTACTTTCCAATCTCATTGCAGTCAGCCCAAGCAAGGGAGGTCTAGGTTACAATCAGATAAGAACCATTACAGGACATTTGGGGTTTAATGGGAGCAGAAAGAGGCAGCAATGTCCAAACTTCTTTCTGGCCGGGGGCTATGTTTTCAATTAACTTCTAACCGAGAGCCCTTTTCTTAGGCTCCACATTAACTCCCCTTTCCCCTCAAGGTCCCCATCGCCTACCTCTCCTCCCTGGCCGGACTTGGCTGGGGCTGCTTATGTTCTCAAATTCACAAGTGTGCCCTCGAAGGCTGGCAGGGAAAGGGTGCTGGGTTACCTGTGCAGCCTCTCCCCGTCGCAGAGTTCCACCTCCAAGGAAACTGAACCCCTCCCTTCTCTTTTCCCCCTGCAGAACAGCATTCAAATTCCAGCCGGCTGAGGCCTCTTAGCCCCGCCCCAAAGCCCGCCCCCTGCACAGCAAGCTTTTTCAGCCCTGGGCAGGCGCCCTGACGGCTGCCTGACCAGCCTCGCCCCCACCCTTTCCTGGCCGGTTTGGCGACCTCTAGAAGGCGCGCTTGGGCCCCGCGAGCTTCGGGCACGCGCGCTCACCCTCGTTCGCGCGGGACCTGTGGCTTTGCAGACGTCGCTCTCTGCCTCCCCCCTCCCTGCCGTTGCTGCAGTTCGATCCACCCCGGGGTGAGGAGGGTGGAGCGAGAAGGTGCCGCTTTCCGTGCTCTCCCTGCTGCAGTGGGCTCTGCGCTGCAATTGGAAGGGGCTGCCCCGCGACGCCCATTCGCGGGGGCTCAGCGGAGGCTGCTGTTGCTACTGCGTCCTTTCCACCTCCCCCACCCCCGCCCCTCCTCTTGGCCCTGGGCAGCGCAGCCTCTCCCGCGCCCAGCCCCCCTGGACTGAGCCCCTAGCCGAGCGCTCCTCCTCTCCAGACGGCGCCTACAGCCTGTGGGAGCTGCAGCTGTGTCAGCAGCCGGGAGAGAGGAAGAGGCCCTGCCGCACTCCTATCTGCTCGCACCCCTGCCCCCCTACACCCACACTCTCCCGCCTCGCATCCCCGTCCCTGCGCTCCTTCCCCAGCCCCGGCATGTCGGCCCTGGAGTGGTACGCGCACAAGTCCCTAGGCGACGGCATCTTCTGGATCCAGGAGCGCTTCTTCGAGTCCGGCAACCGCGCCAACATCTGGCTGGTTCGCGGCACCGAGCAGGACGTGGTGATCGATACCGGCCTGGGGCTTCGAAGCCTGCCCGAGTACTTGTACTCGGCCGGCCTCCTGCAGGACCCGGATAAAGGAGAGGACTTGGTCCGGCGGCCGCTGTTGGCCGTGGCCACCCATGTCCACTTCGACCACGCCGGCGGGCTCTACCAGTTTGACCAGGTGGCGGTGCACCGGGCCGAGGCGGACGCCCTGGCCCGCGGGGACAACTTTGAGACGGCGACCTGGCTGTCGGAGAGCGAGGTGGTGCGGGCTCCAAGCCCCGGCTGGAACGCCCGGCAGTTTCGAGTGCAAGCGGTGCAGCCCACCCACATCCTGCAGGAGGGTAATGAAGCGCTGGCCCCTGGTTGGGAAGAGGGGGCGCGAGGGGAGGGGGAGGGGGCCTGCAGCCTAGAAGAGCAGCCAGTGATCTTAACTGGACGGAGGGCGGGGGGCGGAAAGGAGGGGGATCCTTTGCCAAGTCACCAAAATGACACCTGTCTCCATTCCTTCCCTTGGAAGGAAAAAGGATCCCTGGCGAGGCCCCTTAGGTTCCCGGAGCCCTGCAGATGGGAGGGTTTAAGAGCTTTGCTACGGTAGCGAGATACTGTATACTACAAGTGGAGTAGAAGCCGGCTCCGCCCCCTAATTAGTTTCCGGAGCCTGGTGCAGTGGGAATGCCACAGGCTGTGAGACTGGATTTCCTGAAAGATTTCCACCCACTCATTCCCATTCCAAGCACCTGTTTGACATTTCTAGTCTCTTAAGGGAAAAAAAAAAATTTTTTTTCCGCTTCAGCCACCCCCTCCTTCTTGAGACCCTACCTTGGAACGGAAAAAAAAATAGTTAAATAAAATCAAAACACAGCAACCGTTTGCAGCGTCCCCCACCCTTAGTTTCCATTGCTACTCATAGGGGAAATGTTTTATTTGTATTCCAAGATCAACATTAGTTATTGCGTTTTTAATCGGAGTTAATATGCTTTTTAGTGTTGTTTATTCACGTTATTGTCGTCATTGGCTAGATTTCCTTGGTTCTGCTCTCTTCATTCTGCCTCAGTTAATACAAGTCTTCCCATGTTATTCCTTATCTCCAAATGACATCCAATTCTGACCCCATTTACTTTGTGTTTGTTCAAAGGAGCCTCGATAACTGTCTAAAAAGCACTAGCTCTGACGAGAAAGAGCCTCGGTTCAAATTCCACCTCTAGATGAGTGTGTGACCTTGGACGAATTAAAGCTCTAGAGCCTGAATGTTTTCTTACCGGCACCAGATGCCGTCTAAGGTGACTTCCAGTCAGAAATTCTTAAGATGGGAGGAAAATCACATCCTTTTTTTCAATGTAATTGGTTTCTTTGGTAATCTTATGTGTTTTATATCTTTGAGAAAAGGGTCATAGGCTTTGTCAGACTGCCGAGGGAGAATACATCCACAAAACCCTTGCTTGCAGGTCTAGACTGATGAGAATCTTATGGTTCTCATTTTTCCTCTATCTGGGCCTGTGATTTCATTCGGTTATGACTCCCTACATCTCATATTTGACTCGGCATCTTTTTTTGTAACTTAGTGTTTTCGAGTTGCCAGGTACATTGAAAGGTTGAGTGACTTCCTTACTGGCCCATAGTCGCATTTGTCAGAGGCAGGATTTGAACCGGTGTCTCCCCAAAGCCAGATCTCTGACAGCTACACCACAGTAATATTCCATTACATTCATATGCCACATTATGTTAGGTCATTCTCCAATCTTTGGGCAATCACTTTTTTATTTTTTAATTTTTTTTGAGGCACTCAGGATTAAGCCCAGGGCCACACAGCTGGTGGTGTTTGAGGTCTGCTTTGAACTCAGGTCCGCCAGACTCCAGGGCTGGTTCTCAGTCGACTCAGCCACTTGGGTATTGTTTTTAAACGAAGTCTACGTTCTCTCCCTGCCAGCCTCCCCCAACCCCACATTCTGAAAGGTAGAAGAATAAAACCCTGTTACAAACATGTATAATCAGTAAAACAAATTCCCAAGTTGTCCATGTCCTCTTCTCTCCCCCACCCAAAAAAATGTCTCATAAATGCCTATCACATATTTCATCCTGAGTCCTCTGGAATTGTAGTTGGTCCTTATGTTACTCATAGTTCCTAAGTCTTTTAAAAGTATCACTATATTGCTTGTTCTTCTGGCTCTGCTCAGAATCAGTTCATACAGGTCTTTCCATGTTTCTCTGAAACCATCCCCCTCAGAGCATAATAGTATTTCATCACATACATTTTTCATAGCTGTGTTAGCCATTACCCAGTTGATGGGTACCCCCTCAGTTTCCAATTCTTTGCTACCACAAAAAGAGCTGATATAAATATTTTTGTACATATGGGTATTTTTCCTCCCTCTAATGTCTTTGGGGGTATAGAATTTATAATGGTTTTGTTGAGCTAAAAGGTATGGATAGTTTAATAATTTGGGGGAGCATACTTCCAAATTGCTTTTGAACATGACTGGATTTCACAGCCTATTTTCCTATAAACCCTCTAATATTTGTCATTTGACTTTTTTGTCAACTATCAATATTACGGGAATGAGGTGGAATCTCAGAGTTACTTTAACTTGAATTTTTCTAATTATCAGTAATTTAGAGGATTTTTTTATATGACTTTTGATAGCTTGGATATCTTCATTGGAAAACTGCCTAGTGATATCCTTTGGCCATTTATCAAGTGGGGAATAGCTCTTATTTGTATAAATTTAAGTCAGTTCCCTATATATCTTAGAAATGAAGTCTTTATCAGAAAAACTTACTGCTCATTTATCTGCTTCTCTTCTAAATTTGGCTACATTGGTTTTATTTGTGCAGAATCCTTTTAGTTTTATGTAATTACAACTATCCATTTTATCTTGTGACCCTCTTTATCTCTATTTTGTTCATGAACTCTTTCCTTATCTGTAGGATCTAACAGATGATTTCTTCTTTGCACCTCTAGTTGAGTTATGATATGTCCAGCAAGCACTTTTAAATAAAAAAAAAGATACTCCATGACTTCAAATTGAGCATCCTTAATGCCAAGGTTCTGGTTTTTTTCTTCTGAGAATCTCTTTCATCATCAACTCCGTCCATGGCATTATTAATTCCAACATGGAGCTTTAGGGCATCATTCTAGAGAGCAATGATTAATAACTATTTATACATCCATTTTTCTAGAGAGATTTTTTTTTGCCTTCCTTGTTGACTCAAAGAAGACCTTTGATTGGGAGAATAGAAAACCGATAGAGCAAGCATCAAATGAGCATTTAACCTACCCAAATTCAACTCCACAATTCTGCTAGACCCACTAGCCAAAAAAAGAGGGAAAAATAACAATTTAAATAGTACCATTTCTGGTCAGTACTAAATGCAGATAACCTATTCCCATGAATGTATGTGAGATGGGAAGAGCAATCTGCTAATCCTTAAATTGGTCTCAACTTGTGGAAGCACTGAGTGTGGTTCTAGAATGTTCTTTTCATCAGGGCTACAAAATGGTAGAGCTAACAGCAGGAGGGGGACCAGCCTTAGTTGGCTTTCCTAGTATTTTCTGTTCATCTGGAAGGTCTTTGTACATTTGTACCTGCTTTATACCTTTTTACTTTATTGTGTCCCCTCTAGACTCTGAAGCAGGAGTAAAAAAAAAAAACATTTTCATTCTAATAGTTTTTTTGGTAAAATCTTTTCAAGGATATTTTTTCCTTAATTATCAGTTTTCCAGCCAACTAAGACTCCACCTATTTTGTTGTCTTCCTTTGAATGGAAGTTCTGACTCCCTACTTCTCTTGATTAATAATTTAACTAATGGAATTCTGAAAAATAAAATTTGCATCCAGTTGTTTCCATAGCAACCATCTCGAGTCTCACTTGCTGTATTAATACCCACTGCCTTCTTTTAATAAGACCTGTCTCCTTTCTAGCTATAACTTTTTTAAAGATACTGTATTATATTTTGTGTGTGAGTTAAAGAATTTTCCAGGGTCCCATGTCATTGCCTTACACACAGAGTTTGGAATATTATAGCTGCCAGTTCCCCCCTCTACTCCCAGCATAAGATGCAGTGTTGCTGTTCCACTATAGATTGTAGATGTGGAACAATTTCTACGTTTCAGCTCTAAGAATCAATTTCCCAATTGCAAACAAGGCTTGCAAAAGGGCCTGCAGATGGATGTCTTCTTTTATATGAAGATGTAAATACTGAGTAAGACATGCATTTTAAATAATGAAATAGTTGTTTCTGCCAGTGTTAATGCTTTTGAACTAATTTACCTAGATTTATTTTTTTCCCAATCTACAATTTGTTGTTGTCAACAATATATGTTTTAAAAAGGCAAGTTGTGCTTAGGGCCCTGATAGAAGCTGTGCCCATAAAATTAAACTATGCCAGAAGAGAGCCTGTGTCTTGACTTAATTCTGAAACTAAATGAGCTAATTGTTTAAAACAGCAGTGTCACATCTGAGGTATGGATAGATGTTATTTCCAGTTTATAGGTAAGGAAATTCAAGCCTAATTATGAAAAACTAGGCCCTTTTACCCTAATATGTCTTCCACTCTATCCTTCACTTAGTTGCCAGTGATTTTCTTAAAACTCAGGGCTAGCAATGTCATCCCTGTACTTAGAGGAATAAGAAGGCAATTTAGCATTTT
The DNA here is from genome assembly GCA_028627135.1 of Pseudochirops cupreus. NCBI lineage: Eukaryota > Metazoa > Chordata > Mammalia > Diprotodontia > Pseudocheiridae > Pseudochirops > Pseudochirops cupreus. The sequence goes on along the minus strand of CM053580.1, from coordinate 235,690,942 downwards.
CATAATGCCTCATGTAGACACTGTGCCAAGTGCTTTACTAATATCTCATTTGAGACTCACAACAAGCTGGTCAAGTGCTACTGTGATTCCCAGTTAAGGAAATGGAGGCAAACAGTGACTTGCCCAGGGTCACATTGCTGTTGTCTGAGGCCAGGTTTCAAGTTGGGCCTCCCCAACTCTAGACCTAATCCTCTATTCCCTCTGCCACCTCACTGCCTCCAGTGGCTTCCCATCTCCTCCTGGATTGAATATAAAATCCTGGTTGGTGTTCAGAGCTCTTCATAACCTGCCCAGCCCTCATCTTTCTAGTCTTCTTTCACATTACATCTATCTTCTTCTCCCACTTCTCCTCCCCTATCCCACCATGCAATTCTGGAATCCAGGAACACTGGCTTCCTTGCTGTTCCATCTCCAAACTGCAGACATTTCCTTTCAAGTCGTAGCCAAGTCTCTTCTTCTACAGGAAGCCTTTCCTATCCTCCCTTAACACTAGGGCCTTCCCTCTTTTGATTGTTTCCAGTTTATTCTGTCTATAGTTTATTTATACTATTGTTTATGTATGTTGTCTCCCCCATTAGACTGTGAGTTCCTTGAGAGCAAGTGGTTCTCTTGACTTGAGCAAGTCTTTTGACTCAACTTTGCTCTAGAATTGGCTGAATGTGGTCTTTCTATGACAGTGAAACCAAGGAAACAAACTTACATTTACTGTTAACAGTTACTGTAATTATTGGATTTATTGCAGATATTTTATAAACATAAAATCAAGCATTTTTAAAAAATAATATTTTAAGCAGTTGATAATTATAGGTATCCACAAATTTGAAAATGAATAAAATGTTTCGTGCACCAATTTGTATTTTAATGGTATAAAGGATAGCTTTTAGAAAAGACAAGAGAGATTCACAGAATTTGAGAGAACTTAGGCATTCTCAAATTCATTTTTCATGATTGGATGTAGTTTTCTAAGTTTTAGACTGTGAAAAGAAAGCTTGGTATTTACAGAAACACTTGGAAAATTGATAATACTCTCAGAGGACCTCTAGTAACACATCAGGAGCTGTAAGTTTCAACTTTTTAAGTAATTTCTTTTTTTTTTTTTAGAGGGGGGAAGGTAGGGCAATTGGGGTTAAGTGATTTGCCCAAGGTCACCAGGCTAGTTTTTATGTTAAGTGTCTGAGGCTGGATTTGAACTCAGGTCCTCCTGACTCCAGGGCGGGTGCTGTATTCACTGTGCCACCTAGATGCCCCATATCTAATTTCTTCCTTTCCTAGAACTATGGATTTCCTTTCTCTGGAAAGTATGTCCTGTTAACTTCCTAGGAAAGAAGCTAGAAAAAGATCTGGAAATAGCCAGATTTTAAAAATAGTGATGTGGAATAATGTACCTTCTTTCCACTCTCCTCTCCCCCCAGAATTTAGTGCTAGGGAGGCAAAAAATTGTATCCACTTCATTTAGTGACCAGTTAGGTTAGTTCCTTTCCCTATGTTCAACTGTTGTTGGATTATATCCCCAGCCGCACAGCTAGTAAATTATATATAAGAGAGTAGCTAAATCGTCACACTTATCAGTAACAGAAAATAATTCCTATCTATTAATGGTATTGTAATACCATTTTCATGGATTTAACTTATAGTTTCGTTTATGTTCGTTGTCTTTATGATGTGAAGATGAGTGGCTATTATTATTTTACAGAGTACATAAAGTAATTACTTTAAGTCATTGAACCCAAATAATTTCCAGACTGATTGTGCTACCTGGTTACAGAGCTTGAGTCTTAGGATGTTTCAATTTGGGCTAGAATTCCAGTTAACCTCCAGCATCCTCTAGGTAACCCAATGCTTCTCACACACCAGAAGTAGACTATGCTGGGAATGCGAGTCCTAATGGAAAATCTACGTTATTTTAAAGGAAACATGCCAAAAGAGTATGTACAAAAAGAGGCATCATTGTCCAGATTCAGAGAAATAATCTGTACTCACTGTATCCAGTTTTCATCAAACCATATGTTCTGTTTTGGGAGTGATATTTTAGAAGGGGTACTATCAGGCTGGAATGACTCCAAAGGTACATGATGAAGGAACTCAAAACTGTCATGGAAAGGTTATCTAGGAGGAGTGAAGAAGGGGACTTAGTTATCCTATGGAAGAAAAGACTTAAGGATGTTGTATTCAGTGTATTCTAAAGGTTCTCATGTGGAAAAAAGGTTGGTTTTACTCTAGGATTTCAGAGAGCAGAGCTAGCTAGGGTTAATGATCGGGAGGCTAATTTTTGCTTATTCTCAAGATGAAATTTCCAAAAATTCAAATAAATTCAGAAATAAAATGACCTAATGAGGTAGCAGGTTTTGCATTATAAGTAATGCTCAAGAAGAGTCTGGGGCTTGTGAGTGATGTAGGGGAGTCTAATGCCTTGGGTGAGAGGTTGGACTAGACAGCAGCTCTTGCTTGCTTAGTCTGTATTTAGCTCATTTAGAGTCCTAAAGCTCAAAAAAAAAAGAATTAACTCATGGAGTCTTTGTCCAACAAACAACTAAAATGAAAACAGAATGGTGTCTCTTCTAGGATCAGCTAAAGTAGTAGAACTTTTTTGCCTGGAAAGACAAAAGTCAAGAGACTGAAATTCCCTTAATAAATGTATAGTGATTGATTAATTGAAGTCTTTAAAATCTCATACTGCTAAAACCGGGAGGTTTCAGTTTTCCAGCCAGCAAAATGAGAGGGTTGTTCTAGATCTCTAGGATATTTTCCTTTGATTTTGCAGATGGGAAAGTGGAGTAGTTTGGGATGCATCCTTAATCCTTTGAATTTGTTTTCATGGAGGGCAGCTTCTATTCTTAATCTTGAAGGTATTTTGGTACCTTTGACGTGCAATATTATTTTGAACAATTGGGTTTGAAAATCCATCACTCTAGGTCTATTTCCTTTTAAGTACTTTGCCTTTAATTAGAGTGTGCTTCTCTTCCCTTTGATCAGGATATGTCTTGAAGGCTTCCCATTTGGTTGAGAACAGGATTGTCATGTTTTTTTTTCTGTCTTTTTTAACCCATTCTTTTCCACCACCTCAAAAAAACTCACCCTCTATTAAGGATAAATAATAACATTAAAATAAGTTATTCAAGATTAAGTTAGTAAGAATGCAAACAACTAGTTAAAATTTAGTACCTGTCTAACTTTCCCACCTTTTATCATAGCATTGCTTTTTAACCAATATTTAAATAGATTTCGACTGCTCATGAGTCAAAACCTCCCCAGGGAATGTGCCTCTCATAGTCAAAAGCTTGTGTCCTGCTAACCTGATAAAAACTAAATAGGCAGATGGCTTTGCCATTACCACTCCCCTTCCTGGCCTTTTTACTTCTTCTGCTGCAGAAAGAGCAGTTTGCTATTTCACCATTTTAAGTAGTTTCTTACGGGCAACTGGTTTGCAAGATGGGAGTGGACAGAGTTGGATTAGGATTCTTTTAGCACTAGATAATTTGAGGTCCTGGAAGTATAGTAGTGGGAGAAAATATTTGAAGTTTAATTATAATGGTCCTTACCTTGTACTGAATAAAGGAAAGTAATTTCTTTTTAAAATTGTTTTTGTATTTTAAAGTAACAGTTCTTTTTTTATTACTCCCCTTGCCTCTTCCATTGAATTAAAAAAAAATCCCTCAATATATCTTATATAATCTAGTAAAACAAATCTCCACAATAGCCGTGTTTAGAAGTGAATGTATTTTTCCACATCTCAGGTTTATCGCCTTTCTGTCAGATGGGTAGTGGTGGTTTCACCATCATTCTCTTGGCTTTGTGGTTTATCATTGCATTGATCAGAATGCTGAAGTCTTAAGGGTAATTTCTGACAGGAAAGTCCATTAGACTTTCTCCTCAGTCAAAGCAGCTTGATGATTTTTTCATCTTTGCCTTTTTCACCTTGGTCATGGCTACAGTTTTCCTCTTCTCAGACTAATCCACACCTCTTTTGTGAACAACATTTCCTTTGAAACTTCTTGGGCATTTTCGATAGCTTATGTTTAGGAGAAAATGTCCATAGAACAGAGTTCATCTTTTCAGAACAAATTCTGTTTTATTGTAGAATACAACTTTTTAAGCTTGTCTAAAGAGAGTTAGTCAAGATTTCTAAACAGAGCTATCAAATAGTTTCACTGCATTGCCTGTGTTAGAATAAAAAGACTGGGGAGGGGGGCTCACTTTGAGAAGAGCTGTGTGATTTGGGCAGACGTTGAGCCCCTGGCTTTGAAAAACCCAGATGTTGGTGCTTCCCTCTCTGGTAACTGAATAGGTTTGGATATAATGGTCAAGCAGTTGGAAGCTCATCTGCTGATTTGTCTCTTTGTTTGCTTGTAACTTCTGTTTTTATTCTGTCTGTATTCTCTGAAGTTCAGGGTGCTGACTTTTCCCCCTGAACTAGGTAAATGCTATTTGTTTGATTGATTAAAAGTAAGATTGTTAACCCCCCCCAAAAAACTGGGGAGACCATTGTTCTGCTATAGTATGGCCTTTTTGATGTTCTAATAATACTCACATGCATACTACTCATGGTATGAACGTTAGGGGTTATTGTGAAGATCAAATAACATTACGTATGCGTGCTGTGAAGCAAAGGCTACGTGAGTATAAAGAACTGTTATTTATTGCTTAATGTGACCTTACGTAAAAGGGTTGGCCCCATAAGTAAAAGCCTGTGAAAGTAAACTGCTCCATCCTCGGAACTTTGGCTACTCAGTGGCCGATCGTGGGTAGGTACTTTTCCGTGGGCGTACACGACTGACCGTTGTTAGACTTTCTGCAACACAGATAACTGAAAGAAGCTAATTGCGCACATAAACATGTTTCCTACAAAAATACAGCTCTTTAAGACTTTTTATTTTACTTAATATCTGCTTTTTATTAAACTGTATCCCGTATAAATTAGTGAAAAATACAAAGCAATAACCCCTAAATACAAGGTGAGTGCTGTTATAATTAAACTTAGCATTTTCTTCTTTAAAAACGTAACCGGATCTAGAGCCAAAGGATGCTAAAAGAGCGATTCTCTCTTCTAAGTCCCAAAGAGCTTGGGAGTTGCCTCTGGCTACATAGATAGTCATTAATAGAGCTGGTATTTGAACCTAGGCTAGATACAGTGCTGCTTCCGCACTAAATTCAGTTAGGGGTCAACTAAATGTTTTACCTACAAGACTGTGCTAGGCTTTATCCTTAGTACCTGGTTGAAAATTACCACCTATTCTAGCCTGTTAACATTTGCTTAGGGGATAGTTCTTTCCAGGATTTCTTAAAACGTCCTCTGTAAAAACTATTTGATCACAACTGAGCAGGTGTTTGCCAAAGTTAATAGGAGTTTCTTCCTCTCTCCCTGCCTCCTCATATTGAGGGTCAAATAAAATAAGACTGATTTGTAGATTTCCCAAAGGCACTGTTTTCTTGCCTTGCAAGAGAATTCTAATCCCAAACCATTATTTCAAAGAGGATTTTGGAATGTCTCATTCCATTTGCACTGGTATCAGCTTGAGATCTAGCACTTGGAACAAAATAATGACAGTGTGAAAAGAGACATTGGGCCAGAGAGCTTTAGTCATAAGCTCTCTCACCTAGTCCTTTTATGTGATCATCTTCTGAAGCAAATTTCAGCCACTTGGCTCAGAGAAATAATGTTTTCCATTTGGCTCTCTACTGGAGGATCAGGAGTATAATTCAAAACTAAATTTCCCGTGGGGCAGCTGGGTGGCACAGTAAATAGAGTGCCAAGCCTGGAGTCAGGAAGACTCATCTTCCTGAGGTCAAATCTGGCCTCAAATACTTACTAGTTTTGTGACCCTAAGTAAGCCACTTAACCCTGTTTGCCTCAGTTTCCTCATCTGTAAAGTGAGTTAGAGAAGGAAATGGCAAGTCACTCTGGTATATGAGCCAAGAAAACCCCAAATGGGGTCATGAAGAGTCAAGCATGACTGAAATGACTAAACAACAACATTCCCCTACAGGTCCCAATTTGAACATCTTCTAGGAGCTCAGGGTATTTTGTAGTTCATGTCACAATTCTCACAACTAAAAAAGAGTCCGTCAGGCAAATGGGCCTTAGCCATTACTGAGTGCTTTATCTCCAGGAAAGTATCCCTTTGCTACCTTACTAAGTTCTCTCCTTTAAAGCTCTCTTGAAACCCCACCTCCACTATAAAAGCTCTTGCTGCTGATTTGAAATGGAGAAATTCTCATCCATTGTTCCTCTATCACTTACCTTCTCACTAGTCTTGCTGCCTTTTTTTTTTAGTCTTTCTAAATGTATATTGCATTATATTTTGCTCTGGGTCTTTATTACATGCCCCTAAAACTTTTTTTATGCTAATGTTTGCATAAATGATTTTATTAAATGTTTTAATTTAAATATATTACCTTAACCTGAGGCTTCTGAAAAATCTGGAACTGGGGATTTTTAGGGGTTAGTTCTTTCCAAGATTTCTTAAAAGGTCCTCTATGAAAACCATTTGATCACAACTGAGCAGTTATTTGCCAAAGTTCCCTGAAATCAACCATTCTGGTTAATTACTATCTTAAATGGAACTAGAACATAGAGAGTTATCCCAGGATTTAACAGTATGATGGAAGTGGAGAAATGGAGGGGAATATATGACTAGCCCATTTATAAACTAACTTATCACTACAAAGATGACCTATGAAGAGAGTATAACTCTTCTGTGATTTAAACAGGGCTTCTTAAGGGCTTTTTCCACTCCTGACCCCTTTTCAGGTTTCAGCAGCATTGATACGCAAGTTCAGAAACAAGGCTGCTGTGAAGTTGGTCAATGCAGCTTGGGCAAATGCTGCCAGAAACACTCTGGAATTATTATGCACTTGATTTTAATTAATTTTTGGTTGTTGTAAGTTCAGAAACCTTTAACCAATGCAAAATTTTTCATGACCCCGTATGGGATTACAGCGTACAGTTTAAGAAGCGCTGATTTAATAGAAGGTCTTTAAGAATTTCTATGTCCAAAAAAAAATATTCCCCTGCAGTCAGTCTGGCAGTGAGCATCTCTGAACTTAAAGGCCTCAGACAAGGTATACATTCCATCACCAGGCCCATAGTTGAAGTCCAGCCCATTTTTAACACTTATTTCACTCTGGAAAAACTCACTTAGGGAAGTAATCTTATTTGTGAAACAATGTTTAGAATATAAATTAACTTATTTGTACATTTTGTTATCTTTCTCAAACCACTTAACTTTGTATCTTTGTGCACCCATCTTTTAAAAAAGTTTATAATGTGGTTTTTATCTCTTAAATCTCTTCTCATTTCTAGGGGATGTGATCAGCCTTGGTGATCGACAGCTCACTGTTATGCACATGCCTGGTCACTCCAGGGGCAGCATTTGCTTACTTGACAAAGATCGGAAGATTTTGTTCAGTGGAGATGTTGTATACGATGGAGCTATGATTGACTGGTTGCCATACAGCCGAATCAATGATTATATTGTTACCTGTGAGCGTCTGATAGAATTGGTGGACAGCGGTGTGGTAGAGAAGGTACTTCCTGGGCACTTCAACACCTTTGGAGCTGAAAGGCTGTATCGTTTGGCTTCCAACTATATTTCGAAAGCTGGCTTGTGTCACAAAGTTTCAACCTGCGCCATGAGATCTCTTGCAAGTTTAGCACTGCGTGTAACCACCTCTAGGACCCCATCCTAGTTTGTATGTATTGGTTTATCATGTAAGTGATTCTTTTAAAACCAAGCAGTTTTGTGGTTAAAATAATTGATTGTGATCATTTTAAGAAGTGCTTTCTCAATATTAAAGGGGGAGGGGAGGAGATTTGAGAAGAAATAAGCCAAAAGAGGGGAATTTCTTATTTTAACTTATTTACTTTCCACCAAATAATTATAGTAAGCCTCTGAAAGAAGCTAATGGCTTGCCAAAGCTGTTGCCTTTTAAATGTTTGTGGGTTTTTGTTTTGTTTTTGGTCATTGAAACCATGGGATGGTTGCATGGGGAAGGCATTTTGGAGAAAAGGAAAGAAGAGTTATCTATACCTGCTTTTGGAAACTCTCATTTTATTTCTTATGTGCATTAAAGTAAGTTGGGTTTTTTTTGTGCCCCACCTCTGACGTTTTCAGTATTACATTTGAATTGAAAGATGAAACTTCTTCAGTTTTAAATCCGTTTGAACTCAATGTGAAACATATAACTATTTATATGACACTGGATACATTTGACCATTGTAGGGACTGGATTCATGTGTGCCATGATTTATTTATTCTTTGTGTAACTTATTAATGAAATAGTCACTGTCTGTGGTGTGTTTATTTTATTTATTTAAAAAATAGTAAAGTGTATTTGGGTTTGATGCAAGGCCTTCTAAAACAAGTGCTTCATTAAAAAGGTGTTGTTGCAGTTGAGGTGCTGTATTTTACAAACAGTGACGTTTTAAGTGTGCATATTTAACTGCAAATGCTTAGATTTCTTGAAAGGACACCATCAGGTATACTTAAAACTATCTATGATTTGAAATATTTTTAGGACAGGTAAAAACAGGTCTCAGAGCATTGTCTTTGGGCAATACGTCATATAAAATCAACTTTGGGACTCTTACTTTTTTAAAAATGTTGTACAATCTTGAAACAAATAGGTATTTTACTTGGTCCTTTGTCCTATGTTGCATTAAAAGGCTTACCAAATTAAATTTCAAAGTGTAAATTAGATATTAATCTTTTCTTGATTCACAGAACTTATTCTTGTCTGATGGATTTTGAACCACATAGTCTTTGGCTGAAATTGAAAAATCTCATTTACACAGTGTGATCTAAACAAAAGCTAGATTAGTAGTTAGTGATGCATTTTGGTTTGACGTACATGTGCGTGTGTGCATGTGTGTGTGCGCGCGCGCGCGCATGTGTGTGTGTGTGTGTGTGTGTGTGTGACTTTGGAGAAACTTAAAAGAATTTTTGTAAACTCTTATTACTGCTTTTCTAGTCCTAGCACTCCTGAATTCAAACTGGGACAGTTACATGGAACTCACTTTTAGGAGTGCTAGAAATGAGTTTCTACAAAAGTGTGAAACACTCTCCTTTCCCAGAAATTCTTCATATTCATTTATTTAAACAGAATTTAAGCATCTACCAAAAGTACAGCACTATGCCAGGCACCATGGGGAAATGTAAAGGAAGTTAAAGATGAGGTTCCTGCTCTCACAGAACTCATGACTGAGCTAGAGCAAACATACAACAGAAAGTAGGATGGCAATGCAAAGGAAGAATAACAATTAGTATTCATAAATACTGAGAAACAGAACAAGCAAGTGATGTTTATAGGGTGAGGTTAGCCCGGGAAAGCTTATGAGGAGAGATGAATAATCATACAGATTTGGAAGGGATGGTTGTAGATTGGCAAATATCTTCTTTATATCAAATATCTTCTGTACTGATTAGACAGGTTTAAGAAAATTTTCAGCATATTCAGCATTCCTGATTATTCGGGGATTAACAAGAGGCAGCAATACTACTGTATGGAAGAAGCTATAAAAATGATTTTTTCTTCTTTCTGTAGCCATATGAGTAATTAAAGACAAGGAAATTAGAAGGTTCAAAGCTATATACAACTCTTATTGTGGTTTTCATGTTCTCACCAACCACCCACACAGAGCCATAATGCTCATAATCTAGAATCAAAGACAGCAGACAGTTGTTTTGAGTCATATAAATAAAGATTCTCTCTGCACTGTGTGGTCTCTTGCAAGCTCAGCTCTTTGTGTAAGAAGGATCAAGTCTTAATCTAAATTGACCTTTCTTGTAATTGACTATAAATTAAAACCAAGTAATTTTGTCATCTTCAAAAATAACTGTCATCAAAAAAAAGTCTTAATATAAAAAAGTGAAGATACCATTGGACCTTTCTTAGAGTGATCACCTTTTAAGGCAGTTTTTCTGTTAGATTGGACTTTGAAGCTTCTGTGTAATATTAAGAATTTCAATATTTTATTGAGAATTATTCTGGTAGTATTGGGGATACCATGAACTATTAGATGGCTTTTGAAAGAGCCATTACTTTTACATTGGTTATAGAAATAGTAAACTCCAAACCCTTCGATCACTGAAGATCCCATTAACTAATAGGGTCTTGTATTATTTTTTTCTTGAGGAAGTAGAGGTTTTAGGCTTACACTTATTTGTAATGGGAATGTCCAAAATTTAAGGAATGAAGGTGCTCATTTGGTAGAAGAATTAGATTTCAAAACATTTAAATTGATGTATTTTAAGCAACATCACTCACGATTGTATTACTGTACTGCTGGTGAAGCTTGTGAAAAGTCTGGCTAGTGGCCAGCTCAGTGGAACAAACTTGACAAAGTGTATTTTTACTCTCTGTGATATGGGGTGTGCCAATAGTAAAACAGATGAAAAACCCAAAGCATTTTCCTAATATATGTTACTTTTTAATGTGTATATTTTCACCCTGACAGTGACCCTTTAATATTAACATAATTTATTACTTTAAAAAATGTTGAATTGTAAGTTGTAAAAATTCAAAATATTTAGAAATCATTTTTACTCTTTAAATTAGTAGTGCTGTGTGTTTGGTAATCCAGTTTCCTTACTGACTTTTTTTTCCATGTTAAAAAAAACAAAGCTAAAAAAACTGATCTCTTTTTTTTCATCATTGTAAACTATACATAATTGATGTTAAAGTAAAAATGTTAAGCATCTTTGTTCTTGGATGTAATCTGAATGTAATATTCTCAGACTGTCTGCTTGTAGTTTTCAGATGAGTGTAATTTAAAACATATAATAAATATTTAAAGGGATATATTATTTCCTTGAAATTCACTGAGTGATTTTATGCTTGATATTTTTTAAAAATATATTGTTTTAAACTATTTCTTTGCATTAATTTAAAAAATATTTTTAGTATGCAAGTAATAAAATACCCTTAAAAACTAATGATAAACAAGATGATAAAATCTTAAAAGATATTCTTAAGCCTATTTCTCAAATTAAAAGTTTATTCTAAAATTATACAGAAAAATAGAATTTTTATGAATAATCAGGTTATATAATAAAAATAAGCCTTTGAGATGGATGACCATAACACATTTTAAATACTTCTATTTGTAAAACCCCTTCTTGGGTGGCTCCCCAATTTACAATTGTAGGCTAGGTTTGCAGAGAGGCCACTACTAAGAAGTCACAGGGCTAACTGTGGTTCCATGCTCAGCACTAGCAACCCCACTGGTATGCTTCCCATTAGCAGTGGAGGTACAGTACATCAACATTTCCAAGTAGTCTCCAACTACCTTTTCCATATGCCCTTGATAGGAGGTAGATATTCATACTTCCGAGATGTCTTTAAGGCATAAAATCAAACTGGTAAAATCCAGCTGAGATAATGAAAGCTATCTTTGTCTTATTTTGCTATTGGATCCAGTACTAACTTCTGTGTAAATCCACCACTGCGGATCACTGACTGCCTTGTCAGTAATCCAGCACATCTTGAACTTTTGGCATCATGTACTAGGTCCACTTAAAACCTCTTGTTCAAAATCTGATTGGCCATGTACTTCCAATCTTGCCAGTCTTATTTGGTACTGTTGATACAATTAATGTGTACAGATTGCTGTATTCTGTGATGATACTATTGGTTTCTGAGATCTATCATATAGGGAATCCTTTGGAGTTAATAAGGTGGATTTTCTTACATCCCACTCTTGCTGGAAGAGCATCTTTGTTATCCAATTAACTTTTTCTTCAACTGGGCCTTCTATTCTTTAGGCCACGCTGAGTCATCAAAATAAAATTTCTCCAAATCTATCCCTGAATTTAATAAAACAGTCCCTTGATGATGTTTACTGCCACCACTTAGTACTGTTTTCCTGTGTGATTCTGCTTGGGTTGTATAGTTGTATGGTTGTATAGTTCAGGGAGAAGTAGCATTAGAACTAGTATGAGGGATTACCAAGCCCTTTTTGGGACTGCTCATCCACCTTTGGTGTCCACCTTTGGCTCCAAGAAGCTGTAGCATGCACAGCACCCACACCCCAATAAAACTGTTTCAGCCTACCTTAAACTAGGTTGAAGGTAACCAATAAGCCTCAAACCCATTGGTGAGTTGGGGGGGGTGTCTACCCCAAGCATGTGAAGACTTATCCAGTGGGAATGGGAATGGGTGGATAAGAACAATGTGTTCTAATGGCCATGAAAGTAGCTGAAGCAGGTGCTGTGGAATGCTTGCGCATGGTTCAGACACTGAAGATGCCAAAGTCCTCCACTGCATCCCAGGCTATTGCCAGTCATCTTGATTTTTGTCTTGCCACTGGACTTTGATGATTTTGTGCAACTCTGCCTCACTTAAATCCAATTCACATGCAAATGTCATTGGACCTCTTGGAAAATGATGGATGAACAACATGATCCTGCATAAGCTGAATGAATGTCCAAAATATTCCATTACTGAGTTCCTGCTTATTGATCACAATATACTGCTAGGATTTTGAATAAACTAGAATTCATCTCACTCAAAGCTAACATTCCAGAGATGTTCTCTGATTCTGGAGACATCAAAGCCAAAGTATCCACTTTACTCTCCTCCTTAACTTAATTGCAGACTTTAATCTAACTATGACATAGAGCCAAAGGTTCCCAAAGTGGGCAATAGACCGATCCAGGAGAGTGGTAGTAGCCTTGGGGGCAACTGGGGAGCAGTTGAATAAAAATAATGGTGTGATGGAAGCATAAGGAAAGAAGATAAAGTTTTGAAAAACTGGTTGCACAAGTTTCATCTGTTGTACAACAGAGTTAAAGACATAGTGATTACATTATTTTCCATATAAACACACAAAATGCCAGTTATAACCAATCAGTAGTCAAGTCCACCAACTTAACAAGAAAGTGTTGGCAGGTGAGTGTGTCATACTTTGTCAGGAAGTCCAGTGTGCATCAGCAGAAATATGTGCATGTAATGACTTGTTTGCAATATACTATATGGTTACATGATGCAATATTGGGTCATCAAAATTTCAATGCAGGAAAAAACCCAGAAATTTACAATAAATTATTAAATTTAAGATGTGCCATTTTAAAAAAATGTACATTTTTTGAAATGACACAAATTTTTTTTAAAAACCAGAGGATTAAAGAAAGTAGATTTTGGGCTGGGGGTGTTGAGTAATTTTTTTTAAAGGGGGCAGTAAGCCAAATGAGTTTGGGAACCTCTGATGTAGATCAAGTATGGATAGTCCTTTATCACTAAATCACTTGAATCCCTTAAGTTCTAACCCTTCAATAGACTACAATGGAATTTTCCTCATGTCTCTTGTAGAAAGATTGCAAAAAAAAAAAAGATTGCAGTACAATGGTCCCCTGGATCCACTGTCCAGTACAGCAATGTATTTCACATAATCTTTACTGTCACTTCTGTGTGGGGTTCTATAAAATCAAGTGAATAGACTTATACATGACTGTTGTTGAGGTGAAGTTTATTAGATGACCTCAATCTCCAGCCCCCATTTCAGTGCTGGTTCCATAATTCAGCCTTGTGCACATCAATTCTGCATTCTTAGAAGCACATGTAACAGCAAGCACCCTAGCATACCTAGGGCGGCTACTAGCACAGGTTCTTAGATCTGCTTTTCTAAAGGAAAGCAACTCAAAGTGGGTTAACAATCTTACTTTAATTAATCAAATACCATTTACCTAGTTCAGGGGAA
>CM053580.1:235655984-235676749 GCA_028627135.1 Pseudochirops cupreus | reverse complement strand
CCTGGCGCCACAGGCTCCACGTGACCACATTCAGCCTATTAGGGAACAGAGTATACTTTCAAATATCCAAGGGTCCTCAGTCACGTAGACACTTTAGCACAGGGCCTAGGGGCAGGGAAGATCTTCAGATTCCCATAACAGCACACAACACTCATGTCTATCCAATTCAAAACTGTTATAGAAGATAACTCTATGGTGTCCTTGTATCAGATGTAGTTATGACCTTTGGTTGTTTGACCTCTGAGTTCTCCCAGTGGAACAATCCTCTGTGTCTTCACCTTTTGGCAGGCTTTCTACAGGTTCTTGACCTTGAATCTGAGTCATCAGAGTTGGTCTCTTGCCTGGTTTCTATAGCCAACAATACAGGAAAATGTTCTGGATCTATATTGAGTTTTCCCAATTTGGGTCGTTCCTTGCCTCTAGGAAACCATACTCAAACTGGATTACTTTTTCCAGCAACTGATCAAAATCTGGTGCCGTTTGTTGGTACTAAAGACTAATTACCACTGAGGGGTGTATCATACTTCCATGTACTTTCTCTAATCTAGCCTCATCTGCTTCAGATTTTATTCCTCCTCTATTAATCTCTGTAGTTTACTGTCCACCTGAATTAACAAACTCAAAGTATTTTCCGTTTTCCACTGCATGACAAACTGCATGAACTTAGCACGTGCTTGCTGGAGTACACCACCACCACCAAACTGCCTGTTTAGTCTCTTGCCGTGGGGCTTCAGAATTTACATTTTTATACTGTTCACAATTTTACAAGCTGTGCCTTTGCTTTTCTGTCACTCTAACTTTTTTTTTCCTATTTCAAGTATATGCCAGTGTTGTAGTGCTTTGGTACTGTTTCTGAACCAGATATCCATATTTTTTCCCTAGGGAAAGAACACAAGTCTTTTCCTGGGAAAGCCTATGGTTCCACTGTGGTACAACACCATCAATTGCTGCCCCTGGCCCTTCAAATAAATGTGTTTTCCCCCTTACTGGTCAGTCCTGATAATTCATCTCTAGATATTCCTTTGTTAGCAGTGTTTTAATCCTGTATAGTACCCTTTCATCTTCAATAAGGTGCCAGTTTCCAAGCACTTTTGTGGAACTCTTATCAGGAATTTTAAAGCGTCTATGTTCTCAGGCAACTTACAGAAAACAAAGTTTTTTTCTTTCTCATGTCACTATTTTGAGGTGTTATGGTATATTCATATAGTACAATCTACAAATGTAAGTATATATTCATATAGCACAACTCCTCAAAATATCAAAAGCATTTCACAAGATGTTTTCCAGCATCCTTTTAAGTCATACAACATACCTTCAACTAGAAATCCTGTATCTGGCTCTAAGTACATTGCTAATCAGTGGTCTAGGAATGCTATATCCGTATTGCTCACAATAGGCCCCATAAGTGTAATGGATACAGCAATATAACAGATACTGGTACTTAAGTATTAAAACAAGGAAGAGTTAAGAGGAATTGGTCTGATTTAAAAGGAAGCATGAGAAAATTGATTGTCCAGGCATATTCTAAAACAGTGGTTCTCAAACTTCCTAATGCCGCAACCCTTTAATACAGTTCCTCATGTTGTAGTGACCCCCAACCATAAAATTATTTTCGTTGCTACTTCATAACTGTAATTTTGCTACTGTTATGAATCTATCTGATATGCAGGATGTATTTTCATTGTTACAAATTGAACATAACCCACAGGTTGAGAACCACTGTTCTAAAACAAAAGAAAAAAAATTAGTGGATTCCTGCCAAATTAGGACATCCACAAAGGAGAATCCTAGATGAAGAATCTCTCCAGTTGTTCCCTACCAAGATAATGGGCACCCAAATATATTCCAGACTGCCTTCATAGTATAACATCCTATCTGCCTCTATCGTTTAAACTTATGTTTGCAGGTTGGGTACCTGCTGTACTGTTAGCTACTTCATTGGTTTCTAGAGGTAAGCCAGTGGCTGGCTATTCCCAACACAGTGGCTTCTGAGACCCCACAGGTATGCTTCTTATTAATTATTATTATTAATTCAGTCAGATGACTGAATTAGCTTTTAGGAAAGGCATTTACTAAAATGGTATAGTAAGAACAGTTGATGCATATATTCTCCCCATAACCCCTTGAAACACATCCACAAATTCCATATCCATGTCCAATATTCCATATTCCACATCCAGTGGTAATACTTTTAACATGTGTTAATACATATGGTAAAAAGTAATTTAGAACTCCTGGCTCTTCAGGACCTGGAATCCCTTTCTTCATAAAATTCTCATGCAACTTACAGCTTGGAATGATGTCATTACAAGTGAATTTTTTCACTGTTAGGCTAGGCTAATTTCTCATAGCAATTCCCTTGGCTTACCTCCCAATAGACACCTGTAGCTTTGGGCTCAGCTGCATTCCTTGTCTGGAGTACTTCAAAAAGAACTGAGACTCAGCCTGGAATAGGCAGAAAGAAGTCTCTTGAGTTCTACTCCCTCAGGCCTCGGATTTGAGGCTTGCCATATCCAGGGAATAAGTGGAAGAACAGATGCGCTTCATATTCTTTTTTTAAAATAGGTTTTTGTTAATATCTTTTGCTTTTGCATCTGCTAAAGTCCTTCCTGTATTCCTCTCCTTATTCCCTCCCAGACAGCTATCCCATATGTCAGAGAATTATTTTTATAGAAAGAAAAGAAAGAAAAATGAGCATAACTAACTATTAATACATTTTTCAAAACCTAAAAATATTAACATTACACACTCATAGATTTCCCATCTCTAAAAAAAAGGATGAAAGAAGTGGCTTCATAGCTCTTCTTTGGGACCATGTTTGTGCTGTATGCTTCCTCAAATCTCCCATGGCTCCCCTTTCCTCATCTCAGCTGAGAATCTTGCCTCACATTTAAAAAAAAGAAAAAAAACTGAGGCTATTCTCTCTGAACTCCTTTTTCTCCCTTCTTGCTGATTTACTATAATTCAGTTTCCTACTGTCACTTTCTCCTCCTTCATCCCTGTCTCACATTATGAGGCGGTCTTACTCTTTACCGAGGTTAACCCCTTTACTTGTTCAACTAATCTCATCCCAACCCTTCTCTTTCAGTAGATGACCTCTTTAGTCATCCCTATTCTTTCACTTATTCCCCCCTTGTCTACTGGCTCATTTCCTACTGCTTAAAAATATGTCCATATCTACTCCATCCTGGGAAAACCCTTCACCTGATCCTTCCATATCTGCTAACTATTGTCCTATACTTCTGCTTTTGTAGTTTAACTCCTCACAAAGGCCCATTTGTGTTAGCCTTCGCTTTCTCTCCTCTCACTCTTCTTAATTCCTTACAATTCTGCTTCTGACTTTATCATTCCACCAAAACTTTTCTGTCCAAAGCGGCTAATGATCTCTTAGTTACCCAATCCAATGGCCTTTTCTTAATCCTCATTCTCCTTGATCTCTCTGCAGCCTTTGACACTGTTGATCACTCTCTGTTCCTTGATACTTTTGTCTCTCTAGCTTTTGGGGCCACCATGTTCTCTGGTTCTCCCTCATCTATTGACATCTCCTCGAACTCATTTGCTACATCTTCTTATGCACCACTCTAGCTATAGGGATTCCTTTAGGTTCTATCCTGGGCCCTCTTCTCTTCTTCCTCTATACTACTTCACTTGGTGGTCTCATCAGCTGAGAATTGAATTACCATCTCGGTACCGATGATTCTCAAGTCTACCTATCTTCTCCCAAGCTCTCTGCTGACCTCCAGTCTCACATCGCCCTTCAGCTGCCCTTCAGACATCTCACATTGGATAATAAATGGACATCAATATGTCTAAAACGGAATTCATTATTTCTCACCCCCTAAACTTTCCCTAGTATTGCCTTCCATCTCATGGTGGAGGGCAACACCATCTTTCCAGAGTCCTTCAGACTCTCAACCTAGGAGTCATTCTGAAATCCTTCCCTATTACCCCCCATAACCTGTTGCCAAGACCTGTTGATTTCACCTTTGCAATGTCTCAAATACACTTCCTCCTTCCTCTGACACTGCTGCCACTCTAGTCCAGGTCCTTATTACCTTAAGCCTGGATTACTACAATAGTCTACTGCTATGTCTACTTCTTTCCTCATTCTAATCCATCCTCCATTCCAGTGGTTCTCAACCTTCCTAATGCTGGGACTCTTTAATAGTCGTATGTGGGCGTATCTGCAGGTGGATGGACACGTGTCGCCTGGAGATGGATAGAGGAGGGTTGTCTCAGTGCCTAAGACCATCATAGATATGTGTTTTCCTGTGACCCCTGTGAAAGGGTCATTCGACCCCCAAAGGGGTTGTGACCCACAGGTTGAGAACCAGGGCTCTACTCAGAAAGTGAAGTAATTTTCCCAAAGTACAAGTCTCTTCATGTCCTGTCTTTTCCCTTGCCCACCCCACCCCCGCCTACTCAAAATCTAGCCCCCTCCTATCTTTTTGGTCTTCTTTCATCTTACTCCCCAATGTGTACTCTTCAGTCCAGTAGCACTGGCCTTCTTTTTCACAAACAAGACACTCATCTCTCAGCTCTGGGCATTTTCTGTCTCCCAGGCCTGGGAACACTCTTCTTCCTCCACTGCAATCACTGACCTCTTTGGCTTCCTGTAAGTCCCCACCAAAATCCCACCTTCTGTAGGAGGCATTTACCAATTCCTCTTAATTCCAGTGTCTTGCCTCTGTTAATTATTTCCTATTTATCCTGTATATAGTTTGCTTTGTATGTATTTGCTTGCATGTTGTCTGCCCCATTAGGCTGAGAGCTCTTTGAAGGCAGAGACTTTTTCCTCTTTTTGTATCCCCAGTGCTTAGTAGGTGCTTAATAGATGTTTATTGACTGACTGAGATTTCATTCCATTTCTTCACTACAATTTGTTTAGCAATACCCCAGCAGTGGGTATCTACTTTGCTTTTAGTTCTTTGCTACTACAAGTGCTGATATCAATATTTTGATATATATGTATATATATATATGAATATATCTATATATGCATATATATATATATATATATATATATATATATATATATATATATATATATATATATATATATATGGACTACCTTCTTCATCTTCTGCTCCTCCTCCTCCTCCTCTTCCTCTTCCTAAATTAAAATTCTCCTTGAGGTATATGTCTGATAATGTAATCTCTGGGTCAAAAGATATAGACATTTTAATTTCCCGGTTTTTAAAACTCTGATCCGTTGGTCTATGCAAGTGAATGATTCAAGAAAATTTATGGAGGAATTCTGTACCCTAGGGGCAAATTCATCATGGCTACTCAGCTGCTTTCCTGATTTTGTCTGATGCAAAAAGGTTACTCAATACCCTACATCAAGGTGGAGAACATGCAGGCCTCAAGGCCACATGTGACTCTCTAGGTCCTCAAGTGCAGCTCTTTGACTAAACCCAAATTTCACAGAATAAATCCTCTTCCTTTTATTGAGGGGATTTGTTCTGTGAAGGTTGATTTCTGTCAAAGCGTTCCATTGAAGGACCTAAAGAGTCTCAAGCCTCGAGACCGCAGGTTCCAACCCCTGCCCTACGTCCTTAACAAGCAGAATGATCCAATCGTAATCAGAATGACTTCATCCTCTACTAGGTGAAAATGAAATCTGAGAGATATAAAAGAATGAGGTGAAGAGTGAACCCCTTACATATGAAAGAGACATCCTTTCATTTCATTGTCTCTATTCCAAATTTGATCAATATTTTATCTCCTAGATTAAACTGGAACCCACTTAACAAGGACTTTTAGAGACGTTGCTATATGAGTCAATCCTTCTGCACATGATGGAGGTGACCCTTAATATATTGGGATCATTGTAGTTTTTAATAACAGAACTAAATGCAAATGAAATAAATTCTTGCCACTATTCTTGGGCCTCCATGGTCTTCACTCATAGATCTTTAGTGCAAAGGAAAAATCATTAGCCCATACACCCACAGCTCATCAGAAGGGAATGGCAGGAAGAGCATTCACCTTCCCTTCTCAGCTTTATGGATTTAAGAGAAAGCTAAGAAGACAGTGTTTTCCCCCAGCACACCTGCAGCTGACAAAGACCTCAATTAATTCTAGTCAATGATATTGGTTGGTCCTGAGCAGTGCTGTATCCTAGTTGAGCATGCTGCTATTTGTCAGTATTACTGTTTGTCAGAGGAAGATGGAAATAGGTGTCACTGGCTTCTGTACTTATTAGAAAGAAGAAAAAAGAAGAAAAACTGTTCACATGGAGAAAGAACATTCTCTTTCCTGTACCAGGACCTAAGAAATTGGTCTGCCAGGCTTTCTGTGAATTATATTTCCTGATCCAAAGGAAATAATAACTAAAAAGATAGAAGGGCAATGTAAATCCCTCCCTGGGAACACATGTATTCTCTATCTCTTTTTTTCCTTTTAAATAGTATTTTATTTTCCCCAATTACATGTAAAGACAATTTTTAGCATTCATTTTTTAAAATAAAGTTTTGAGTGTATGTATATATATATGTATACACACTTCCTGACAGAGAGATGATTCAAGATACAGAAAAGATCATATACATGTATGTGTGTGTGTGTGTATACATATATATGTATGCTTCTTCATAGGTTCTATGGAGACATGTACAATGTTTTTCTATGGAAGAACTCAGGAACAACAACACCAGATTCTTCTCTCTCTAGAGGTTTTACTCAGGGATGGGTTACCAGCCTTTCCTATGAAGTTCTTTAGTGTCTTTTTTATTCAATTGAATAAATAATTATTAAACGCCAGCTGTATGGAAGGCATTGTGCCCTGGAGATGCGAAAATTAAAACAATAACAACCGAGATTCTCTGCACTTGAGGAGCTGATTCTACTCGCTTCGTTCTGTGTTCAGGCTACAAAGGTGTTTGTTTAAATCTTTTTTGTCCAGTACAATGACAGTCTGTTGTATTCATATATTGTACTTTCTATAGCCATTTCCTGGTTGTCTAAGAGGCAATCTAAGACACCCCTTAGATTCTAGTTCTTTTCTTTTTTTCCCCCTTTTTAATCCTCCCTTTAGGATCAGGAAGTTTATCTTGCTTTTGTCTCTTCCCTCCTGAGGATTAATCTTCCTCTTAATGCTCTTAACCCTATTGATGCTTTGCTTCTCTGTTGAATCTGTAGCGTTTTTACGCTATTCTGTTTATATGAATTCGACCTTCCTTTGTCTGTTTCAGATAAGAGATTCGTTTGATGCTTACTTCCTCACCCTTTCCTTCACTTTATTACACTCTTCACTCACCCCAATTATGAGAAACACCTTCTTCCTCACTTCTACACCAATGTATTCCTTTTTACCCTCACTTTTCCTTCCCCTTTTCAAGTCCTCAGAACACATCCAATCCACCTCCAACCCCTCTGTTTTTCTTGTTTAATGCCTTCAATACACTCTGAAGACATTAAGGTTCTGAAAATACTCTTGTCTCTTCCCCCATATAGTTAGCACTATGCTCAAATAAATCTACTTTGCTAAGTTACTACTGACCTTTGTTTTTTGTATTCAGAGTTCCTACTTGGGTCTGCTCTTTTCATCAGATATACTTGAAAGTCAACTATTGCATCAAATGTTCTCTTTTTAAAACTCTGTAGAATTGTACTTAGCTTTGTAGGGTAAGTTATTCTTGGCAAACCTATATATCTTTTGCCTTTTAGAATATTGTTTTCTAAAATTTCTCATTTTTAATAGAACCTGCTATGTCTGGTGTAATCCTTATGGTCTTGTGGTTTCTTGGACTTGAACTGCTTCTTTCTGGTTGCTTTCATTTTTTTTTTAAGTAGGAGCTCTGGATTCAGGCTATGAGATTCTTGAGACTTTTCCTTTTGGGGTGGCTAGATGGCGCACCTTTTGGAAATTCTCTCAGGAGGTAATGGGTGAATTCTTTCTGTCTTCACTTTGCTCTTTGGTTCTAAGGGACGTGACCAGTTCTCAGTTACGGGTTCTTAAAATATAATGTCCAAGCTTTAAAAAGAAAATTCATAGTTTTCATAGAGTCCAATAATGCTTGAATTTTGTTCTCTAAGTCAATCATTTTCTTCTATTTTTACAATCTTTTGACTTTGTTCTAATATTTATTGCCACCTTAAGGAGTCATTGATTTCTCTTTGGTGCATTCTACTATTCAGGGGGTTCATTTCTTGCATTTTGTTTTATTACTTTCTCCTCTAAGCTACTTATTCCCTTAAAATTCGTCTTCAGACCTTTTTATTTCTGCTTCTAGGTATTCGTGTAGTTTGTATGGAAAAATCCACCTTTCCCCTTTGTGTCTCTGCCTGTAGTTGTCGTGGAATTAGTCTGTCCTTTTTTAGAGAAATCTGTATTTGCAATAATTTTCGGTACTGATGATTTGATTTACTCATATCCCCAACTTTATTTCCTCAAGTAAGACTTTGTGCTAGAGTCATACTTTTCCTTTGATTATGCCTTTAGGTAGGCTGCTCAAACCAGTTGAAACATTCTGAGGTCGAAATCATGTAGCTTTTGACCACTGTGGATCTTTCTTATGGGAATCTTTCTGTTGTTACTATCTCTGTACATAGAGTTTTTCAGACTACATGTGTCTCCAGATTGAGAACTTGTTGCTGACTTCTAATCTCACATCTGCAACTACCTTTCAAACATCTCAAATGCAATGTCCCATAAATATCTTAAATTCGACATGTTTAAAACTGAATTCATTATTTCCTCCCTTAAATTCTTCCCTCTTCCAAATTTCTCTTTCGCTGTAGAGGCCAACACCGTCTTCCCAATCCCTGAGACTCTAAACCCAGGAGTCAGTCTGAAATCCTCACTGTTTCTCATCACCTGTATCCAGTCTGCTCCTAAGGCCTGTCCATTCCACCACGGCCATATCTGTGTCTCCTCTGACACTTGCCCCATTTTTGTGTAGGCCCTCATCACTTCATCCCTGTACAGTTGCAGTAGCTGCTGATGAGTCTGCCTGCCTCAAGTCTCTCCTCTCCAATTCATCCTCTCTTCAGACACTAAAGTGACTTTCTTAAAGTGCAAATCCAACCATGTCACCCCCTTACTTAATAAGCTCCATGGGCTCCCTACTGCCTCATTTAAATCCAATTCATTTACAAGTCAAGATATCTGCCTGCGATATCATTGGTCCACAGAGAAAAGGATGAACAACACTTTTTATTTATCCTACACAGAGTTTGCTTTGTGTTTATTTGCTTATATGTTGTCTTCCTCATTAGACTGTAAACTCCTTGAGGGCAGAGACTGTCTTTTGCCTCTTTTTGTAACCCTAGCATCTAGCACAGGGTTTGGCACATAGTAGGCACTAAAAATATCTATCTTTTAGTTGTTTGATTGATCTCTTTAGTGGGCAGTTTGCAAGTGTGTTAAGAATTTCAAGGTTAAAGATAATGGTCTCTGGTGACTTCTACTACACTGTGGGTTGAGAGCAACCTGGTTTGTAATGAACCGGGGGTGTTACAGCAAGCACTGAACACTGAATTAGCCAGAGAAAAGGAAACCAAAATCAAGCTGGCAATTCAAGCAAGTTAGGAACTCCAAAATGAACTCTAGAGGGTCATCATGACCAAAGTCTAAGCCATCTCCCAGAACCCAGGAAACTTAGATGAGTGGACAGGGACACAGGGGAAGATAGCTCTCAAATCTGTGGGTCGCGACCCCTTTGGGGGTTGAATGACCCTTTCACAGAGGGTCACAGGGGTTGCCTAAGACCATCGCAAAACACATATTTCCGATGGTCTTAGGAACCAAGACACTGCTCCTCCTTCCGTCTCCAGGCGGGTCCGTCCACATGCAGATACTCCCACATACAAGTATTAAAGGGTGGCAGCATTAGGAAGGTTGAGAACCAGTGCTCTAGATCCTGTTGCTGTTAACTATAAATTCTGTAATTCAGATCCCTTGGTAGTAGAGTAGAAAAGAATGCCATATATATGGTTAAGATGACCTGAGTGCCAATCCTACTTCAGCTGCTTTTAATCTTTTAATCTTGGGCAACTTAATCTCTCTGGACTTGATTTTCCTCATCTGTAAGAGGAGGGGCCTCTATGTTACCTCTAAGATTCCTTTTGGTCCTAAATCCATGTCCCTAAGTTTTTAATAGAAGGTTATGATTATCATTCTATGAATAAAATCATTGTGATGACCCACCTGAAAAGTCATTAGCGAAAGTCAAATAGTCACTTGATTGGAATTAGTGAGGACTAGCAAAGATTTTGCCCAGGAGGCCACCAAGACCTCAAGTCTATGCCTGTTTGTAGAATGTTTTTTTCCCCTAGCATTCTCAATGGGGGGGGAGGGGTGAGAAGAGAGAATTTAGAACTGAAAATATAATAAAGATGTATTAAAAATAAAAAATAAAAGTTAAATGAAAGCATTTTTACTTCATTTATTGATTAAGGGAGTAACATGGTCAGTCAATCTGTGCAGAAGTATTTATTAAACACTTATTAAGAATCAGGTGCTGTAATGATTGCCGGGCATAAAAAAAAAAAAGGCAAAGACATGGTTTGTCCCATCAAGAAACTCCCATTCCAAAGGGGAAGCGACATGCAGAGAAGTGAAAGTGAGAAGGCACCAGCAATAAGGAGGCAAAGGCCTCCTGAAGAAGGTGTGATTTAAGCTGACTGTTGAAGGATTCCAGAGAAACTAAAGGCAAGGTGAGGAAGCAGACCATTCCATACATTATGAAGACAGGACCCTGGGAGCTAGAGTATCATTTGTGAAGAACAAGGCCAGCCCTGATGGATCATAGATTCCATGGAGCAAAGTAAAGAGTAAGAGGTCTGGGAAGACAGGAAGGGGCTAAGTTTTTTTTGTTGTTGTTGTTGTTTTTTGCTTTTTGGAGGGCAATTGGGGTTAAGTGACTTGCCCAAAGTCACACGGCTAGTAAGTGTGTCAAGTGTCTGAGGCTGGATTTGAACTCAGGTCCTTCTGACTCCAGGGCCGGTGCTCTATTCATTGCGCCACCTAGCCGCCCCCTTTTTTGGGGGGAGGCTAAGTTTTTAAGGTCTTTAAAAGTCAACTGGAAAATTTTTATACCTGCACCTGGAGGTAATATGGAGCCACTGGAATTTATTGATTGGAGGTTGGGTTTGGTATATTATGACACGATCAGACCTTTACTTTAGGAAAATCACTTTGGCAGATGAATGGAGGTTGGGTTGGAGTGATGGGAGAGTTGTACTTTAGAATAGTCACTTGTGCAGTGATGTGAAAGGATTGGAGAGAGGTAAGAAAGGCAAAAAGATCAGGTAAGAGGCTGTAAGTGTAGGAGACACTGTGGGAGGTGATAAGGGTCTAAACGTGGATGATGGCTGTATGGGTAGGAATGGACAGATATGAGAGATTTTGTGGAGGTAGAAATGCCAAGGTTTGGCAGATGATAAGCTGTGTGAGGTGAGAGAGTAAGGAGTTAAGGATAATGCAGAGGTTGTGAACCTGGGAGTCAGGAGGGATGGTGTTGCCCTTGATAGAAATAAGGAAGTTTGAAAGAGAATTGGCTTTGGGAGTAAAGAAAATAATGTCTGTTTTACATATGTTGAATTTAAGGTGCCTACAGCATACCCAGTTTTAAATAGCCAATAGGCAGTTGGAGATGTGCCACTGGAGTTCAAATTCCATTCTAGTGGGTCAGGACCAATTCTCCCATGTTGAGTTTCCTGCCCCCTCTAAAGTTCTAAGGGTCTGCTAATACCATTTGCCAGTAGATATAAAGATATTCTTCAGTCTTCTCTGACTTCGAGGAAGTAGAAATCCTGGTCTCCTGCAACTTGTATCCTTTCAATTTTCTTATGTGGATCAAAGGTAGATGGCTACTACCCAGAATGATGATTGGTTTATGGGGAATGCAACAAAGTCCTCACACCTGTTCTCCTTGTCATCCCCAGATATGATCCATTGCTGGTTAACATAGCCAGGGCACCTGGGGAGAAGGTCAGTGTTTGAGGCAGCAGGAATGCTTCCTTTTCTGTGCCTGTCCACCCTGATCACCAAGACCAATTTCCCTTCGCCTAGGAGGGATAGCACAGTATACTCTCATTGTCCTATCAAAAACCTCAAGTTCTCCCACTAGCGCTCATGGTTTAATTCAGGCAAATACTTCCTATCCCCTGAGGTCTTCCTGTATTGATGGAATATTAGTGAAGTATGGCCTATGGAAAAAATTATCCCATCTGTCTTCAGGGCTAATCAGAAGGGTGTCTTAAATTAAGTAAGACATCAATTCCCTCTAAAACAACACTAGCGGATCAGTCAAGTGCTTTAAAGTCCTTCAGTGTAGGTCTTCCTCCTGCCCTGTCCCACAACCTTCTCATTACATTTTATGTAAGTAATATTTTATTTTTTTCCATTTACATGTAAAGATAATTTTCAACATTCATTTTTAATAAAATTTTGAGTTCCAAATTTTTCTTCCTTTCTCCTTCCCCTCTATCCTCCCCCAAATGGCAGGCAATCTGATATAGGTTATACATGTACAGTCACGTAAAATATATTTCTACATTAGTTATATCATGAAAGAAGAAACAGAACAAAATGAAAAAAAAACATAAAAAACAAAGTGAAAATAGTATGCTTCAATCTGCATTCAGACTCTATCAGTTCTTTCTCTGGATGTGGACAGAATTTTTCCATCATGAGTCTTTTGAATTGTCTTAGATCATTGTATTGCTGGGAAGAGCTAAGTCAATCATAGCTGATCATTGCTCAATGTTGCTATTGTTGTGTACAATGTTCTCTTGCAAACTAATACTTCCTTCCCCCCACCTCAGTTTCTTCATCTTTATTTTTAATGTTTTCTTTTAAAATTTTTATTTAGTACTTTACATTCCCCCAGTTACATGTAAAAACAATTTTTAGAATTCATTTTAAAAACTTTGAGGTCCAAATTCTCTCCCTTCTTCCTTCCTCACCCCCCTCATTGACAAGGCAAGTAATTCTATATAGGTTATACATGTGTAGTCATGCAAAACACAATTCCATGTTGGCCATGTTGTGAAAGAAAATATAGACCATAAACAAAACAAAACAAAAAACCAACCACCAAACAACCCAAGAAAAACAAAGAAAGTTTAAAAAAGTATTCTTCAGTCTATATTCAGCTACCACCAGTTCTTTGCCTGGGCATGGATAGCATTTTTCACCCTTATAAGTCCTTCAGAGTTACGTTAGATCATTGTATTGCTGAGAACAGCTAAATCATTTACAGCTGATCATCTCACAATATTGCTGTTACTTTGTACATGTTACATTTCACTTTCGATCAGCTCGTGTAAGTCTTTCCAGGTTTTTCTGAGAGCATCCTGCTCAACATTTCTTAGAGTACAATAGTATTTCATCACATATAACACAATTTGTTCAGCCATTCCCCAATTGATGGGCATCCTCCCAATTCCCACCTTCCTTTTTTATGCTTCTCTTGAGTCTTGTCAAGACTCAAATCAAATTTTCTATTCAGCTCTGCCAAGATGGCACTGCCCCCTGAGGTCCCATAGGCCTTACCCTAATACCCTGCAGCTAAACCCTTCTGTGTATATTGTTTCTCTCAATTAAAATGTGAACTCCTTAGGATCAGGGAATGTCTCCATTTTCTATCCCAGTACCTAGAACATGGTAAATGCTTACTAAATGTTCTCCCATTCTATTCTGCAGTATTTTTTGTGTATCTCATTCTATAGGTGAAGAAATTGAGGTCCAAGAGATTAAGTAATTTGACCAAGGTCAAATGAGCGGTAAGTGGCATAGCTAGGAACTGAACCCAGGTCCTCTGACTAAAATCAGTGCTGTTTTCATTTGTCCATACTGTGTCCTAAAATTGTTGAGAGTTTAACCTTTTCAGAAGGTTGAATTACATATTACAATATGACACATGATTAAACTTTTATTGATACCTATTCAGCTAGCTCCACGTTACCTGAGAGGTGATTAAAATCTTTCTCCTTCTCTAGTTTGCATCTCTGGTATGAATCCTAATTGATTTTCATGAATGACTTCTTGGATAAGTTTTGTCTCGATTTCTATTCTTATCGTATTATTATGGTCTATAAAGGAAGAGTGGACTATTTCTGCTTTTTTATATTTGAATTCAGTCCCTCTGTGCCCTAGTACATGGTCAATTTTTATAAAAGTTCCATGAGGTATAAACCCAAAGACCCACATGGATTCACTATTTAACATAAACTACTGAGAGGATCAAAAAACAATATGGCAGAAACTAGGTATAGATGAACATCTTACACCCAATAGCAAGATAAGATCACAATAGGTTCATTATTTGGACATGGATGCTGATATCATAAACAAATTAGGGGAGCATGGAATAGTTTACCTGTCAGATCTATGGATAAGGGAAGAATTTAAGATGAAATGAGAGAGAGCATTACAAGATGTAAAATGGATCATTTTGATTATATTAAATTAAAAGGTTTTAAACAAACAAAAAATGCAACTAAGAACAGAAGGAAAGCAGAAAGCTGGGAAAAAATTGACAGCAAGTTTCTCTGATAAAGGTCTAATTTCTCAAATATATAAAGAACTGAGTAAAATTTATAAGAATACAAGTCATTCCCCAACTGTTAAATTGTCAAAAGATATGAAATCAGTTTTCAGATGAAGACATCAAAGCTATCTATAGTCATGTGAAAAAATGCTCCAAATCACTATTGATTAGATAAATGCCAATTAAAACAGTTCTGAGATACCACCTCAGACCTACCTATCAGATTGGCTAATATGACAAGAAAGAAAAATGACAAAATGTTGGAGGGGATGTGGGAAAATTGGGACAATAATTAACTGTTGTGAACTTATCTGGAGAATGATTTGGAACTATGTCCAGAGGGCTATAACACTGTCCATACCCTTTGATCCAGCAATATCACTAGTAGGTCGTTATCCCAAAGAGATTGTAAAAAAGGGAAAAGGACCTATTTGTACAAAAAATATTTATAGTAGATCTTTTTTGTGGTAGCAAAGAGTTGGAAACTGAGGGGATGTCTATCAATTGAGGAATGGCTGAGTAAGTTGTGGTTGTAATGGAATGCTATTGTGCTATAAGAAATGACGAGGAGGATGATTTCAGAAAAACCTAGAAAGACGACTTGAACATGAGGCAAAGGAAAATGAGCAGAACCAGGAGAAAATTGTACACAGTAACAGCAATGTTTCATGATGAACAACTGTGAATGACTTAGCTCTTCTCAGCAGTGCAATGATTCAAAACATTTCCAAAGGGCTCATGTTGTGAAATGCTATCCATCTCTAGAGAAAGAACTGATGGAATCTGATTGCAGATTGAAGCACACTGTTTTTCAGTTTCTTTTTTTCTGGTCTGTGTTTTCTTTAACAACATGACTAATATAGAAATATGATTTACATGATTAAATGGGGATGGGAGAGAGGGAAAAATTTGGAACTTAAAATTTTTAAAAACAAACGTTAAAAATTGTTTTTACATGTAATTGGGAAAAATAAAATATTGCTCAATTTCTTACAAAAGTTCCATGTGGCGCAGAGAAAAATGTGTATTCTTTTGCTGTCCCATTTAGAAAACACCAAAAGTCTTTTGACTCTAGTTTCTCCAGAGAATTGTTCGGTTGTATATTTTCCCTTTTGTTTATTTTCCCATTAGCCTTCTCCAAAATGGGTAGATATTGGAAATTCCTGTCAGTATTATGTCACTGTTTGTATCTACATGAAGTTCAGATAACATTTCCTTTATGAATTATGCTAAGGCATTTGGAGCATATAAGTTTGTCGCTGACATTTTTTTTATCTTTGGTTCCTTTCAGCACACTATACTTTGCGTGTTTATCCCCTTCCCCATCTTATTTTTTGAGTGTTTGTTTTTGCTTTGTCTGATGGCTTGATGGCAATTCTTGCTTTTTTAGATTCACTTGATGCATAGTACATTTTTTCCTTATCCCCTCAGGTTTATTTTGCATATGTCTTTTTTTCCCCATTTTTAAAAAATGTGTTTCTTTTAAGCAACAGATTGTAGGGTTTTGTTTTCTTATCCAATCTGTCACTCTTTTTTGTTTTATTGGATTATTTAATCCATTCACATTTAAAGTTATGAGTTGTTTGTATTTTATTCCATCTATCTCTTTAATTGCTTGATTTTCCAAGTTACGATTTTTTTTCTATCTTCTGCTATAAACATAGCATTATTTTCCTTTACTTTCATCTTTTTTTAGGGTGGCTCCGTTCCCACTGGCTCTTTTCCTCTCATTCTTGATCCCCTTTTCTTGTTTGTTACTCTTTTTCGTCTTTGGCGCTGCTTATCAGTGCCTCTGTCCTGATGTTATCTATTTATATACTTCTCCTCAGTACTTCTTTTCTCACCTTTTTGTTGACTATGAAGACTACTCCATTTCTTCTACAGGATTGTTGCCCACAGTAGTATATGTATGATCACCTGAATTAAATTCATGAGTCTGAGAAGACATTACTGTGGTATAATCTCAAAAATGACAGCATGATATCTGCTTGAATCCAACACAAATCATTCGACATCACTAATCACTAATCATTAATCATTAATACAATCAATGATGCCAAAGAGGCCAAAGTTGATCAATTCTATGAAGACCCATAATATCTTCTAGAAATAATATTCCCCAAAAGATCTCACATTCATCATAGGAGACTGGAATGCTAAAGTAGTAAATCAAAAGATAACTGGAAACAAGAAAAGTTGTTAGAGTACAAAGTGAAGCAGGGTAGAGATTAAAGGAGTTTTGTCAAGATAACTCACTGGTCATAACAAACATTCTTTTTCAACAACCCAATAGGTGACTCTACACATAGACATCACCAGATGGTCAATAAAGAAATCAAACTGATTACATACTTCATAGCCAAAGGTGGAAAAGCTCTATACAGTCAGTCAAAATAAGACTGGAGCTGACTATGGCTCAGATCATGAGTTTCTTATCACAAAATTCAGACTTAAATTGAAAAAAGGAGGGAAAACCATCAGACCATATAGTATGATCTAAATAGTGTCCCTTATTAACATGAAGTGAAAGTAATGAATAGACCTAAGGGATTACATCTGGTAGAGACTGTGCCTGAAGAACTATAGACAGAGGTTTGTAATATTATACAAGAGATAGCAATGAAAAAACATTCCAAAGAAAAAGAACAAGAAAGTAAAACAGTATGATGAGGCTTTAAAAATACCTGAGGGAAGAAGAGAAGTGAAAGGTAAAGGAGAAAGGAAAAGATATACCCAACTGAATGTAGAATTCTCAAGAACAGTAAGGAGAGATAAAAAGGTTTTCTTAAATGAGCAGTGCATAGAAATTGAAGAAAACAATAGAATGGGAAAAACAGGAAAACTCTTCAAGAAAATTAGAAATATCAAGGGAAAGTTTCATGTAAAAATGGGCCGTAACAAACAAACAAAATTGGGAGGGACTTAACAGAATCAGAAGAGATTAAGAAGAGGTGGAAAGAATATGCAAAATAATTATATAAGAAAGATCTTAACATCACGGATAACTGTGATGGTTTGGTTACTGATCTAGAGCCAGATATCCTGGAGAATGATGCCAGTACTAACAATAAGGCTAGTGGCAGTGACAGAATTCCAGCAGAACTATTTAAAACCCTAAAAGATGATGCTGTTAAAGTGCAGCACTCAATATGCTGGCAAATTTGGAAAACACAACAGTGACCGCTGGATTGGAGAAGATCAGTTTGCATCACAGTCCTAAAGAAGAGCAATGCCAAGGATTGTTCAAATTATCAAATAATTGCATTCATTTTACATTTGCATTCATTTCACATTTCACAAGGTTATACTTAACATCCTATGAGGTAGGCTTCAGCAATATGTGAACTGAGAATTACCAGAAGAGCAGGTTGGTTTTTTTTTAAATCTTATTTTAGTTTGCATCATTCATTTCCACGAGATTTTGAGTTACATGTTTTCTTCCCAGCTTTCCCCTACCCACCGCCCCAAAACAGCCATCCCAGTGTATCCCCCCTCCCCCAATCTATTCTCTCCTATGTCTTCCCCCCTCACCCCTCTGACTTTTTGGTAGGGCAGGATGGATCTTCCAACCACAGTGGAGCAGGCTGGTTTTTGAAGAGGCAGAAGAACTAGAGACCAAATTGCCAACATTTGCTGGATTATGGAAAAAGCAAGATAGTTCCAGAAAAACATTCACTTTTGCTTCAGTGGTTACACTAAAGTCTTTGACTGTATGAATCACAACAAAATGTGGCAAATCCTCAAACAGATGGGAGTACTAGATCATCTTGCTTCCTTCCTCAGGAACCTGCGTGCAGTTGAAGAAGCAACAGTTAGAACCAAACATAACCAAACATGTTACAACTGATTGATTTAAGACTGGAAAAGGAGTACAGCAAGGCTATATATTGTCACTTTATTTATTTAATTAATATTCAGAGTAAATTATGCTAAATGCCAGGTTGGTTGATTCAAAAGTCAGAATTAAGGTTGCTGGGAGAAATATCAACAATCTCAGATATGCAGATGGTACCACTCTGCTGCAAGAAAGTAAAGAAGAATTAAGAAGCCTCTTGATGAGGATGAAAAAGGAGAGTGTAAAAATTAGCTTGAAGCTTAACTTAAAACCAAACCAAACCAAACCAAAAAACCCAAGATCTTGGCAATTGGTCCCATCACTTCCTGGCAAATAGAGGAAGAAGAAATGGAAGCAGTCTCCAATTTTATATGCTTGGGTTCAAAGATCACTGCAGATGATGACTGTAGCCATGAAACTAAAAGATGCTTGCTTCTTGGAAGGAAAGACATGGAAAATCTGGATGACATAGTTAAAAGCAGAGACATCACCTTGCCAACAAAGGTCCCTCTATCCAAAGCTATGGTTTTTCCAACAGCAATGTATGGCTGTGAGAGTTGGACTTATATGGAAAGCTGAGCACCAGAGTCAATGGTTTTGAATTATGGTGCTGGAGAAGACCCCTGAGAGGCCCTTCAACAGCAAGGAGGTCAGATGAGTCAATTTTTTAAAAATTGATTTGTTTACTTACTTTCAGTTTACAAGATTCAGTTCCACAATGCCTTGAGTTTCAAATTTTCTCCCCTCTCTCCCCCCCGCCCCCCGCCATGGCGGCGTGCAATCAAGTATAGGATCTGCAAATACTTTCACATTGGACATTAGTCTGGTTGCATAGAAGGGTTGTAACCAATGGAGTAAACAATGGGAAAAAAGAAAGAGAACCAAACATGAAAAAGAACAATAGCATGTAGATTGCTTCAGTCTCCCCTTAAACTCTGTTCTTTTTAAGATCAGTTAATTCTTAAAGAAATTAATTCATTCTACTCACTGGAAGGCCAAAAACTGAAGCTGAAGTTTAAATACTTGGGCCACACCAATCTCCCTCATGAATATGTATGCAAAAATTTTAAATAAAATATTAGCAAAAAGACCAGCAACTTATCTCAAGAATAATACATTTTGATCAGGTTGGATTTACTCCAGGAATGCAAGGATGGTTCAATATTAGGAAAACCATCAGTCTCATTGATCATATCAACAATAAAACTAGCAGAAACCATATGATTATCTCAATAGATGCAGAAAAAGCTTTGGGCAAAATACAACATCCATTCCTATTAAAAACACTAGAAAGTATAGGAATAAATGGAGTTTTCCTTAGAATAATAGGTAGCATCTATTTAAAGCCATCAGCAAGTATTATATGTAATGGGGATAAACTAGAAGCATTTCCAGTAAGATCAAGGATGAAACAAGGATGTCCACTATCACCCCTCTTATTCAATCTGGTACTAGAAATGTTAGCAGTAGCAATAAGAGAAGAAAAAGAAATCAAAGGAATCAAATTAGGCAAAGAAGAGACTAAGCTATCACTCTTTGCAGATGATATGATGATATACTTGGAGAATCCTAGAGAATCAAGTTAAAAACTTCTTAAGACAGTAAATTTAGCAAAGTTGCAGGGTGTAAAATAAACCCACATAACTCCTCAGCATTTCTATATATTTCTAACAAAGCCCAACAGCAAGAAATAGAAAGAGAAATTCCATTTAAAGTTACTGTAGACATTATAAAATATTTGGGAGTCTACCTGCCAAAACAAACCCAGTACCTATATGAACACAATTACAAAACACTTTTCACACAAATAAAGTCAGATCTAAATAACTGGAAAAACATCAGTTGCTCATGGCTGGGTCGAGCTAATATAATAAAAATGACAATTTTATCTAAATTAAATTACATATTTAGTGCTATACTGTAATGATAATCAGATTTGAAGATCTTTCATTCCCCTTAAACTTACTGATGTAGCAGGAAGGGGTGGAGCAAAAGGAAGCCGAGCCAAGCTAGCTTCTGTGCTGTGGTGACTGAAAGCAGTGGCAGCCAGCGCTGTGAACTCCTTTTTCTTTGAGCCTGCCAGAATCTCTGCTAAGGACTCCTGCTAAGGACTGCTAGGGACAGGAACTGTGGGGGGAAGGAGCTGCTGGGAGCAAGCTGCCTGGACACTGAACAGTTGCGTGAGTGAAGAGAGGAGGATCTTTGCCTGAGGTAGCCTGTCCTGTTTTGAAGGCTCGAGAATGTGGGTTTTTACTACATTAACTACATGTGCCAACTTCATAACTACTGTGTTGGCTTTGACTTTCTGGTTTTGGGACTCAGTTTTCTGGTAGTTGAATAAATGCTCTAGCTATATTTCCCATGTAGAGAGCCTGTTACATTTTGTGATTAATAACCACATCAGCATACTTATAGTTACTGTAGGCATT
>CM053580.1:235628022-235655484 GCA_028627135.1 Pseudochirops cupreus | reverse complement strand
CTAGAAAAAATATTAACAAAATTCATTTGGAAGAACAAAAGGTCCAGAATATCAAAGCAATTAATGAAAAGAAATGCTAGGGAAGGTGGCCTAGCCATACCAGATTTTAATCTCTATTATAAAGCAGCAGTCATCAAAACTGCTTGGTACTGGCTAAGGAATAGAGTAGTGGATCAATGGAATAGATTGGGTACAAAAGACTCAGTAGTCAACGATTATAGTAATATACTGTTTGATAAGCCCAAAGACCCCAGTTTTTGGGATAAGAACTCACTATTTGACAAAAACTGCTGGGAAAATTGGAAAATAGTATAGCAGAAACTGGGCATAGACCATCATCTAATGCCAAACACCAAAATCAAGTCTAAATGGGTGTACTATCTAGGTAAAAAGGCTGATATTGTAAGTAATCTGGGGAAGCAAGGAATAGTTTACCTGGCAGATTTATGACCAAAGAGTTAGAGAGCATTATAAAATGCAAAATGGATGATCTTGATTACATTAAATTAGAAAGTTTCTGTACAAACAATGCCGATATAACCAAGATTAAGAGGGAAGTGGGAAATTGGGAAAGAATTTTTACAACCAATGTCTCTGATAAAGGCCTCATTTCTAAACTATACAGGAAATTAAGTAAAATCTATAAGAATACAAGTCATTCCACAATTGATAAATGGTCAAAGGATATGAACAGGCAATTTTCAGAGGTAGAAATTAAAGATATCTATAGCATATGAAAAAATGCTCTAAATCAATATTGATTAGAGAAATGCAAATCGAAACAACTTTGAGGTACCACATCTTACCAGTTAGATTGTCTAAGATGACGAAACAGGAAAATGACAAATGCTGGAGAGGATGTGGAAAAATTGGACCACTAATGCATTGTTGGCGGACCTGTGAACTGATTCAACCATTCTGGAGAGCAATCTGGAACTACGCCCAAAGGGCTATAAATAAATAATTGCATACCCTTTGACCCAGTAATACCGCTTCTGGGGCTGTATCCCAAAGAGATCATAGAAGTGGGAGGAAGACCCATATATACAAAAATATTTATTGCAGCTCTCTTCATGGTGACAAAAACCTGGAAATTAAGGGGATGCCCATCAATTGGGGAATGGCTAAACAAGTTGTGGTATATGAATGCAATGGAATACTATTGTGCTATAAGAAATGAGGAAGAGATGGACTTCATATTTACCTGAAAAGGCTTATACAAATTGATGCTAAGTAAGAAGAGCAGAACCAGGAAAAATTTGTACACAATTACAGACACATCATATTTGTGACAACCAACCTTGATAAACTGGACTCTTCTCAGCAACACACAGTTATAAGACAATTCTACAAGTCTCAGGATGGAAGGAGATATCTACATTCAGAGAAAAGATCTAGAAAGAACAGAGTTTAAATGGAGACTGAAGCAATCTACATGCTCTCATTCTTTACCATGTTTGGTTTTGTTTCTTCTTTCCCATTGTTCATTCCATCGGTTACAACCCTCCTATACAACCAGACTAATGTCCAATGTGAAAGTATTTGCAGATCCAGTACTTGACTGCATGCCGCCATGGAGGCAGGGGAGCGGGAGGGGAGAAAATTTGAAAATCAAGGGACTGTGACACTGAATCTTGTAAACTAAAAGTAAATAAACAAATCAATTAAAAAAATACTTTGGCCACATAATGAGAAAATGGGATTTATTGGAAAAGACCCTGATGTTGGGAGAGACTAGAGACAAAAGGAAAAGGGAATGTCAGAGGATGAAGTGGCTAGATAACATCATGGAAACAATGAACATGATCTTGGACAGATTTTGAGAGCTAGTGGAGGATCAAAGGGCCTGGCTCACTATGATCCACAAGCCACAAAGAGTGGGCACAATTGATTGACTGAACAACAGATACTTCTCCCTTCTCTCTTTCCTCTCAGTTAAGTAGATTCCCCTCTCCCTTTCTTCCCTTCAGCTAGTCTTGTTTATTAATTTTATCATTTCATTTTTCTGTGTCTCTCCAAAAAGGATTTCTCTCATTCTTTTCTTTTTCTGTCTTCTCTTTTTGTTTACTTTGGACCCTCATTCTCCAATTCACAAACCCTATAATTATCTGATCTTTCTCTTTTCCCCTGTTCTCCAATCAAAACTTACAAAATATCGATACTAGGTTCTTCTCTCTAGGTATTTTCTGCCATTACCTTATAGGGCTTACCCTATGGATTCCCCTTTTCCATTTTGCCTGGCACTCAGACAAGTGACAATTATTGCAGATATCAGAGAAGACACTGCCACATGGTAGGGCCACTCTCACCCCCCTTCCCCTATTGACCAATACCTTCTCTTATTGGCCCTTCCCCCCTACATTTTCCTGGAACTATCTTCCTTGTGTCCAAGCTCTCCTCCTCCTCCAGGTGCTAATTTCCTCCAGGGGTTCCAACTCCCTCTTTCCAGGACAAGTATACTTTTTCAGGCACCAAATCCCCCAGGCCTCATCCAGGGAAAGGTCTTCCTCTCCATTCATCCATAGGAATATTTATTAGTGGCATTCCCTTTCCTCTACAGATTATGGCCTCCTTCCCTTGCCCCCTTTTCAGTTCTGACCCTCGGCTACCTCATCACTCACTTCCCTGTAGCCTCTTCTCTTTCTGAGATCACAGAGGTTACCTTCCCCTCATTGCTAGCCCTTGATTTCACACCAGCACATCACTAATTCCTCTCTATTCTCCTGCTCCCTCATGCCCCATGTTCTCTCCTATGTTCTCTCTTTTGTTTCTTTGGTGAAATTAAAGTAGTTTTTTTAAAAATTCTTATTATTTTTGCTATGCGGATGCTTCTCTTTTAAGTTGCCCAGGAACAGCATGTTGTAGATACAAGTTTTCGAATTCCACACGGTCCTCAAGTCTTATATCATTTTTCTTCATTTTGCAGTGTTTATCCATAGATACCTGAACTTATTTACAAGATCTGAAGGCCATATTTCCTTCTGTCGTTACCATTTTCCTGTTTATTTATCTGTTCATGTTCAAAGTCATTGAACTTTTCTTCTTTCTGGAATCTCTGATACTTTCAGTCTTTTATTTTTCCCATTATCTTCCTTATCACTCACTTCCTGACACTTGCCCTCTGTTTATTTATTTTACTTTGTTACAAGAGACCTCTCAAAGAGCGAGAATAATCTATAATGTGAATAACGTAAAAAAAGTCATTAGCAATTTTTAAAAAGAACGTGAACAAGCAGTTCTCAAAGGAAGAAATCCAAGTAAATGACAGCTATATAAAAATACTCCAAAGAACATATAATTAAGTAACAACAAATGAAAGCAATTAGGTTTCCCCCTCACACCCGATAAATAAAGATGACAAAACCAGAAAATTACCTCAGTTAGAGAAGCTGCACAAAGACAAGTATGTTGACGTTGGTCTAACTGTGAATCGGCCTGGTTATTATGACAAGTAACTTGAACCATACCCCCCAGATCACTGAACTGCGTATCCCGTTTGACTTACTACTATTACTAGGCCTCTACCCCAAGCAGAGTAAAGAAAGAGGAAGAAAGTACATATTTGCAAAAATACCGTGGCTCTTTTTGTTGTGGAAATGAACTGGAAACAAGTGGATGTTCATCAACTGTGAAACTGCTGAACAAATTGTGATACATGAATGTAATGGAATATTATGGGGCCATAAGAATTGCTGAAAGCAGTATAGTTGGAGACCTACGGAAAAACTTAGAAGCTAACGTAGAGTGATGTAAGTAGAACTATGGGAACGATTTTTTGAGTTAACAACATCGTTGTAAAGCAACAACTTTGAGAACAAATAAAAAATTCCGATCAATGTAGTGACTAAGCATGGCTCCAGAGAACTCATGAGGAAGCGTGAGATCTACCACCTAATAGAACTGTGATGAGCTCAAGGTGCAGAATCAGTCATATATTTTTTGCATATGGATGGTGAAGGTGTGGATTTATTTTGTTTGACTCTACTTTTTTGTTACAAAGATTGTGTTTTACTTTTTTAATGAGGGGGCAGATTTGAGGAAGGGAAAAGGCTAGAAATGAAGTTGCTGAAGCATAAGGAGGAGAGAAAAGGAAGAAGAAGAAGAAGAAGAAGAAGAAGAGGAAGAAGAAGAGGAAGAAGAAGAAGAGGAAGAAGGAGAAGAAGAAGGAGAAGGCAGAGGAGAAGGGGGAGTAGAAGGTCTCTGAAACATTTTTAAATTCACAGAAGAGAAAAGAAGGAAGTTCAGATGGACACAGACCTTTGAAGAGAGTATGCTGAATTTATTATGTACTTTAAAAAAGTCAGCAATTCATAATAGAGATATGTGTCACATACATATTTATACATATATTATATCACTGTATAGATTATAGATATATAGAGACTAATATATGGAATTACTGCTGCAAAGGGTGGATAACATAGTCAGCTTGATGCCTTCTGGTAAAGTTCCCAAAGAATTTTTCTCCCTTATTCACTGCCTATGACCTTTTCTTAAGTCAAGCCTTCTTGACAACCTTGTCTTTTAGGGCTATCATCTACAGCAATAATCAAGTCTTCTAGAACTGAAAGTAGGTTTTCATGGCCAGCATCTCTTTTTATGGACAGCAGGAATAGAGCCAGGATATGAATATCCGAGGGGAGCATATCTCACTTTGTATCTTCAGCACTAAGTATTCGTATCCATTACTGTATATAACTGAATTGATGCTTAACTCTTTTGTTTCCTCCCTAAGACTGATGGGCCTGATGTTCTTTTAGTTCTGTATTGAAAATTGTGGGTACCGTGGAATCTCATTTAGATTCACCATTTTGGATTGTGTGATGACTCAGACATCCATCTCTCACCTTTTGTTTTATGATAAATTACTTTCTGTGTGTTTTCAGCTGCCTCACTGTTTCATTTGGAGTTTGAAACTGAAACTTGCAGTCTTGCTTAATTTAGTGAATTGATTATTGCTATAGCAGCTGCTTCCTTAGCCTATTTTTCCTCATGCTTTTTTTTTTCACAGTTTCTGTTACAGCCAAGGAAAATAAACTATACTCCTCTGAAGTCAGCCATGATGCCCTGTTGTCAAAACCAATGATCTGGTCTCAGTTGTGACTTTTTTTTTAGAATATCATTTGACACCATTGACCAGTCTCTCCTTCTTTAAAATATTTTTTCCCTTTGACTTTCATGACTTCGTACCACCCTGGTTTTTATCCTACCCTCTCAGACTTCTTTTATCTGTTCCCTTCATTGATTCCTCTCTTTACCTTTCTGATAAATTCTACAAGGTCAAGTCTAGCCTCTCCATTTATACCCTTTGAGAGAATTCACCACTTTCTATTTGCTTTTGTTTTTTTAAAAAGGGTTAATTATTGAGGAGATATAGTAAGAATATTCTCCTTTACCCCAACACCTTGTGGCACATTTTCCCCTATACCACTTTGATACTAGAGGACAGTGAGCTCAACTTAAAACCAGTTTCTACAAAACATTTGTGCCACCTAATTCACTTTGGATTTTGGCCCAGGTTTAGGGTCAATTCACTGCTTGGTTGGGTCC
Source organism: Pseudochirops cupreus (assembly GCA_028627135.1). Classification (NCBI taxonomy): domain Eukaryota; kingdom Metazoa; phylum Chordata; class Mammalia; order Diprotodontia; family Pseudocheiridae; genus Pseudochirops; species Pseudochirops cupreus. The sequence continues at coordinate 235,649,934 of CM053580.1, read as the reverse complement.
CAGAAGTAACTACTTGAGGTTGCCTTGGAGGACTGCAAACTCTGCCTTGAACTCTGTGTCCCAGACCAATTTTTTGAAGATCACAAGGTTGCAGCCTAGTTTGTTCTATCTCCAATACTCCTCCACCTAAGGAAGTAAATAAGAGACAGAAAAGGAACAGAAGAGATAACAGCAGGTCCATGTACTCATGGCTTCAGGTCAACTTGAGTGGAAAGAGAGAACCTGGAGAGGGAGAATAGGCTACTGGCCAGCCCCTGAGGCCTATAGCAGTTCCTACCTCCACACAGGCAGGAAAGTAAATTCACCCACTCTTACAACTTCAAATATTCTATGCAGATAACTTGTAGATCTTCTGAGTGACTTTTCTCCTAAGCACTAATCATGCATTTCCTTTTTTTTTTTCTTTTTTGGAGGGCAATTGGGGTTAAGTGACTTGCCCAAAGTCACACGGCTAGTAAGTGTGTCAAGTGTCTGAGGTCAAATTTGAACTCAGATCCTCCTGACTCCAGGGCTGGTGCTCTATTCACTGCGCCACCTAGCTGCCCCTAATCATGCATTTCCAACTGCTGTTCCACTCAGATATACTTCTGTTGCCTCAAAGTAAGCACATAATCATTCCTCCAAAAGTGGTTCTTGTTCCTTATTTTTCTGTTTTTTAAAATGGTTTTTGTTGTGGTTATTTCTGTCATGTCTGACTCTTCATGAACCCACTTGGGATTTTCTTGGCAAAGATACTAGAGAGATTTGCCATTTCCTTCTCCAGATCATTTTACAGATGAGGAAACTGAGGCAAACAGGGTTAAGTGACTTGCCTAGCATTACACAACTAGTAAAGTGTCTGAAGCTGGATTTGAATTCAGATTCTCCTGACTCCAGGACCAGCACTGCACCACATAGCTGTGCTTCTGTTAATGGTACCCCACCCAGTTATCCAGACTTGAAAACATAGTTATCATTGATTCTTTCTTCTTTCTAGCCTTTCACATCCTGACAACAAATCCTATTCAATCTTTCTTTCTTTATAGTGTCTGTCACATCCATTCCTTCTTTTATCTTTTCACTGCTTGTACTCTAGATTAGGCTCTCACTGTGCCTTGACTGCCAACTGTGTCATCCTCTAGTCCAGTGGTTCTCAACCTTCCTAATGCCGCGACCCTTTAATACTCGTATGTGGGTGTATCTGCATGTGGGCGGACCCACCTGGAAATGGATAGAGGAGCAGTGTCTCGGTTCCTAAGACCATCAGAAATATGTGTTTTCTGATGGTATTAGGTGACCCCGTTCAACCTCCAGGTTGAGAACTACTGTTCTAGTCTCTCTCCACTCCATTTCATGCAGTATAACGTCAGATTACACTTTCTGCTTTTATCGTGTTGCTCCCAAGGATCAAAAGCTTTGCCCCTTTAAGAAACAGGAAAGAAGATGATGAGCTTAGCAAGAACAGAAGTACAGCCTGCTTCTCCCCTCCTGGACCTTGATTAAAAAGAAGCTGTTCTAGAGCATATGATGAATGAGTATTCAGGGGATATTTCTGCTCCTGTATCGATTTTACTTTTCTGATTTTTCCTCATGACCTTTGCCAAAGTTCATATTAACTTTTCATCTTCATCCAAGTGGAATGGTGACATCAGAACTACCCCATTCCATTTTAACCTTGATACCTTAAGTAGGTGAGAATCAATCAATCATAGGCCTTAACCATAGGTTTCTAAAATGGGCAATACTGCCCTCTGTGGGGCAGGACACTAGAGTGATCCAGGTGAGGAGTGGTAGTAGCCTCGAGTGCAATTGGGGGGCATTGAATAAAAATAAGGGAGTGGTGAAAGCTAAAGAAAGAAGAGAAGAAAAATTTGAAAAACTATTCATACATGTTTCATCTGTTGTGTAACAGAGTTAAAGTCGTAGTAATTACATTATTTTCTGAATAAACACACAAAAATGCAAGTTATAACTGATCAGTGGGCAAATCTGCTGACGAGTCTTAACAAGCAAGTGTTAGCAGGCAAGCATGTCATGCATTGTCTGGAAGTCCAGCATGCAGAGGCAGGAATATGTTCTTATAATGTTTAGTTTACAATATTATAATGGTTACATGACACAATATTGAGTCATCAAAATGTCAATGCAGAAAAATCCCACAAATTTACAATAAATCATTAAATTTAATATGTCATTTAAAAAAAAACCTTATTGTTTTGAAATGATGCAAATTTTATAAACCTGTTAAAGTTAAAGGATTAAAGAAAGTAGATTCCCAGGGGGGTGCTGAGTAAATTTTTTTTTAAAGAAGGTGGTAGATCAAATAAGTTTGGGAATATCTGCTTAGAAGAAGTACTAAAAGACCTTCTCACAGGAAGGATGTTTGCATGAGAATCATGTTTGAATGGGTTTAGGAAATTTGGTCTATAAATAATAAAAAGAGTTGAGAAGGGATAGAATTCTAGAAAGTAGAATGAGTGTGGCATTTTAACGACTCCTGAGAATAAGCTACCTTTCTTCTCAGGAAAGGTGATGTATTAAATTCAGTTTTGGTCAGGCCTCCTTTCTTGCTTCCCTTTGGCTAGAAGAAGACCTTGTAAACTTCAGAGAGTCTGGAAGATCTGAGCCTTCCCATGTTTCTCTCAGCGTCCTACAGGTGTTCCTGGATGAGCTAGAAATAGTATCTGCAACCATGGACAGACGGAAGCAAATTAACCATTTTTAAAGGGAACTTCTTGGGCACCCATGTAACAGAATAAAAAATATTGCAAATGAAACTGCAAATCTATTATTTATAACTTGCAACTTTTTAAAATATATAATAAAGTTATCACATACTTTTTTTCTCTTCTTCCCCACTCTCCCCATCCCCCACCACTTGAAGTTTGAGCCTCCTTTCTCTCTTGCCCTCGGCTAGAAGACCTTGCAAACTTCAGAGAGTTTGGAAGATTGGGCGTTTCTTCCTTCATTGAAGCAATAAAAAGATAAAGGAAGGAATGGGTATGATATTTATCCAAGCAAGTAGTAAAACAGAAACGATAAATTGCAAAATAGTTGTTAATCTACTTTGGTAGATGGATTTTCTTTATTTAGCAGTTCTCTACATCAATAAAATCTCAAGTAGAGACCCCCTCAAATCAATATATCATAATTTAGTCAGTCATTCTCTAACAATTTGAACAGCAGACTAGCTCCTCTTTTTAAAAAATATTTCAAAAAGAGTAGGCATCAATATTTTTTTAAGTGAGAAGTAATGTTTTTCTTTTATAACTGTTTTGGAATAGAGTTCTAGCAGTAGAATCACTAGTTTAAAGGGCATGAAAATGACTGGCAGCATATTGTTAATAGTCAATAAACATTTATGAAATACTTACTATATATGTCAAGCACGATGCTAAGTGCTGGGGATAGAAATACAAAAAATAAAAACCAGTTCCTGTCTTCGTGAAACTTACAATCTAGAGAGGGAAGACAATTATAAGAGAAAGCTGAAAAGCCATGGGTGGGGGTAGGAGGTCTTTGACTTGGGGCAGCGTGGACAAGACAAAGAAGTCCTGCTGCCAGGTGGGAAAAGTCTAAAGAGATATCTGCCCTGTTCCTTCTCTTAAGTGGAGGAGTTTATGACTCCACACTCCAATCAGAGGGGACAAGGGATAAGGCGTGAGTAACAAGTCTAATTAGATTTTGCACGATGATGTTCAGTCCTTTAGTTGTCTCCAACTCTTTCTGACCCCTTTAACCTTTACCCAGTTCCTACTAAAGAAATAACCCCTGCATTCAGGAGAGAAACACAAGTTGTAGAAAAATGACACTTGGCAACGCAGAAAAAGAGTTATTTTGACTCTTGGATTCTGTCGTATTTCTTTAAGTACGTTTTAATTCAGACAGTAATCATCAGAACCATTTGAGATTCTGCTGCAAGAATCACCATAGAGACCTCAGCAAACACAGCTGAAATCAGAAAAATGAAGTTTCTGCCTCTCCATGGAGCTGAAATTTTCCTCTAAGCAACATGAGAAAGATTTTCCTACATCTGGAGGAAAGAACTGATGATTCATGACCGAGGTTATCTGCTTTAGGAGTCCCTGTCCAGCAAATTGAGCTCCAGTGAGAGATCTCAAGCCTTTTGCTTTCTTTGCTTTACCTCTGAGATTTGTAGAGATTCCCAGGAGGGAAAGAGGGTGAGCTGGCCCAAGGAGATGACTGTTAGCTCTCCATCCATATGAATATTTGGAGTGGAGATGTCTTTAAATTTGAGCGTTTCATGTTTCTTTTCAGCTATTGCAATTCTGCTTTGCTTGTAGAGCACAGCACTTTCTTTGATGTGGGCATGTCATGCTGGGTGGTCCGGTGACAACATCTCCCTTCTCTCATAATTGAGATTAAAGTTCTTCAGAGAGACCTTGAGAATGTCTTTGAATTGCTTCTTTTGGCCACCATGTGAGTGCTTGCTTGTTTGAGTTTTCTGTAGGTCTTTTGGGTAAATGTATGGTTGGCATTAAGACTATGTAGCAAGTCCATTGGAGTTGCAGTCTGCAGTAGAGTTTGAACACTTGTCAGTTCAGCTCAAGAAAGGACCTCACGGTCCAGTACCCTATCTTGCCAGGTGATCTTCAGAATCCTCCTAATGGGAGTGGTTTAATTTTCTGGCATAACACTAGCATAGTGTCCAGGTTTTGCAGGCATACGACAATGAGGTCAGTACAAGGGCTCTGTAAATCTTCAGTTTGGTAGGCAGTCTAATACCTCTTCTCTCCCACACTTTCCTTTGGAGTCTCCTGAACACTGAGCTAGCCCTAGCAATGCCTGAGTCAACCTCATCATCTATATGTACATCCTTGGAAGGTATACTGCTAAGGTAAATGAACATATCCACAACATTCAAAATTTCTCCATTTGCTATAACTGATGTTTCCATGTATGAATGATGTGGTGCTGGTTGGTGAAGCACCTGTGTTTTCTTGGTGTTAATTGTCAGGCCAAAATTAGCATAAGCAGCAGAGAATTGATCCATATTTTGTTTCCTCTCAGCCTCAGAGGCTGTATTGAGTGCACAAACATCTGTGAACAAAGTCATATACCAACTCTTTCTCCACTTTAATCTTGGCTTATGGTCTTTTTAAGTTAGTTTACTGTTAGTTCAGTAGCTGACCTTGATGCTGTTTTAGAAAACATCATGCTAAAAAGCATGGAAGCAAGCACACAATCGTTTCATTCCATTGGTAACTGGGAAAGTGAGAACCCTGTCGTTTATTCAGAATTCATGCAAGCATGCCATCATGAAACTGGTATACAATACTGATGAACTTCTATAGGCAATCAGATTTCACTGTGATCTTCTACAAGTCCTCATGATGGACAGTATCAAAAGCCTTGGTTAGGTCAACAAATGTTGTGTACAGACCTCCGATCTGCTCCTGGCATTTCTCCTGAAGTTGTAGGGCAGCGAATACCATGTCAGCACTTTCTCGACACTTTCTGAAGCCACACTGCCTCTCAGGTAGATGACCTTCTTCCAGGTGCAGGATCAGTTGCTTGAGGAAGACTCTGTGAAGACTCTTGCATTCAATGACTAAGAGAGAGAGGACCCCTGTGATTGTCGTAGGACAGCCTGTTTCCTTTTTCTTTATAGAGTTGGACAATGGAGGCATCCTTGCTCTCTAGGGGATCATCTCCTTTTGCTATATAACCCAGAAGATTTCAGTCGACTTTTTTATGCGCAGCAGACTTCCTTCTTTGTAGATTCTCTGCTGGAATGGAATTAACACCAGACACTTTGCCACATGAGAGGAGCCTAATGGCATTCAAATCCTCTTCTTCAGTTGGAAGTTCGGCTAGAGAGGAATTGACTTCAACATAAGGTCAATGGTTTCAGCATTGTTTGATGAGAACACTGTGGAAGTGTTTAATGCATCCCTCTAGGATTATGTCCTTATCACAGATCAATGTGACTCGATCAGGGAGGAGTAGTTTAGAGGCACCAGATATCTTTAACTCATAAATACTCATCTGGGCATTGTAGACATGTTTTGGATTGTTGCTATTGGTACAAAACTGAGTTTCATCTGCGTTCCTATAGAACCAAGAATCCTGCATCCCTCTAAGCTTCACTTGCATTTTACTTTTGGTGACATTAAATGCTTCCTTCTTAGAGATAGACAAATCTTTGTGCTGGCAAACCCTGGGGAGTTTTGTTGTTGTTGTTGTTTTTTTTTTTTTGCTTAGTAGCTTCTGAATTTCTCCATCATTTTCATCAAACCAGTCCTGATATTTGTGAGTATTCTGGAGATGAACAAATGAGGCGCTATACCCCAAATCTCTGAAAGCTGCCCACTCATTTTCTGCTCCACTGTTGCTAACTGTGTGTTGACTCAGCATTCCCTCCAAGTCAGCAATAATCTGTTCATGCATAGAGTTGCCTTGGGGCTCCTGCTTTTGTTGAATGTGAGTGTTTATTGATCCAGCACACTGCATCACACAGTTGTCTTGTCACTCTCCCATCCTGTCTGTCTCTTCTCTTTACAGTGACGTAGTCCATTAAAATGCCTGTATTTGTTGAGAAGGTACATCCACAACATTTTTGTGTGTGTATGTTTAGGTAAATGGAAGATAGTGATAGTATTTGTGCTGAGAAGGTTGTGAAGCACACAAGTTTTCAGTAGGAAGTGACATGTCTTATAGCTGTTTCTGACTCCATTCCTCCCAAGAACTCCCTGCCTTGTCTGATAGTCTGTGCCTCCTCTGGTGTTAAAGTCACCCAGAATCACAAACTTGTCCTCTTTCAACACATCAAGGATGAGGGTCTCCAGATCTTCACAGAAATTTTCTTTGACTTCATCAGGTCTCATAATGGTAGAAGCATAGGCACTGATGATGGTGGCATGGTGCTTTCCTACAAGCTGAAATCCCATTGTCATGAGCTTGTCTTTCATTCCTTTTGGGAGGCATACAAGCTTTCAGACTAGACTAGATCTGATTTAAAAACCTATGCCAGCTTCATAGTGCTCCTCTTCACAATGGCCACTCCATTTTTACTCCAGAAAACTATGTATCTGACTTTGGTAGGTTGGCCGGCCTTCATTTGCCAGTCTTGTTTCACTCAGGGCTCCTATCTGGAAGTGTTATCTGCTGAGTTCTCTCACAAGAGCTGTTTATATTTCAGGTCTACTGGATTTCGTGATGTCTATGAGTGTGTGCACATGTGTGCACATACCAATGATGAATGGAGTCATATTCACAAAATTTTTTGTACTTTTTTTGGTGAGTGTTTCAGTTGTGGGGTGGGATTCCTATATGACATGGTAAATAGGCCAGGATTGGGTGAAATGGACAGTTCTGGGGGTACCTTTTCTAGCTCTTTCCTCATGCCAGAAGGTGAGCAGTGGGGCTCTTCCAGAGAAAAGAAAAAGCTGCTTAGATACCTAGGGGGCTGCGGAATTCTATTGCTGCTTCAGTCCAGTGAGAAGACTACCCTATGGCCTGGGTTGCAGGGTTGTGATTATAGCTCCCAGTGTATCCATATATTCTATATATCCTATTCACCATAGGACTTCAAAGTGGGTAAAATAGGAAAATTATAACAGTAAAATAATAAAATAGTAAAATATTATAAGTAATGTCTTGACTCATGCATAAATTGGATTTAAGTGAGGAAGAATTGTAGAAGTCATTAGCCTCTTTCTTTTTTCCAGTGTCATCAAAATTCAGTGCCAAGACAGCAGTCAGAATGATTCTTGGCGGCCCGGGATGCAGTGGATGACCTTGGCATCTTCAATGTCTGAACAAGCTCTAAGTGTTCCACAGTGCCTGCTTCAGTCACCCCCGTGAACAAATTGTTCTCATTCACCCATTCTGCTGGGGGAAGTCTTCACACACTCGGAGTAGAGAAGCCCCATTCCCCCCCAAATCCCCATCTAGTCTAAACTAAGGCTGTTGGTTACCTTCAACCTGGGTTAGCCCATCTGCTGAGACAATTTTACTGGTGTGTCTCTCATGCATATGCTACAGTTCTTTGGAACCACAGGTGGGATTGAGTGACAAACGGATACCAAAGGTAGATGAGCAGTCCTGAAAAGGGCTTGGCAAACCCTCCCACCAGAGGTGCTAAACCTCCTTGAATACCCCATATACCTTAGAAGACTAGTCCCTCAAGGTATACAAAGTGTTTTTCACACAACCACCTTGTTAAGTGGCTTAACTATCTTTACTCCCATTACCTTTACCCTCCCTGAAACCACATATCTACATACATTTGTGGCCATTTTCTGCTCTATCACTCTACATTTTCCTTTTCCCCTTCCTAGCCCCCCACTTTCTACATCTTGCTCTAAGAAATATAAACATCCACACTAACATCATCTTTGGAAACAGAGTGTCAATGGACTACCCTATTTTCCTACTCATCATCTTTTGACTTCCCTGACCAAAATTCCCTTCCCTGTATACTATTCCTCTAAAGATACTGTCTTTCATATTAGAATATAAATTCTTTGAGGTCAAGAACTGTCTTGCATTTGAGTTTGTATCCCCAGAGCTTAACACAGTACATGATACATAATGCACATTTAATCAATGTTTTTCATTCATTCATTTTACTTAGGAGGAAATTGAAGATCAGAGAGGTGACAAGAATTGTCCATAGTTATTAAACCAGTAAGTTTCAGTGACAGATTTAAAACCCAGATCACCTGGTTCCAAGTTAATTGCTTCCCTCCCCATTACTGTATTCTATCTCTAAATTCAGAAGTTAGATTATTTATGCTTCTATGTCTAGACTGTACAAAAACCACAAAAGCTTGCTGAGCATTTGACCTTGGGGGAGGCAGCTCTTGGTGCTAAAAAGCATCCTTAAAATGTATACTTGGTATGTAGAATTAATAAACGGAAGGAGATAACACCAAATAGAACACCCATGTGTGGCTGTGTGTCAGCAGCTGCTGCTAGACCAGGGGTGGAGAACCTACGCTCTGCGTGTGACTCTCTAGGTCCTCAAGTGTGGCCCATTTGGATTCAAAGGGCCACACTTGAGGACCTAGAAGGCCACATGCAGCCTCTAGCCACAGGTTCCCCATCCCTGTCCTAGACTTACACAGCTCCCAGCCAGTCTATAGGTTCACTCTAAGCAGAATAGATTTAGAAAAAACACAATTCATTTGTTTTATCTTCGCTGGTTGCTTCAGTCAGTGAACAAAGGAATTCATGACATCAAATACAGTTTCTAAGTCCTATTAAACTCCTGGTCGATGTCTGAAGGATTTCAGGAAGAGGGAGTAAATTCAGGAGCCAAGATTAGTTGTCAATAGCTCTGCTTTTCAGCTCACCTTCCTGTTTGGTGATTGAGCTTTATAGGACTCTGACCATTTTTTACCAATTTGTTCATCATGAATAGAATGGTGGGGCCATAGGTAAGGGCAGGCAAGATATGAATCAAGAATCTCTCCATGCCATCACTATCTTGCTATCTCAGTTTTTAATCTGAAACTCCAGTAGCCCCTCTTGGCTACCCTATTTGCCTCATTTCCATCCCACAATTGCTGGTTTTTTTTCATGGAATCACATACCAGCTTCATGGGCATATCTACCCTCAGGAAATTTATAAGCTAAGGTTCCACTGACCCTCGGATGAGACCTGGTTAGTTATTGGACACACACAGCACTAATCCACATATTAGGCTGCTTTTTTTTTCTCAGCACATTCCATCTAATAGCAAGGCTGTTGTTTGGTTGCATCCCATTCTTTGTGACCCCATTTGGGGTTTTCTTGGCAGTACGTCTTAGTTCTGAAAGACTTTATAAGAGTAATCAACTTATGAATGTTCTTTAATCAGTCCTTAAAAGAGCATTCAAGAATAAACTTTTGTTCTGCTTTTTTAAAAAATGGCTCAGTTTCAGAAATTGGTTATGTCACCTAAAAGGTCCTCAGAAAAACCTGAGAAATGCATTATGCCCTTCTTTCTGGGTCTCCTTTTAAACAGAGCATACATCTCTGAGTCACAATGACATGTGTTTCTGAATATTTAGTTTCCTTATGTAGTGGAATCATTCTTCTAGGGAGGAAAGATGAGAACCTGCTTGGAGCACAAGGCTATTAGGGAACTCTAAAAATGCTGTGCCTTCTGTGGGTCTGTCAGCTGTTGCCTCAGCTCACTGATTTTGTTTTTAAATGTTGATGGAAGACAACTCTTGCTGCCATTAATTTTCCAGTAGAAAAATGACTTTGTGTGTGGGACTGTAGTGTTGATATGTGACCAATAAATGTATTGCACTGTTCAGTCAGTACTTGTCTTGATGATTAATAAAGATTCTAGAATGTTATAGTGGAAAAGATTACTGCATTTTGATTCAGAAGACCTTAGTATGGATCTCATATCTGCCACTAGCTGTGTGAGCTGGGGGTATGGACATGGGGGTGGGAAACGTTTAATAACCAGCTCTCTGGGAGGGGCATTATGCTTCTAACATGTTGAGGGAGGAAGTTTGTATGTTTGTAATTATATCTTTAGAAGTAAATATTCTTTTATAAAAACTAATTTGGCTGTTAGGGACTAAATGGAACTGGGATGCAGGCAAGGGACACTTCTAATTTGGAGGAACACAATCAGTGGTGACTGCGTCTACTGACAGAGCCTCATATCAGAGAATCAAGCCCCATTTGTAGTGTTGGCTGATTTTGGAGATATAAATATTCAGGAAAGCTCCAGCATACCCCTGTGTGACCCTCAATTGAGTCATATAGACTTTCTGAGCCTTAGAAAATTCATCCATAAAATAAGCAGAATATTTGTAATACATATCTTAAAGGATTGTCACAAGGAAAGCACTTTCACCCCATCTGGAGGGGCTGGGCTGTAAGAGCCACAAACTGGCTTCCTTCCTTTCCTTTCAGCCATCTTCTGAGCCCTGAGCTGCCAAATCCACCTGCAGCAACCAGGTGGGAAGAACAACATGGGGGCTCTTGCTGCTTGGAAGGTAGGTATATTACATGTCTTCCTTAGTGATCTCTGAGAAAAGGGTTTAGGGCATCTAGGCTCTGTCAGTAGATGCAGTCACTACTGATGGCATTCCTCCAAATTAGAGGGGTCCCCTGCCTGCATCCCAGTTCTATTTAGTCCCTAACAGCCAAATTCATTTTTATAAAAGAATATTTACTTCTGAAGATATAATTACAAATATACAAACTTCCTCCCTCAACACATCAGAAGCAGAATGCTCCTTCCCATTCACCTTGCTTCCTTCCCCATCCCCTCCTGCTGCACCCCATCCCCCCTTCAAGGAGGACCAGTCTCTGGGAAGGAGAAAGGTTTTAGATTCAGAGCTTAGCTTAGTTCCTATGCGGCACAGGCCCAGTTTCAAGTCCCTAACCTCCCTTGGGCTTGCATTCTCTGGCTTCTCCTGCCTTCCATGCTGGGCTGTCTGTCTGTACCATCCTTCCTGGAATCTTGGCTCCAAGGTCACCATGGCTTGAACTTCCCCATTCAGAGGGGATTACCACCTTCACCTAGACAATGAATAGGACAAATGAAACAGAACAGAAACAGAAACACTCCAAGCTACAGTGGCTTAAGAGGAAAGGAGGAGGAAGGGATCCCCCCTCTCCCTTTCTAGTCCAGTTCATGGCACCCATGCAGTGGGTAAACTTTGTATATCTTTTCACTCTGGATGAAGCAAGGAAGAGGGCTCTGGGAAGAGAGCAAGACTGTTCCAGTCTGTCAGTTTTAAAGATGCAACCTGTTCTGGCTATGTGACCAATCTAAGGAGACTTCTCCCATTTACATTGTAGAATACAAGATGTCTCCTCTCAGAAGCGAGGTGCCTTCATGTTAGGTGATTTGGGCACGTGCAAAGCAAGCCCCTGTTACACTTGGGAGCTGGGAGTCTCCAGCTATAATCTTCTGGTGATATGGAAGAATTCTAAGCCTTAATATCCATTATGCCATTGTGTCCTGAGGTTCTCCAGGTCTTAACATCTGACACTTTGACCACTCTGCCCTGCAGACCCGCAGGCAATGCTATCTGACCTGCCAATGCACACAAAAACCCCTGTACCTTGTCCTCTACCTAGCCGTGAACCCTTTGGATTTTCAGGCATTGCCATCTGCCCTTTAGCTAAACTGTCTTAGATGTGTTTTTGCTTCCAATTGCATTGTGTGTTCCTTGAGAGTAGGAACTATTTCATTTTTCCTCTTTGTATTTCCAGAACTTAGTACGGTGCTTGACACCCAGTGATTGATGAATAAATGTTTTTTCCTTCCTCTAAGCTTTTATGAAAATATGAATTATTACTAGAGTATAATAAAATGTTAATTACCTGTCATTGAGAAATCTAGGACACAAAAGTATCCAGTAATATATGAACAAACAACTGAATTTGCAATATCTCTTGTTTGCCTGTTTTGTGAGAATGCATGATTCCTTCAGCGTTCTTAAATGATGACAGCTTAAGAATCCACAAGGCGTCGGTGTTCTGCCTTTGATTGTGAGGTAGAGGGTGGACTGAAGGTAACTAATTACCACTGTATTTCTTTATATATTCAACAAACTTTTATTAAGTGTATGGGTGTATGGGTGAATGGGTGCTCAAGGAGGACTAGCACCTCTGGTGTGAGGGCTTGCCAAGACCTTTACAGGGCTGCTCATCCGCCTTTGGTGTCCATCTGTCACCCATCTTTCACCTGTGTCTCCAAGAAGCTATAGCATGCACAGCAACCGCACCCTCGTACACTGTCTCTTCAGATGGGCTAAATGAGGTGGAGGGTAACTGACAGGCGACAAACCCATTGGTGAGTGAAGGGGGTGTCTATTCCAAATATGCAAAGACTTTCCCAGTGGAATAAGTGGATGAGAACAATTTGTTCCCATGGCCATGAAAACAGCTGAAGCAGGAGCTGTGGAAAGCTTAGTTTGGTCAGACACTGAAGATACCAAAGTATCTCAGGCCGTCACCAGTCGTCTTGATTTTTGTCTTGCCACTAGACTTCAATAACTCCGGAAGAGAGAGTGAGAGTGAGGCTGATGACTGTGTAATTCTGCCTCACTTAAATCCGATTGATGCAGAGTCCTCTTCAAAAACAAGTGCCTATTTTGTACAACGTACTACGGTAAGGAAATGCTAAGGGGAATACAGAGATGTGATTCCTCCCCTCAAGTAGCTTACAAATCAGTAAGGAAATCCAGAAATCATAGGATGTTTGGAACGTTGATAAACATCAATGGCTCTGGGTTAAATTGAGGGTTATTTTAATGAGTAATATCAAACAATTTAGGAGAATGATCGCATCATTATTTTCCACCACAATATTATAAAATTTTGTCAAAAAGAGGGAAACAATTCCTTCTCATTTCTTGTTAAAGTTAATAGTTGTTCTTTCCTTCTTAGTTTTATGATTTATGTATTTAGTTGTGTAGTTATTTTTCAGTCCTGTCTGACTCTCTGTGACCCCATTTGGGGTTTTCTTGGCAGAAATACTGGAGCAGTTTGTCATTTCCTTCTCCGGCTCATTTTACAGATGAGGAAACTGAGGCAAACAGGGTTAAGTGACTTGCCCGGGGTCACTCAGCTAGTAAGAGTTTGAGGATAGATTTGAATTCAGGAAGATGATTATCTTGCTTATCCCCCCTGCTACCTAGCTGCTCCTTTCCTATGTAACGTAGGCCCTTATTCCAACAATCTTTTTCCCCCCTTTTTCATGCATCCCTTTTCTCTTCCTACTGGTTTTTCTCTAACCTCCTACAAACAGAATCAGGAATTTTTGACATGTAAAAAACAAAAAGAGAAAAGAATATGAAGAATTTTTAAAGAGCTCTGGCTTTGAAATTAGATGACCTGGCTTCAAGTCCTGCCTCTACCACACCATAGCAGTGTGGCATTGGGCCTCAGTTTTCTAATCTGTAAAATGAGGGGATCTGAGCCTTTGAAGACTGTCTAAATTGCACTACCAAGGGACTACCCAGGGGAGCAATATTGTTTATTGACTCTGTCTTCAGGTGAGTTGTTAGGTTAACTTGGCTTTTTCTTATATTTCTGCCAAAGTTCTTGCTTATTACCTCCATCATCACACTCTCATTAAGAGATATCTATCTGAATATAATTGTATAAAAGTTAGATATGGTATATCTCAGGCAAGTATGGAACGAGACATAAGGAATGTACAATTTTCTCAGCTGTGCATGGTACCTTTACGAAAATTGACCATGGTTTAGGACATAAGAATCTCATAAGCAGATGCAGTAAAGCAGAATATTAAACTTATCATCTATTGAACATAACACAATTAAAATTATGATCAATAAAGGGTATTTGAATAAAGTTTTCATACTAAAGAATTTGTCAAAGAACAAATCATATAAACAGTACATAATTTCATTGAAGAAAATAACAATGAGATAACAAGCTTTTGGGAAACAGCCAAAATCGTTGTTAGCTAAAAATATATATTTCTAAACACTTTTGTCAACAAAAGAAAAAGTAGAACAATGAATTATACATGCAACAAGAGCAACAAAAAACTAGAAAAGTAAAAAAATTTTTAAAAGCCCAATTAAACACTGAAACAGAAATTCTGAAAATCAAAGAGAGTAACAAAAGCAAATGCAAAAAACCCCATTAAATTTATAAAAATTTGGGGAAAAAATCCTAATAAAATAGAGAAACCATTAACTAGGTGAACTTTTTTTAAACATAAGGAAAACTAGATTGCTAGTATCAAAAAATGTGAGAGAAATTATATTTCTCTCTTCTATTAATCACCATTTACTATTGGGGAGATCTGGGATTTTTTTCCCTTTCCATTCCCTCAGTCAGAAGTCGGCCCCTGGGAGCTGTTCTGATGGCCTTTGAAGTGCAGGGCTGATGATGAGATGAAACCTTGGACAAAACTGGAAGAGCTTAGATCTGATCAGAAGGTGAAGAAATTTTAGTTTAAGTGACTTACTGGATTCTGGCCCACTGTGTTTAAGTCAGATAGGTCTGGGTAGAAGTAGATTCCCCCTTTTATACAGATAACCTTAAACAGAGTAGTATCGGTATAGGTCTCTGACTAAAGACTGGGCGATCAGTCAAATCCCCCAGGTCTTTATTAGAATAAACCCACTTCTCATTATAATACTCATTCTCTCATTACTTATTAACCAATCAGAATTGATTTCCACCCTCAGGAACACCCACTCTTCCAAGGGCATGTGAGCGTTGAGTGGGTTCCACCAGGGATCTTTGGCATTCCGGAACGCCACTGATCCTTTTGATTATTTTATTTTATTTATTTTTTAAAATTTTATTTATATTCTATTTATTTGTCCCTTCATTAATTTATTTATGGACATAAATTTATCTATGTAAATTTTATTTTTATTTTATTAATTATTAATTATGTGCTAACATAATTAATAAAATGATTAACTGTCTCTTGAACTTTTTACATGTCACAAATGAAAAAAGAAAACTCACAATAAATGATAGTAAAAGAAATAACTAAAAACTATTTTGTCCAATTATGTACCTCCCGAAACTGATACGGGATGGATGAATATTTACGAAACACCAAATACTTAGATTAGCAGAACAAGAAGCTGAACATTTAAATAACTCAGTCTCATACAAAGAAGTACTAACAGTGACATACCAGTCCAGGTAATCAGACTTTTTTCCACAGTTGTCTTGGACGTCTCAATCTCAGCCCCATGTATAATCTACATGTATACGCTCTCTAAGACTTGAAGACGCGATTTTCCCCGAGTTCTCTACTTTTATTAGCTAGACCCAGCATCGGGTCATCTGACCTACTCCTTGGCCTAATTTCTGATGACTTCCTATGGGATTTAGTCTAGCTATAGCCTTGCAAGAACTCTGGATCTCAGGTTGGGAACTGTCTGAGTTAATCCCAACTACTCTTCCCTATAATGGCATAATAGCTAATAGTTAAAGGGTTTACATTTTACAAAGGGCTTTTAACTTCCCTTGGCTCACTCATTCTTCCTAAAATTCCATTAAAGCAGAAGGTAGGAATTTTTAGTATGACTGGTAGTCAGAACCAGTTTACGTACAATTGTGAATTAGACAAAGAGGGGGCCCTGGAGAGAGGAAGTGCTCAGTTAAAATTCTGCTGTAGAAATTACTAGCTATGGACCTTCAGCAAGTTAACTTCCCTTAGCCTCAGTTTCCTCATCTGTAAACTTAATCTAAGTTGTGCTAAGATTTTAGAAAGGGCAACTATGTGAAACAGTGGATAGAATGCTGGGTCTGAAGTCAGAAAGACAGCTTCCTAAATTCGAATATGGTCTCAGACTAGCTGTTTGACCGTGGGAAAGTCACTTAACCTTGTTCGCCTCTGTTTCCTCATTTGTAAAATGAGCTGGAGAAGGAACTGGCAAACCACTCCAGGATCTTTGCCAAGAAAAACCCAAAAGAGGCTCATGAAGAGTCAGACACAGATGAACGACAAAGGTTTTGACTGATAAAGGTTTGCCTCCTCCCAGAAATGTTTGAAATTTAATCTCGAGGATATAAACACTTTGATATCCAAAGGAATAAGTCATAGCTTGAGAGCTAGAAGGGATTTTAGCCTCCATCTGGTCCAGTCCCCTTACTTGACAACTGCAGAGAGATTGTGACTGGTCCAAGTCTGCACAAATACTTGGGAGCAATGTCAGAATTCAAACTCATTTCCTCTGACTTTGGTACATTTTATCACACTTCCTTCTGACTCTCTAATAGTGGAGTTTCAGGCATCCATGAGAGGATTGAAGGAGATATTTTCGATGAGGGGAGAATTTATTGGTTTTCACTTCACATGTGTCTTCCCTGCTTATCATGTACCCAGACCCATTAGCGAATAAAACAACTCATGCCTACGGATGTGGTCCAAGTCTCGTTAGATTTTGAGAGTACATTTATTTGCTAACTTCAGAAAAATGTAACATAAATAGAAATAGGAACCTCAAAAGTACTGTATATTTTTGTTAGATTTTTTTCTTTCTCAATCATGGGATAACGATTTATTAACTGTGGCCATGAATAGTCAATTCAACAAAGAACAGCCTTTTAACTTTCATTTGACTAGTTAATTAACAGTTAACAAAGACAGTGCCATCTGGTGGTTTAATTGAGAACATTCATTGTCAAGGACGGTTATTTCTCCCCCAAAAGGTCTTTTAAGTTTATTTGAACTTGAATATAAATCTTGACCCCACTTTTTAAAAAAGAGAAATGCTCCATAAGTAATCATTTCCAATCAAGTGTTTCTCACTCTGTCACTATCCCTCCCCTTTCCAGGCTTTTTCTTTCTGGTATTCTCAGTAGGATGTAAATTAGGATATGCGATAATCTCTTCATAATTGAAGAAAAGATTAATAAAAGATGAAGTTTCTCTAAGAAAAATACCAAACATCTTAGTAGCCTAAGTAAAATACTGTAATCAAAACTGAAGGTCAAATAATAATAGTTTTTACAAAATTATGTATAGGTCATAACAAAGGGAAATTTATATAATAAATAGACGTGCCTAGCTTATGAATAGTATATCAGGGTTTTCTAAAGCATGTTTGGGCTGTAGACTAGCAGTATTCCTTGCCTCATGAAAAACCTATTAACTAGGAACCAGGAAAACATATGCATGATAAGAACAACAAAATATACATACATATAAACATAGACACACAGAGACACAGACACAAAAACACACAATACAAGGGTACCAGGTAACTTGGGAAAGAGGAGAACTAGCAGCTGGGGGGATCAGAAGAGGTGTCATACAGAAGATGATGCCTGTTGGCAATCTTACCTGCCTTACTCTTATCATGAAATGTTCTGTATCCAGTCTTCTACTTCTTAAAGAGAGGAGTGAGGTACATTTTCTTTTCTTTTTTTTTTTTTTTTGCTTTTTGGGAGGGCAATTGAAGTTAAGTAACTTGCCCAAAGTCACACAGCTAATAAGTGTTAAATGTCTGAGGTCAAATTTGAACTCAGGTCCTCCTGACTTCAGGGCTGGTGCTCTATTCACTGCACCACCTAGCCGCCCCAAGGTACATTTTGTTATCTCTTTCTCAAAGGTCAGTACCTAGGGTGACTTGGCCAGATCACCCTACCTTGCAGTAGGTATCAGAGGCAGCTCTTGAACTCAGGGCTTCCTGACTTTGAGGCCAGCTCCCTATCTGATCTGTCATGTCACTTCTCTAAGGAAGAGATTGTTTGAAGAAAAAAGGAAAGATGTACTCCTGACACTGAGTGCATAGCAGGTGTGGTCACTCCAATTCTATGTCTTACAGCTATCCAGTCTATGAGATGTACCTCGAAATGATGCTGTTTGTCCTTTTATTTTGACATACTTTATATTTTGTTCCTGGTGTATAGAATCATAGTGCTGGGATCTCTTGAACAGGAAGGTGCTCACAGATGCTGAAACTGAGGCCTAGGGAGGTAAAGTGACTTGCCTAAACCCATAGGTAGTCAGTCAGGATTTGAATCAGGTTTTCTGACTCTAGAGACAATATGCTTTTCTCTGTACCATATTGCCTCCCTTAGCATTGTTTTTTTCACAGTGGGGAGCCAATGTATTTACTAAGAAAGTTAACCAAAGAGGGTTTAATTAATAGAGGTAATTATGACAAAAGAAGTTTCCATTCTATTTGTAGACATGCAAGCACATGTATACACTTCCACAAAATAACATTTTATCTGTTCTGTGTCCCGTTCCAATATCTTTTCTGGTTGGCTATGTGTTAAGTTTTAATTCTACACTCACTTCATTTATTAGATCCTTGCAAAGAGCTTTGCAAGAGGCTCCAATGCAATAGCACAAAGAGTTTCTTTAAGTCTTTTAAAGGAAGGAAAGCAGGAGATAAAGAATTAGTGGGAGCCACTCTACGATCACGGTGCAGAGACTATGCAGGGAGAGAAAGGAGATAGCAAAAAGGCTTAATAAATAACTTCTCCTGGGCTTCACCGGGGAAGATGTTGCAGAGATTTGGGTTCCCAGCCTGTCTTGAAGTAGGCTTTCAAAAGCAGCAGCTCAGGCCCCTCTTGCTAAGCCACAAGATCTAAGTTAATCATAGTTGGGTGCAGTCCAGGGTTATGGATGCTCACACTGGATGATTAAGAGAAGAGCCTTCAGGATTGCCTGGCTCTGAGGTGAAGCAGAGGCAGCGGACCAGAAACACAGCCGGTAAAACTGGAGGCTTGAGTCAGGTTGCCAAGGTGAGGTCAGCAACACAGGATGATGACAATAATTATTGCTCCCGTTTCTAGAGAGCTTTGGGGCTCATGAAGACCTTTCCTTACAACAGCTATTTGAGGCAGGTAGCACAAGTGTTAGGATCATAAGATGATAGATAGATCTATAGCTGGACGGGCCTTTGGGATTGTTTAGTTCATCTCCCTCACTTTACAGTTGAGGAAACTGAGGCCCAGAGAGGTTCAGTAACTTGCCAAAGATCACACAGGTAAATGTTAGAGCCAGGATTTGACTGAAGGTCCATTGATTCTGGACAGCCAGGTGGTGAGATGGATAGTGTTGGGCCTGGAGTCAAGAAGACTCATCTTCCTGAATTCAAATCCAATCTCAGACACTTACTAGTTGTGTGACCTTGGGCAAGTCACTTAACCCTGTTTGCTTCAGTTTCTTCATCTGCAAAATGTGCTAGAAAAGGATACTCCAGTATCTTTGCCCCCAAAAAAGGGTCATGAAAAGTTAGGCATTACTGAAAAATGACTACACAAGAACCTCTCATTCTAAATCAGGCACTCTATTGCATTTTCTTTTTTTTTGTTTTTTGGAGAGGGGAAGGCAGCGCAATTGGGGTTAAGTGACTTGCCCAAGGTCACATGGCTAGTTTTGTGTTAAGTGTCTGAGGCCAGATTTGAACTCAGGACCTCCTGACTGCAGGGCCGGTGCTCTATTCACTGTGCCACCTTGCTGCCCCTCTTTCCCATTTTAGAGATGAATAAACTGGTCTGAAAAGGCCAATTATTTTATCTGTCCATGAATATATAGCTAAGTTTAGAGCTTCAACACAAACTGAGGTCTTGTGACTCTAGTCCCATTCTCTTTCCATAATACAACAGTGCCATGAAGAGTCAGGAGAGCTTAGAAAAGCACCATGGTTCATACTTAAAAAGCAAAAGAAAATAGCTCGAAATGTAGGTCATCCAGGGAGAGGACTTAGACTTACACACTTACAGGGGTGGGGAACCTACAGCCTGGAGGCCACATATGGCCCTCTAGGTCCTCAAGTGCAGCCTTTTCACTGAATCCAAACATTTTTGTTCTGTGAAGTTTGGATTCAATCAAATGACTGCACCTGAGGACCTAGAGGGCCACATGTGACTTCCGGGCCACAGGTTCCTCAGGCTTGCTCTATGAATACTAAATGGTGACACTTCCAACCAGTCAGTCAGTCAATGAGAACGTATTAAGCACTTAGTATATGCCAGAAATTGGCTTAAGGGTTAACTCCTGCATGCCGTTCCACCTGACTTTCTATAGCAGTGGTTCTCAACCTGTGGGTCGCAATCCCTTTGGGGGTCGAATGACCCTTTCACAGGGGTCAAGGGGTTGCCTAAGACCATCAGAAAACACATATTTCCAATGATCTTGGGAACCTAGACACGGCTCCTCTATCCGTCTCCAGGCCAGTCTGCCCACATGCAGACACGCCCACATATGAGTATTAAAGGGTCGTGGCATTAGGAAGGTTGAGAACCACTGCTCTGTAGGATCCTGACAAAAAGGAGACCAGAGACAGTAGTTAAAATAGTGGTAAGTGGTAAGCACATTCAACTTAATTATAAAAACATCGTTAGAATACATGAAAATCAAATGTTTTAAAGTAACTCAAGGGTGCAATTTTGACTAAAATGTGTGTTGTCACAAGTGACTGTTGTGCTGGACTTGAGATCATCAATGTGACCCATTTCTATAAGAGGATTTACAGACTAATGGTTATCTTCTTCTAGTGATTAGTACTTCCAAATCAGGTAATCTGGTGAAATCTATGTGTAGCCCCCTCTCAGAGGCTCTTTCTCACGTGAAAGGTCTGGCTCTATCTCCTTCAGGGATACCTACTTCTCTGGGTCATTACTCCTACTCAGTTGGTAACAAGGAATAGTGAGAAGTGGCAGCAATCCCTTCTCCCTGTGATCAGCGGCAGCACTCCCTTCTCCCTGTGATCAGCCCTAGTTTCCCTAAGCACGTGGGCTCACAAAGCTTGCAATAACAATATGAACACCTAGCATTTATATAGCAACTTCAGGTTGGCAAAGCACTACAAATTTTGTCACATTTGATCCTCACAACAGACCTTTGTAATCAGTGTAAATTTTTTTATTCCCATTTTATAGATGAGGAAACTGAGATAGGTAGAGATTAAGCGAATTGCTCTGGGTGACATAGCTATTAAGGGTCCGAGGATGGATCTGAACTCTGGTCTTTCTAACTACTAGTCTAGCATTATATCTGCTACATCACCTAGCTGTCTCAAATATAGTTGCCTCAGAATATGACAGTTATAAATAAAGTTAGTTATAAATGAAGGAATATAGGATGTACTTTTGATGGAATCCTAATAAAGCTGCCCCCAGTCCCAATATTCTAACTTCATTATAGGCCTCACTGAACAGTAGGCCCGCTGTACCTACCTAGCCCCTTCCCTTCTCCTGCCAATATCCTAACTTCTTCATATATGTTTCACTGCTCACTAGAACAACAGGCGTGTCCATGAACTCACAGTTCTCACAGAAACAGAAGGTATGTCCATGTGATGGAATCCCAGCCATTGCCTCTACCTAGGCACTGCCCCCAGACCCATTCCTCATATTTCCCACAGAAACAGAAGGTGTGTACATGCACTCAACCATAACCACATCCATCTAGTCTCAGACAGCACCACGATACTCAGGCAATCAGAAAGTAGAACCACCAGGATGCCCATGCAGGATGTGGACCC
>CM053580.1:235556876-235627522 GCA_028627135.1 Pseudochirops cupreus | reverse complement strand
TGACTTTAGTGGGAAGTATCTTTGTGTGCGTTTTGGAGTTCCAGGATTGGTTTAGAGTCCTATTTTATGGGTATTTTGGGGTGGCTATGTGAGAGCTGCGATATGTTGCTGCTTCTACGCCGCCATCTTGGCTCCGCCCCTCCACAGGTTTTACCAGAAGGATAGTTCATCCATCTCTAAGAAGGTGGCATTTAACTCCATCAAATGTAAAGCACAAATGGAGCTTAAGAGAGACGCAGGAAGGATTCTTTGCTCAGTAAGAAGGCAGAAGGGGTTGGGGAATGGTTTATATGGTGTTTGCTGCCCTACAACTCCAAGAGAAATAGTAGGAGCAGAACAGAGATACGTATACAACATTTATCAATTCAATCTGACCAAGGCCTTTGCTACTGTCACTCATGAGGGCTTCTAGAAATTATGTCAAAATTTGGTTGCCCAGAGAAGTTCATCAGTATTGTACATCAATTTCATGACGGCAATGCCTGGGGTCTGAGTAATGGAAGATGCTCTCATGCTTTTCCAGTCACCAATGGAATGAAACAAGGTTGTGTGCTTGCTCCCATGCTTTTTGGCATGATGTTTTCAGGAATGTTGTCAAACGCCTTCAATAAGGATGAATATGGCATCCAGGTCAGCCACTGCACTGATGGTAAATTATTCATCTTTAAAAGGTCACAAGTCAAGATTAAAGTGGAGACAGAGTTGGTGCATGACTTTTTGTTTCCAGATGTTGTACACTCAATGCAGCCTCTGAAGCTGAGATGCACCAAAGTATGGATCAATTTTCTGTTGCTTGTGCTAATTTTGGCCTAACAACACCAAGAAAACACAGGTACTTCATCAGCCATTACCATACTTTCCATATGTGGAACCACCAGTTAGAGCAAATGGAGAAGTTTTGAACAGAAAAGTTCACTTAACCTTTCGAGGGATATACACATTGACAATGAGGCTGAAACATGAATTGCCAGAACTAGCCCAGTGTTTGGGAGGCTCTAAACGAAAGGGTGGGAGAGAAAAGGTTTTAGACTGCCTACCAAACTGAAGATATACAGAGCCCCTTGTGCTGAGCTCATTGTTGTATGTCTGTGAAACCTGGACAGTACACCAGAGCCATGCTAGGAAACTGAATTGCTTCCATTTGAATTGTCGTAGGAAGATTCTGAAGATACTTGGCAGGAGAAGGTACTGAACACCGAGGTCCATTCTCAAATTAAACTGCCAAGCAACTCCAATGGGCTGGCCACATTGTTCCAATGCCAAATGCATACTTGCTAAAAAGATCATTTTATGGAGAAATCACACAGGGTAAGTGCTCATATGGTGGCCAGCAGAAGTGATTCCAGGACACTCAAGGTCTCTCTAAAAATCTTTAGAATTGATTGAGACATGGGAGATACTGGCACAGGACTGCCCAACAAGACATAACCCTATCAAATAAGGTGCTATGTTCTATAAGCAAAGCAGAATTGAAGTAGCTCAAAGAAATGTGAGATGGGCAGACTTATGAGTATCTACCCAAAATATTCACATGGAATATATGTGCCTGACCTGTGGTAGAGCATTCTGAGCCTGTATTGGTCTGATCAGCCACAGTCAGACACACTGTAACTTGACTCTAACATAGTGATGTCATTTTGGTCCTCTTTGAGAACAAAGGACAACAACCAACCAATCTGTGTGTTAGAAACTGTTAAGTGATGGGCACACAAACATGAAAAAGACAGAAGGTCTAACCTCTCCTACACATGGTAGCTCTTCCAGTATTTCAAGCCAGCTCTTTTGGCCCTCCAGGGTTTTCTCTCAATAGGAGCAGTTCCTTCAACCAATCTTTTAGTCTTGTCCTACCTCCAAATCTCTCATTTCCACACCTTCTTTCTGGTGTCACTGCTCTAGTTCAAACCCTCATCACCTTTTGCCGAGAGTAGACTATTGCAATAGGCTTTTAATTTTTTCCTCCCTCCTAGGTCTTGGCCCAATCCATCTTCCTTACAGCTGCCAATGCTTTTCCCAAAGCTCATTGCTTTTCTACTCAATAAGCTACAGCGTCTTTCTAATGGCTTTAGGACAGGGGTGGGGAACCTGTGGCTTCAAGGCCACAAGTGGTCCTCTAGGTCCTCAAGTGCAGCCCTTTGAGTGAATCCAAACTTCACGGAACAAACTCCCTTAACAAAAGGACTTGTTCTGTCAAACTTGGATTTAGTCAAAAGATTGCATCCAAGGACCTAGAAGGTCATGGGGCCTCAGGTTCCCCACCCCTGCTCTAGGGTCATCTTTATCTCATCCTCTAAAATTTTAATTTCTGCCTGTTTTATATTGCATATAATTATTAGTACAGCAGTACTTCTATGTAATTCATAAGCAAATATCACTATTGGGAAGTGCCTCATTTTTTTTTTAATCAGCTAAAGTACAAATAAAAAAAAGCTAAGCAGGACTGTCTTCTGTCTTTTTGTATGCCCAGAGCTTAATCTTTATCGTTTCATCATGGCTATGCTCTATATACTTCTCATGCAATCTGGCTACAGTATAGACTTAAAACTTGTCAGACTGAACTGAACTGAAACTCCTTTCAGGATCTGGCCATGAGCTGTGTCATTCGGAAAGCAACTGGTGGCTCAATGGATACAGCACTGGGCCTAGAGTCAGGAAGACCTAAGTTCAAATCCAGCCTCAGACACTTCCTATCTGTGTGACCCTGGGTAAATCACTTACTTAATGTCTGATTGCCATCCAAAAAAGATGGCAAAGGGAACGGCAAAGCCGTCCAGTATCTTAGCCAAGAACACAGATGGGGCCACGAAGAGCCGGGCACGACTCAGTAAATGTCACTTGCGCAAAGGTTTGTGAAGCAAAGACACTGGGGGCCCTCCACTGAATGGCCTCCTTGAGGAGAGTTCCTCCGTTGAACGGCATCCTCTAAAACCTCCTTCTCCTTGCAGAACGTCCTCCTCGACCGCAGCCGTGGCCCTAGGAGGCCGGCGCCCCATCTCAGCGGAGGCTGAATGCTGAAGAAAGCGGGCCGGGAGCCCCGGATCTCTCTCTTTTCCGCCTCCCCTTCATTAGTCTGCAGGACCGCAGCGCAGCCAGCCAAGCGCTTATCGCGCACGTTCCAGGCCCAGGCCCAGGCCCAGGCCCCGCGCGGGAGGCGCCTCGCGTACTCTCCTCGGAGCGCTCACGAGCACCCGGCTCCCTCCCGCTCCCAACGGCTCCCTCCCGCTCCCAACGGCTCCCTCCCGCTCCCAACGGTAACTACTTCCCACCCCCGCCCCCGCAAAGAGTTTTGGGAAAACACATCCGGCCTGCGATCCAACCAATCTAGCCGGAGAGAGAGGCGGGTGCGGACAGGAAAGCAGGGAAATACTTAGGATTGACACGCGACCGCGCCCAATGAAAACCAGAGTTTAGCCTGACTCCCGCCCACACAGATCTGAAAGAAAGGGACTTCGACCAATCGAGGCCGGGGGCAGGGGTGGTGTTTGTGGCTACCTCCCAGAGGCGGTCGCGTTTCCAGGAGGGCGCTTGGTGTTGTGTGGAAGGGCTGGAGGAATCGGCGCTGCCAGGGGCGGGGGGTGATTTCGTCCGTGGCAAAAGCCTCTGTCCGAGGAGAAAATGAGTTTAGCTCTGAGGTCGGTAAAGAGGGGGCGGCCTTACTCCCCCCCCCCTCACGCCCCGGCGGTCTTGCGCGGGGGGAGGGAGGGGGCGGTGAAGGAGGGAGGGAGGCGGGGAGCGAGGGGGCGGGAAGGCAGGCAGCCCGAGGAAACCGAGACGCCTGCGGCCAGGCCCCCTGCGGTTAGAGCGCTCTTCTCCCCGCGCAGGCGGAGGGGAAGCTGGAGGCGGTGCAGGATAGCCCGGGACCAAGGTTACGCCTGCAGATTGGGGAGGGGAGCGAAGTATCGCGAGAACTCGGGCCCGGGGCTGTTAAACGCCTCGGCCTCCCCCGCGGGCGCGTTGCAGACGCTTCGTCATCTTCTCCCGGCCCCCGACACATATGTCCCTCTGCCGTTAAAATCCCACCCAGCCAAGCCGCCCCTGCCTGGAGCTGAGCTGACGTCGTCTGCACACCTCCATCTTGGTTTTTCCCGCGACAGTTTGGGCTTTGTTTATTTCTGGCCTCCTCTCACGCCCCCTTCCCTATTCAGTTAATACAGTATAAAGTGATAAATTTAGAAGTAGGAATATCGCGCTGGGAAAGAAGCTTCTCGAACCGTAACATGTTACATAACGTTGGATGTTAAACCCTAGCTTCTTATTAGCCCATTCTTTGGAGGGGTATGTACTCAGGGCAATCTGGTGAATAATGTTTGTAAAGGTGTAAAATAAAAGATTCACAAAGGGAATCGATAATATAGAAATAGGTGTCAAAATGTCAGCCAGTTAATGCCCTATTAAGAACTTTTTGTTGAAAGGGAAGTTAGAAACCACCTAGTTTATCCTTTAATTCTGAAAATGAAAAGTCCGGAGGGATGAAGTGATTTCACTCATGCATTAGTAACCAGGGAGTTTTAAACTTGGGTCCTTTTATTAAAAATGCGGAGTTCTGGACACTTTCTGCCTTTCACCTTCTATATGCAAGGCACTAGGGGTTACAAAGGCTATTTCTTTTAAAAGAGGCAGAGCCACTTCACATCATTTACTCCACAAATTCAATTTATTTTTTTAAAACGAACGTTTCCCTAATATCCTCACTCTGATCTCACCTCTATCTTTGCCTTTGTCTCTTTTCCCCCTTCACACATCATTCTCTACCCCCACCCTTCAAGATTTCCATTGGTTTTAATAATTTATGCAGAGCAATATCTAGAAACCCTTTGAGAGGGGTATCAGTAGTCAAACAGAACTATGGCCTGTCAGTCAAGAAGAAATTTTACAGGCCTTCATTTCGAAGGTAACACTATCCTCAGATCCGGAAAATGAACTGTGTGATTGATGATCCTGGAAGATCTCGTTGTAGTCAGTCACACCTACACTGTAGAAGTTGTAACCAGATTACCTGCAGTATAGGATTAGAAGCTGTACTAATTTAGCTGTCTTAAGAGTTTGTATTGAAAATTCTCTACTCTTTGAAAAATTGGTTGTTATAATAATGCTGCGTTTTAATTTCTTTGGAATTTTGGAAGTTTTAAATGTCAGTTTAAAAGTCAGTTCAGGCTTTTTTGATACTTCATTTCCGTAACAAGATAAATTAAATTTCCTTTTTATCACATCAACCTTTCGGGAAGAAGATACTATCCTTCCATTGGATATCATAGGTTTTATTGGCATTTTGTACATATAACATATGGACCTATGTTTAAGATTAATAAAATTTTAGTTGCTTTTTGTCGTTCAGGGAAAATCAAATGTTTAAGATGTGTAACTAACTTTGCAGGCTAGTGTGCCAAAATATTGGGTGTTAGTTGATTTCATGGATCCCTTTAGTTTATGTTTACTTAGGTAAATAGAAATTAAGTTTAGCCACAAGCAAAAGTGAGGCAATATCTAAGTTACTTATGGTTATCCTTAGATTAGTTTTATGCTGTTATAAATGCTACAAAAGACTATAATGAAAGTTTTAAGTTTGGACAGTTTTTTTAACGAATTCAGAGAAGCTACTATATCATATGAGCTTTCAAGCATTGCTTTAAAGCAGTGGTTCTCAACCTTCCTAATGCCTCGACCCTTTAATACAGTTCCTCATGTTGTGGTGACTCCCAACCATAAAATTATTTTCGTTGCTACTTCATAACTGTAATTTTGCTACTGTTATGAATTGTAATGTAGATATCTGATATGCAGGATGTATTTTCATTGTTACAAATTGAACATAACCCACAGGTTGAGAACCGCTGCTTTAAAGGAAAGAAGGAAAATGACATTTTTTCTTAGTATGGTATCTCTGTGAGCTCCAGTTTTCTTTTCTTTTTTTTTGCTTTTGGAGAGGGAAGGGCAGGGGAATTGGGGTTAAGTGACTTGCCCAAGGTCACACAGCTAGTGAAATGCATCAAGTGTCTGAGGCTTCATTTGAATTCAGGTCCTACTGACTCCTGGGCTGGTGCTCTATTCACTGAAACACCTAGCCACCCTGAGCTCATTTTCTTGACTCTTTAATTTTGGGAGACTGAGTTAGTTAGTTGATGGCAGGGATGTGAAAGGGTAGGAGAGGGCAATTAAGGCCTCTAAAGGCAATCTGTTCTCTCTTTGTTTTCTCAAAATAGTTCTAGAAATTTGGAAAATCATCCCAGTATTTATTTGGTTACTTTCCCCCTTCAATCTTATTTTGATTATTGATGAATGCGAAGGAAAATTAAGAGTGGACAATAAGATTTTCTTTTTTCTCTTTTTCATGTCATAGAAATGAGCTTGTAGTAGACAAAACAAAAAGGAAAAAAAGACGGGAGCTGTCTGAAGAACAGAAGCAAGAAATAAAAGATGCTTTTGAATTATTTGATACAGACAAAGATGATGCAATAGACTATCATGAATTGAAGGTAAAAGTAATTCTTTTAAAGTTACTTTGTATCTGTTGGCAGTGACCTGTAAGCTGCTTTCAAACTAATTTTATGCTTATCTGTTTTTGGAACTCAGTTGTTATGACACAGCTTTTGCAGTTTTGTACCATGTTATTTAATGATATCGTAACACATCTTTTTTTTAGGAAATAATTTTTATATAGTGAGATCTGTCATTCAGAAGGAATTTAGTGTTACATCTCCTGTGTACCAGGCAATATTCTAGGCCTTGGGGAAATAGAAATTAACAGCATTTTAAATTATAAAAGATCATTATTATGAAAGGCACATATTAGTAGTAATAATATTAGAGGATTTTAAACGGTTAATCTGAAAGTATTTATTTAACAGTTAAGTATTCTATTTGGAGGTTAAAGAGTTTTTGCTTTCAAAGTTTCTGCTCTTAGGCGCAAACTCTTTATATTCTGCCTTTGAAGCATGAAAGTGATATCTAATGCACACACACATACACACACACACACACACACACACAAAATCGCAGGTGTACAATAGGCACAAACATGGCATCTCATATATGTGGGATTCCAGAAGTCTGACTTTTGGGTTACTTGTACTCTTGTGCACGTACAGGTATTGTGTGTGCAAGAGTGCATGCATGCATGTTTATGGTTTCAACGTTACATTCTTTAGTAAAGAGTAAAGAACATATGTGATCTGACTAATGTTATTTATTCTTGTGGAAAGAAATATCTAATTAAATTGATAATAGCTAGCATTTCAATGGCACTATAAGGTTCGTAAAGCATTTTATATACATTATCTCATTTGATCTTCACAACAATATTGTGGAGTAGGTGCTGTTATTATGCCCATTTGATAGGCTAAGAGTTTTGCCTAGGATCAACAGTTAGTAAGATTCTGAGGCACCTTTTAAATTTGTATCTTCCTGAATCTAAATCTAGCATTATCCACTATGCCACCTAGCAGTTTTCAGTTAAATTGTTAGTTTAATTTAAAAATATGGAGGGATTGTGGAAGTGTGTGTGTGTGTGTGTGTGTGTGTGTGTGTGTGTGTGTGTGTGTGTGTGTGTGCGCGTGTGTGTATGTATATGTGTGTGTATGGGGGGGATCCTGTGCTTGAAAAGATGGAAAAAAATGACTTTTGTTGGGTACTTATATTATCATAGCCTTATGGGAAAGGAAAGGAAAATGTATACAAATATTTATATAAGATTACTGTAATCACTTTAAATTGTAAATAATTGCAAAAGCATTTTTAGGACAGTTATCTTTCTTTTCTTTTTGCTTTTTTGGAGGGGCAGGGCAATTGGGGTTAGGTGACTTGCCCAAGGTCACACAGCTAGTGTTACGTGTCTGAGGCTAGATTTGAACTCAAGTCCTCCTGACTTTAGGGCTAGTGCTCTATTTACTGTGCTGCCTAACTGCCCCAACAGTTATCTTTCAGTTAGATTAAGGGGCTTTTTATATTCTCAGTGTGAAAAGTTATAACATTTGGAATGAAATGTGGGTGAACATTGAGTAGGCTGCTAGTACACCTGAGTCCTGGTTATGACACTGTGTGATCTTTGGCAAGCCCACCTTTAACCTTTCTAGGCTTCATTGTGAAGAGTTTGCCTTAATAAAGAGAAATATGCTTTAATAATGATATCTCTTTGATAATCTGCCCTGTTTACTGCCATCAGGTTGGTCTTTTTGAAATGCTATACATTTAGTCATAAAACTAGCCGTGCTCAAAAATCTTCAGTGAGTCCCAGTGGATTGTAGACTAACTTTTTAGTCTTGCATTCAAAATATTTCATATTTTAGTTCTAGCCTACTTTCCTAGCTTTTTTCCCCCACTTATCCCCGCAATGCAAACTTTCCCCTTTATGCATATTTATCTTTTCATTTCTTAAATAAGCCTGGTGCGTTTCTGTCTACCTTTGCTTGTTCTCTTCTCCTTAGCTCAGATGCCCTAAAAAATCCCTCCCTGTCCCAGTCTTGCTCAAGTAAGATCCTTCTGTGAACTTTATGAAATATATCCTGGCTCTTACGCTCAGTAGACAAATTACTTAGCCTTTGTAAATCTCGGTATCATCTTCAAAATAGGGTCTCTAAGAGAAGTTCTTTTAAAATAACTAAGTGGCATATTCATGTGTTATTATTGTTGTTTACTTTTTAAATTTAATTTTCAATGTGTCATGTTTGCTTCTGATTTTTGAACTCCTTAAGGTAGACATGTGTGTAGCACAGTGTTTGGACAAAGTAGATAGCTAAGCAATAGGTGTTTGTTGATTGATTGAGTTATAGAGAAACTTATATAGCATGAGATGTCATTTGGCTTCACTAGTGGAAGCAACTGTTAAAACAGTTTTCTTAATTTTTTTGAAATTGGAGGTATGTTCATTTATATTTTGTTTATTTTTCTTCTGTTTTATGGGTGTGATGGTCATCTTTGTTCTGGATTTGTCTTTTAAAATTAGAAATCTTTATTTTTTTAAGGAGGGGAGAGGAAAAAAATTTTCTTTCATTTTGGTAGCTGCCTGTTTGTATTTCTGTTTTATTCCAAAAGGTGGCAATGAGAGCCTTGGGGTTTGATGTGAAAAAAGCAGATGTACTAAAGATTCTTAAAGATTATGATCGAGAATCCACAGGCAAAATCACCTTTGAAGATTTTAATGAAGTTGGTATGTATTTTAATTTATTTTTTATATTCAGAAATGATTGGAAAATTAGCCGGTTTCAGAACTTTACAGAAAAAGGGAACTTTTGTTATTTTTCTTGCTCCTGATACTTTTTTGTTATTGTTACAAAATACTGTAATATTTTTTAATTTCAGTAGTTTCATGGAGAAATGAAGTAATATTACTTTTTTTTTCCTGTGAGAAGACAGTGCAATTTTGTGTGTCATATTTATTTATTTTTGGTCTGTTTTGTTCTGAAGACTCTGAATTGCAATAAAATTAATATATAGGGAAACCTCAAAATGCATAGGAACAAATCCTTTTTTACAGTGTATTACAACAGTTATCATTTGCTTTTGGAGTTAGAACACTGAATTTTTAGAATATTTAAAAATGGAAATATTGTCTGATTTTTTTCCCTCTTTTCTCAATGCTTTGTTTCATTTTCATTGCTATTTAAATCTAGGAGTCTTTCCTAGGCTCTCCTTTTAGGGAGCAGTATTGATACCTGGTTTGAGAAAATGCCCGTTGTTGATATTCGGGTAAAGTCTTAGGTCTGGTAGAAAAAGCCGACGATGATTAAAAGTGGTGTAGGGGAGAAGCAGGAAAGAGACATTTGTCTCAAAACTTTTTTCAAAAGTTACACAATAGATAACTTCACATACTAGACTAGGCTAAGTTAAGACAGTTACTTGATTTTTAAAATTATTCCAGATGGTTTGGTGACTAGTTGTTGGAACTCAGTAGTTTTTGACGCCTAGAAGCAATAATCGTACTGTGACAATAACCTCTTTAAAAACTCTTAAGAGTTTTTGATTATGGTTATGGAATCTCAAAATTGTTCGCAATATTTTTTTCCCCCAAAATGAAATGCTAGTTTACTTTGAACTCTTAACTGCCTTGACATTTCGTTAGCAATTGCTCTCCTCATCCCTTCTCAATAAACTAAAAAGCAAAAAAGGTGTGTTAAGTGCCCCGTTATGGTAGGTGCTCAATATATTTGCATTAAGATGTTGAATATAGTAGTAATCAGTATATTAGTCAACCAGTGTTTGTATCCTCTACTGGTATAACACACTGCTGAAGCCCCGTAGGAGATTAAAGAAATCGTAGAAGCTAGAAACTGTACTTGTTAAAGAACTGATAATTAGTTAGACAAGACTTATACTAACTAATTAGTTGAGTAATGAGATGGAGTATGATTACTTCCTAAAAGTAGATATATCGGTAAGCTATAGAAATTCTAAGGGGAAAGCCTGTCTTGGTCTGTTTTGACTAGTGGAGATTATAGATGAACTGAGATGTAAAATGCTAGCTGATTAGTGAAGATTTGACTGGGTAGAGGGAAGTTTGGAAAGTATCATTGCAACAGGCATGCACCTCCTATGTGTAAGGCATTATTCCAGTTGTTCCCTCAGTTAGTTTATATTCTACTGGGAGGAGGATATATCATTTACATAGTTAAGTAAATATAGGATCATTTGAGGATTGGTCAAACTGATCAAACTGATAGCTGGGGGTAAAGGGGATTAAGAAAAGTTTCTCACTAGAGGTAGCGTGCAAGCTGTGCCTTGAGGGACACTAGGATTTTAAGAGGCAGAAGCGAGGAGGGAGTATATTCTAGCCCGGAAATGAGAAATGGCGTGTCAAGCGGGACATTAGGCTATTGTAGATGAAATGAGGAATAGATAGATAGAATCAGTTTGAAATCACTCTTTGGAAGGTAGGTGGAGGTAAATGATTGTTATTGTTGTTTCTCAGTAGTGTGCAACTTGTGACCACATTGTAGTTTTATTTTATTGGCAAAGACATTGGAGGGGTTTGCCATTTCCTTCTTCGTGGTTTCCACTTTACAATTGAGGCAACTGAGGCAAATGGAGGTTACTTGACTTGCCCAAGTCACACAGCTAGTAAGCATTGGAAGCTACATTTGAACTGAGGTCCCTGACTTCAGGCCCAGCAGTCCGTCTGCTATGCCACCTGGCTTCCTGGAGCTGAATGAGAGAGTGCTTTTGATGCCAAAGTCTTTTCTCTTAGAGGAAGTAAGGAGCCGCTTCATTTTTGTAAAAATATTTCTTTCCTCTATCTCTCACTGAGTTACACTACACCTAAACAACTTTTAAGCATTGTTGGTTTTTCTACTATGCCTAATACTTTTCCTACAGGAGTAAGGTAGGGAGTGGCATAGGCAGGTCTGTGTTTTTGATAATGAACTTTGATAATGAATTTGAAAAATGAATTTTGATATTCAAGTACTACTGATAGTAGCTAGCATTTATATAACACTTGAGCATAGTGCTTTGCATATCTTATCTTGTTTGATCCTCATTACACTGTTAGAGGTAGGTGCAATTTTTTTTTTTGCAAATTTTACAAAATTTAGAAATTTTTTCTAAGTAATTTACAAATTAGGAAACTGAGGCTGACAGGTTAAGTGACTTGCTCAGCATTACACAGTAAGTGTGAGGTAGGATTTGAATTCAGGTCTTTATTTGTCCAGGGCCAGAACCCCATTTATTCTGCCACCTAATTAAGCAACTTTATGAAGGATGAATTGGAGAGGAGAGAGACTGGAAACAGGAATGCTTATTTAGGAGAGGTTCTTGAATTCCAGGTGAGAGGTGATGAAGGACTGACCTAGGGTAGCAAATGAATAGGATAAAGAGGATAGTTGTAAGAGATATTGTAGAGATAAAATCAACAAACATGACACAAGAACTGATTGGATATAGAGGAAGGTGTGAAGGGTTATAAGAATGACTCCAGGGTTATGAACCTCTGTGACTAGAAGGAGAATGCTTCCTTCAACAGAAATAGGAATGTTAAGAAGGGTGGATTTAGAGGGAGAGAGAAATTCTGCTTTGGATTTGTTGAATTTTAGATGCCAGTGGAACATTTAGGAAATGATGTCTGGTAGGCAGTTGGTAATGTGGGACTGTTATTTAGGAGAGAAATTAGAACTGAATTTGTAAAAATTAGCCATCTGCATAGAGATGATAAAGCTGATGAGAGAGAAGACGTACCAGGAGAGTATATGGACAGAAGAGATGGCCTGGTTCATAGTGTTGAGGACCCCCAAATTTACCAGGCAGGAGATGAGTAACAAAGTAGATGTAGACGGAACAGTCAGACAGTAACAGAACCAGGAGATAGCAGTGTCATAAAAACCAAAGGAGGGAGAGGGGGTTGACTGTCAGAAGATTCAAAGTAGTCAGTTACGATGAGGAATGAAAAAGGGCCATACAGCGGTTGAGTGAAGAGAGATTTGGAAGCCTTAGAAAAAATAATTTGGGAATTTTTGTTTTTGGTGATTAAGTTTACAATAACAAAGAAAATTTAATTTAAAAATGAGAAAACAGTAGTGGAGTAGTGAGACTGGATGTCAGATTTACAATCTGACAGTTAGGGGCTAAGAAGCCAGTTGGAAGTGAGGTCATAGAAGCAAAGGGTGTAGCTGGTTCTTTATTGGAGTTTAGCTGTTTAAGTGAGATGAAATAGATAAATATAGGATGATAATTTAAGATTGACAGGACTAAGAAAGGCTTTTTTAAGGTAGGAGAGACTTAGGCATATTTTTAAGATTTAGCATGGAAGTTAAGTAGCATGGAGTTAAGGAATAAAGAGAGATTGTGGATGAGACAGGGAGTTATGTGGGGTAGAATAGGATCCAGAGCAGAAGTAGAATGTTTAACTTCTGCAAAGAGAAGAGCCATCTGTTCTACAAAGATGAGAATACAAGGGATGATAATGGGGTTGAAAGATATGATCAAAGGAATTTCAGAGTTCAAGATCATGAAGGTAGCGCTGGTCTGGATGCTGATGTGATGCTGTAGATGCTACCATGCCTGTGGATGGCTAAAAATAGAACAATTCATAGGAGTTGTTGATGAACTGAGAGGCTAGAGTATTACAGAGGAATCAGTAGCACATGAACAGTGGAGAAGAGTATAGTTTAAAAATGATGTGGTTGGAAAATTCCAAATGAGGAAAAAAGTAGCTGTATAGACAATAATGAGTGGTAAAGTTGGAAAGGTAGCTGGCCTTGAAAGCCACACTGAAGAGTTTGAACTTTGCTCGTAGGTGTCAGGATTCCATGACCTTTTGTACACAGGTGTGTCTGTGTGAATAAGTAAGAGCTTGGAAATTGTTAAAGATGTAACTGAAGTTTGTCATCTGGCATTATCACTGCCAAGCTCTGTGGTATGCGCTGTGCCTTAGTACTTTTAGCAACTTATAGTATAGCTCACTGCACAAGATTGTCTTCAGGGAAACATACAACAAATAGAGACACCCTGGAAAGCCATGTAGGTAATCAGATAGTCCAGAGCTAAACCATTCAGCTGTAAAGGTCCCATCTTCCCATCTGGCTCCCTTGTCGTCTCTCCTTTCAGCAGCCAGCGTTGCTGCACAAGAGCCATTTTAGGAGACATGAATTCAGAAGCCTGAGCTGTTAAACCGTTTGTTTTTATCAGCTGGCTACAGGCAACCTCAGAAAGGGAGAGAGGCTCACACCTTTCTCAATCCTTTGGACAGCAAGTTGTTACCTTTCTGCCCCACAGAAAATTGTCCTGCTTTGCTGATTGTGGTGTATGGTAGGTATATATGTGAGCTATTGAAAATGTTTGAGTAGTGGAGTGAATCCTGAAAATGGCATAGGTTTGATTGGTGAGGAAAATACTGGGGTCAAGGAGACCAGTTAAGTCAGCGGTTTTCAACCTGTGGGTCGTGACCCCTTTGGGGGTTGAACAGGGTTGCCTAAGACCATCGGAAAACACATATTTCCAATGGTCTTAGGAACTAAGACACTGCTCCTCTATCCTTCTCCAGGAAGGTCCGCCCACATGCAGATACACCCACATACGATTATTAAAGGGTCGCGGCATTAGGAAGGTTGAGAACCACTGAGTTAAGTGATTATTCTAAAAATCCACATATGGAGGGAGTGAAGACCCAAACTAGAGTGATCCTAGTGTGACTAGAGAAGAAAGGTTGAATAAGACACTTTGAAAGAAGAATCAAGACTTTGACATGACCTGCTGTTTCACAGGAAGTGAAGGAGAATCAATCAGTAACATTTATTAAGGACCTACTATGTGCCAGGCATTGTGAGTACAAAAAGAAGAAAAAATCAATCCCTGTCCTCAAGGAGTTTACATTCTAATAATATATTCTAACATATAAACAAAGCAAACTATATATGGAGTAAATAGGAAAAAACTAAAAGAGAGAAAGCACTGGGTTTAAGAGGGGTTAGCGACGGCTTCCCGTGTAAGGTGGGATTTTACTGAGAATTTAAAGGAAGTAAGAGAGGTTATTAGGTAGAGCATTCCAGAATGTTTTGAGCTGAGAGATGGCATATTTTATTCATGGAATAGCCAGGAGGCCATTGTCATTGGATCAAAGAGTCCATGTTGGGGAGTAAGGTGTAAAATGACAGGAAACGTAGGAAAAGGCTAAGTTGTGAAGGGCTTTGAATGCCAACAGAACATTTTATATTTGCGATACTTTATATTGCTGGAGGCAATTTGAATCCACTGGCGTTTATTGAGTAGGGGGTGACATGATCACACCTGTGTTTTGGGAAAATCACTCCGCTGGCTGAATGGAGAATGGATTGGATTTGAAGAGAAACTTGAAACAGGCAGTCCCACCATTGACTTTTGTACTAATTAAGCTGTGAGGTGAGGAGGGCCAGTGCTAGAGCGGTGGCAATATTGGGGATAGAAGTGGATGTATTGGGCAGATGTTTCAAAGGTGAAATTGACAGGCCTTGGCAACAGATTGGATATGGTGGAGTGAGACATAGTGAGGAATCCAGGTTGACTCCTAAACTGAGAGCCCAAAGGACTGGGAGGATGGTATTCCCCTTTACAGTAATAAGGAAGGTGGTCAGGGAGGGTTTAGGGGGAAGGATAACAAGTTCTGTTTTGGATTTATTGAGTTTGATATCTCCTGGACATCCAGTTCAAGATGTCTGAAAGGCAATTGGAAATGCAAAATTGGAGGCCAGCAGGATTGGGGCAGGAAAGGTAGATTTGAAAATAATCAGCTTAGAGATAGTAATTAAATCCCTGGGAGCTGATGAGATCATGAAGTAAAATAGTATGGAAGCAGCTGAGAAGAGGACTCTGGCCAGAACCCTGTGGGTTACTTTTAGTTAGAGGGTGTGATCAGGATGAGCATCTAGCAAAGCAAGCAGTCAGATGGGTAGAAGGAGAACCAGGAGAGAATGGTGTGCCAAAAACCTAGAGAGAAGAGAGGATCAAAGAGGAGAGAGTGATCCACAGTGTCTGAGGCTGCAGAGAGGTCAAGGAGGATGAGAATTGAGAAACAGCCATTGGATTTGGCAGCTAAGATCATTAGAAACTTTGGAGAGAGCAGTTTTGGTGGAAGGGGTTAAGAAGAGAGTGAGAATGGGGCAGCTAAGTGGAGTCAGGAGGAACTGAGTTCAAATTCAGCCTCAGACACTTGACACTTGCTAGCTGTGTGACCTTGGGCAAGTCATTTAACCCCAATTGCCTCATCAAAAAACAAAAGAGGCGAGAAAGTAGATACACCATATTGTAAATGACGTTTTTGAGGAGTTTAGCTACAAAGAACAGAAGAGATATAGGATGAGAGGTAGCAGGCATAGAAGGGATCTAGTGAGGGTTCTTTAAGGATAGGGGCCACAAAGGCATGTGTGTTGGCTATAGGAGATGAGCCAATAGAGAGGGAGAGAATAAAAATGAGTGAAAGTAGGGACGGCAGAGAGGAGAGCACGGAAGGAGATCACTTGAACAAGGAGAGGGGTTTGCCTGGCAGAGAATCAGACTACTTTATCATGTGAAACAAGTATAGGAGGAAAAAGTGGAAGAGGTGAGAAAAAGGGAGTTCATGGCAAATGGCTTCCTGAATAATAGGTAGAATGGGGTCGTTAACAGAGATAGAAAGTTTGGGGCATATTCTGGGCTAAGCCTGATTCAGGCCAATACAGTGATTTCATGACCTGGGTTCAAATGCATTAAGACACTTAATGAACCATAAAATGCAGTAAAAATGACTTAAAATAAAAGAACTGGAAAAGATATCGTTCCTAAAGTTAAAAAGAAAGCAATTCAGATAAAATGGCTCATTTTTTTCTTGACTCTGCATTTACAATGGTGAACTAGGTCAGAAAGGAGTCCATTGTAAAAGTAGAGAATTTTGGTAAAACTTAGCACTAATACTAAATTGGACACTTAACTCTAAAGGCTGGGTTTTTTTTTTAATTTTATAGAGCTGAGATTGAGGAATGGGAGTAGTCAAAACATGTGAAACCTGAAGAGGACAGAATAGAGATGGAAGAGGCTTAGACTTAGACTCAGTCCAAGAAGACCCATTGTTATGGGTTGGGAAGAGGAAGAAAAGTCAGCAAAGGAGAGAGACGTAATTAAATTTTTTTTGTGTTGTACACCTCTTTGGGTCATGGACCTGTTAGAAGGCTGGTGAAGCTTATGGACTCCTCAGAATAATATTTTTAAATGTATAAGTCAAGGTAACAAGTCTTTTAAAGCACTTTTTGTCAGGTACTGTGTTCAGCTCTGGAGACAGTGTATTAAGCATAGGATATGTAGGTTTACAAAGCAAGCCAGTTACTGAAACATGTTATCAAAATATTAAAAAAAATTCACAGTCCATAAGTTATGAACCCCTGTTGTGGAAGATACTATATAGTAGTGTAGATTATAGTAGTGGAAGGATAATTTATTTGTACTATAACTTTAAATTTGCATTTGTGTGCAGATGCAGTTATATTTACATTGTGTACAGACCATTGACTAAAAAAAAAGAAAAGAAGGGTAAATGACTTAGAAATAATGCTTACATTTCCATCCTGCCTTGATGACTTAGAGCTGTACTTGCCAAACTGATTTGACCATGAAATATTTCTGAACTTGAAATGTTTTGACAGAACTCATAACTGTTGTTCCAGGGAATTGCGGTGCTATGGATTATCCTCTGTCCCCTGAGGATAAAGGAAGGTTGAGGAAGTTTTGTCATGAGACAGAAAAAGTTAACTCTATTTTCTTACAGAAAAATTTAGACATGTAAATGATAATATCTATTATTTTCTTAACATGTTATTGTATTTTTAATGTTTTAGTGATGCTTGTTTTCTTTTACATCACTTCCCACAATTTATGTCACTTTCCAAAGACTCTCTAATGGAATTCTCCTTTGTAACAAAGAAAATTTAACAGAACACATTGGTTATATCTGGAAACATATACCTTAATGCCACCTCTCCTGAGGACTGGGGATATGCTTTTTGAAGTTATGTTTAGTCACTGCATTGATTAGAGTTCTGAAATATTTCAGTGTTTTCTTTTAATCATTGTGTAAATTCTTCTCTTGGTTCTGCTTACTTCATCCTGGAGCAGTTCAGACAAGTTTTCGCATAAATCATAGAGGGTGAAAGATATTGTCAGCATTGAAATTCTCACAGAACCTTCATTTGTATCATGTGGAACCACTCATGTTTTGTGCCACTTAATTTGAGAAATCTTTTTTTTTTTTGGACTGGGGAGGGCAGGGCAATTGGTGTTAAGTGACTTGCCCAAGGTCACACGGCTAGTAAGTGTTAAGTGTCTGAGGGCAGATTTGAACTTAGGTCCTCCTGACTCCAGGGCTGGTGCTCTGTTCACTGCACCACCTAGCTGCCACTAATTTGAGAAATCTTAACTTAGAAGTTTGTCAGTTATAATTGTCTTCATTTTGAGATCAAGGTAGAGGAAACTTTTAGTCCTTTCATTAGTTTCATTTAATTCTCTGCATTTTTCAAAATTGTGTCTTACCACCCATTTTACAATGCTTAATTAAAACCAGCAAATCCAATTATCTATATACCAAAAGAGAATTCCACCAGTAAGACAGAGTCCTTACTCTATACCAGGGCATCTTCACACTTCACCTTGAGAATGTACTCTGGAAGAGCAGACAATAGTAGACAGATTGCCAGAAATAACTTCCTGCCAAGGTGGTTTTAATGGAAGGAGAAGGATATTGGTTTTAGTATCATTGACAGTGAGCTCTAGACCCTTTAGTTATAGTGGAATGTGTGGTAAATGACTTTTCTCTCTTTGAGATGAGAAATTTTTCTGTTGAGAGTGACAGATAGTGTCCCAGGAAAGAGAAAGTTCATGACTTGTAAGGAGTGTGCTAGGCAGTGTGGTTTTTTTTGTATATCTACACACACATATATGTACTCACATACACATATGTGTGTTGGTCATGTACTGCAAATGGACAATGGGCCCAGCCTAGCTTTGAATAGAAGGTTGAATGGGATCAAATTTGGGGACATTCACAGAGCTTTAACGATCCTGGCCTACTTGCTGACACAAAGCCCATATTTTTAGCACTAATATGCTCCCAGTAATGATGTTCGAATGTGAATCATGGCTGAACAATGAAGTCATAAGAATCAAGATTGCACATGACCCAAAGGTCAATGGGAAGTTGCATGATGAGATATAAGTAGGCTTCAGTGTATTAACAACAATGAAATGCCTAAAATAGTGCAAAAGATATTAAGAATGTATGTGGGTAGAAAAGGAAGCATTCCCACATAGTGTCAAGAGTGAGGAATAAGAGATGGCCTTCGTGCTACTCTGGTTTTCACAAAATGTTAAATGACTTTTGTCTTTTATCTCCAGCACTTAGCACACAGTGCCTTACACGTGAACAGGTGCAGTTGAATCCTAGTGCTTTGGGTAGGTTTTCTGTGAAGTTTTTTCAGAAAGACAAGGATAAGAATAGTGCAAATATGAAAAGGAGGGACTGCTACATTAGAGAGTCCTCCCACATGTTAGATTGCTACCTTTCAAGTGATGAGCTATTGAAATAAAGTGTTTGTAATTCACATAGCAGGCTGGTTTTTTATTTGTTTGTTTTTGGGGCAGCTCTGTGGCACAGTGGATAGAGTGCTAGGCCGACTATCAGGAAGACGTCTTCCTGAGTTTAGATTTGACCTTGGGTACTTCCTAGCTGTTTGACCCTGGGCAAGTCACTTAACCCTGTTTGCCTCAGTTTCCTCATCTGTAAAATAAGCTGGAGAAAGAAATGACAAACCACTCCACTATCTTTGCCAAGAAAACCCCAAATGGGGCTGGGAAGAGTTGAGCATGACTTAAATGACCGACCTGCAACAACAATAAAAGTAGGCTGTTTAGCTTAAGTATCAATATCAACATTGATTTTTTGGGAGTGCGGAGACTGTATGCTCTTTACATTGTGGATACTTTATATAAACACTTTTATTCAGATTAAATTGATCATTTTCTAAACTGACTGCATACCACTACAGATGTCTCATGTTTTAAGCATATCTATTTAGTCATTTTTGGATTTACACGTTTTCTAAAGTAGGGAACAAATTTGTTGTATATGCAGGCATCCCTTGTTTTAAGCATATTCAGTAAGTAAGAGGCAGAACAGTGAGAGACAGAAAAAAGAGAAAATGTTATGTGAGAAATAAAAATTAAATCTTTGTGGACAAAGAGCAGATGTTTGAGTCACATTAAGGATGAAGTCATTTTAGAGGGAATAAGAGAAAACCTTGCAGAGAAACGTGCCTCTGAATTAGGAAAACTTGGTTCTTCCTAGTTATTTGCTTTCCTTTTCCTGGAATTTACCTTTTTGTGTAAAATATCTACCAGTTTTTTTCTCTGAGGGTTGGGTAGACATTACATTTTTGTTTTTTTATTTCCTTACACAGTTCCTGGCATGTTGAAGTCCATTGATTAATACTTATCGAGTTGAATTGAAATACAAAGGACACAAATCTTGAGTGTGCTGGAGCTGGGAGGTGGAGTGGGTAGATGGGAGTCCCTTTTCCCTTTGACAACTTCCATTTGTACCTAAGTTTAAAAACAAAACAAAACAAGGCAGTGATTGATCTAGCAGAGTAACCTTCTCTTAGGTAGATTTAGAGAATTAATACTGTTACTGGAGTACATAATCATAGGTACAAAACTGTTATGCCTTCATATGCCTTCCTCAACACCATACTGTTGGTTCATTCCCTTACTGTCTGATTTCTCTCCCTATTATTTAAAAAAATGTTCTTTTAGCTCTAATTGTCCTTGAATTTAGTAGCATTTGATGTTGTAGACTGCCTCTCCTGTGTAATCCCTTATGTGTAGAAGCATACTGCCTTGTAAATTCTTCCCCTCTTTTTTCTGTCTCCTCCATTGGTTCCTATGAGGTGGATGTTTCACATGATTTTCTTGGCTTCTCTCTTGTTTTTTCTCTGAACTCTTCCTTTTGCCAATTTCATCTGTTTCTATGGCTTCAGGTATCATCTCTAGGCTGACGGTTCCCATATCTTCATCTCTAGTCCTGATTTCTCTCCCAAGCTATATATGCCCAACTACAGGAGGCTTACCTTTCTAATCTCTTTAGAGAAAATAATAACTCTTTTTTAAAAACTCATACTTGTGAGGCTTAAATGAGACAGTGTATGTAAAGCTCTTTCCAGATTTTAAAGTGCCATATG
This sequence comes from Pseudochirops cupreus, assembly GCA_028627135.1. Classification (NCBI taxonomy): domain Eukaryota; kingdom Metazoa; phylum Chordata; class Mammalia; order Diprotodontia; family Pseudocheiridae; genus Pseudochirops; species Pseudochirops cupreus. Next base: position 235,606,868 of record CM053580.1, on the reverse strand, counting down.
AAATGCCATGTATCAACATCATCATTGACCGTATTTACTTATCTTTATTATCTGTGCCTCAGACTTAACTTGTCCCCAACAGAGCTCATCATATTTTTCTCAAATTCTGCCTCTTCTGCCTTCACTAGTTCTGTTACTCGTTTAGTCCATAGTGTTTTTAATCTTTGAATCTTTCTAGTCTCTGGTATCCTTTCACTGACTGTTGCCATGTGGCCCAGTGGAGAAAGTGCTGAACTGAAAGTCATGAATCTTGGCTTTAAATTCCACCTCAGTCGCTTACTAGCTTTGTGGCCCTTGAGAAGTAGTGTAACCATTGATTTCTAAAATGGGAACAATGATTTTTACATGACTTACCTCATAAAGTTGTTGTGAGAAAAGTTCTTCAAAAAACTCAATTCCTCTTTACATTTTATTATTATTTTTACTACTACTACTACAGCACAGGCCTTCGTTATTTTATTCTGCCAGTATTATTGCAGTAGCCTCCTAATAGGTTTTCTGATCTCCACTCTCAGTTCATTGATTCTGCTCTTGTTCTTCACTTTGCTGCCAGACATCTTTCTCATGCATCGATCATATGTTATTCCTGTCTTCAAAAATCTTTCAAGAGTATAGACCCTGGAAGGGTCCTTAGAGAAAGTCTAATCCAGTCCTCTAATTTCACAGATGAGATTGAGGTCCAGAAGACTTTAATTGACTTGCTAGTTAAGTTAGACACCAAGAAAATTTCAGATCCAGGGTTTGGATCTATTTTTTCTAAACGTAGTACTCTTTCCATTTATACTGCATTACTTGTGCTTTTTATGTTCTTCTGCAATTGCATCCTTATTTTATACTGCTCTTTTCTTATGTACTAAGTGCTAGAAAAAATTGTACTGCTCATTGTCCTCTGTACTTAGCATACATTTTGCCACCTCTGTACCTTAACTCATCAGTAGAACACTATTTGAGGTTGGGAAGGAAAGTCATTGCTAACTAGGGAGAGGATTCATGAAAAGGCTTCTTGGAATTCCGAAGTGATACTTTAATTGGACTGTTCAGTTCAGTCGTTTTTCAGTCATGTCCAGTTCTTCTTCTTCTTCCAGTTCTTCTTCTTCATGACTCCGTTTGTGGTTTTTCTGGCAAAGACACCAATATGAGTAGTTTGCCATTTCCTTCTCCAGATCATTTTATAGATGAGGAAACAGATAAACAGGATTAAGTGACTTGTTGAGGATCGCACAGCTACTGAGTGTTTAGGGCTGGATTTGAACTCTGGAAAAATAAGTCTTCCAGACTCCAGGCCCTGCACTCTATCCACTGCACCACGTGGACTTTAAAGGACAGCAGTTTAACAAGTGAACATTTTAGAATAAGGAAAAGCATGATCTCTAGGGTTTAGAGATGGTTAAATTTTCATCTCATCTTATTCACTTAGCACAAATGGTTCATCCAACATGTCAGGGGCCTTCTTTATGTTTTCCTGACATCACATAGATACAGCATGTGGGATGTCCAGATACTCTAGTTATGTGATCTACCTGTTTTTGTTTCTGGCCGTGCTGGTGCCACATTAGGTGGATAACTTAGGAGTAAAGAAGACTTGAGTTTGAATCCAACCTGAGATCCTTACTGACTGTGTGGCCTTGAGTAAGTTACTTAACCTCTTTCAGCCTCCAGTTTCCTCATCTGTAAAATGGTATAATAATAGCACCTGCCTCACAGGGTTGTTAGGAGAATCAAATGGGGGTAAAATACGAAAAGAACTTCGTGAACTTTAAAGTACTATATACATGTTACCTGTTATTATTCTCTGATCAATCTTACACGGCTTCTGTGTAATGTCATGTGCTGCAGTCTACTGACACCCACTGTGCATGTATCTGTTGTTCTTTGAGTGATCCTTACCTTCATTTCTTTGGACACTGTAATTTGTCATGATTCCCCATGTTATCACCAGAATATTGTTGTTCAAAAAAATTGACCTTTGTTTCAGAGAGAAGCATAGGGGTAATTAAAATTGTGCAGTTCCCCAGTGGAAATCTAGCCTATTCCCTTCCTTCTGTCTAATTTTGGGTTGCTCATTATACATTTGAACTGTCTCTCCAAGTCATACGTATTGATAGATGAGTTCTATCTGTTGTCCATTTCAGCTGTGTATGATAATTTGGATAACAGGTAGGTTTTTCTGCTTGTTTTTTTTCCTTTGTAGATAGTTAGGTCAGGTTCTTTTGAGTGATTGTGAATGTCATTTAGGATGTCTGGGACATGTTGTAAACAGCACAATATGGTCTGAAAACAGTTGCATCTCACCTATCTCTTCCTAAGATCAAACTATCTCTTTAATAGGGAATTCCCCTTCTATTTAGGTTCATGGTGGCATTACCATCCATGAAAGTGGCAAACATGAAACCAATTAATAATAATAATAATAATGACTATAAGCCCCATTAAGGAAAAGGAATGGAGTCTTATCTAAACTTTTTATGTCACCCAGTATCCAAGTCCTCTGCAGATAGGCAGTCAGTAAGTAGTTGCTGAATTAAATAATACCTTAAAAAAGTCTGGCCTATTTTTCCATCAAATTGTTTTCCAGATTATTGCAATATATCATGCCATTTTCTATTCTTGATTTTGAAAAAATTCTTATGTAATGAAGATGAAATTATATTAGCCCATAAGGGAATATAGTCTCTTTTACTTGAACAAATATTTAATCAGTTTTGTAGTAATTTTCTTATTTTCATTGATAAGCATAATATCATTCTAATTAAGATCTTGCTCAGTGGTAGAAGAGGCCAAGCTATAGATTAGTTTGAATACATGGGATCTTTAGAACTTTATATCTTAACTGTATAAAATAACTATATATGCTTAGGTATCAATTCCTAGTTAATCAGGTATGACCACACTTCAAAACAGAACATTTGTAAAAGGGTTATATGGATATAGAAATCTGAAATAATTTACAGAGTCACACCATTAAAGCTCCATTGGGATAAGAATTTATACATCTTGAATTCCCATCTGTTCCCAAAATCACCCTGTTGCTTCTTTAAGTATATTACTCCTTTTGGCAAGCTGCTTTTTTGATTCACCTGTCATGTAAATTATTTAATTGGGCAAGAGCATTCCTTTTCTTCCTGTTCTGCTTTTTGTTGGAAATATTTTTTTTAAAAAAGTTGAGTATGTGCCACATAGTTAAATGTGTAATTTTATTTTAGTGTTCGAGTTGTATACATGCCAACTTCTTTTTGATTGAATATTTATGAGCTTTGGTGTTCTGCATATTTATAGTAATATACTTCAATTAGTTTTTTGGAAGGCATGTTGGACAAAAGATTTAAAATTGATGGAAAAAGAAAACTATTTAATAATTTCTTAAGTGATAAGATGTTATTTTTTTTTTAGAGCTTATCCAAGTAAAGGATAGAAATTATCAGTAAAACAATACTGAGCATGTGGAATACTCAAATTTTAACTTTTTCTTGTTCACTAAGCATCAGAGTATTTTCCTTATAACAACGCATTCTTACTGGTTCTATAGATTCTCTCCGGAATGAGTTATTTTTAATGTGCACAATGAAAGTCCAAAATACATAGCTATATATAGTGGGTAGACTCATAGGTAGAAACTAGACATGTTTGTTTTGATAATTTTAAAATTTTATGCATGAAGTAAAATATTTTCACACCACAAATTTATCTCAGTTCTGATTAGTGTGTTCAATGACAGATGTGAAAAATAAAACAACCAATAAAATGCAAACCTTGTTTTGAGTTTTCATATTGGACACAACTGAAAGACTCAGCAACAACAAAATACTTTTTGAAAGCTATAGCTGAAATTCGCATTTACATTTTGCAGTAATGTCATTTGGCATGAGAAGCACTGGGGTGTTGCAGAAGGAGAGAGGGCCCAGGTCAGGAAGACCTGGGTTCATGGCACAGAAGTGGGTGAGCCACGTTCAGGGGGCAGTGTGCCTGATAACTCTCCTAAGATGGGAAGTTGCAGACTATGTGCCACTCTGCTTTGGTAAGGATTTCTTCATTGGAAATTCCTTTACCAGTGAACTCCTAGGTCCAGTTCAAAGAACAATAGTGATTTGGCACTTATAAAAATGATAAAAACTTCATAAAATTCATACACCTATTTTTAGTCAGATTCCTGACTTAATGTCTTGTTAATTAGAATGAGCTACTAATCCAGTTTTACAAATAGTTTTAGAATTTATGAACTTAAATGTTTTACATCTACATAAATTAGTAGAGCCTCCTTCCTGAGCAACTTGGGTGTGCTACAGACATATTTTCTATTTTTTCAGCTTCCTGCAAACCTTTGCCATAACTGTATTCCTCATTTTTGATTCAGAGCCACATTTTTTATTAAGTGGAGGAGAAAGGGAGAGTCATTTCCTATTTCTTAAAGTATGTGGCTCTTGTAAGCACAATGACGCGAATAGGAAGAAGTCATCTGTTGTTGCCTAACTCAGGCTGTACGTACGTGTATCTGATCTACAGACGCTGGTTAATTCTTTCAATGCAAAGAACCTGTTAAAGTAAAAAAAATGTTAGTAGCCTAAGTGAAAAAATATTTAGTTGATCCAGTTAATTATATAGCTAGGACTTCTAATTATGAAAATGTTGATATAATAATAGTTTTAGCTAACAAAATAGCTTTTTATAGGATTTTTTTGAATTGTTTTGTGGTTGCTCTGTGGTTAAACTAGAGTGTAAACTTCCTCAGGGCAGGAAGCATGTCTTCTACTTTTGCATCCTTTGTAGTGATTATCAGGGCATTTGATGAATAATCAAGTCTCAATAAATACTGCTCCTTCCCACCTCCCATTCCCCAGAGCAGCTATATAGTCTTAATTTTATAATAATATCTATTATAAAAAAATATGTTTTGGAACTTTAAAAATTAGCCATCTAAATTTTAGTTCTCTAAATGTACATGAACAATGATCATAGTTGATCCTACTGATTTGTATGGAGAACAAAGAAAAGATCTGTTATGTAAAGTTGGATACATAACTATAGTTAAAATATCTTCATTATTCTAAGAGTTTTAAAATTTTCTTTTAAACTTTTTTTTGAACTTTAGTGACAGACTGGATTTTGGACAGAGATCCACAGGAAGAAATACTGAAAGCATTTAAATTATTTGATGATGATGATTCAGGCAAAATAAGCTTGAGAAACTTGCGACGGGTTGCACGAGAGTTGGGTGAAAACATGAGTGATGAAGAACTTCGAGCCATGATCGAAGAATTTGATAAAGATGGTGATGGAGAAAGTAAGTTTGGAGCAAAACTTGTCAGATTTTATCTTAGTAGCACTGCTGATAATTTTATATGTGGATTTTGGTCCAACTGTCCTTACTTAGTTGTTATTTTTGGTACTAAGAGCTGGCTCTTGGCAAAATTATGAATTTAAATTTGTCTTTGTCCTCCCAAAGCCTTCCCTTTCCATCTCTTTTCCTCCTGTAGTATTCCTTTTCTTTCCTGTAGAAGTCTAGTGCCTTCTTATTAAGACTCTTCTCCAAAGGATCTGATATGTCACACCTCAGTGAATTTTAGTTATTATTTTCCCTCTCTGAGGAATATTTCAAATTTTATCTCATTGTGAAACAGAAGATTTTGTAGCCTGTGAATCTGAATTTTTTGGTATTGGGCAGTACCTGAGAGGCAGTGTGGCATAGTGCTAGTCTGAACAATGTAAGAAAGAAAATCAGGAAGCCATTTTGGGCAAAGAAACCAACCTTTATTTAGAGAACCAAAGGTGGGGTCTGCAGTCCTCCCAGTATGGTCTGAGACCCTGAGATACAAAACTGATGTATTTATAAGTCTTTTGATTCGTGTATGGTGAAAAAGGGCTCGCTGTTGTGCAGATCAGTGTCCTTTCACTGAAGCCTGCTTTTGTGAAACAGGGCCCTTTCACATCAGAAGCAGCTCTGGGCAGATGACTACGTTTTAATATAAAGATTAACATGTAGACATGATTATTATGGCCACACATGTAAGATACATAGTCTATAATGATTTAGTTACACTTGTGACTAACACAGGAATTGCCTGGGAACTACGTCAGAGTTTGGTTACATGAGGTTTTTAATCTGGGTCTGTATTTTTCCTATAAATCGTGCAGTTACTTCATATTCTATCAAGATAATTACAGCTAATAAATGATTATAAAACAGAGCACTCAAGGCACTGATGATTGATCTTTCCCATTTCAGCAGTGAAGCCCGAGTTTGAAGATGGCCTCAACCCTCATGAGTTGTGTGACCCTGGGCCAGTCAATTAACTTCTCAGAACCTTATTTTCCTGCTTGTAAAATGGGAATAATGAAAAAATAAAAATAAAAAAATAAAAAATGGGAATCCCTCTCACAGGATTGGGAGAATAAGCGCGATGCTGCCATGTCAAATGCTTTTCCCACCTTAAAGTCCTGTACTGTAAGTGTGAACTGTTATTAGCATAGGTGGAGGAGGTGTATCTTAGTAGGGGCTGAGACTGTCAGTTAGAGGCGGGATGGCGTAGTAGAAAGAGCTCTTGACTTGGAGGCAGGTCTGGGGTCTAGGCAGCTTTGTGATCTTGGCCAAATCACTTAATCCTGCTGGACTTCAGTTTCCTCTATAAAATAACAAGATTTTCACTAAGACCCCTTTCAAGTTCTGAAATTCTATGTAAAACCAAGATTTTAGGAGAATATTTTGACTCTCACTCTTCGTTTTGGTAAAATTTTATTATTTTTTCAGCACAAATGGTTTTGATTTAATTTTTTTTCTTTCTTTTTGGAGGGGGGAGGGCAGAGTAGTTGGGGTTAAGTGGCTTGCCCAAGGTCACAGGCTAGTAAGTGTTAAGTGTCTGAGGCTGGATTTGAAATGAGCTCTTCCTAACTCCAGAGCGCTGGAGTTCGTGAACCAACTTTGCCACCTAGCTACCCCCAGATAAAATTTTTAACTTTGGACAGAAGTAACCTTGAAAACCTACGTGTATGTTCATTCTTACTGTATTTTGTGTTATTGTACTGTAATTCAGGGTCCCCAGTCTTTTTTTTTTCAATAAAGAAAAACTTTTAAAATTCTTGTTATCACTGGGCCAAGAGGTATGATGATAGTGACTTCCTCAAACGCCTCCAGAGGTAATGCTACTAATAGTGGCTGAAAAGATAAATGTGTAACAAACAGTTCTTTACACACTAGGAACATTTGAAGCGTGATTTTTGCTTGGTAGCTCCTTTTGCTATTTGAAGAGCCTGATGATTGGGAGACTGCCTCTTAGACTCCCACTTGATCTGAAGCCTTTGCTTAAGAAAAGCAACTTCTTTCATTATATATCATAACTGCATGCTAGGCTTCTCTGTCACTGTCTCCTACTCTTGTTTCACAGTAGGTCACAGCCATGCTCAAAGCTCAGTTTCAGTACATCCTTGAAGTGTTTCTTTTGCCCTCACTGCTTGTGATTATTCCATTTCAGCTCACTGTAGAACAGCTGCTTGGGTATCCTGCTGTCATCCATTCTTTGCTTAGGTCCAACCCAACTGAGCTGTTATGAGGAGCATTGCTTTATTACTTGAAGTCAGTATGCTTTGTTATTGATCTTGCCTTTGCTCTTTAATGTTCAGTTGGGTTATTTTGTAAACTATCTGTAATGTCCATTATGAAAAAAATAATCAGAAATTTAATCGACCACATCATTGCCTTATTCTGAAATTCCCTCTGTTTTCATTTTTTCATATACATGCCTATAGGCTCTCAAAAGACTTGGGAAGTTAGACATGCCACTGTCTTCTGAAAGTGTGTCTGTCCTGAGCACTTAGGCCTTAGGGCTTTGTTTTTCCCCCCTAGAAATAAAATGCAGTTCTTGTACTCCTTAAAGGAATTAAAAAACTTAAATTTTAAATCAAAAGTAGTGACTTATGGCTCAAGTGTAATGATATTGACTCACTTTAATTAAATTCTAAAACTAGCCATGTTTAGTAGATATAATGTCATAAACTTAATTTAGAACTTTCTTCTATGTAACTATATGTTCCCTGACTTATTTGAGACCATATCATACAGAGATTAGTGGAAGGGACTCTGAGTCTCTTTAGCCTGGACAAGACTTGGTTGGGGTGTGGGGAGTTAAGAGATATCTGTATTTAATTGTATAAAGTGGATGAGATTTGTTCTGCTTGGACCTAGACAGTAGAATAGGAAGAGTAGAAGGAATTTGCAATGAGGCAAATTTTTTCTGGATGTGAGAAAAAACTTTCTAACAATTGGAGCTGTCCACTTGTGGAATAGGGTAACCTTGAGAAGGTGTCTTACTGCCTACCCATCCCTATCTCCTTCCTTAGAAGTTTTCAGGTAAAGTCTGCATAACCACTTGTAGGAATATTGTAGTAAGTGTTCTTGTTAGGTTACAGGTTGAACTAGATGACCTCAAGTCTCAACTCATTCTTTGATTACAACAAAATTAGAAAATAAAAAGTAGGAGACAGTGTTAACGTCTAAATATCTTAAATGTAGGTTTCAGCTTTTCTATGATTTTATAGTATGTTGAGCATGTTAAAATGTTGAATATTGATTTTACCAACAGATTGTTTTCTGTAGGCTCCTTATAATTTCTTTGTACATAGTATGACTTTAAAGGCAAATAGCATCAACTCTACTTTTTTAAGCCATTGGTTATAGCATAAAATGCAGATATGTACACACACACACACACACACACACACATTCTTATTGCCTAGTAGATCGATTGTTATACCTTTACTGTCATCATAAACTGGAATGGTCTAGGCCTTTCTTCTTGTATGTGGGCTTGAACTCAAATTTAAGTGGATGACTGTACTTACAGATGCTTGCTTCTTCTCAGAGATCTTCAGGAAATGAAGTTCTGTAATGATTTAGGAATTTGATTCACTGTCAAGTTTTTGTATCTAATATAATTTTTTTTACTATATGTTTAGTGCATTTTTTCTGTAGCTGGAGATATCCAGACATTATCTTTTTTATAACAATGCATCATATACATAAAGTTGATAAAGTCAATTCTTAGCAAATGAAATCCTAGTATTTTTTAAAACTTTTCCTCATACATTCTATTTTCTAATCCTTAAACCAGTTGTTGGTTTTTCCATATATTCTACCAATTTCCTCTATCCTTAAAAAATTTCTTAAAATATAGAACATATTGGGAAATTTAAAAATAGTAGTTTTTTTCCCCTATTTTTTCTTCTAGGGTGTTAAAAAACATAGTGAATGAGGAGTTAAGTGAAAAGTAAAGCAAAAAAAAATCTGTTTTTAGCACATAGTAACAAGTTATAATTATAAAATATATTGACACAGAATCTTTCTCAAACCCCAAAAGTTATAAAATAAAAAAGGTCATTCTTTTTTAAATTTTATTTTTAAATATTTTGAACTTAACAACACATGCCAAAATCATTTCCATATGCAAAATAGTATAGAAGGATTATTTGTGAAAACACAAATCTCTATTATGTTTAAGCTTGCTGTTAAAAAGTATTTAATGAATCTAGTATGTTATTTTCAAAGCTGTCCTTGTCTTCCTTCTGGAAGTTGCTTCATTTCTCTTCTGGGCATTAAAAAAATGCTTCAGTATGATCTTCTTTTCTTTTTGGGGGAGGCAGCTTTATTGGGGGCTCCCCTCTCCTGCCCAATAGAGAGAAACACACCTGTTGTAATAAATAAGCATAGTCAAGCAAAACAAATCCAGGCATTTGCTACGTCCAAAAGCATGTTTAATCCTGTATTTTGAGTCCGTCCTCCATCCTTCTGTTAGGAGAGTGGGCAGCGTGCTTCTGCATCATTCCTCTTGAGGAGAATTTAATCTTTTGGAAACTAAAGCAATAGAAAAAAAAGCCGAAATCAAGTGGCTATCTTGTGGTTTAAAATGATTAACTCTTTGTTGGGTACTATTTATTTGAGCTTTACATTGTGGCTTAATAAAATATTCTTATCTGTAAAATGAAAGGGTTGGGCTAGATGAAGCTTAAGGGCCAGTCCAGCTCTAAAATTCTAAGATTTTGTGACCCAGTTATACTCCATTGGATGGATTTCTTCCTCATTTATAAAATAGAGAAAATAGATTTTCTATTTGTGGTTGTGAAGATCAAATGAGACTATATGTAAAGCTTTGGGTCACTGAAAAATGGTATATGAATGAGTCATTATTAAGTTAACAATTAGTGAAATGACTAATTTATAAAATTTTGTCAAGGAAGAAGAAAAGGAAAACATTGGCATATTTATTAGCAGTAGGAAGAAGATTTGAAAACAAGCAGTTTTCACATAAAAGTGGTATAAAATCAAATGTGCAAAGAAACCATGAGTGATTCTGGTGGAAATCAAATTGTAAATCAAAATTGTAAAAAGTATTCATATACTTTGGGAGTTACTTTTCCTTTATAGCTCCATTTTTGAAATAAGTATATGTTCTCATTGAGGGATGAAAATCACTAAATATAGGTAGCCATTAATATAGAAATGTAGTTAAATGTAGCTCTTTAAGGTTTTCAAAATGCTTTACATTTACTATCTTTATATGATCCTCAAAATAACTCTTTAAAGTAGGTGCTGTTGTTATCCTAGTTTAACAGATGAGGAAAGTGAGGCCGACAGGTTTAGTAATTTGCCCAAGGTCCTGCAGCTAGTAAATATCTGAGACAAGATTCAAGTCTAACCTTGATACCTTGCTGCCTCTGTTCACGGAATACATTAAAATGTTTTAAATGTACTTTACGAAAAGAAATATATTTTAAACATATTATGAAAATGTCATTTTAGAACTTCCCATATCAAATCTGATTTAAAATCCAAATATTGAATCAGTATGATTTCTTTATTGACCATCTGGTGATGTCTGTGTGTAGAGTCACCTATTGGGTTGTTGAAAAAGAGTGTTTGTTATGACCAGTGAGTTATTTTGACAAAACTCTCTTAGTCTTTGTCCTGCTTCATTTCATGCCTAAAGCCTGCTATCTCTTGATTTCCTACTTTAGCATTCCAGTCTCTGTTTTGGGGTGTTATTTCTAGAAGATGTATAGGTCTTCTTAGAACTGATCTGTGCCCTCTTTGGTGGCAGTGGCAGGAACATAGACTAGTATTACTGTGATGTTGATGATTTGCCTTGGATTCGTATAGATACCATTCTCTCAGTTTTGATATTATACCCAAATACTGTTTTTCTCACCCTTTTATTGACTATAAGGCCAATGGGACTATATGAAATGATCACCTCAATTAAATTCACCATTCCCATTTTAAGTTCACTGACGTCTGTGATGTTGATGTTTAATCTTTTCATCTCCTTTTTGACCACATCCAGTCTACCTTGGTTCATAGATCTTACATTCCAGGACTATGCAATATTGATCTTTATATCATTGAACTTTCCTTTCATCACCAGACACATCAGCAACTGAGCTTCCTTTTGGCTTTGGGCCAGCTGTTTGATTAGTACTGGAGCTACTTGTAGTTGTCCTTTTTTCTTCCTCAGTAACGTATTGGGCACCTTTTGATTTGAGGGACTGACTCATCTTCTGGTAGCATGTCTTTCATCATTTTAGTATTGTCAGTGAGTTTTTCTTGGCAAAGGTACTGACTGGAGTGGTTTGCCATTTCCTTCTCTAGTGGATCATTTTTTGTCAGAACTCTTTATTAGTGTCCACCTTGGGTAATTCTTCAGGGCATAGCTGAGTATTTCATTGCGTTAAACAAGTCTTTGCTATGAGAAGGCAGTGATCCAGGAGGGGAAAATCTCATTAATTAGAACCTCGCTAATCTAGATACATGGTAGGTTCAAAAATAACTATGAAGAATTTGCCGAACACTTTTGATAGTTCATAAATTATAAGTTGGATGATTAAGCTTTCTTAAAAAACCAGACTTTTCTAGCACTTTTATTAGCATATACTCACATATACATAATGTGATGATTACAAATGAATTCTTATCTGGTATTATTCTTGTCCAGTATATTTTTCCCCAACTAGTAGTGAAGCATGGTTTAGTTGAAAGAGTTCTAGTACATATTGCAGTGCTCCCACTTAGTAACTTTGAAATAAATCACTTCTACATTTTATTTCCTTGCCTATGAAATTGGATCCTCGTTTTAAAATACCTGTGCATCCTGCTTCATAGGATGGCAGTAAGAATGAGAGATTAAGGAAATGACCAAAAGTTAAAGGTATAGACAGTTTGCATTTTAACAAACCTTAATTCCTCATTATGTGTCCTAATACAAAGATGGAAAATAAATAGGTAAGGAAAAATAAAACATAATTGAACTTAATTATGTAGTGTTCAATGAACCCCAAAACACAAATCACTTGGGGAATAACTTAGTATTTGACAAGAATTGCTGGGAAAACTGGGAAATAGTCCAAATGAAATTAGGTTTAGATCAGTGAAAAATTCAAAATGGGTATGTAACCTCTGAATAGTAAGCTATGTAGTTAAAAACAAAAACAAGGGCAACAACGCTAGAAGAGAACCAGAGAACCTTTTTAAACTTTGGCTAGGATGTGACTTTTATTTTTAATTTTTGCTTTTGTTTCTTTTTTAATTATTCATTTAGTATTTTATTCCCCCCCATTACATGTAAAAACAATTTTTAACATTTGTTTTTAAAATTTTGAATTCCAAATTTTCTCACCCTCTCTTTTTCCCCATCATTAAGAAGGCAAATGATTTAATGTAAGTTACACATGTGTAGTCATGCAAATATTTGTCATGTTGTAAAAGAAAACAGACCAAATAACCCCCAAGGAAAGTAAAAAAAAGTAAAAAAAAATGCTGTGGTCTGTATTCAGACCCCATCAGTTCTCTTGGATCATTGTATTGCTGAGAATAGCTGTCTTTCACAGTTAATTATCTTACAATATTGCTGTTACTGTGTACAATGTTCTCTTGGTTCTACTTATTTCCCTTTGCTTCAGTTCATGTAAGTCTTTCCAGGTTTTTCTGAGAGCAACCTGCTTATCAGTTCTTGTAGCACGGGCAGTATCCCATTGCAGTCATATATCACAACTTGTTTAGCCATTCCCAATTGATGGACATCCTCTCAATTTCCAATTTTTTGCCACCAGAAAAGAGGTGATAGAAATATTTTTGTACATACAAGTGCTTTTCCTTTTTTTAAAATCTCTCTTGGGATGTAGACCTATGAGTGGTATTGCTGGGTCAAAGTGTTTTCATGGTTTTATAGCTGTTTGGGCATAGTTCCAAATTGCTCTACTTAATGGTTGAATGAGTTCACAACTCCACCAATAGTGCATTAGTGTCTCAATTTTCCCACATCCCCTGCAACATTTGTCATTTTCTTTTTCTGACTGTTGGCTAATCTAATAGGTAGTGAGATAGTAACTCATAATTTTAAAATTTTCATTTCTCCAATCAGTAGTGATTTAGGGCATTAAAAATTTTTTTATAAGTTTTTAAATTTTTAATTTATTTTTATTTGTTTTGCTTTTTTTTGGAGGAGGGAAGGTAGGGCAATTGGGGTTAAGTAACTTGCCCAAGGTCACATGGCCAGTTTTGTGTTCAGTGTCCATAGAGCATTTTTTCATATGACTATAGATAGCTTTGATTACTTCATCTGAAAATTGACCATTTATCAATTGGGGAATGGTTTTTATTTTTATAAATTTGGCTCAGTTCTCTATATATTTGAGAAATGAGACCTCTATCAGAGAAAATTAAATTTTTCACAGTTATGATTGCCACAGTTGTATTTCTTCCCTTCATCCTTCATCCTTTCCCTCTGCCCTGTTTATTCTGTTTTCTCTCTCCTTTCATCCTTTCCTTCCTCAAAAGTGTTTTGCTTCTGACTACTGCCACCCCCAATCTGCCCTCCCTTCTATCAGCTCCAAATCACCGCCCCCTCCCTTTTATCCCTTTCACCTCTTACTTTTCTATAGGTAAGATAGATTTCTGTACCCCACTGAGTGTGTATGTTATTCCCTCTTTGAGCCAATTCTGATGAGAGTAAGGTTCAGTCCTTCTTTACCCATCTCCCCTATCTTTCCTTTCACTATAAAAGCTCTTTTCTTGCCCCTTTTATGTGAGATAATTTACCCCATTCTACCTCTGCCTTTCCCTTTCTCCCAGTGCATTCTTCTTTCTCACCACTTAATTTTACATTTTTAGATATCATCCCATCATATTCAACTCATACCTGTGCCCTCTGTCTATATATATTCCTTCTAACTGCCGTAATAATGAGAACATTCTTATGACCTACAAGTATCATCTTCCCATGTAAGAATGTTAATACTAGGACATGACTTCTTAACCAGGCAGGGAGAGATGATCATAAATATGTAACAGATAATTTTGATCATAAGAAATTGAAAATCTTTTTTATAAGCACAGGTAATAAGAGAAAGAAGATGAACAAAATTAATAAAGGCAAGAAGGAAAACAGTGGACTTGGGGGAAAACCTTGGTATTAGATATCTCTCATAAGAGTCTGAAAGCTCAGATATATGTGACCAACAGAAATATCTAAAAACAACAATTTCCTAATAGGTAAGTGGTTGAAGGATATGAATGAACAGTTCTCAAAAGAAGAATTGGAAACCAGTAACTATAGGAATGAATTCTCCAATTTTCTTTTTCAGTATTATCTCAGTTATTTCTCAATAAGAGAAATGAGAAAACAAATCTGAGGTTTTACCTCATAACTCAACAAATTGAAGAAATTAAAGACTGGGGGAATAGTGTTGGAGGAGTTTGAAAAGACGGTCACACTAATGTTCTCTTTATTGAGTTGTTAATTGGATCAGTTTTAGAAAGAAACATGGAATTATATGAAAAGGACAGCTAAAATATTCCTTTCCTTTGATCCCACAGATACTGTTGCTAGTGATTCACCTTGAAGGTGGTCAGTGATAAAAAGAAAGGTATCATGTAGCAGGATATTGATAGCAGTACTGTACTCCTTTTAGCAAATAACTGGAAATGGAGTATGTCCATCAGTTGGGCATTGACTGAGCAAGTTGTGGTACATGAATGTAATAGAATATTACTGTGCTTTAAAAAAAATTTTGAATATCACAAATACAGAAAATCATCAAAAGAGCTGCAACAGTGAAGTAAGTAGAACCAGGAAAGTAAACACAATGATTATAGCCATGCAAATGGCAAGAACAGCCTCAAAGAGAACTATCAAAACTGAATGCTGTGAGGTTCTAATGACCAAACCACTCTAAAGAAGAGAGATGAGAAAGTGCCTCCTCCTCCCCCACTTTGTTTGTGCAGAGGTTGGGGGCTATAGGTGTGGAACACAGAATATATGGAATGGTCAGGTTTTTGCTAAATGTTGTTTTTGGATTTTTTTTTCCTTTGTTATAGAGCAATGGTTCTCAACCTGTGCATTATGTACAATTTGTAACAATGAAAATACATCCTGCATATCAGATATTTACATTACAATTCATAACATTAGCAAAATTACAGTTATGAAGTAGCAACGAAAATAATTTTATGCTTGGGGGTCACCGCAACATGAGGAACTGTATTAAAGGGTCACGGCATTAGGAAGGTTGAGAACCACTGTTATAGAGGATGCATAAGTTATACATTAATAAATGTAGGTGATATAAAAAACAAAAGATGTCAATACAGTTTTATTTTCAGAAGTTACAGGTAAGTGAATTTCATTTCAGTGAACTTGCTAAGCACCTGCTGTGTGCAAAAGTGCTCCATCCCTGATGGCAAGGAGTTATACAGATCAATAGTTTCATAATCTAATTCCTCTTAGTAGAAGGAAAAAATCCTAACAATTCTAGCTGCCAAAAATGGAGTGAACCACATCGTGAGTTAGAGAGTTCCTGATCACCATCGGAAGTATTAAAGATGAAGCTGGATGGTCACTTGTCTGGGATTCAGGGATCTTGTAAAAAGAAAGGGAAAGGAGCCAGCGTTCATTAAGTACCTACTCTTGTGCCAGGCACTGTGCAGTGTTACCTCGACAACACTGAGAAGTCAGTGCTGTTGTCATCCCCGTTTTACAGAAGAGGAGACTGAGGCTGAAAGAGGTTACGTGATGTGCCTAGGGTCATTCAAGCCAGATTTGAACTCTGGTCTTACTGATTCTAGGCCCAAACCTTTGTCCGCTGCATCGCATAACTACCTAAAGGGAATTCGTATTTTAGTTTTAAGACTGGGTCCAACTCTGATCAGTGATTCTCTGAGATCATATATATGAAAGTGCCTTGTAAATTGCAAAGCATTTTATAAAGGTAAATTATTGAACATTTGTTTAATTCCTATATGTATTTTATTGCTTTACCTTCATTTATTTTCATAATAGCTTATCATTAAGTCTTTTTACAAGTTGTCCTCAGTTAAATTGAATAAATATAATACTGTTATACAGGGCATATCTAATGAGGTTTTATTGTGTAAAATTTTTGTTTGTATTTTACGCTCGGGACTTTTTTGGGGTTATAGGCATGTTGATTTGCTGACAGAGCATGAAAAGACTGTATCTCTTTATTTTTAATTTACATATTACATATCTTTTTTATTTACCTTTATGATATTTTTCTTAGCCTGTTAAAAGATCGTGAGTTTTAGTCATTCTTCTGACTGTTGTATTGTCTTTCACAGTAAATCAGGAGGAATTCATCGCTATTATGACTGGAGACATTTAAAGAATCGCAAGAAAAAAGTGAACTTAAAAACAGGATCAGTGGCTCTACATGTTGGAGTTAATCACCTTGTAGTCTGTTTCACACCTGGAGCCATGCAAAAAAACCAACACCAAGTTAGTTTTTCCAGAAGGACCAAAATAAATACTTTATTGTAATGAAATTTCATTATTTTATATATCTTTAAGTTTCCTAGATGACAAAAATGTTAAGTTATTAAAATGTTTGAGTACTAGTCCATTTGTATTATAACTTTATATACAGTTTTAAACTTAAATCATGTTACAGGAATTGTTTTTGAAGTTGTTTATTTTAGTTGTGACCTTAGTTTTAATGTAAAAAATTTCTAGACTTTCATTTTAATAAAAGATTTATTTTATTAATATTTATAACTTGTTTTGATTTGTGTTTAAGACCCAAGTATAGTTTTTAAAAATTATGTTTGAACTTATCCATGTATCCTTTCATCAGAATGATTAAATTTTAAGTCCTTTATTGATGATTGGCTATTAGCTTCTAGTACCTTATGGGCGCACCATTAAATGTTTGTTGATAACAAATTGTCTTTAAACTAAAACATCTCATATCCATATGAGTCTACAATTTAAAATGTAGTAGAGTTTTATTTTTATATCCAGGTGATGTAATGTTTTTCTCATACTCACCTTTTAGGTTGGGAATGACTACCTTGTATTGCCTCTAGCAAGGATAAGGACTTTCCCCTGTGTACTCTTGGTCTCGTCCAGCTTTTTTTCCTATCTTTGTTGTTTTTAGTGCCATTACTACTTCTACAGGCACATTAAGGACTGATATTAGAATCTAAGCACAATAGTTTCACTGTTATTACTGCTGAAAAGTTTGTTATTTAAAAAAAACAAACAATTTTTTACAGAACTCCATATTTCATCTTTTTGTTATCTTTCCAGTTTCATCCTTAAATGGCCTTGGGATGACTTTGTTTAGTTGGTCCTTAAACTAAACTTTCTGGTTTTTCCCTTCTTTGCTTTCACTACTTCATGAGGTGATAACTATTTAAAAGTTTTTTTTCCCCCACTGTCTTTCTCCATTAGATTTTACAAACAAGCTTTTATTCTAAATTCTTATTATTCTTGGATGTTATATTTCTCTCCTTGTAAAGTGAGTTAAGTGTTTGCTGACTAAGGCAAACCTCAGGCTTTTTTGGTCACCTTTACTGTGGCTGCTGATTTACGTTAGTTAAGGTTCTATATGGAATTATTTTAATTAGTATTAATGTTATTTTTCTCATTCACTTTCCATATAACCAGTAACTTGGTTAAAGAGATTGGCTTGGAATTATTTTATTTACCTGCCATATTTCTAATTTCATTTTTATTCTAGCATTTGTGATAATTTTAACACTTTAACAAGTCAGTGGTTACTGTTATATCAATAATGATTTGTTTGCCTGTTAAAATATAAATAATTTTTTGTGATGTTTTGTGAGACTATAAAGAGAAAGGGAAGGGAGCAAGCATTTATTAAGTACCTACTCTTTCTTTGATGTTCTTCACGTCCAATGCCTTTTGATTCTTCAACAAAAGATGGTGTTCATAACAAGAGACATAATCTATATAGCCTGTAAGTCTTTGGACTATCTTACTCCTTGTTCCTGAGCCATATTCCAATATAATTCATCCCCAACTCTTCCTAACATTGCATTTAAGGCACAGAGTATCAAAGTACAAATATCTATATCCTTAGATACAGATAGAATATATGTATACATATATACTTAATTTAGAATTTTTTTACTGAATTCTAAAGAGAGTCTATCAATTCATAAGCTGCAGTTGACATTAAAAAAACCTTACTTGCTTTATCTTATTCCAATATGTCTCCTTAAGGGGTGAGGACTATTTGATTCTTGTGTTTGCATTCACATCTCCCTACATAGTGCCTGATACATAGCAAGAATTTTATATTTTTAAATGCTTTTGTAATCTGCCCTGCTCACAGCTCATTCTTTCTTCCATTGAACAGCAACAACGAGAAGAACAGAAATAAGCATACAAAGTTCAGTAAAATAAACTCCCACATTGACTGTGCCCTAAAATCTATGTTTCTTCCTGTGTTTTTTTAAGTTTGTTACCTCTGTTAGGAGGTGAGTGGCCTGTTTCATCTTTAGTCTTTTGGTGTCGTGGTTTGTCATTGTGTTAATCAGAGTTCTAAGGTCTTTCAGCTCTGTTTTTCTTTTTAATGCCATTGTATAAATTATTCTATTTCTGTTCATTTGCTCTGCATCAGTTCTTTTAAGTCTTCCCAGTTTCCTCTGAAAGTAGTCATTTCGTCATATCTTATGGCAGAATCATTTCATTTGAAGTACTGTACATTACAAAATCAGATGGATATTCATATGCCAAGATAGAAATTAGCTTTAAATCAGAAAATGTCAGAATTGGAAGAAACCTTACATCTTGTCCAGTTTCCTCCTACTTCTTTTCCTCTATCTTAAAAATGAGGAATCTTAGGCCCAAATAGAGATTTCCCTAAAGCTGTAGTTATTGTGAACAATACTCCATACATACTGTAATTTGAGATGAAATACCCTGTGTAGTGATATTTCTTGTAGCCTTTGAACTCACTGATCCTTTTGCCATTCCAAGGAATACTTGTCAGCTACAGACAGTTTCCTTCTATCTTATGGCTTCATTTAGAGTGAGAATATAAAGATGGACATGCTCCAGTTTTTCTGGTACTGTGTCTTTGTCACTGAGTTCATTGGATGAGAATCTCACATTTAAAGTACCAGTAGTCAAGTCATGGTTTAGAGAAGAGGGTGCCAGACAGGCCCTTGGTAACTTTGGAGAGAGCAGTTAGGAGTGGTAAGGTTGGAAGCCAGATAGCAAAGAGCAAGAAGAGGAGGAGAGGAAATATGCATATATATTATACCTTTGCAGTTACACACACACATATATGTGTGTGTATTACAAGATAATTTTTTTTAAATGGATGAGGAGAAGGCACTAGCTCCTTGGCTTTATAGATGGCTTATCTATACCCACAACTTTTGTAATGAAAGACTGGCAATGAGGTCACTCATAGGCCAGGAATGTAAGATGTAAGCAGGTGGCAAGTAAAAATTAAGGTGCCATTCATTCCATCCACGGCCTCAGTTCGTGGCATTTCTTACCTCTTCTGAGCTCTTTAACTTGAAAACGTGCTACATTAGTGAATGTGCAGATTAACATTTACTTGACTTTTGCTTATTCATGTATCTTGTATTCTTGAGAAGGATCAGCAGTCTAGCACAGGGGGCTAAAAAAGGTTCCCATTACAGTTTTGTTCAGCTCTGATTGTCCTTGCCCCCTTACCTAGCCATAACTACAGGGTCTGCCAATTTAATGTTTGACCTGTTACTAACCTAAAATCCTCTGCCTCCAGATGTGCAAAGCATCTTCCACACCGGGCTGTGGAGCATTGATAGAGGATCCATTACAAATTTATGCTGCACAACCTTAACTGGGTCTTTTTCTTGATTTTCAAGTTTCTTCCTTCTGTTCGTGTTAGTTTCCTAGATCAGATCACTCCTGACAGTAGTTGATCTTTTTCCCAAGCTGCAAGGTTCTCCATCCCCAAACTCACAATCATTTATCCTCTAATTTCAGTAAGAAGATTGAGGTCATTAATATTAGTGAGCTTCCTTTGCTCCTCTTCTTGATTCTTCATGACTTCCCAGCGTCATTACCTCCATTTTTTCTTTCTCTGTGGCATTAGCAGCATTTTTTCTTGCTAGGGCTGCAGAAATAGGAGCTTATGGCCTGGTACAGGCACCCCTTCTGCTGTCTCCCCAGTTTAGCCATTTTACCCTCCATTCTAGGTATGTCAGTTTTGTTTTTGAAAAAAAGAGTTCCCAGTTTGCTTTAAAACTTTTTTGAATTGAAGAGGCAGTATGGCATTATGGATCTCTAGACTTGAAGTTAGAAAGTCCTGGATTTGAATCCTGCCCCAGAAGCTTAATAGCTTTATCACTCTGGACTAGTCCCAATCTCACAAAGTCTTCGTTCCTCATCTGTCAAATGATGAGGTTTTGGACGAGATGACCTCTAGGGTCCCTTCCAGCTCTAACTATGATTCTTTTATTTTCCTCATCTAGTATTTGGTCTGATTTCCTAAGCAGGGGCAGATTTCCAGATTCCTGGAAGCAGGAGTTGGGATGTATACCCAGATAAGGCAGATAAGAATCTTCATCTCCCATCTGTCTTTCTTCAAAGACAAAAATAGCCTCTGAGAGTAGAATAAGAGAAAAATATGGGGTAATTAACCAAATCGTGTGGGTCTTTTTATGCCCTTACACGAATTGGAAGTGAAATCAGTATGACCTGAGCTTACCAGAAAACTGCCAATAGTTAGACAGCTTGAGTCAGAGCCTTCTGGGGCACTTGGGGGGTAACTTCCCTGGGTTTTGGGAAAACAGCCTAACCTTCATGATAAAGGGGAACTCTGGCCCATCACGTTAGTTCTTGTTGATAATTTTTGTGCAGCTAACGGATACCCATTACGAGCCATTTGGGTGATCTGTAATTTTGATTTTTCTGAGGTCATGGGAAAAAACGGTGTTGTGAAGAGGACCCACCCCTCATTTATTTTTTGGCCTGGTCCCTAAAGTGCAATTTAACTGACGTTATCAGATTCAGTCTCTTTAACATTCAGTTCAGGTTCCTGACCTTGGTTAAACTTCACTGAGCCACAGCTTTTTCATCTGTAAAATGAGGGGATTGAACTAGATCAGGAATTCTAGCCTTTTATGTATCATGGACCCTTTTCCAGAATAATGTTTTTAAATGCACAAATACATAAGAAAATAAAGGAAAGCAATTACAATGAAATACAGTTATCAAAATAGTAAAAAACAAATTTGCAGATTCCAGGTTTAAGGACCCCTGAACTAGATGATTTTTTTTTCCAAATCATTCGCGAGTAAATTACAGAAATAACCAGGGGCCCTTTGATGTTTATTTGGCTCCACATGAGGTTATTTATTTACTTCTTCATATTTTGCCAACGAGTAAACTGTGAGGAAATAGATGGTGGTGCCTTCTGTATGGCATAAGCTGAGGGAGAGAATTTAGCATGCTTTTCCACCTAATTACATATATTTTAAATTTAAAAATAGCTAAGTGTAAATATTAACTCGTATTATTAACATATGTATTATATTTAAATAAGACATACAGTTGGAGAATGATGAAAAGAAATACAGATCCTTGGATAGATGGGTCCCCTTTGTCACTAATTTTCAAATGTTTAAAATGACCAACTTAGTTGTACTGCCCAGGGGCAGTAGCAATGCTCTTTGTCCAGAACCCTGTGTTCTGTTGGGTTTTAGTTTTTTGGTGTGTCTCAGCTGATGACTAGCAGCTCGCGATTTCTGCTAGCTTTCTGGGATTATCTGAAGCCAACACAGCCTGCACAGGAAAGGCCATGAGGACTTCTCTGTCTTGGCTTCTGCTTCTCTCCCTTTCCAGTAATAGAACATGATTAAAAAGAGGACTTACTAAGAGTACTACAAGGAAGCACTGTATCTGGCATTTGTCTAGAGCTCTGCATTTAGAAAAGCACCTTACCTGAATTTTCTCATTTGATGATTATTATTATCATTTGCTTTTTGGAGGGGGAAAGGCAGGGCAGTTGGGGTTAAGTGACTTGCCCAAGGTCACACAGCTAGTAAGTGTTAAGTGTCTGAGGTTGCATTTGAACTCAGGTCCTCCTGACTCCAGAACTGGTTCTCTCTTCACTGTGACAAGTATCTGCCCCTCATTTGATTACTACCACAACAATGTGAGGCAGGTATTTGAGGTTTGGTGGCAGCAGCAGTGGCAGTGAGTGTTATAAAACAAATATTGTTTCAGATTATAAAGATTTTTAAGTCAATCTTTTTCCTCAGTATCAACTCCAAGCTACTTGTCTTAGTGAGCTTCTGGACTCTAGTTAGCTCACTTCTACTCACTTTCTTTTTGCTGGTCTTAGCTTTGTTACAAACTTAGTTCTTTTCCCCTTGCAACCTTCTTGGCTGGCCAAGGCTGCTGTTCTCAGCCGTCTATAATTTGCTTCTCTACCTTTCAATTATGGGGTGTGGCAGAGCTTAGGCAAGAACTTCCTCCTATAATCACCCGGCTTAGGATACCTCACCCCTAACCCACTTGATATGGCTTGGGAAAGGCTAGCCTGTTTTCCCAAAGTGCCAACAAGTAAGGACTCTTCTCTTTTTATTTCTCAAAACTTCCATGACTACTGAAACTATTCTCTGTCTTACCCAGAAACCTTTATTCCCTGAGTCCTTTGTGAAATTCTTGCCTTCAGTGATCTCTGTTTGATCTAGTAGCCTCAAATTCCACTGATTGGATCTGTTTGCCTGGTTCTGCTCTTTATAGTCCAGTTTTACATCTACAAATGCCATAAGAGCCTGAAGATCTACACCCTTCACAGCATGTATTTCCAGACTTATTGACTCTAGTTATGAATTGGTGTTACCAGTTGGTTCCATTTCTTGTTCCCATTAGCTAAGTTATTCTGGCAAACATATTGAAGGACCAGTGAGAACAAAGACCTTTTTTTCTGCCTCCTAGATAGGGATCCACTTATTTCCCCACCTCTGGATAAGTGGTTCCTCCACTTAGGGGTAGAACCTACAGAATATGTTATAGTAATTCCAGTGACAAAAATTGCATGGATTGATAGTAATAAATACTCTTACCCTCTCCCCCCCTCAATAATCAGGTAAAACCATTTCACCACCTAATGTAATTTAGCCTTAGTCTCCCCTTTTATTTTTGTGAAAGAGAACCAACTTTCTCACACTAACTGCTGGCTTTATTACTAACTTTAAAACAATGGTAAAATTTACTTGGCAGCCATTATATTTACAAGATTAGATATTTACTTGCTCACTATTAGGACCTGGGCTCACCTTTCATATGTACTAGACTGAAACTTTTAAACACCTTTAGCAGAGCATATTGTTTAAAAAGAGTATATGAAATGAAATCTAAAATGAAACAATTATTTAAGAAATGAGTTTGTTGACCATGCCAGTGAATAGCCTTGTGGCCTTGAACAATTCAAATTTCTCTGGGTACATATGCCAAGTGTTTTAATTCTAAAATAAAGGAGTTGGGATTTCTAAGGTCCCTTCCAGCCCAACAAAAAGTTAATCTTTTAAAATTAAGCATTCATTTATCTTATCTACTTATACCTCCACCAAAATCCTGCTCTACCATCACATCCTGAAGTGGGG
Organism: Pseudochirops cupreus; assembly: GCA_028627135.1. Taxonomy (NCBI): domain Eukaryota; kingdom Metazoa; phylum Chordata; class Mammalia; order Diprotodontia; family Pseudocheiridae; genus Pseudochirops; species Pseudochirops cupreus. Next base: position 235,582,960 of record CM053580.1, on the reverse strand, counting down.
GTGATCCTGGCACCCCAAAGATTTTGCTAGTCTCATAAGCTAGAAAAGTTTGGGTATATCTCAAAATTATCTTAATTTTTTTCACTTTTCATAAACTTTATTGTTCATTTCAGTAAATTTCAACATGAAATATGTGAATAATGACAGACCTATAGAATTTACCACAAACTAAGTCCTCTTAGTTTTCTTTCTATACACAGTGGTAGTAATAATAGACAACTACAGGATAAGGAGGCCTTAGAGGAGATCTAATCTGACCCCTTCCCTTTTTTATTACAGATGAAGAAGCTAAGGCAGAGGCATATTGTATGACCTTGCATGAGATCTCATGGCTCGTTTCAGAACTCGCCCTAGAACCCAGGTCACAGAAGTTTCAAGCTAGAAGGGGCCTTAGAGATCGTCATCTAGTCCATTTCTCTTGTAGATGAGTATTCTGAAGTTCAGAGAGTGAGGGGACTTGTCTGAAGTCACACAGCTGGTTGGCAGGTAGGTGTTGCAGAATGCTGGACCTGGAGATTCAGACTCAGGTGCTCATTACCTGTGTGACAAGTCACTTCACATCTGCCTACATCAGTTTCTTGAACTGTTGGATGGGGTAAAATAGCACCTGTCTCCCAGGGTTGTTGTTGTCTTAGGTTCTTGAAGAGGACCATGACATCAGGGAGGTGATTCCATGACATGCAAGTCAATTGGATATAAGTGAGGGAGGGCTGTGCAGAGTCATCTGTGCTAATGACACACTTCTCTTACCTTCTGTGTGACCACACTTATTCTGAATTACTGAAATGACTAATGGCTTTTCCCCTGTTCTTCTAGGTTTCTGTAACTGTTCTTCTACTTTAAGTACTTTTCATGTTTGGAAGTGAATTTTTGACAAATTAGAAAAACCAAGCAATTTTTTAGGGATCTGTGTCTCTGTCTCTTTAACAACTTCACCGTATCCCATTCATATCAGCTGGCCAAAAGAAAAATCACTGGGGAGTTTGGCAGCATCAGAATATTGGCCAGGAAATGCTGCTTTAGGTTCTTCAGCTTTTGTTCCCCTTTGAAGTAAGCTATTCTCCCTGACCCACAGGTATACTTCTTGTACCCTTTCCTGTTCACTCACCTGCCAGTTAAAAGCATCGTTACCGTACGGTGACTGACTAGTAATGGGGTGAATTGATGTTTAGATGATACATTGTCCAGTGAAAACTATTTCACCTGAACATAAAAGAGAAAGATAACAGTCCTTTCTGATCAATACTCCATCTAAAAAGCCTCAAATCCAGAACTACGGAGTATTCTACTCTGTTGTAATTAAAGTTCCTTTTTGTTTTGAAGTGTCTTGCTTGGCCCCTCTCTTCTTGGAGAGGTAAGTGATAGGCTATCATCTTTTTTGTACTTTTGCATAGTGGGTTTTCATGGGGATTTGGGGTAGGTACTGCTTTTTCTCCATGTCTGTGCCCAGGCATATGTGAAGTGACTCTCTTTTCCTGATTGTGCCCTTCAACCTGATGCAATCTTTGCCTCTTCGATCTCTTTAGGCTCCTCAATTTGGTGAATTGCCACCTCTCTCATGTCCCTAATAAAAAATCTACTACACTGTTCAGATGCAGTTGATTTGACACATCACCAGTTGGGTAAAGAAAGATATGAAAACACCTTGTTGGGACTTTTGCCTGTTTTCTTGCTTATTTGCCAGCTGGCCTGCTTTCTCCTTTAAACCTATTATTCAAATGCACAGTGACCTAAGGGATGGGGAAAAAGTTTAAATACTGCAGCTCTGCTCTAAGTAAAATGCTTGAATCTTTTGCTCTCCTTGCCTAGGCCATTTTTTTCCCTTCTCTTTTTGAAATGGTCCTAGTATTTTGTTAAAATTGTCAGCAGAGAAGAGCATGGATCTGTTAGGCATATGCACAAGAAAACTGAATTTTAAGAAATAGGATTGAGCAGATTTTCTAGAAATGAAAATGTTACATATTTTTGTAAGTTGTCATTTTAAAGAAACTCAGGAGGAAAAAAAAAGGATTCAAAAGTGAAACTAGATCTTTCTTTAGTTTTATACTATGTTGTATATTTAGGGTTGGAAGCTTTTTTGGAATGGTTTAGTATTAACCAGTCTTTTATATTTTATACACACACTTAACTCCCAATCACGGTGGCTGTCATTGATTGGCCAACTGTAAGTCCCAGACCAAGCCCTGGTTGGTCATTGGGCCCTGATTGGGTCAGCATGTTGTGAGGATAAAATAAAATAATAAAATAAAACCATAAAGTACTATAAAAATGTAGCAGCAGAACAAGGGCTACAACCTAGTTCTGATTCTCAGTCTCTTGCTATTTGCCCTATACCACACTTTCACCTATAAATTTCATTTTTATGCCTGCTTCATTTTCAGGTGTATTTTTTTTTTTTTTTTTGCTTTTTGGAGGGGGAAGGCAGGGCAATTGGGGTTGTGACTTGCCCAAGGTCACATGGCCAGTAAATGTTAAGTGTCTGAGGTCAAATTTGAACTCGGGTCCTCCTGACTCCAGGGCTGGTGCTCTATTCACTGTGCCACCTAGCTGCCTCAAGTGTACTTTTTTAAAAGGAATAAACTTGTATTAAGGCTTTGGTAAGGACAACAAAGCAACTCATATAATCTAAAAGCAAATGTTTCTTTTCCCCTATAAAAGATGACTTTCTTTCCCTTGACTTTATTGTTGTTGTTCTGCTTTTTCATTTTTTAAAATCCAAAATCTTTGAATTAGGTGTTTCCTAATCCCTCTTGAGTAGCCAAATTCAGGATCAACCCTCATTCTTTTCCCAAAGTAGCATATTGATTCATTCTCAATCTAATATTTGTGTTCTACAATCCTTAGGGTGGAGGGAGATGATGAGGAATTATCAGGTCCTTGTATGACCTAATTTATGTAAATTGCTTCTAATGTGTATCTATATATGCTACAGTTTTTGAGGTTTTTAAGAAATTGGACATCTGAAAATTAAAAAAAACCCATCAGGAAATATTTATTGAACCCCAACTTAGTGTGACAGACTGGGCCACATCCTGTGTGGGGATACAAAGAATTGTGTGACAGATTCCCTACTCTCAAAGGATCTGTAGAAACAAGATATACATATATGAAGATCAAATAATATTATAAAGCAGTACACTGGTGAATGAAGAAAGGGAGAGAAGGTGTGTGGTAATCTGGAGGTAGGAGAACACTTGGTGGGAGTTTGGGCTAAGAAAATGAAAATTGAGAAGGTTTGCTCAAGAGTTTTTTCCTGGATGGCCTGGAAGATATAAGACAAAGAAGGAAAAATTACCACTGGGGTCTTGGTAAAGTGCTTTAGAAACTGAGGCTTAGAAAATTGTAACTGTCAATGCATTAGGAATCCATTATAAGACTGAGTGGAGGGGCTTGATCAAAGTGGTGATTGGGAAAGACAACTTTGACTGAGGAAATAAAAATTTGAAGCAATTTTCCTAAAATGCAAACAAGCCCAATCATATCAATCATTTCATTCAATAAACTTCAGTGGCTTCCTATTGCCTTGAAGAGCAAATACAAAATTCTCTGGCATTCAAAACCCTTCATAATCTAGCCCCACTCCTAATCTTTCCAATCTTCTTACATTGTACTCCCTGCCACACATTTTTCAGTACGATGACACTGGCCAATCTTGGCTGGTCCATGAAAAAGACACTCCGTCTCTAGACTCCAGAAATCCTGTTTGTCCCAAATGCCTGGACTGTGCTCCCTTTACGGTTCCAATTACTGACTTCCCTTGCTTCCTTTATATCCCAACTAAAATCTCGTCTTCTACAGGAAGCCTTTTCTAACCCTTCTGAATTCAAGGGCCTTCCGCCTGTCAATTATTTCCTTATTTATCCTGTACATGGGGGCAACTAGGTGGAGCAGTAGAGAGAGTGCTGACCCTGTAGTCAGGAAGACTCATCTTCATGAGTTCAAAAATGACTTCAGACACCAGTTGTGTGACCCTGGGCAGCTCACTTCACCCTGATTGCTTCAGTTTCCTCATCTGTAAAATGAGCTGGAGAAGGAAATGGCAAACCACTCCCAGTATCTCTTTTGTCAGGAAAATCCCAAATGGGGTCATGAAGAGTCAGATACGACTGGACAACAAATTTATTCCGTACATATTTTGTTTCCTGTTTGCTTGCGTGTTGTCTCCCTAATTAGACTGTAAGCTCCTTGAGGGCAGGGACTTTTGCCTCTTTTTGTATCCTTAGGCTCAGCAGAATGCCTGGCACATAATAGTAGGCAAACTTAGTAAATGTTTATTGGTTGATTGGATGCTGGAGGCAGAGACTTTTGGAATAAGAGAATGGTGGTAATACAGTTCAGACTGTGTTGTGAGCTGAAACTTTCGTCAGATCTTATAGTGGTTGGCCCACGCTGAAATTTCCAGGAGTTCTTTTCTATTCTAGACTTTCTGGGAGTTAATTGCTAAGGATGGTGGAATGCTTTTCATCATTGGGTTATGAAACCAAAGGAAGTCCCTTAAAGATCAAAAGGAAGTATTTAAAATTCTTAGAATATTCCCACCTCACGTGAAAGGAAAATCTGCAACAGCTCAATTGGGTAGTTTTGCTACAATGCCAAAAATAAATAAGAAGGTAGTAGAAATGTTCAGAGATTCAGAAATAAATATGCTACTGGTTCATTTGCTGAGGGAGCAAAATCAAAGGCAAGTGATGTCTGCAATTGGTTAATTATAGAAAGATCCTTCAAAATGAATAATACATAATTTCTAGAGAATTCACAAGTAGGTTTTCATGGTTTAGTAATTTATTTACTCCTAAAAACAGGAATAAATAGGTAAAATCTTAAACATAGTTGATATTATTATGTGCTGCTTTTCAGATAACTCATCCTTATTTCATTGAAACGGGGATTCTGAGCTCAAACTGTACCAAGTGCTTATACTCAACAGAGTGGGGTACAGACTCTTCAAGGGTTTTGTACCTGAGTGTGCTTCAACACAGCTGTATCTGGAATGGGAGCCCTTGATATTTCCAGACAATTTTGAGCATTTTTACCAGTGCCTAATTCAGCAAAAAAGGCAGCCACTCTTCTGATCTTTTTCAGACAAAACGATCAGGTTCTGGGCAAGTCCCACATTTACCCCAGCAGTTACGCACTTCACCTTGCTTAGTGGAAATGGTGGGGAAATGCAGAGCTGTGCCTTGGTCCTCAAAGAGCGGACAACTCCCTGTGTCTCAGCTCTACCATTATGTTTTTGTTGGCCACACCATTTTATCAGTTTAGGTGGCGTAATTGGTAGGGATTTACTCAAGCAATGTTGACTCTGGGCCCCCAGCTGTGGAGATCCTGCCTCTTCTCTGAACTTGCTGTATCTCAGTGACCCTTGACTTATAATGACGTCATTCTATACAACACACGCATCTATATGAAATATATACACACATATATATGTGTGTGCATGTTCATAGATATGCTATATATATATCTGTTTCTTCAAATAGAAGGATGACTTTTTCTGTTCAGTGAAAGATTAGAAAAATATGCTATCGTGGGAGTCTTTAAAATATTTTTACACCACAATGGCTCACAATTTATTCTTTATTTTATATTCCTAGAGGATGTTTTTGTTTACCACAATTAAGAGTTTCTTTTTTTTTTCTGGTTCACTGAATTTATTATCCTAGTGTGAAAATCTTCATAGGAAATTATAGATTGTGATGGTTTTATGTATTGAGTCCATGCTCCTGTGCTCTGAGGAAGCTTGCCTTGTTAGTAATAAGGTCTTCTGGGAAAGGGTCATTTTGGGGGCAATTCCACTGTTAAAAAGTACTTTGTTTTTTTTTAATTGACCAGGTTCTCTTATAGCAGCATAAACTTTTTTTCTCACTCCTTCACATTAGGTGTAATATTGTTTTTTTATGTACTGTGAAAATTGTTTTCTTATGGACATCTTCCCAAAATATCTCTTTCATCTGCCCCCTTCTTTCCACTCACCCGGTCACCACACTAGTTCAGTCCTTCATCATCTATTTTCTGGACCATTTCAGTAGCCTCCTAGGTGGTCTCCCTGACTCCAGTCTTTCTCTTTTACAGTCCATCTTCCACATAATGGTCAAATAGTTCTTCCTAAAGCACATTTCTGAGATTCTTACTCCTTTTCCCCAGAGCTCCAGACACTTTCTACTTCTTCTATTGGAAAAAAAAGAAAACTTCTCTGACATATACAGCCCTATACAGTATGGATCCAGCCTATCTTGTGTATTACACAATTACGCTATTACAGTCTATTGTATATTACCCAGTACTTCTCTCCACACACTCTGCACTCCAAGCATCTTGACCTCGCTGTTGTTCCTTGTACATGATATTATATCTCTTGTCTCTGTGTCTTTGCATAGGCTGCCCCTAATCCTTTACTTTTGCCTCATAGAATCCCTAGATTCCTTTAAAGCTCATCTCAAGTGCCATCTCTTAGCCACCTCCTGATCCTCTCAAATGTTAGTGTCTCTTTACAATTACTTTGCGTTTTAAAAATATTTCCTTGAATGGAAAGAAGGAAGGAAGGAAACAGGCATTTATTAAACACCTGATATATGCCAGGAACTGTACTAAATGCCTTACTAATATCTCATTTGTTTCTCACTGAAATCCTAGAAGATGGGTGTTATTGTTATTCTCATTTTAAAGCTGAGGAAATAAAGGCAGACAGAGGTAAGTGACTTGCCAGCATAACACAGTTAGTGTGTGGGTTTGGGATTTGAACTCTGGTCTTTCTGACTGCAGGCCTAGAACTCTAATCCACTGGGTCACTCAGCTGTGTACATGTGTATATGTTGTATGTGTCTCTTCTCCCTTTTGCCCAATAGAATGTAAGTTCTCAGTTGGGGAAGACTGTATTTTTTGTTTTCATTTCACTACCTGGAATAGTGCCTGGCACATAATAGACCCTTAAAAATACTTGTTGATAGATCGATTGACCATCATCTTCCTCCATTAGATAAAAATTAGATATAATTCATAGCCTTTGGTGCTTATGATGTAGTCAGCATTGGATTTTCTGCTTTCTGAATCACAACTAGAGATGCGTTTTAGTGCTATGTAGAATAGGCAGATCACCATTCACAGCTAGCATAAGGGCTCCAAATGCATTGTTTCCAGTTGTTGTTTTTGCAGGACTTATATTCAGGTAGCTCATAAAGGTAACGGGCAGAGTGTTGATGTTTTCCATGTTGTAGTGATTGCCAAGCAGTTCTACCTGTCCTTCATAGAACCCAGCCTTATCAGATAAATTAAAAAGGACCAATAGCAGGCCAGTATCATCTCAGCAACATAAATTTTCAGACCCACCTTTACATTATAGTTTATGAATTTATGAACATAAACTACATAGATATATCTCTTTTTCTATGGGCATAAACAATTTGAGAGCTATCTTCCTCAGTGACACTGACCGTCCTGCATTTTGTTGTGTTATATTTGTTTAATCCTGAATTGCCAAGCCTTACATGAATAATAATCAATTTCTCTGTTTTTCCTTTCTCTGTTTAACCTTCACTTAATACTTTATAAAATAGACCTTATTTCTGACAGCTCTCACAAATCCTGTCCTTTTTAAGGGAAGCCCACACCTGAGGTTTCAGACAGGCTAGAGGGCCCCCTAGAGCTATAGAAATGATGAGTTTCGTGAAAACAAGTTCCCTTGTAAAGTCAACCCATGAGTGTTCTAACCTTATTGCTTAATCAACCAACTCACCTTTTAAACTTCTAACTCTCTTAATTTGTGTCAAGGAGAATGTGTTTAATCTGACGGTTCAAAGTAGTATTACAGGTTAGAAAGAAAAATAGAAAAATAGGACAAAATATACTCTAGATCTCCACAAGGGGGCCCTCTTGCTGTGATTTTTAAAAATCTGAGTCTGATTTAGAAATGAAGAAATTTTGTATTACTAGATTAGATGGATTTTTCTTATGTCTTTTAATTTTTTAACAGCATGCATACCTCTTAAAAGTGCTGCCTTTGAAATCTATATAATAGTAATTTTAAAACTATGATTTTACTTTTGTATATTATAAATACTAATTAAATATTTGAAATAAGGCAATAAAGTATGAGATCTATTTGACTTCTAAGTTAAAAGGACTGTGCAATATAAATATAAAGAAAATATATGTACTTTTTTGGTGGATAATTTAAAAAAAAACTAATAGCATTTGGATTAATACATAGCACCGTTTTTTCTTTATTTTCCATTGGGTAGAGGATTTTAAGTTGTACCAATTTAGTACCAACTGATCTGGTGTCATTTCTGTCTCTACTTCCCTTCCAAATATGAGGTACAAAGGTTTATAGTATTGCTCTCCAGTAAGATCTAGAAAGTCTTTGAATATTGGCAAGCAGTATCGAGAGAAACCTACTGCCTAGGTAGGACTTCAGCTCAAGAGTTCAGATGTATTTCTGTTTTCTGAGCATCAGCTTAGTTGAATTTGGAGAGACTCATCACCAGAAGCTAGTCACTGAAAAAGGCAGAGATGGGCCAAAGACGGTAGTGCAGGGGTTTTTAACATGGGATGAGTCCATGACACTAATTGGCCCATGTATAGGTTCCATGGGGTCTGTGAACTTGGATGGAAAAAAATTGCATTTTTGTTTTCATTAACCCTTAACTGAAATGAAAGTATTTCCTTTGATTCTGAATCTAGGCATATTATTCTGAGAAGGGATCCTAGGCTTTACCATCTGGTCAAAGGGCTCTGGTGACACCAAAAATGTTTAAAAGACCTACAGTAGGGGAAATGCTCACACTGAAAAAAATCACAGATATTCTAAATACTTACAAAATATATTTCAGACATCCCACGTTGCCATAAGATTTACTGACACCACAGGTTCTTTGTCTAATATTGTTCTGTCTCATAGCTTTCTGTCTTTTCCTGATTACCTCACCCTCTCTTGGAGCTTTCAGCCTCTCATGAAAACCTTTTGCAGAGGTGATGGTGATTTTTAGGGCCTTTCCTGAGATATTTATGACTGCCTTTATTGATTGTAAGCATTGCCAGGAGTCAACAGATTACCTTTCTAAACAAAGTTCCTTCGAGTAAACTAGGTTGACATAATTAGGAAGGTGGCCTTTCTCTGTTTGTACATAGTTTTTGGTAAGCATCAAGTTTTGTTTTGTTGTAGATAAACTAGTATAGGGATGGGGATTAGACCTGGGATTTCCTTGGTATAAGGAGCTCCTAGGTGGATAAATTTCTACCACTGCAGGTTACAATCCTTGCCCAGTGTGACATAGCCAATGTATGTTAAAGGCAGGACTTGAACCCAGATTCTTCTGGTTTTGAGGCTGGCTCTTTATCCACTATATCACTCTGCCTCTTTGTGTGTAGACACAACTTAAAAAAATTCCAGTATCCTAAACAAATATCAAATGCATGTTTTAAAAATATTCAAATTTTTTTTGAAAAAAACTTTAATTTTTATCAAATCTCCAGCAAATCATCTTTAAATTATGACACACAAACTATATTTCAGTCAGAAAAAAAGAATTACCTTTGGATGATAACTGAAATCTAGACTGATGAAAGTAAATGATAAATTGGCCACACACTTTAAATTGCTATATATTCTGGGTAGGGCAACATGGATTCCCAAGCTATCTGATGTGGCCATGAGAAAGGTGGATGATGGAGAAGGATAGAAGGGATAATCCTTTTGTAATCCATTGTTCTTGTTTGGCACTGTTCAGTCTTTGAATTGCTTGAGATCCAACACTATCCAAGAAGGTCAAAGGGACCCTGCCTGTTCTTGGGCAGGAACTAAATGTAACCCTAGTATCAGTGGTTGCCTTTTGACCTAGAGGATTCAAGTAAAATTTGGAATTTCTCATTTATGTAGTATGTTGTTCCTACTCAGGAGGAACCTGGGAAGTTCAGAATCTGGCACTGTCCCAAGGAATAGCTTCCTCACAAGAGAGAGAATGCCAGTCTCTCCTTACATTCTTTCCCTAAACATTTTTCAATCTCTGCATATGGGCACATATGTACAGTTTATGAGTCATATGCAATCATATCCATGTACAGCAAGCCAGCCTGACTGAAGCAGCAGGGAACCTGAGAGAGAGAGATAGGAGGCAGCGTGTGCCAGGCAAATCAATCTGCCGTCATCACTACCACCATCTTGGCCACTATCTCCCCTTGAGCCCTGATAAAGATAGCCTAGTAGCCTAAAACCAAGAGCCTTGGAAATAGCAGTATCCTTCAAACCACCAGTCCTGTCCCTGTGGCTAGCATCAAGAGGAGAAATGATTGTGGAAATGATAATCTTCCCTTATCATTATCAGCAATAACTGCTGACCAAGTGTCACCATTGGTCAGATAGGCACAAGAACCCTAGGAGTGGGAGCACACCCCTAAAACACTGGTCCAGCTTCCAGCCCAGCTCTTGCAGCCATCGCTGTGGGAGGAGATGCTTACGGCAAAGGGTTTAGCCATCCTCATCAACTAACTGCCAACCAACTGCCCCTCAGAAAGCAGGCAAGCCAGCTTAGCTGAAGCAGCAGGGCACCCTGATGGGGATGCAGGAGGCAGCATGTGGCACAGAAGTCAAGCCACTACCAATACTCTGACTATGATCTCCCCTGAGACTGCAACAGACCCAGAATCCAAGAGTGTTGGGTATACCCATGCTACCAGCCCAGTATCCATAGGTACAGCTACATCTATTAAAGACCCTGGAAAGAAAGTTCTTGTCACCAAAGTCCTTGGAATCATCAAATGGTTCAACATCAGAAACTGATATGATTTTATCACTGGAAATGACATTCAAGAAGAGGCATTATGGTTCTGCTTTGCTGCTGTACCCTAAGGACTATAGGGCCCTTCTATCTGACTTGCAGTTAAAAATTCCACATATGTCTTCCCCACTAGAATGTGAACACCCTGAGAGCAAAGACTATCTTACTTTCCTGTTTGTATCCCAATGTTTATCCTTTGCCTTCAGGAAGCACAATAAATGCTTTATTCCCTCATTCATGTACCATATCCATGTACAAAAAAATTAAAATTTAGTAGATCTTACATTTGTTTTATTATATGTAGGTCATCTTCTCAGAATTCCATGATCTGCTCTAAGCTTGTGAACTAAACTGTGGACTAAATGATTGATATATTCACCCGGTGGTGTTAACCCGTCTTGCCATTATCTGGATAGTACAAACACCTCTGCTGTAAATCACTGCCACTTCTAAATGCCTGATTCATTCTCCATACAACCCAATCTTTTTTTTTTTCCAGTAGAACAGCTTAGTGCGGTTTCACTGGTCTCAATTTTGGACTCCTGGATGGCCTAGAGTGAATGGGACTACATCTTGGTCCTAGGGGTTAGGCTTCATGGGAACCTTGGAGACTCCAAAGATGGAGTAGCAGACAAAATTATACTCCCTCTTAATTCAGCCCCTCTTCCTCAACCAGAAAAGAATGAGCTTGTAGATTGGATCAAACCTGGGAGCCTTCTGAGTTCTCCACTGGTAGATCTAAATTCAGTGGCTCCTGAAGGTTGGGAAATTCCACTTTGGCAATCAATTTCTTGCTTTACACTGTTACTCTGTGGTTCATCCTGTGGATACAACTGTCCAGTTGAAATTGTTTTAGGAAGATTTTATGAGGCTCAGTCCCGCAAATCTCCTGTTTTCCTGACCATCTATGTATTTGCCAGAGAGTCCCACCAGGGCAGCTAGGTGCCAGAGTGGATAGAGCACTGGCCCTGGAGTAAGGAAGACCTGAGTTCAAATATGACCTCAGACACTTACTAGCTGTGTGACCCTAGGCGACTTATTTGACCCTGTTTGCCTCAGTTTCCTCTTCTGGAAAATGAGCTGGAGAAGGAAATGGCAAACCACTCCAGTATCTTTGCCAAGAAAACCCCAAATGGAGTACAAAGACTTGGACATGACTGAAATGACTGAACAATAACAAAACTGACCAGTTTCCTTATGGGCAACAAATATTTATAGCGTATTTTCTTTGAAGGTCACCAGCCATTTTCTTTTTTCTTTTCTTTTTGATCCCTCACTATTTTTTAAATTTACTTTTAGTTTACAAGATTCAGTTCCACAATCCGTTGAGTTTCAGATTTTCTCCCCTCCCTTCCCCCACCCCACCTAGGTGGCGTGCAATCATGTACAGGATCTGCAAATATTTTCACATTGGACAGTAGTCTGGTTGTATAGAAGGGTTGTAACCACATTTTCTTTTTAAAAAAAATTTATTTATTTACTTTTAGTTTACAACATTCAGTTCCACAATCCCTTGAGTTTCAAATTTTCTCCCCTTCCTTCTCCTCCCCACCCCGCCATGGTGGCATGCAATCAAATATAGGATTTACAAATACCTTCACAATAAACATTAGTCAGGTTGTGAAGAAGAATTATAACCAGTGGGATGAACAATGGGAAAGAGGAAACAAAACAAAACAAGAAAAAGAAAGAGAGCAGGTAGTTTGCTTCAGTCTGCATTCACACTCTGTAGTTCTATCTCTGGATGTGGACGTCTCTTTCCATCATGAGTCTTTTGGAATTGTCTTTTAACCTTGCATTGCTGAGAGGAGCGCAGTCTTTCAAAGTTAGTTGTCACACATATGTTGTGTCTGTAATTGTGTACAAATTTCTTCTGGTTCTGCTCTTCTCACTCAACATCAGTTTATGTAAGTGGCTACAGGTTATTATGAATTCTGTCTGCTCCTCATTTCTTATAGCACAATAGTCCATTATATTCATATATCACTTGTTCAGCCATTCCCCAATTGATGGGCATCCCCTTGATTTCCAATTCTTTGCTACCACAAAAAGAGCTGCTATAAATATTTTTGTTCATATGGGGACACTTGCCATTTCTATGATCTCTGTGGGATACAACCCTAGAAGTGGTATTGCTGGGTCAAAAGTGTATGCACTTATTTGTAGTGCTTTGGGCATAATTCCAGATTGCTCTCCAGAATGTTTGGATCAGCTCACAACTCCACCAACAATGCATTAGTGTTCCAATTTTTCCACATCCTCTCCAGCATTTATCATTTTCCTGTTTTGTCATCTTAGCCAATCTGACCGGTGAGATGCACCAGCCATTTTCTGGAGCTATTTTGTAGCCTGATAAGCTCCCCAATCCCCCAACTTCTTGACATGGGATGGTTATCCATTAGTGTGCAGACTTTTGTTTTCTAGGAAAACCAAGATTTCATAGCAGGACTCTATATTTTGGATGAACAGTCAACAGTGAATTAGAGTATTATATTAATGCTTGTTCCTCTCCATGTTCTTTTGGGTTGAGGCTGTAATTGGGAGGTAGGTTTCTCAGTTGAGTGGTATATTGGGCTCTTGATATGTCCTGTCCTCTAAAACTCCAAAGCCAAAGTCTCTTGCTCAAATATTAACATTTTTAGAATATAGCCTCTAGCAAAATTTCTTGTGGCATTGTAAGTATATATTAAGTGAAAATGTCACATGCTGATTTCACTAAGCTTTCTGCCTAGGCTCCAGCATCCCTACCATTTTTTGTTTTTAGTAGGATATGATTAAAATTTTCGGGCTGTGGGTCTCCTTGAAGGAGGTGTGGCATAGTTCTAAATTTTAATTCCTTCTAGATTGAGCTCCAACTTGAGTTAGTTTCTTTCAAAATCTTAACCCTGCTCTTCAGCATAAATAAATCTTAGCAGGAAGACTATATGCAAAGAAACACTTCTCTCCTAATAACGCTTTGGTCATTATATAAGCCTTCTCTTATGGTTTGTTGAGCTCCTAGTTAACCAAATGATTACTCAGAAAGCTGTTAGGGAAGCTCACTATAACCGTGGGATTCACTGTACATCTGTGTATGGAAACTGGATAAGATGTTAAAGCGAAGGATACAGCTGCCATTGTCTTCACCCCTCTTTTGTTTTTCCTTTCTCACGTTATTAATTTCCTTGTCACTTCTCCAATTTTGTATCTTGACCATCACAAGACTTCTGGTCCAACTACTTGCATCTAAAATTTTATCCCTTATTAAATATTAGCATTCATGATGCCTCATTATGGCTTGGTGGTGGTCCGGGGTTCTCAAAGACTCTTCCAACAGCTCAGCTAAGTGCAATCAGGTTCACCACTTAATCTGGTGACCATGAGGTGATGACTCTTTTTCTTCCCCTGCTCACAAAGACCATCTTTAAAGGGAAGAGTGGTTATGATCTGTGTTGATGGTGGACATACCCACAAATGGAATAATTGCATTTTGGAGCAAATAACATAGTAAGATATGTATATAAAAGCCAAACTCAAGAAGCAAGCTTTCAGATTCCTTATATTTATTTTGTTTGAATATTTTTTTTTTACCAGGTGGAAAACAAAAGAAAATCTCCATATTTTAAACAAATATAACCTGGTCAGGAATTGGAATTTACATTCTAATTACATTACAATAAATCAGGAATGTTTGTGATGGCACCCAGCATACAGTTCAAAACCACCATGTGTATAACAATAATAATAAGAAAATTTGTTGGTCAAAATGTTGTAATACCAACTAAAAATACATGAATAAATTTTAATATTGAGGCAGGAAACAGCAGACATACAGTATATATTTGAGGCACATGTATCATTTAAACAGGAGCCAGAGTTATAGAGCTAAAGATTAAAGTGTGATTTAGAGATATATTCTACTCTGTATGCACACACATCTCTTCCATTAGCATTAATAGAATTTGCATGCTCACAGTCAGAGAAAGGAACAGAAATTTGTCGAGAGGGAAAGAAGAATGATTTTAAACTTTGCCTATAATTCCCCAAGCGTGGGATTGTATTATTAAAAGCTTTGTGAAAGGCCTTAATTTAGGGACTTAGATATAGAAACTCTGTATCAAACTACTATGTGTATACTTCGTTTATATTATTAGAGAAAGCATAGTCAAGCAAATTAAAAGCTTTGCTTTTTAAACACTAGGCTTCAAGCTCATGATGATTCTATAGCAGTGAGGAGGGCAAAATACATGTATTGTATATTCTGTAACCTCATTGGTACTGCTCCTGAAGTATTGATATTTTAAAGTCATTGTTTGTGCTATTGGTCCAAAAAACCAGTTTGCATGTATTTTGGGAGACAGAACATTAAATATATGCTCCCTTATCTAGGTTTCACAATATTTAGTGCCATTTTGGAGCCATTAAAAAAAATAAGGTAATTGAATCCAGTTGCTAGACATATAGATTAGAAAACTAGGTTCATATGCTCCCAAGACAAGTAATTATAGAATTGGCCAAGGGGATGGGATTTGGAGGATGGTAGAATAAATTTGCACCTGTACTCTTGTCCTGTCTCCTATCATCAGGCACCCATTGCCACCATACTGTCCTTTCTTTAGACTTTGATAACTCATCGAGGTTTTCCTTTCCTTTAAGTGCTTCAGTATCTGAAATTACCCTTTTCAAACAAAATAAAAACCACTCATTTCTTCATTGAAATGTTAAGATCAACAGTTTTTTGGTGAAGGAATCAAAACTATATATAGTCATATGGAAAAATGCTCTAAATGAGTATTGATTTGAGAAATGCAAATTAAAACAACTTTGAGATACCATCTCACACCTTTCAGATTGACTAAAGTGATAGAAGGGGGAAAATGACAATTGTTGGAGGAGATATGGAAAAATTTGGACTTTAATACATTATTGGTGGAATTGTGAACTGATTCAACCTTTTTGGAAAGCAATATAGAATTATGCCCAAGAGTTATTAAACTGCTTATACCCTTTGACCCAGCAATACTTCTATTAGGTCTGTTCTCTAAGGTGATCAGGGAAAAAGGAAAAGAACTTACTTGTTTTAAAATATTTATAGCAGCTCTCTTTGTGGTGGCAAAGAACTGGAAAGTGAGGAGATGTCCATTTATTGGGGAATGACTGAACAAGTTGTGGGATATGATTGTAATGGAATACTACTGTGTTGGAAGAAATGATGAGCTGATTTTAGAGAAACATGGAAAGGCTTGCATGAAATAATAAAAAGTGAAATGAACAGAACCAAGAATGTTACATAGAATAACAATATTGCTCAAAGAGTAATTGTGAACAACCCAGTTATTCTGAGAATTATAAATACTCCAGTCAATTATAAAGGGCCTGTGAAGGGAGATGCTCTCTGCTTCCAGAGAAAGAACTGACCAATAGAGGTATGCATAGTACGGATTGACATATATCTATAAATCTGTCTCACATGGTGGTCTTCTGTAGTGTGGCGTGGGGAGAGAGGGAAGGAGACACTTAGGAACTTAAAATGTAACAAAAATAAGTAAAATAAAATTTCAAAATGTTAAAAAAGAAAGTAAGCTGTCAAAGTAATTCATACTAATATATGAATGCCTCATAGGCTTAACTCTCTTAGGGGCACTTAAATTTTAAAAGAAGTTTATTTACTAAATTAATCTCCAGTTGATGGAAGAGGACATCTCTTTGAGCTAGAGAAGCATCTCTGGGTTCTTTGCCTGCAGTGATGTGATTATCTTTCCACACAGCAGAAAAAGAGGGGTTGACAACTTGTAGACTATTTCTGAAAAAATTCAACCACTCCTGAGGTAAACTTCTGTGATATAAGAAAAAAATGGGTCTAGATGTACCTAGCTAAATGTCTATCAGGTCATTCCCTCAGGCTGATGACCAAGTCATGGAAAGAACGGAGTACACTAGAACAGCACTTCTACTGTGAATTTGGGATAGTGGGTTTGCCTCTGGAAACTTTCTAGCTTATCATTGTTCTTTATAAACTGTGGCTTCCACAGCTGAACACAATATTCTAGATGAGAGTCTAGCACTAAATGCTAGAAGACCAGGTGGATTTGCATGTTGTCAGGGAACTTTATCCAAAAGACCACTGAAATTATGCCTTGTCCCATTGGAAGAGGTTGACTTGCCAGTCATCCAACTCCTGTGAAGATGGTCTGGTATTGGCCTTCCTGGATGATGGCCAAACCTTGTTGCTGGTCTGGGAAACTCTGTCAAGGTTGTCTGATCATAGTCAAAAGCATTTTATATGTTACCTTGGTGATTTCTGAAATCATTTATAGGCCTTCCTGGGGAAGGTTCCAACTTTTCTTGAGATTACTTTTGGGATGGTGATATGAATTGTAAAGGATTAAAAAAAAAAGGTGATAGAATCTGTATTTTTATTTTTAAATTGAATTTTAAAAAATAATAAGCATTTTCACCTTCCTACCCCTGATCCCTACCTTTAGGGAAAAAAAAGAAAAAGGAAAACAAAGCCATTGTAACAAATATGCATTGTCAAGCGGAAGGACATTCCCAGAAGCAGCTTTTCCATCAGTTCTCTGTAACCGTGTGTGGTCATTGCATTGATCAGAGTTCTTAGAGTTTTTCAAAGTTGTTTGTTTTTAATGAAATTGTTGTTGTCACTGTGTACATTGTTCCGGTTCTGCTCACTTCACTCTGTATCAGATCATACAAATATTCCCAGTTTCTCTGAAATCTTTCCCTTTATCATTTCCTATGGCACAATGGTATTCAAAAACATTTGTATATCAAATTTTATTCATCCATTCTGCCAATTGATAGGTATTTCCTTAGTTTCCATTTCTTTTTGACCACAAAAAAAGCTGCTGTCAAAATTTTTGGTGCACATGGGTCTTTCCCTCTTCCTTTACTCTTTTTGGGCTGTAGATTTAGTAGTGTATCTCTGGGTCAAAAGTTATGTATATTTTAATAACTTTTTGAGCATAGTTAAATATTGCTTTCCAGAATGCCTGCATCAACTCACAGCTCACCAAAAGTGCATAAACATGCCTGTCTTCCCACAGCCATTCCAACTTTTGTCATTTCTCTTTCTTGTAAACATTGCCAAGAGGATAGGAGGGAGGTAGAACCTTAGAGGTGCTTTAATTTTCATTTCTTTATTTATTAATGATTTGGAGCATTTAAAAATATGACTGAGATCCTTTCTCAGAATGAAACCTCTTCTCAGAATAAGTCAAGTCAACAGAATTAAAAAAAAATGCTTACTATGTGCCAGGAAGTATGCTAAGTGGTGGAGATACAAATAAAAAAAAACATGACTAGCTTGAATTTCTTCCTTTGGGAACATAGCCCAGTGGCATAGTGGATAGAGTGCTGGACTTGGAGTCCATTACTGACTGTGTGATCCTGAGCAAGTCCCTTAACTGTTTTTTGCCTTGTGGGGGATCATATATTGCGCTTGTTACTCAAGGTTGTTGCAAGGGAGAAATGAAATAGCAATTGTAAAGCAAATAAAACTTAGCACATAGTAGACATTATGTAAGTGTTAGCTATCATTATTGTTACATATGTTGTCTTATTTGATTCTTATAATCTACCTTGTAATGTAAATATTCTTTCAATTTTACAGCTGAGATCACAGAAGCTCAGAAAGGCCATAATCACACAGCTAGTTAGTGCTGGAAGTAGAATTAGAATCCTCTTCTTTCTCATTCTAGATCTTTTTCCTATGCCATGACCCTTGGCATGTGGTGTGGAAAGGATGATGAAGTCCTTACTGTAATCCAGACTTTTCAATCATGTCCCTAGAAAACTCTTTCTCCAGGAAGCCACTTCAGCCCGGGCATTCACACCTTGTAAGTACCCTCATAACCTACGGCCCCTGGAGGAACCTCAGTTTAAAGAGAGAGCCCTTTCTTCATTTCTCACCAGACCACAATCCAGAATTCCCTGTCATGCCCCATTCCAGTTACTCATGGTAATTGTTCTGGGGTCAGGGCTTCGAGAATGACAAACCGGGGCTTGGCAGAGTAATCCCCAAATCAACAATGTGGAGATTTCACTTATAAGAGTAACTTGGGCTGTGGCTGCTTTATCATTCTTGAATATATCTGTAATCATGTCCCTGAGTCTTTCGACAAATGAGTCCATTAGAAATACATGTTCCAAGCTAAGCACTGACTCACTGTCTGGGAAATGTTAGAGGAATGAACTCAACCATTGTCTAAGATTCCACATTTGTCCTTTGGCCGTCTTGGCTTAAAGCGTGCCACCACAGATTTCCCTTAATTACAAAAACAAAATTCTCAAATGCATCCAGCAGGGGGCTCTCTCCCATTATCATTGGCATCCATTGTGGGGTAGATCCTGATAGGTAAGAGTTTATCAGGATTACTTCAGATTAGTTATGGGGGATTCACAGGGACAGAGCTGGAAGCAGTTTGACTTTGGCTAAGAGCCCAGGCAATTCTTCCTGTTGGTCAGAAAATCTTTCTGGTGGCCAGAACTGCTTGCCTGAGGTTGGAAAGCATGTTCCAATAGTAGTTGGAACTAGTTTTTTTTTTCCTTGGGGGTCTGCCAGTTGCAGGCAGAAGTTGGTGGCATCCATTAGGAGACATTTCATCCTGGCTTAGAGCCCAGCATTTTGTTACTACAATGCCTCAGAGAGAGACTGTCCCGTAGGAGCTGTCTAGAAGTGTGGTCTTAGGAACTGTAGTCTTTGGTAGGGCTGAAAGGAGGGAGGCACGTAAGCTAGTGTTGAGGACCAGTGGTGATAATACAGTTCAATAAGGCAGATATCTTGCCAGCTATCATACATACCAAGGATAGCTGTCTGGAGGGGAAACAGGTCATGTGCAGGGTTTTCCAATGACAGAGTTCCATGAAATAAGACAAGAAACTGGAAGAAGGTAAAAGCAGGAGCCATAAATGTTTTGGGATGCTCAGGCATCAGCGGTCTACAGGTGGCTCTCATATGGACCTTGCCCACTTGTACTTTTGCTAACCCTCAGCATCTCTGCTGATTGTTCTTCAGACATTTGGGTTCTATGATAGTTGATTTGAATTGAACTAAAGAATGACAAATGACTGGGGCTTATGGAAAGAAAAATCAGAATGTATTTTAAAAATTAATGACTGTCATCTTTTAGGTGCTTGAACACCTGAGGTTTTAACTTTCAAGTTATACACTGATAGTCTTTGAATTAACTTGATTTGATGGTCACTGAGAATCCAGAGTAGCAATGTAGACAGGAAGAGACTGGGTATCTTCACTATTACATTGGACCTGCCACTAGATTCTCAAACAGACCTCAGGTCTGCACCATCCCCCACTTCAAAGGCAAGCTTTTGCTGCAAGTTTTAACTTTAACTTTTCCTGTGGGTAACCCAGGTCCCATGTAATCCAAGAGATAAAGAGGCCTGGGAAGCTGCTTCCTCTGGAGATCGTGAGCCATAATCAACAAGCCCCGAAAGAAGCATGAGGGAGTAATCTTGCATATTCTTTGATTAGGCTTTGAAAGCCAGCTGCCAATAGTGACAGTTCTTTAGATGTGTGTGCAGATAGGAACTTCAAAACTTTGACTTGGGAGTTATTTTTTTTTCTTTTTCTTTTTCTTTTTTTTTCTTTTCAATCTAGAAGAGATATAGATTACCTGCCACACTGTGACCCCTTTAATGTGGGAAAGGAACGTTAGGCAACAAAGATGAAGGCATGTAGCTTCATTGACCAAAAGGAACAGAGAACATAAAGAAAAAGCCATGCTTTACCAAAATATAAAGGATTTCTGGAACCCTCTTTTCAAATTATGTGCATTTCCCTGAACAAGAAAAATAGACACTATTCAGTCCCTGCATCTGCTACCCAAAGGTCTCTACTTAGATACCTCTAGATACAAATTTTATATGACTTTTGTGCAGAGATTCCCAGCCTTGATTTTGGGAGCCTTCAGGGTATCTCCAATTATCTTATGGAATGTTGTGAAATTCTCAAAAGATTCGGAAAACAAAATTAATTTTAATTCACTTTGATTTTTTTATGTCATACAGCCATATGTGTAGTGCTGCTATATTCCACAGCTTGGGGGTTCAGAGGCTAAAAGGACCCCAAGAGACGAACTTGGAAGTCACATTTTCAGGGCAGCAGTGTAACTCCCTACCTCATAGAAGCTTCTGGCATTTTAACAAGAGAGATTAGTAGAAAGATATCAGAGACAGCTGAGGACCAGGAAAATGCTGCATTTCTATGCAATACCAAAGCCATAACTAGAACAAGGCCAGTAGGGCTTTGTCCCAGGGTCCCGACATCTGAGGGTGAGTTCTTCCTATCCATGGTGGTGAATAGCCTTACACCTTGCTTTGTAGTTCCACATGAGCGTGGGCCACAACTGCCCCCTGGGATTGTCTTGGTGAAGGGTTTCATGGTTGTGCTGCACCTTTCATAGAGCTGTCCTCCGCATTGCTGCATTTGTTCCTCTTTTCCCTACCACCTCAGCTGAACTGTGCCCTAGGCGCAGTTTCAGAAAGTTATTATGTGCGATATCTACTTCAGCTAATCCCTTTAAATTTCAGAAAATGGCCATTTTCTAGAGTTGAGTTGTTCAGTTTTAGGTAGTATAGATCATGGGATTTAGGCTTGAAAGGGACCTTAGAAAACATAGAGTCCTCTATTACATTTAAGGAAACTTAGACTGAGGGAATTCAAGCTACGCAGGAGGTAAGTAGCGGAAGAGCTGGGATTTGCCTTCACATCTTTGGATTACAAAGCTAGTGCTCCTTTTTCTGCACCTTCTTGTTCACTGAGTGGTAATTCCAGGCTATTGGAATACCTGCCATGACTAACAGGAGGCTTTCCCTCTTCTGTGCAGGGGAGGTATTGTTACAGATACCCTCTTATTCTTGGGAACCATGGTTGCAAAAGTTTAATGTGTGGCAGATTCAGTGGAGTGTCTCTCAGATGATGAGGCTACTGGGTTCAGTGATGGGGCGAGCTGAAAAGACCTTTTTACTCTCCCATATGTTGCTGCATGGCAGGGAATAATAGCAAGTGAATAGATTTGCAAATCTGTTTTTCTTGTTCGACTAGCTTACAGTAACAGGTTGATATGTTTTTTCATGAACTAGAGCTGAGAGGACTCACAACCAATACTTTGTGGAAGGTTGGGGAGTTGTAGTTTGGGAAATGGGTGTGAGACTGCCATGCGATTCTTAGAACTTATTTCTTAATGTGTCCAATTTTAAGTAAATGTCCTTCTGCATGACTAGGCAATCTCATAATCACTTCTATTTGTACAAGGGACATTTAAAGGAAAAAAATTAAGTAGTAGTTAACTAAGATAGTACATCTGAACAGGCTATAGGAGGTTCCTAAATACATAAGAAAGTAAATACAAGTATAATAGGAGTTTAAGAGTGAACTGGTGTCTTGGGATTTGTAGCTCAGAAAGACAAACATTCACTCTCAGCTCTAAAAGTGATTTGGGATTTTTAAGAATTTTGAGCAGGAAGCCAGACTTGAGTTTTATCTGGGAATTCTTTTTTTTTCTCCCTCTCTTACCCCACTTGGAAAACCTCATAACAAATATTTATAATCAAGCAAAACAAATTCCCACATTGGCCATGTCCAAAAATTTTTACCTCATTTTGTATCATCCGCTTTCTGTTAGGAGGTGATCATCTGAGCATTTTTATTGGAGCGGAAGGCAGGGAGATTGGGGTTAAGTGACTTGCCCAAGGTCACAGGGCTAGTCAGCATTAAAGTGTCTGAGGTTGGATCTGAACTCAGGGCTGGTGCCCTATTCACTGTGCCACCTAGCCGCCCCATTATCTGAGCATTTTTAAAGGGACATACACAATCTCCAACAGCAGACTTAGAGAAAGTATCAAGGACTGTTAGAGCTTAGGAATGGTGAAAGATACTCTCACCATTGAGATATTCCCCTGCCTTGAACTGGACTTGACAAGCTGATATGGAAAGAATCAGAAGCAGAGAGCAAGGTGCAGCTGTGGCAGAGAAGGAAGACATCTTAAGTAGACTATTGGAGCCTGAAAGCATCTCTCAACATAGGACTGAGAATGGAACCATTAGTCATACTTTGTTCTTCAAGGACTGAGGGAAGGTTCCCATTCCCCACCCCCCCAAAAAAAGACCTATTCTTAGAGCTCTAATTTCCTCTCCCATGCCTGTCCAGTAGTAAACACTGTCATATGTTCTACTCATTTTTTCTTATCTAAACATTTCCTTTATCTTCATTTTTTTTTTTTTGCCTCGAAGATAAAGAGATCAGGGGTTAGCTAGAGTCAAATAAAAATGGAAATTTGTGCAGCCCGTTAAACCTGTCTGAATGTTAGGAATTTTCCTAACTGGGGTGTCTGAGCTATTGATTGTGTAGTTGTCCTAATAATTTTTTGTCTGATATAAACTATAAAATACGACAGAGATCACATAGACCCGAGGGCCATTGTATTGGTCTTGAGCTGAAAAGGTAGCTGAATGTTGTATCAGGTTCTGGCTAATTAGGTCTTCAGAAAGAAAGAGGCTCTTAAGACTACAAAAGATGAGACTTTTTTGCTCTGGACCACTGTAGAAAATGCTGGCCTAGAAAGTAACACACAGATGGACAGTGCAGTAGAACGGGCACCTGAACACCAGGCACTGCAGGGGTAGAGTTCTTTGTCAGAATGAATTCAGACATAATCTCCCCGGTGCTGTCTTAGTAAGAGGTATGGCTCTGCCAACAACCTATCTGCGAGGCTGGAGACTTGCTGAGTTTCATATCTAGTATGGAGAAGCATTTTGTGCTCGACTTCGTAGAGGCTTCAGCACAACTGCTTCAGGCTGGGCACTGGGGTACAGCTGCAGGTGCAGGAGCAGTCTGTTACCTGGACATGAACATTGCCTGCAGTGGCATGGAGATCACCTCTGGATATGATAACTCCCAAATGCTGTCATTATAAAGCACATTGTGTTACGTATTTTTGTAAATCTTTTTAATGCCTTGCTCAATAGAAGACGGTTAAATTCTCTTAAATGCTGCATTCAGTCTGTTGAGATGGGTTATTTTTGTTGAAGTATCTAAAGGAAATCCAGCCTTACACAGATATGTAGCTGGAAAAAGGAGGAGTATTTTATAGGTAAAAAAAGGCCTTAAGTTTTATTATGAAGAAAAGTTTCCACTTTGTGGACCCCCAGGTGTACACAGACCCACTTTGAGAAGTACTAGATTAGATCATCTGCAAGGTCCCTTTGCACCTCTACATTTCTATATTCTCTGATAACTGACATATCCAAGGACCAATGAGCATACAGAACATTTCCCTGAGCAAGCTGCCTACTCCACTCATTTCCCAGTATTCTCGTGTTATTGAATCATTTCTTGTTCCTCCTTCCCAGGAGAGTTCTTTAATAGAATTCCCC
Source organism: Pseudochirops cupreus (assembly GCA_028627135.1). Taxonomy (NCBI): domain Eukaryota; kingdom Metazoa; phylum Chordata; class Mammalia; order Diprotodontia; family Pseudocheiridae; genus Pseudochirops; species Pseudochirops cupreus. The sequence continues at coordinate 235,558,795 of CM053580.1, read as the reverse complement.
TTCAATACAGTTTTATAATAGAAAATCCCTTCCATATACAGTAATTAATAAAAGACAATCTATCCTCTCTCTCCCTAGCTCCCATCCCAAAAGGACAGGGTCCTGGTACCACAGGCTGTTAAACCAATTCTGCACTTCAGGTACAACAGTTCTGTTACTTAGGCTCACAGACTTAGAGCTGCAAAGGAATTGAGAGATCTTCTAGAAACCGAGGACCATGAAGGTTAAATGGCATACCAAAGTCAGACAGTGAAGGAGTGATAGAACCGGCCTATGCCCTCTGACTGAAAATCCAGTGATCATCTACGAGGCCTTTGCTGCCTCAGATTGCTGCTCCTACCACAAGAACAACAAGGTCACATAGTCTGAAGGGACTTGGGCAAAATCTTGGGCCTGACTGCTATGTCAAGAAGACTGTTTCAAGGCCTGCCTCTGGCACTTCTTGGCATTTTGACCCTGGGTGGTCCACTCTCAGTGTCCTGGGAAACTTCCTAAGATTATAAGTTGCAGAGAAGACGCATTGGTAGGAGGGAGACTGATCTCTAGGGCATTCCCTATACTAGGAAAATCACAGGTGCAGTCTCTATTACTCATGATATAATATTAATTTTGTTCCCCATAACCAAAGCACAAATTGGATACAAATTGGAAAGAAATAAGATGATGATAAGTAACTTCAGTTTTATGGAATCATAGAATGTTAATGATGAAAGCAATCTTTGAGATCATCTAGTTCAGAGGTTCTCAACCTTCCTAATCCCAGGACCCTTTAATATGTATGTGGGTGTGTCTGCATGTGGGTGGACCCACCTGGAGATGGATAGAGGAGGTTCCTAAGACCATCGGAAATATGTGTTTTCCCTTGGTCTTAGGCAACCCCTGTGATCCTGTGAAAGGATCATTTGACCCCAAAGGGGTTGCGACCCACAGGTTGAGAACCACTGATCTAGTTAGTAACAACCTACTCATGTTATAGATCAGAAGGATCTAATGATCAGTGACAGAAAGGGGATCAGTCCAGTAATCCACAGAGGAAAAACTAAATACCTATTGTCTAGACTATGACATGTAGATAGTTGTCTGGTCTACTGAATTACGCAACAGAGAGACATATATTGGCCATGAGTAGGCTATAACATATTTTCAATGTGACCTGGAAAGGAAGGAAATGGTGAGGAATGTTATGATTAGTACTGGAGGTGGACCGATCATATAGTGAGAAAGAATGATATCAGATAAACAGTCCAAATACTTTACTGATATACATGAAATATAAAAAGACTTTAAGGAAGGGATCCAGCATGTTGGATGGAGGTGGGAGGGATCATCTGTGGAGGATCTATGGGAGAACCTCCCCTCCTGCAGTAGAAAGAATACTGGGCTTGCGGTCAGGAGTGACCTGGGTTCCAATCTGGTATGACACTTAGTAGCTGTGTAAAGCCAAGTCAGCAAACGTTTATCAAGTGCTAAACTCTGGGGATTAAAAGAGATTCACTTCCCCACCCCCAACTCATCAGCCCCTGTTTTTAAATAGCTTTTAGTCTAATGACGAGCTCACAGTCTTATGATTACAGTGGGCAAGTTACCCTCTCTTAGCTTCGTTTTGTATACATATATGTTATATTATAGAATATGTAGTATACTTAAGCACATATTAAAGTATATATCTGTATATGACATATACAGATATATTATGTCTATAACAAACTCTCTGATATAGATAGTACAGATATTACTAATCCTGTTTTTACTGATGGGGCAACCAAAGCTACCTATACAGGGGTATAGTGTATACACACACTCTTACATATGCACACACATGTATATATGTATAAAATAAAACTGAGAGGTTAAGTACATTATACTATATATAATATTATTACATTCTGTAATTATTATTAATTGAATAAATAATATAT